>OX451741.1:808594334-809290912 GCA_948472305.1 Vicia faba
ATATATATATATATATATATATATATATATATATATCTTATTTAAAAATTAGGTCAAATATCTAAAATATCATATTTTTACTTTTATTAATATTTTACACTAAAAAACATCTTTTTTTCAATATACTTTTATTTTGTGTATAAATTAATATATTATTGTATATAATTAATAAATAATATTGTTTATTTAAAAATTAGGGTTTTTGCCCTAAATAACAAAGATAATTAAAATTGACTTTTTTTATTTATTTACATTTCACATAAAAAAATATACTTTTTACATACATAAAAAACTTTTTTTACATAATACATTTTATTTGACTTTTATTTATTTGTATTTATTTCAATTATTGTATATATTGCCTATACATTCAATATGGTTGTAATAACTTAGAACTTATTTTCTTGTCAAATACTCCAATTCAAATTTGTACCCCCTCCCTATATCATGTTGTAATAGTATAACATTTAAATTCTCGCACATTTAAAAGCTTCCAATTATGCCATGCTTAGACTTAGGGTTTGTATGCAAAATAAAATCAACAATAGTTTGACCTAATCAATAAATATGCATGAAAAACAAACACAATGCACACTTGCACCCCTAGGGTTTCATCCACTTGTTGCCTTCAAAAATGGGATATGGTTGCATGTCAAGTACTTTGGCAAAACAAAAACAAACAAAAAGATCATAGTCCCTCGATGACGCTATCTGAGTTGCCTAAACAAAATGATCAAGTCCCTCAAGAAATTTGCCAAAGATACATAAAAAAATATACTTTTTACATACATAAAAAACTTTTTTTACATAATACATTTTTATTTGACTTTTATTTATTTGTATTTATTTCAATTATTGTATATATTGCCTATACATTCAATATGGTTGTAATAACTTAGAACTTATTTTCTTGTCAAATACTCCCAATTCAAATTTGTACCCCCTCCCTATATCATGTTGTAATAGTATAACATTTAAATTCTCGCACATTTAAAAGCTTCCAATTATGCCATGCTTAGACTTAGGGTTTGTATGCAAAATAAAATCAACAATAGTTTGACCTAATCAATAAATATGCATGAAAAACAAACACAATGCACACTTGCACCCCTAGGGTTTCATCCACTTGTTGCCTTCAAAAATGGGACATGGTTGCATGTCAACTGGGATAATGAGGCTCCCCAAATCACCATCGAGCGAATGGACGAACCTACGCATTGTCATGAGATTAATACCGAAGAAGTAATGGAACAACCCTGGTTTCATGAAATCAAAAGGTATCTCCAGAGTAGAGAATACCCCGAAGGGAGCTCCCGTCAATGACAAAAAGTTCTTAAGAAGATTTGCTGCCAAGTTCTTCCTAAGCAATGGCATCCTTTATAAGCGCAGCCATGATTGTGTTTTACTTCGTTGTATGGAAAAAGCTGAAGCAGAGTTGATCATAACTGAGATACATAGCGGCACGTTTGGCACCCATTTGAGCGGACATACGATGGCTAAGAAGATTCTAAGGGCAGGCTACTAATGGTCTACCATGGAAGATGATTGTCACCAACATTCCCGTACTGCCACAAATGCCAAGTCCTACGCCGACAAGGTACATATTCTTCCTATTCCTCTCAACGTTCTGACAGCTTCTTGGCCATTTGCAATGTGGGGCATTGACATGATTGGAGAGATCAAGCCCATGGCGTCCAATGGACATCGCTTCATTTTGGTCGCTATTGATTATTTTATGAAGTGGTTTGAAGCAGCTTCCTTTGCCTCTGTTACAAAGAATGTGGTTGCCCGCTTCATCAAGCAGAACCTCATATGCCGGTATGGTGTCCCCGACAGGATCATCACAGATAACGGTATAAATTTGAACAATACTATGATCACCACTCTATGCGAGCAGTTCAAGATTTATCATCACAATTCATCTCCCTACCGGCCGAAGATGAACGGTGCTGTTGAAGCCGCGAACAAAAATATTAAGAAGATCATTCAAAATATGACAGTCACCTATAAGGACTGACATGAGATGTTACCATTTGCTCTGCATGGATATCGTACCACAGCACATACTTCAACAGGGGCAACTCCATTTTCTTTGGTATATGGCATGGAGGCTATTCTGCTTATGGAAGTTTGATTCCTTCCTTGAGGATTATGAAGGATGCCGGTTTGAGTGAAGACGATTAGATTCAGACCCGGCTTGATCAACTTAACTTGATTGACGAGAAGCGACTTAACTGCTGTTTGTCATAGTCAGACGTATCAAAAGGGGATGATCAAGGCTTTCAAACAAAAAGGTTAGACGTCAGGTATATCAAGTCAGAGATCTTGTAATCAAGCGGATCATCTTACCGCAAAGTGATCCCAGGGGCAAGTGGAATCCTACTTACGAAGGATCATTTGTAATCAAGAGCATCTTTTCTGGTGGGGGCAATGATTCTGACTACCATGGACGGCGATGACTTGCCGCACCCTGCGAACGCAAACATAGTCAAAAGATACTACGCATAAAACGACCCGACAAGTTGAAAACCCGAAAGGGCGACTTGGGCAAAAATGGGCATCCCGGTGAATCGAAAACCCGAAAGGGAGGTTCGGGCAAAAATTAGGGATAAAACAAAAAAAATCTGTACACCCGACAAGTTGAAAACCCAAAAGGGCGACTTGTGCAAGAAAGGGTTTCCCGGTGGATCGAAAACCCGAAAGGGAGGTCCAGGCAGAACTTAGGGAATTAAAGCGTATGACTATGTCTCGTCGGATCACTTTAAGAACAATCTCTTCACCAACAAGCTCCAAGCTTCTGATCAATCCAATCATCTACGGACGAAGCAACGAATGGACATATACTCAGAGTTTGGAAGGCTATAGCAGAATGGAAACCCCACGGAATTATTACACATAGCCATCTTTCCTTTTGTATAAATTTTTTCTCAATTTTACGACAACATTCCCTTAATAGGATGTATGTCTCCGTTATACGAAGATAATTACAAAAATTAATATAAATATACTTCAAAGTGCAGAAATTTGCTTGTCTTTCTTTTTCTGTTTTTACACTTATGTTTTATTTGAAAACGTCTAATGTTTTGTTTAATAGGCATATGCATTTGAATATAATCACTGCTCACAAATGAAACGAAATTGGGAAAGGATAATTACTAATAGGTTGAAGGTGTAGGAAGATATCTTTATACCATTCAAGAAAAGATCCCCTGCATTACTTTGTTCAGATCCTCAAATCTCAGAGTACATGTCCCCAACGGAGGTAAGCTTCAAGATCCCCCGACAAAGCCAGTACATTCCAAATTGGATTCCCCAGCCGAGTTAAGTTTCAAAGTTCCCATCAGAGTTCAAACTCCCGATTCCCAGCGAAGCCAGAATAATCTAAACCTCCTTCCCCAATGAAGTCACACTTCCAACTAATCAAGTTCCCTCAATTTCCCCAACTTCCCTAGTAGATTGGCATACAATCCAAAACTCCTGATTTCACCGGCTGAGTAAACATTCTTCCCACAAGGTCATTTCCCAGCAGATTGAAGATTCTCAGTCTCATTTCTCCAGCAGAAGTATCCCAGGTTTTAATTCCCCAGTAGAGGTCGTCAGAGTTTTCCTTATCCCCCAGTCAAGTCATGAAGAATGCTCAGAAGTTGGTGAAGCTTTTGTTAAAATCCCCGCAAGTCACCAAGGATTTTCAATCCCCAACAGTGGTCCTAGGGTGTCTCATTCTCAACAATCAAAGAGCTTTAAGCCCCGAGCAGTCAGCAAGGATTTCTCATCGGCAGTAATCAAAGATTTTTTTTAGAATCCCCAGCTTCGGTCAAGGATTTATTTTCCGTGGCAGCAGTTAAAGATTTCATTATCTCCAGCTATCAAGAATTCAGTTTCCTCAGCACGACAGCTACTCAGCTTACATGCATAACCATTACATTCATATATCATAAACATGGTTTACAATTCATTGCATCATACATATCATGCAACTTAACTTTGTGTTTTAGCTAACATTTTTACCCTTTCCAAGATAAGATTAAAAGGCTATTGTTAACAATTATTCAGATACAGTATGGATACAACCCAGACACGGCGGTCATTCTATTACTCATTCACAATTTCAAGTCAAAATACAGTACAGATACACCCCAGACACGGCGGTCATTCTACTACTCATTCAGACTTCAGCAATCCGATAAAGACTAGATATGCCCCAGACACGACAGCCATTCTATCTCTCATTCAGATTCAACTATCAACCACAAAGTCCAGATACGCTCCAGACACGAATGCCATTCTGGTCCTTACACCAACAGTTTGATTCTCCCCAGTGCAGTCGCCACGAAATTCATCCTGTCACTTATTCAGATCCCAGTTACAGTCTCAGATACACTCTGGACACAGAAGTCATTCTGCTACTCATACAGATCTCAACTTCAGATACAGTCCAGATATGCTCCATACACGGTTGCCATTCTGTCACTCATTCGGAATTTATCCCCAGCCCAGAGATGCTCCATACACTGATGTTTCTCTGTCGCCCATTCAAAATTCAGATATAATATAGATACACTCCAGACACGGCAGTCATTCTGATATTCATTCAAAGTTCAAATACAGTTACAACTCAGATATGCTCCAGACACAGACGCCATTCTTTCGCTCATAAAGACTCAGTCTCCAGATACAGTTCAAATGCATTCCAAACACGAATACCAATTTGACGCTCATTTTTCTGACCTACAACATTGCAATTCAACAAACATTCTTGGATGGCATCTTTAAGCCCATCTCCAGCAAGATTCTACCATCTCTAAATGGCATCTTTAAGCCCATTTCCTCAGCTTTATTTTAACGAGTGCAAATTTACGGGTACTCTAGTGTCCAATCCTCTTTTACCTTCGAGTCGCGAAAGGCAAACTTGCCAATCTAACTCTTCAGGTTCAAGAAGATTGAACAGGGGCAACTTTTGTACCCTAAAATTTTCCCTCTCATTTCACCAACATTTTCTCAATCACAAGACTCTTGGAACTCAAGATCAAACTAGGGTTTGCCTTGCTCAAGACACCTCCCTGCACTGTTGACCCAAATTAGGGTTTGAGTTTACACAGGGATGTTTTGACCTACAATTACCAAAGTGACTTTCATACTTCATGTTGGACTCACAAGTTTTACCATACCAAGTTTCAAGCCTTGATTCAAATTTTTGCCCAGTCAATTGGACAGTTGACCTAGAAATCAGCTGTATTAGGAGAAAAAGTCAACTGTGGCCAATTGACATTCAAACCTCATGAAATTTGACCCACATCAACATTATGAACTCATATGAACCATTTGATCAATTTTGGATCACCATTCCACAAGAAATTTGATCAGATCACCAAAAGGGCAAAATGGTCATTTTTAGGGTTTTGACTGCACAAAGGCAATTTTTGACTGTTTGACCTAGCCAATGGCAAATCAAGCTCACGCATGGACTCAAGGACTCAATGACATTGTCTTGACCCATTCAACAAGTTCAAAAGATCTCAAATGCATAAGATTGACAGATGAATTTCTCAGTCAACTGATCAAAATTTGACTGTACACTGAAAAGTTAAACTTTGACTTTTTGGTCAAAATCAAGTGCCAAGAGTTATTTTTCATCAAGACATGTCAAATTATGAAACTTGTTCATCAAGAAACCCAAAAATGCAAATTAGGGTTTAAAATGGAAAAATTTCATAACTTAGAAATTTTCTAAGTTATGAAATTTTCTTATTTTTCCCTAACTTTGTCCAATTTTTTCACCAAGATGCAAGTGGATTCAAACAAAACTTGAAACATGAAAGTTGTAGTTCATCACAAAGTCTACAACTTTTATTCACAGAGTTTTCTCAAAAAAGGCTTGTATCTCAAGTTATGATTTTTGGAACAAGGGTACCTAAAACTTTTAACTTAGAGAAAATTTGCCCTAATCTCGGCAGGATTTTGACCCATCTTCATGGCCACTTTTAACATAGTTCCACTTGGATTTTCAAGTTGAATTTCAAAGATGGATTATAGTATATGTTCTAAGCTTTCCAAATTGTCATGGAACTCCTCAAACACCCTTGTGGTTAGAGAGAATCGAATGCTTGAAGTTGACAAAAACTCACTTTTGTCGATGGCCAATGCATGTTCATACAAACTTGCATTTTCAAATCAGCATGTTTGGTGCTAGCTTGCAGGCCTCAAAACCAGTTTATACTCCATAATTTAATGACTAACCATTGAGTTAAGGTATTATCTTGTTCATATGGACATTACATGCAAAACTAAGCCCTAAATGGTAAAAGGTATATTGCCATTTTTGCAAAAGTTACTTTATGTCAAAACACTAAGCATTGAGCCTTGGACAAAATCTGAGACTACAAACCAAATCCATGAATTAGAGGGGCCAAGAGTGTTATGTACAGGTTGATAGGAGGGCCTGTACAGGGCTATAACATCACTTCCATTATTTTGCTCCAAGTAGAAGAAACTTGCAAAATACAAGCCACAACACACATCTGAAAAAACCAGCTTACAAGAACATTGTGAACAAGTTCCATACCTGCCAACAAGCCTGAAACATGAACCCTTGGACTCTCAAACTCTCTTGTACACAGAATCACTGTTTTTCTGCAAAACAGGGGAGGTTTTGGATTTTGCAAGCCATAACCAAATTCTATAGTGCGTTTTGTCCAGAGATAGTTCAAATACCTTCCAATCAACTCACCTGAACTATCCCAGGCCTCCATTGCAAGCTGTAACACCTCTAACACACTTTGCCATTTTTGTTTCAAAGCTCTGCAGGTTGAGTTCTACAACATGATTCAAGCCGTTTCAAAACAAGCCAAGCATTGGAAAAGCTTCCTTGGACCTCAGGCAAGCTCAAAAGAAGCTCAAACACCATTGAAGGTTGCTACATTGTCCAGCTCGAAGTCAACTGAAACAGGTATTTCATGGACTTCTATCTCTCTATTTAGGAACGGTTAGGCTTAGGTTTGTGAATGAAATATGTTGTACTCATAGCCCTGAAGCTATACATATGCTTAGTTTTCATTTACATTAATCGTGCTAAGAGAATTTCACTCATGAACTTTCTGAAAAAACTAAGTTAGAAATTAGGGCCAGAGAAATTCTCTCTGGTCTTTGAGAGTTAATTCAAGTTTTTTATATGGTTGAATTCGTTGTTTAATTCTCTATAATGTTCATGTTATGAGTTTTGTCAAAAGATCAAAGAATCAGGAGTTACAGTCTGGTACATAGAGCGCACATGTTTGTTCAGAGGAAGAAGAAGAAGTGGATTATGGGTTGGGCCTGGTTCGTTTTGCTTTTGACACCCCTTCATTCAGTTTACACCCCCTGGCCCATTTGTTTGAATATTTGTCATTTTAATATTTCTATTTTTTATTTTGACTTTATTGTTTTTTTGTCTAAATATAAAAAATGCCAAAAAATTATTTTCTATATTTTTCATATTTATTTGATATTTATTTTATTTTATTACTATAATCATATAAATAAGCTATTTCCTTTTTTATTAAAAACTCAAAAAATAATACAAAACTAAACTTACCTCCATTTATTATTTTTATTTACACTTGAAAATATTTTCTTGAATATACACATTTTTGTGAATAATTAACTTCTATTTTTATATAGTTAATATATTTAATATATAATAATTAGGTCAAATATATAAAAATATCATATTTTTACTTTTATTAATATTTTACACTAAAAAACATCTTTTTTGCAGTATACTTTTATTTTGTGTATAAATTAATATATTATTGTATATAATTAATAAATAATATTATTTATTTAAGAATTAGGGTTTTTGCCCTAAACAACAAAGATAATTAAAATTGACTTTATTTATTTATTTACATTTCACATAAAAAAAAATACTTTTTACATACATAAAAAACTTTTTTTACATAATACATTTTATTTGACTTTTATTTATTTGTATTTATTTCAATTATTATATATATTGCCTATACATTCAATATGGTTGTAATAACTTAGAACTTATTTTCTTGTCAAATACTCCCAATTCAAATTTGTACCCCCCTCCCTATATCATGTTGTAATAGTATAACATTTAAATTCTCGCACTTTTAAAAGCTTCCAATTATGCCATGCTTAGACTTAGAGTTTGTATGCAAAATAAAATCAACAATAGTTTGACCTAATCAATAAATATGCATGAAAAACAAACATAATGCACACTTGCACCCCTAGGGTTTCATCCACTTGTTGCCTTCAAAAATGGGCCATGGTTGCATGTCAAGTACTTTGGCAAAACAAAAACAAACAAAAAGATCACAGTCCCTCGATGACGCTATCTGAGTTGCCTAAACAAAATGATCAAGTCCCTCAAGAAATTTGCCAAAGATACTTGACACCATTGCTATCATGGTCTATACGATGACCCGCGCCTGTCCTGTTAATATCCTAACACAAGGTTATTCACAAAATACAATGGTGAAACAATACTGTTAAAAGGGTTAAAACATAAGAAAGATCTTTGAATAAAATAGGGTAGATAAACTCTTATTTACTTGATCAAACTTGCAAAAACATCCTTGCCATTTTTCAAAACACACCTCACAATACAATTTCAAAACCCTACTTTCAAACATTGAAAACTTTTCCAAAGACAAAAACACCTTTGTATACATTCAAACAAGAATCATTACAAAGGTTGCCACAACGATGGCCTCTTTTCAAAACATCTTTCCAAAATCACACACAAAGCACCATTTCAAACCTTTTAAGAGCACCATTTCAAACAATTGAAAAGCAAAGCAAGCGATCTAAGCAAGTAACTAAGAGCCCATGGATAACCATGGATAGAAAGGGTGCTAATACCTTCCCTTTCTATAATCTACTCCCTGAACCCAAGAAAACATCTCAAAGGTCTTTCTTGTGCTTTTTGACCTTTCCTTAGGATAAAATAAAAAGTCGGTGGCGACTCTTGCTAAACCGAAACATTTGCGAACACAAACGCAAAATCCCAAGTCAGTTCTCCCACCGTATCACAGAACTGACGACTCTGCTGGGGAATAACTTTAAAAGTGGAGTAACCTTAGGGCTTAGATCACCCTTTGCATGATTATTGTTTGCTTTGATTGCTTTACATTTTGGTTCTCTTGTTTGGGCTTGAAATCCTCCACCCGGATTTGGGAAACATTCATAGGTAAATAACATTCCTTGTGGAAACTGTATGGGGTATACCGACACGGTTGAAGCAGTAGCTATATTAGTGCGACATATTTGTGAGTACCGGTAGCCTTTGAGTCAATCAAAGAGAATATGAGGCCGATGAGTGATGTCATGAAGCACTAATGAACTCTTAGAACCTTACTTGACCATCTTGGCCTTTATTAGGGGTAATGAGATGACCGGCTTTGGTGCAGTCCGAAGTTGGTAGATACTCGATACTACACTCATTGGGGGTTGTTTTCTTGGAATATTTTGGTCGCTAGTTAAGTGGCTAAACCAAAACAATGAACATAGAAAACAATCCAATGATATTGAGCTCCTTAGAACCCGATTACTATTTATAGGACAGGTTTTGAGCCAACTAAACTCAAGAGGGTACTTACCTATGAAACCTCATGCAAGCCTGAAACTAGGGTTTTGTGTGACTTGCTTGTACATGTGCTTGTGCATACATCATGAACATCATAAAGCATCATATGAATCCACTAACCATTTCAAGGGTTTGGATCTTCATCTTTGTTCTTGTTTTGTAGGTCATGGAATCTCTTCGCAGGAAAAAAATTCAAATCAACCTTGTGAGAATCCCTCCTCAACTCAAGGAGCTTACTTCCAGGATTCCAGAGAATTCTCTCTTCAGTGAAAGACATGGTAGACTCCTCAATTTGGTCAACACCAACATTGAAGAAGACATGGTGAAAGTACTTTTCCAGTTCTTTGACCCCCTACACCACTGTTTCACATTCTATGATTACTAGTTGGTGCCTACTTTGGAGGAATTTTCTCAACTCCTGAGAATTCCTATTCTTTATCAACTACCCTACAACGGTACGGAAAAAGAACCAAAGCCTGAAGATGTTGCTCAAGCATTACACTTGCAACCATCTGACATCAAGGGGCATTGGGAAACCAGAAGTGGCATTAAGGGCTTCTTGGCAAAGTTTCTGTTTGAGAAAGCACAAGACTACTGGAATTATCTTGATCTACAAGCATTTGAAGAGATTGTGGCACTCCTCATCTATGGGTTGGTCTTGCTCCCAAACCCTGATCAGCTTATAGATGTGAATCCTGTCAAGATTTTCATGTCCAGAAATCCCATACCTACATTGCTTGGGGACATCCTACACTCATTTTACACACGAATAATGAGGAAAAGAGGTGTTCTCATGTGTTGTACTCCTCTCCTAGCAAGGTGGTTTATTTCTCACCTTCCACAATCAGTTTTGAAGAATGAGCAGGGTTTAAGGTGGTCACAACGATTAATGACCCTCACACATTCTGACATACATTGGTGTTCTCGGTCCAGAGAAAATGTCATCATCATTGATCGTTGTGGGGAGTTTCCTAATGTCCCACTACTTGGCATTAGGGGATGCATCACCTACAACCCTTGTCTAGCTTTGAGACAATTTGGATATGCTCGGAGGGATGGCCCTCATGGCATGCTGATTCCGGACCTAGTTTTTTACTTCGACAACGATGCGCAAGGACTTCGACAAAGGTTCATCAGAGCTTGGAGGATGCCTAACAAGGTAGATAGTAAGACACTGGGGCACAAGAATTCCATCCCCCTTGAGCCTTATCTCAGGTGGGTACGAACCCGCTCCCAGAATATTATGATGCCATATCCTCACATTCTCCCCTTGATCAAAGAGCCTGTTACGGAAGGAGAGGTTCCATACACCATCCTACATCATGACATGCCAACATCATGGGAAGAAATGCAAAAGAGTTGGATCCAACTCAAGGAAGAACGAGATACTTTTGAAGCCAGCTTCTATGCCAGTGAGAAGAAGGTTTTGGAGCTCACCCGTCGACTTCACGAGGAGGAAACCCTCAACACTTACATCGCACCAAAGAGGATGCGCAATGTCTTTTTATATTAAGAATTTTGTAATATTTCGCCCAAGGGGCATTTATGTACTAACAAATTTCTTCTTAATATGACGTGCGTTCTCTTTGTTTGCAACAAATTTGAGTTTTTGAACCCTTGAATGCATTACATGAATAGCATACCATTCATCATATGCATAAACAGGTCTTCACGCCAGGTTTCCTTATCTTTCTGCTGTTTATTTCAGCAAGATGGATTTGGAGCAAACGGTAAAGGATCTGCAGGCACAAAATTCAAAGTTCCAGCAACTCCTCATGACCTTGGCAAAGGGTCAGGAGGACCTCAAAGTTTTGTTGGAGAAGAATAAAGAGAAAAAGAAAAAGAGACCCGGAGTAGCCACTTTGGGAAGAAGATTTGAGCATCAGGCCAGAGGAGTTCTTGAGTTCCCCTCAATGTCTGACGAAGGGGCCGGTAAAGGGAAAGGGGCTGCTGTACCTTCCGAATCTGAGGTTGAAGAGGAGGAAGAGGAAGAAGACGAAGACTACTCTGAACAATAGTATCCACCAGCGGATGACAAATATAAAAACCTTGAAGATAGACTGGCAGCTATGGAGTTGTAGAGGGTGCCCAGATTGGATTTTGAAGAACTAGGGTTGGTGGCTGGGATTGTTATCCCTCCCAAATTCAAGGTGCTAACATTCGCCAAGTACGATGGTCTGTCTTGCCCTAAGATGCACTTGAGGTCGTATGTCAGAAAAATCCAACCCCATTCATCCGATAAATACCTATGGGTACACTTTTTCCAAGACAACTTGTCTGGCATGCAGTTAGATTGGTTTTATCAGCTCGAGAGATCAGAGGTTCACAATTGGGAAGACTTGGAAGCTGCTTTTTACTGTCAGTATCAATACAATGCTGATTTGGCGCCCACTCGTACTCAGTTACAAAGTATAGGGATGGCTTCCAATGAAGGGTTTAAAGAGTACGCTCAAAAGTGGAGCGATCTGGCTGGAAGGGTGCAGCCGCCGTTATCAGATAGAGAGTTAGTTGATATGTTCCTGGGGACCCTGTATGGCCCCTTCTTCAACCATCTAATTGGGAACTCTTCTGCGGGATTTACTGAACTGATTTTGACCGGCGAAAGGGTTAAGGCCGGTATTAAAAGTGGAAAGATTCAAAAGGATGCTTCTGCATCCACAGCTGTTAAGAAACCTTTCCCGTCTAAGAAGGAAGCATCTACTGTGTATTCTCATAAGGGAGCAGGAAGAACTGAGCATCGGCCGACTGTAGGGGCCGTGATGATTCAAAATTTGTCAAATGATCAACCTCGTAACAATCAGTCGAGACTTAATCAGCAACGGGTGGAAAGGCCACAATGGCAGTTCACCCGCATCAACATGACGCCCGCTCAGGTACTTCCTCATTTATTGAAGCTGAATCTGATCAGTTTGAAGGAGGCGCCAAAGAACCCTAACACTTCCTCTCCATACTACCACTCAAATGCCAAGTGTGCCTACCATTCCGACAGTGCTGGGCACGAAACCAATAATTACTGGACACTTAAGAACAAAATTCAGGACTTAATTGATGCCAAAGAGGTTGAATTTGACGCTCCTGAGAAGCCCAATGTTATATCTGCTCCGATGCCCAAGCACAACCATAATGTGCATGCTGTTTTGGAAAACCTCCATGTTACTCATTTTTCCGATCTGTTGACTCCATTGTTAGTGATTAAAGAATATTTTTTGCGAGCCAGGATCTTTCTTGGTTGTGGTAAAGACTGTTATTTTTGTCTGAACATTCAAGGTGATTGTCCAATGTTGAAGTCAAGTGTCCAACGCCTGATGGATACTCAAGAGATACTTTTCCAGAAAACCCATGTTGACACTTTCAATCCTATTACTCCTGATACTTATGATACTTCAACCAATGATATTGCTATCATAACCATTTCCGACAATCCTCCCAAGGCTTGCAAAAGGCCTGTCAGGATTACACCCAACTCTGAATGTGTACCTTTAAAGATCACCATGCTGGGACATGTCCCGTACAAATCCAGCAAAACGATACCGTGGAACTATGGGGGAGAAATCTTCTACCACGACATCAAACAAATCGAAACAGTCCAAGAGATTTCCGAGGAAGACCCTGATATAGGGAACATCGCGGGTACAAGCAAGATAACCCGCAGTGGCCGGATCTTTTCTATGGAGATTGCTCCCCCTCGAGCAGTTTTCGGACCCTTAAAAGCTTCTGCACCTGTTGGACCCTCTGTGCAAGGCCTAGTGATTGAAGATTTGAATACCCCTGAAGTAAGACCATCTGCTGAAACTACCGACAAGGGTAAGGGGATACCGGAAGTGCCTGTCAGGACGAAGGCCCATGCTGTGGTCATCCCCGAAACCACTTAGAAATGGATGAAATCTTGAAAATAATCAGAAAAAGTGACTACGACGGTGTGGAACAATTAGGGCAGACCCATTCTAAAATTTCAATGTTGGCTCTTCTGCTCTGTTCTGAAGCCCACGCTAAGGCCCTGATCAAATTCTTGAAGGCGACACATGTTCCCCAAGAGACTTCGGCTGACCAATTTCAGGAATGTGTGGCCAGTCTTACTGATGATAATGGCCTTGGCTTTTCCATTGCTGACCTAACTCCCAGAGGAAGGAAACACAACGATGCGTTACATGTTTCAGTTGAATGCCGGGGAACCACTCTCGCCCATGTCTTAGTTGATCTTGGTTCTTCCTTGAATGTGCTGCCAAAGAAAGCCTTAGACCGCTTGGACTGTGAAGGACTGACTCTCAATCCTAGTAACATCATTATTAGGGCTTTTGATGGTTCCAAGAGAATGGTTCATGGAGAGGTTGATATTCCTATCAAAGTAGGCACAAAAGTCTTCAACTCAACCTTTTACGTGATGGATATCCGACCGTCAGATTCATGTTTTCTAGGAAGACCGTGGATCCATTATGTCGGGGCAGTTACCTCCTCTTTGCACCAGATTCTGAAATATCCTATTAAGGGTAAAATTATAACAGTACACGGCGAGGAAGAGTACATGATAAGCCACCTCAACTCCTTCTGTTATGTGGAGCTGGATGGCGAGTTCATCGAAACGCCTTTCCAGCATTTTGAGGAAGTTTCTCCCGAGGTAGCAGTTGCGAAGATAATGGTTGAGGTGCCTATTGCTCCCAAGCACGTATCTAAGATGGCATCTCTCAAGGACGCAGAGGCGGTGATCAAAGAAGGGAAGAGTACAGCATGGGGGCAATTGCCTGATTTTCCCCATAAGACAGACAAATTTGGACTAGGGTTTATAGTTGCAGGACAAAAGGCTATGCGTCGTTCCAAGTCTGGAGGGCCACCCGTAAGGATCACTCGTCACAGAATTAATGTTGTAGAAGATGAAGATGAAGATAGCCACTTTGAAGATTGGATCTTTCCGACCGTCGAAGGGGGTTTGAGAAATTGGGAAGCAAAGGATTTTATTCCTATCACCTTTATCAACCAGTAATTTTATCTTTGAACAATTTCCCATTTTTATGGACTGTAATAACTAAAACAATTCGCACACTATTTTCACCCCATGCCTTGCCCAGGGCATGTAGGTCCATTTGTAAGGGTTTGATTTTCTTCATAATCATATGCCATGTTTTAATGAACCATTGGACGTTTTTCATCTATAAACTGTTGTGTTCATTTTCTTTCCTTTTGCATTTTTGTTTGTTTAAGGATGGCTATCCCTTACACACACCCACACTCACAAATGCAGGTACCCATCCACTCCGGATTCCATGGGTGACTATTCTGCTTTAGCCTTCGATAACTCTGAAGATTTGGTCAATTAGGCCGAGTACGAAGTTGACGAAGATTGTGAAGTACCGGGAGAGTTAGCCATACTTTTGTAACAAGAAGAGAGGGCTATTCTGCCTCATGAAGAGTTGTAAGAAACCATCAACTTGAGGACAGAGGAAGACATGAAAGAATTAAAGGTGGGTGCCAACCTGGAACCAAGTGTCAAGGAGCGCTTAGTGCAGTTGTTGAATGAATATGTTGAAATCTTCGCTTGGTCTTATGAAGACATGCCAGGGTTAGATATAGATATCGTGGTTCACCGTCTCCCTACAAGAGAAGACTGTCCACCGATCAAGCAAAAGGTCCGACGAATGAGGCCTGACATGTCTGAAAAGATTAAGGCTGAAGTTATGAAGCAATTCAATGCTGGCGTTCTGGCTGTTACTACCTATCCACAATGGGTTGCTAACATTGTGCCCATACCTAAGAAGGACGGCAATGTCAAAATGTGTGTAGACTATCGGGATTTGAACAGGGCTAGCCCTAAAGACGATTTTCTGCTGCCACATATTGATATCTTGGTTGACAATACAGCTCAGCACAAAGTGCTTTCCTTCATGGATGGATTCTCGGGATACAACGAGATTAAAATGGCCCCCGAGGACATGGAGAAAACTACCTTTGTCACGCAATGGGGTACCTTCTGCTACAAAGTGATGCCGTTCGGACTGAAGAACGCAGGGGCAACCTATCAATGCGCCATGGTAGCTTTGTTTCATGATATGATACATCATGAGATCGAAGTTTACGTAGACGAAATGATAGCTCAATCACAGACAGAAGAAGAACACCTTGAACATTTGCAAAAGCTATTTTCCAGGTTGAAGGAGTATAAGCTCAGACTGAACCCAAGCAAGTGCACTTTTGGGGTTAGGTCTGGTAAACTTTTGGGATTTATTGTCAGCAACAAAGGCATTGAGGTTGATCCAGCTAAAGTGAAGGCTATACAAGAGATGCCTGCCCCCCGTACTGAAAAGGAGGTTAGAGGATTCTTGGGACGCTTGAACTACATTGCCAGGTTCATATCTCACCTGACATCTACCTGTGAGCCAATCTTCAAGCTGTTGAAGAAAGATAAGGTGGTTGAATGGAACGATGATTATCAAGTTGCTTTTGATAAGATCAAGGAGTATTTTCTAGAACCTTCTATTCTGATGCCACCCGTCGAAGGAAGGCCTTTAATCATGTATCTGACTATTTTGGATAACTCAATGGGGTGTGTGTTAGGCCAACATGACGAGTCTGGTCGAAAAGAGCATGCCATTTATTACCTTAGCAAAATGTTTACCGACTGTGAGACTCACTACTCACTGCTCGAGAAAACTTGCTGTGCTTTGGTATGGGTTGCTCGCCGGCTAAGGCAGTATATGTTGACTCATACCACTTTGCTGATTTCCAAAATGGACCCGATCAAGTATATCTTCGAGAAGCCTGTTTTATCTGGAAGAATCGCTAGATGGCAAATGATCCTGACTGAGTATGATATCCAGTATACTACCCAAAAAGCTATAAAAGGGAGTGTACTAGCTAACCATCTAGCTCATCAAGCCATCGAAGATTACCAATCTATGAGATTTGACTTCCCTGACGAGGACATCATGACTTTGGACAACATCGAAGGTAACAAACCGTATGACGGACCTGAACAAGGATCTCGATGGACCCTGTACTTTGATGGTGCTTCAAATGCACTTGGCAACGACATCGGTGCAGTACTCATTTCTCCGGAAGGTTGCCATACACCCTTCACTGCCCGACTTTGTTTCAGCTGTACCGACAACATGGCCGAATATGAAGCTTGCATCTTTGGTCTCAAGGCTGCTATAGACTTGGGGATCAAATCTTTGGTCATATTTGGGGACTCGACTTTGGTTATCAGTCAAGTCAAAGGAGAGTGGGACACCAAACATCCTAATCTTATCCCATACAAAGAACATGTCCTGACGTTATTGCCTCATTTTGAGCAGATTACCTTTGAGCACTTCCCGCGAGAAGAAAATCAGCTAGCAGATGCTCTAGCCACAATGTGTTCCATGTTTAAACTCAACTGGGATAATGAGGCTCCCCAAATCACCATCGAGCGAATGGAAGCACCTGTGCACTGTCATGAGATTAATACCGAAGAAGTAGTGGAACAACCCTGGTTTCATGAAATCAAAAGGTATCTCCAGACTAGAGAATACCCCGAAGGAGCTTCCGTCAATGACAAAAAGTTCTTAAGGAGATTTGCTTCCAAGTTCTTCCTAAGCAATGGCATCCTTTATAAGCGCAACCATGATTGTGTTTTACTTCGTTGTATGGACAAAGCTGAAGCAAAGTTGATCATGACTGAGATACATAGCGACACGTTTGGCACCCATTTGAGCGGACATACGATGGCTAAGAAGATTCTAAGGGCAGGCTACTACTGGTCTACCATGGAAGTTGATTGTCACCAACATTCCCGTACTTTCCACAAATGCCAAGTCTACGTCGACAAGGTACATATTCCTCCTGTTCCTCTCAACATTCTGACAGCTCCTTGGCCATTTGCAATGTGGGGCATTGACATGATTGGAGAGATCAAGCCCACGGCGTCCAATGGACATCGCTTCATCTTGGTCGCTATTGATTATTTTACCAAGTGGGTTGAAGAAGCTTCCTTTGCCTCTGTTACAAAGAATGTGGTTGCCCGCTTCATCAAGCAGAGCCTCATATGCCGATATGGTGTCCCCGACAGGATCATCACAGACAACGGTACAAATTTGAACAATACTATGATCACCGCTCTATGCGAGCAGTTCAAGATTTATCATCACAATTCATCTCCCTACCAGCCGAAGATGAACAGTGCTGTTGAAGCCGCGAACAAAAATATTAAGAAGATCATTCAAAAGATGACAGTCACCTATAAGGACTGGCATGAGATGTTACCGTTTTCTCTGCATGGATATCGTACCACAGCATGCACTTCAACAGGGGCAACTCCATTTTCTTTGGTATATGGCATGGAGGTTGTTCTGCCTATGGAAGTTCAGATTCCTTCCTTGAGGATTATGAAGGATGCCAGTTTGAGTGAAGACGATTGGATTCAGACCCGACTTGATCAACTTAACTTGATCGACGAGAAGCGACTTACTGCTGTTTGTCATGGTCAGACGTATCAAAAGCGGATGATCAAGGCTTTCAACAAAAAGGTTAGACGTCAGGTATATCAAGTCGGAGATCTTATAATCAAGTGGATCATCTTACCGCAAAGTGATCCTAGGGGCAAGTGGACTCCTATTTACGAAGGACCATTTGTAAACAAGAGCATCTTTTCTGGTGGGGCAATGATTCTGACCACCATGGACGACGATGACTTGCCGCACCCTGTGAATGCAGACATAGTCAAAAGATACTACACATAAAACGACCCAACAAGTTGAAAACCCGAAATGGCGACTTGGGCAAAAATGGGCATCCCGGTGAATCGAAAACCCGAAAGGGCAGTTCGGGCAAAAATTAGGGATAAAACAAAAAAAATCTGTACACCCGGCAAGTTGAAAACCCGAAAGAGGCAACTTGGGCAAGAAAGGGTTTCCCGGTGGATCGAAAACCCGAAAGGGAGGTCCAGGCAGAACTTAGGGAATTAAAGCGTATGACTATGTCTCGTCGGATCACTTTAAGAACAATCTCTTCACCAACAAGCTCCAAGCTTCTGATCAATCCAATCATCTACGGACGAAGCAACGAATGGAAATATACTCAGAGTTGGGAAGTGTGATACGGTGGGAGAACTGACTAGGAGTTTTGCGTTCGTATTCGCACTTGTGCGGTTGAGCAAGAGTCGCCACCGACTTTTTATTTTATCCTAAAGGAAAGGTTGAAAAAAGCACAGCAAAAACCTTTTGAGATATTTCGTGGGTCCGGGGGGTAGATTATGAAAAGGGAAGGTATTATCACCCTTTTCATCCATGGTTATCCATGGGCTCTTAGTTACTTGGTTTTTAGATCACTTGCCTTGATTTTCGATTGCTTGAAAATGGTGTACGTGTGAGTGTTTTTTTGAATTTTTTTTGGAAGAAGATGCCTTGTCTTAGGCTAACCTTGTAACAATTATTTACTCGAATATTTTACAAAGGCGTGTATCTTTTCGAAAAGATGTTTCAAAATGTTTTGAGAGTTTGTTTTTGAAAATGTTGTTGATTGTGGTTTTTTGAAAAAAAGGCAAGTGTTTTTGCAAGTTGATCTCAAGTAACTAAGAGTTTTATCTACCCTATTGTACTCAAAGGTTTTTTGTTATGTTTTAACCCTTTTTAACAATTTTGTTCCACCATTGAATTTGGTGGACAATCTTGCGTTTAGGAAGTTTATTCGGGACGGGCGCGGGTCATCGTATGGACCATGAATGCAATGGTGCCAAGTGTCTTTGGCAATTTGCTTTGAAGGGACTATGATCATTCCGTTTTAGGCAACATTCGAAAGCGTCATCGAGGGACTTATGATCATTTAAATTTGTTTTGCCAAAGAAACTCGACGTGCAAGCATGGCCCATTTTGGAAGGCAACATGTGGGATTACCCTAGAGGGTGCAAGTGTGATTGTGTATTGATTTCATGTATTTGTCTTGTATTAGGTTATCTAGCATTTGATTTTACGTACATGCAAACCCTAGGTCTAACCATGGTATAATTGAAAGCGGTAAATTGCGAAAATGTAAAATCTACGCTATTACAAAATAAGTATCCGGGAGTGGGGGTACAAATTTATGAATGGGGATGAGACTTATAGTATCCAATAAGTTACAACCAAATCGAATTTGCGATCAAATGTAAATGATGTATATCAATGTATAAGATAAACAAATGTGTATAGGAGCAATATAAATGTGTTGTGTAAGTGTACAAGTATATGCGTACGTAATTATTTATAGGTGCGAAATATGAATTTAAGAAAGTATTGTTAGGCATTTGTTTTAACTTAAAGAAAAATTAAATGTCTATTTAAATTAATTAATAATCTTGTATTTTCTTAATATGTACAAAAAGAAATGTTTTGATCAAATGTTTTAAAATCTGATTATGTATAAAATGATGTTTTAAGAAAAGAAAATATTTCTAAGTTTTAATTATGTATACAAAGAGGATTTTTTCATTTATTATGTACAAAAATATTTTGATTATTTACATGCAAAAATGTATTTATCTATTACATACAAATAGAAAATTTTAATTAAAGGAGAAAAAGGTTTTCAAACTTAATTATATTGTATAATAAAAATATATTTTTATGTATTTAATATATATTCAAAAAAATGTTTTAAATTAATTAAATTAGGTATATAGAAAAGTGTATTGATTAAGTACAAGAAAAACATTTCAATTATATGTTTGAAGAAAAAATGTATTTTCAATTAATGTATTAAACAAGGGTATTTTATTATTGATAAAAATTATTGTAAAGAAAGAAAAAAAGTGTTTGTTTAAGTTTATTAAAGAGAGAATAAAAAGAAAATTAGGTTAGGCAAAGGAACTAAAAGAGAAGATGCGTTGGGCTTAGGCATTCAGAATGGGCAAGGCCCACGTTTGGGCTCAGGAACGTTTTAGGGTTTGCTTGTGTTTTCATTTGGGGACAAGGCTTTAGGGTTTCGTGAGCAGCGCGCCGTTCGTTCGCTTGTTCGTCTTTCTCCAATCGTTCATCTCTTGCCATGGATACTTGAGTGCAACTCCTTCACACAAGGCCAATAAACGCCATCATCCCCCTTTCACCCTCCGTAGACCAACCAGACCACGTTATAGGGTACGATTTCAATCTCAAATGCATTAGGGTTTTGTTCCTCTTTTGATTTTAATTTCAATTTTGGTTTCGACTTATATTTTCTTTCGTTATTGACATGCATGTAAGGAGGTATAAGAGTACTACCTTTGGAGATGGCGGAAGAGGGATTTTGGATGCGTTGAGGTCCGACGATGGAGGGTGCTGATGCTTGCTCTTTGAGCTTCCTGGTATCTTTTATCTTGTTACCATTTTTAGGGTTGCATGATGGACTGAACTGAAAACCCTTTTTTGAATTCGCCTCTTTCTTCTTCTTCTTTGCCACTGTATGCTTGTTGTCTTTGATGCTTCTCTGAGTTGCCTGCCTTATATTTATGTTGCCTTATATTTTCTCTCTTCTTCTGACTTGTGTTGCCTTGGGCTTGCCTTTGAATATGTTTGAATATGCTTGCTTCTGTATCTTCTTTGTTGCCTAATTTGACATGTTTCTTCCTTGCCCCATGATGAATCTAGGGTTCTGAGGGCTTGTATACCTTGAATGCTTGTGTATGCTGTTGAATATGCCTTTGTGCTTGTTAGAAAACACCCTATGATGAGTGCTCTGAGGGCCTTGAGGGTTTGTTTGCCTTAGACAGGTTCAAACTTCTTTGGAGCCTTTAGGCTTTGAAAAGTTTAGGAACCTGTGTTTGACGTTGAGTAGCCTCCTTTTGATGATGGTTGATACCTTTGCCTTTTGAATATGCTCTCTCATCTCTTTCTGGCCTGTGTTGCCTTGGTTGCTTATTACTTTTGGAATGTTGGCTTAGGATGGTGCTTGAAATACCCTATGATGATGTAAATCTGAGGGTTTGTGGGTTTGATGCAGTATGCTATGGCCGGTCTGATGCTTTTTGGTGAGATAGGTTTATGGTATTGGACATGGTCTCATTGTTTTTGACAGTAGGCAGGTTTTATTAGGCCATTGCAGGCTTATGCTTCAGCTGGTGAGGTTTTTGACAGGTTTCAGGTTGTTATGGTTTAGGCCCTTAGCATGTTGTTTCAGGTTTTGCATATGTAGGTGTTTTTAGTGGTTAAGGGTTTTTTATGTTTTGACAGTAGGGTGAGGCTTAATGCTAGGGCTTGGTTTGGGTGTACATGTTGGTATATCTTGTGGTGAGGTTCTTCTGCAGGTTTGTATATTTGAACAGGTTCAGCAGGTTTTTGCTTTTGCTGGTTTATGATGGTTTGGAGGATTTAGGCCTCTGCAGGTTGATGCCTTAGCAGGTTCATACTGGTTTTTGCTTTTGATTTGTGCTTAGGCAGGTTTATGCTGAGGCTTGAGTTGTTTCTGGTTATTGCTTGAGGTAGCAGGGACAGGCTTGGCCTTCACAGGTTTTGGTTAAGCTTCAGGCTTAACAGTTTGTATCTTTTCTTTTTGTGTTGGTTTAAGTTCTGCCTCTTTTCTACTCTGTTTAGCTTTTTTGTATATGTTTCTATCTATGCCTGCCTAAAGCCTAAAAACCTGCATTCTTATCTCTCCACTCTTCTCTCTCAGTACAGCTAAAAAATGTTAAAATATGTTTGTTGCTGTACTTTTCTGAAAAGGCTACTTGTTGGGAAATGATGAAAAGAAAATGTATGCTTGCATAATGGTTTTACTTTGCATCTTTTATCTTTTCTTTTGACAGATTTTGTACCTTTTTATCTTCTTTGATATCTTTGTGCAGTAACTTGTACCTTTTGGCATTTGACAGCAAGTTTGACACTTTGCATTTTGACAGAAAGTTGCAATTTGATTTTTAGTTGGGTTTGAACTGTGCAGTTTGCTTGAGATTTTTGAATTTATGCAGTTTGGCACTTTGCATTTTTTCTCAACTTTGCATTCATGATTAAATAAAATTCTTCCCTCTTTGTGAACCGGGAGAAATCCCGTGATTTGCAGAGAGGGTTAACTGATCCCAATCAGTGGCCTTTAATGATGACTGCAATTTTATCTGTCTTTTCAATTCAATTTAACTGTTATTTGACTTTTCTCTTTTCTTTTGCAGATGAAAAATGGAGCACCAGAGCGAGGAATAGCGGATGAAGATTTGAAGATTAGAAAAATAATTAGGATAGTTTTTATTTAGCTTTAAATAAATGTAATATTATTTTTGTCAACATTTTGTAAACAAAAACAATTATACAAATGACTTAAAGATAAATAAAAAAGCCCTTTTATTTAATTAATTCTTCTCTTCTTTAATTGTTTATTTATTATTTATAGTTCTTTAAACTAAAATAAATTGAAAATAAATTCCAACTCATTTAATCTTTAGAATAATAAATAATTAACTAAACAATATTTCAGTACTGATCCATTAATTAAACTTGACGCTTCCAATGTTCAAAGCGAAATAACGGTTAATCACAACAATTGATCAGACGCATTCCCTCTTTTCACTGATTTTTAACAAACACTGTAATTCCAAACTGCGTATATCTTTTGACTGGTGAATTCAAACCAACTGCCTTCTTTTACTGATTAAATCAAAACAATGCGAATTCAACCCGAATCTCAGAATAACTTGCAAAGTGCTGTGGAATTTAAATCCTTCTGAGAATGCGCGCACAAGCCCTAATTCCTGATTAAATGCCAAAGAGCATTCGCCTGATCAAAATTGAGCCAGAATCAACCAAAACCCTAAGCCAACTTGTGTGAAACATTCCGGAGCCCTGAAAATTAGTAAAACCCTAATTGTGTCTTGACTGACGAGAAAAGTCTGTTTGACCGATTCTTGAGCCAGTTTGAAAAATCAGGAAATGCCTGAAGCTGAGATTTCTTGTGGTAAAATGCGAGGGCAAATTTTGGGGTACAACAGTTGCCCCTGTTCAATCTTCTTGGACCTGAAGAGTTAGATTGGCTAGTTTGCCTTTCGCGACTTGAAGGTAAAAGAAGATTGGACACTAAAGTGCCCAGAAAATTTGCACTCGGCGATGTGATGGTAGAGGTGAATGGGCTTACAGATGCCATTTGGTGATGGGCTTAAAGATGCCACCTGGTACGATAGAGTCTTGTCGGGGAATGGGCTTAGAGATGCCATCTGATAATGGGCTTAAAGATGCCATTTGGTGATGGGCTTAAAGATGCCATCTGATAATGGGCTTAAAGATTCCATTTGGTGATGGGCTTAAAGATGCCATCTGGTGACTGCTGGTAGGAGGATGGGCTTATAGATGCCATCTGGTTATGTTGAACTGTATGTCAATGGTGAGTGGACAAGTATCAGAAAGCCACCCATGTTTTGGAACATCTCTGAATTGGTATCCGAATAAGCAACAGATTGACGTCCATGTTTCGGAGAATCCGTAAACTATTTTCAGGAGTTGAGATTGAATAAGCAAAAGAGCAGCATCCGTTGTTGGGAAGCGTCCGTAAACTGTTTTCGGAAGTTGAGAAGAGTCTGAACAAGTTGGTAGATTAACATCCGTTGTTGGGAAGAATCCGTAAACTGTTTTCAAAAGTTGGCATCTGAACAAGTTGGTAGATTGACATCCGTTGTTAGGAAGAATCCGTAAACTGTCTTCAGAAGTCTTGAAGAGGAACCGGTGTAGGGTTTCCTGATGATGCGTCTGAATGGATCTGGAATAAGTATCAGAATGTCGCCGTGTCCGGGTCACATCTGAACTATTTCTGGATGAATCTCGAGAGGTGATCTTTGCCTGTCGACTGAGCTTACCTGAAAAAGTAAAGGGTTAGTTGTATGCAATGTCATGATGCATGATGCAATGTATGTGACATCAATGTTAATGACATGAATGGGATGAATGCGCATGTAAGCTGATGAGCTATCTTGCTGAGGATAAATGAGTCTGAAATGGCCGAAGATAAAAGCATCTTGACTGCTGCCGGGAAAATAATTCCTTGGCTGTTGTTGGGGAAGAGAATTCCTGATGACCTCTACTGGGGAGTTCCAAACTAGTATACTCATGCTGGGGAGGCAAGATTGAGGATCTTCAGCCCGGTGGGAAGTAACTCTGGCGACTTCACTGGGGAACTCAAGATTCGCCCTCCCAAAACTCTGTGGGGAGAAGGTTTGGAATCTGAACAAGCAATAGATTGACATCCGTTACTAGAGAATCCGTAAACTGTTTTCAGAATGTTGAGAAGTGTCTGAACAAGCGATAGGTTAACATCCGTTACTTGGAGAACCCGTGAACTATTTTCAGAAATCTTGAGATTGAATAAGCAATAGAGCAGCATCCGTTGTTGGGAAGCGTCCGTAAACTGTTTTCAAAGGTTGCATCTGAACAAGCTGATAGATTAACATCCGTTGTTGGGAAGAATCCATAAACTGTTTTCAGAAGTCTTGAGAAGAATCTGAACAAGTGATAGGTTAACATCCGTTACTTGGAGAACCCGTAAACTGTTTTCAGAAATCTTGAGATTGAATAAGCAATAGAGCAGCATCCGTTGTTGGGAAGCGTCCGTAAACTGTTTTCAAAGGTTGCATCTGAACAAGCTGATAGATTAACATCCGTTGTTGGGAAGAATCCATAAACTGTTTTCAGAAGTCTGGAGAAGAATCTGAACAAGTGATAGGTTAACATCCGTTACTTGGAGAACCCGTGAACTATTTTCAGAAATCTTGAGATTGAATAAGCAATAGAGCAACATCCGTTGTTGGGAAGCGTCCGTAAACTATTTTCAAAGGTTGCATCTGAACAAGTGATAGATTAACATCCGTTGTTGGGAAGAATCCATAAACTGTTTTCAGAAGTCTTGAGAAGAATCTGAACAAGCGATAGGTTAACATCCGTTACTTGGAGAACCCGTAAACTGTTTTCAGAAATCTTGAAGAGGAACCGGTGTAGGGTTTCCTGAGGATGGGCTCGTGCAAAACTGCATCGGGCTTTTGAACACTTTTGACATTCGAATGCCCCAAGTGGTGATGAGGGAGTCTTGAATTAGATTACTCTGCATATTGAGAGATTTCTTGAAATCTTGACTGGACTGCCCCAGGTTAACTGGATTGTGCTATGTCATGCCCCTTGCTGATAGGAGATTCGATGGAAGTGTTATCCTCTTGAAGTGATTTTTACTTACTGAGAGAGTTTTCGTTCCTCCGAACATTCACTGTATGAATTTCTTCGCTGTCAAACAAAAAGCCAAATGCAGACAGTGATATTCAAGCAATGCAAAGTTTATGTTTGTCTCGAAGTTTTGCAAAATGCGTTTTTTAACAGAAAACTTTTTTATAAGACAGATCAACACAAGATTTAGAGCAACAGCCTTACAGGAGTCAGGATACCTTTTGTAACAGTACGCTTTCGAACTAACCCGTGCTTCAATTAGGACTTTTGAAGGGTTGTAACGTGGCCTGGTTCACGGTTTAAGAAACAAAGGATAAAGGCTCAAAGTATATTTGTACCCACCCGCTCTTCGTGATGTCCTTCAACCTAAGCTCAGTTAATTGTGCGTCACACTCTATTTTGAGTTTTGAACGACTTTTGGGCGATGGTTCACGAGTTGAATTTGGGGAGACAATCATCATCTCTTTTTTCTTTTTCAACATCTTTCATGTTGTTGAGGGCTTTGTAATGACCTCACTATTTTGATTTTGATTTGTTATCCCTAACTTTTGCCTGACTGTTCCCATTTTCGAGATTACTGTCAGCGGGATGCCCCAGCTTTCTTAAGCCTCCTTTATAGGTTTTGGCTTGGCGGGCTTTTCTCTTTTGAGAGATTGTCTGTCTATGTGATAGGGAACCACCCTTGTCTTTTGATTCCAAAGGAATGCTTTCTTTTTCGACGTCGTTCGTTGTGTTACGAACCGAGAGTTTGCGACTTCAATGCGCATTTTCTTCTGAATTAACTGAGATACTACCCTGCCCCAGGTTTATATCAAAGGTTTTGATCGTTTAGAACAGAAAACTCCTACTTCTTTGGCTCGAAGGGGTTGACTAGGGATTAACTTCCTTATAACTCCAGTGTTTGGGAATTGAAAGAAATGCATGTACATCATCAGCAAAGTCTGTTCAAAAGCATACTGTATAAGATCATGGTATTGTTTCGTCATCCTCCCTCTAAAGGCTTGCAGCTTTTTATCAAGAGTTAAATATCATAAAGAAAAGCATAAGAGTAGTGAAACGAATGGATGAATTCAAGACAAACATATGCAATGCATTAATGAAAACAGAGTTTAACATCAACAGATAATTGTTTGACAGCAAAAGAAATTACAACTTTGAAAATTCAAAAAGAAGCAAAAGTCTTTCAGCTTGAGCTTCGTCACTTCAAGTGGAGAACCCTTTAACAAAAGATTTTCATCTCGCCGTCTGGCATGAATTCCAGCACCCCAATGTCGATCAGATCTTGAATCTTGTTCTTCAAGGCCTAACAGTCGTTGGTGTCGTGTCCCGGGCTGTAGGAGTGGTAAACACAAAATGCGTCGGGATGATAGTGAGGAGAGGAGATATTGGGCTTCTGAGGAGGGTCCTTTAAGTTAAGCAAGTTGACCTCCATCAGGCGCTTCAGTATGAAGAATGATGGTATTTCAGTCTCCGTGAACTGTCTTCCCGACGTTTCTTGCTTATGCCGATTACCCCGTTGACGCTGGAGAGGTTGTTGATGGGCTTGTGACCCTGAAGCAAGCAAAGGAGCTTTCCCCTTGTCTTCTTGAGTGGATGGAGGCTGAGCGGTGACTTTCTCTTCAACCTCAGATGTTTGCCCCAGTTGGTTGTTCGGAAGCAGTTGGCGGACAAGAACTCTGAGTTCCTCTTGTCTTTGGGATAGGTCTTGGATGAGAGCCATCTGGCCCACCAACTGTCCCATCATTTGAGTCCTCAAGGTTGTCAGATCGAACTGCAGCTCCGCAAGCTGGTCACTCCTGGCATTGTTGGAATTCTCCAAGCCCTTGGTGAGGAGAGCTTTCATCTCATCTTGCCCTAGAGACAAATTCAGGAACATCTCCTGCAGCTGAGAAGTCTGGTCTTGAATGTCTTTGACAGACCTTTCTAGGGCCATCTCTTGCTGAAATAAACAACAGGAGAGTAAGGAAACCTGAAAAAGGAAAGATTGTCAAGATGCAATGCATGATATGTGGATGCATGCTTTCAAGGATCTCTTGGGGTAAACACAAGAAAATGTTAGAGGTTGAACTTTGCTCTTGGATTGGAGAACTTTGCACCGGTCGACGTCCTTCCACGAGAATCAAGCTCACCATGTCGAGTGGGTCATAGCCACTGATTCAAGTTGTTGCACTTGATCTTCGATTGGAGAGCTTTGTATCGGTGGATGTCTTTCCACGAGAATCAAGCTCACCATGTCAAGTGGGTCATAGCCGCTGATTCAAGTTGTTGTACTTGAACTTTGACTGGAGAACTTTGTTTAGAGGAGAAACCCCTTGCCCCTTGGTAGACGTCTGGTTCAACGTAACCCTGCATCAAAAGAACCCTCGAGATCCTTGAAATGGTTATTGAAAATGCTATGGCATGATGTTATGATGTTATGTACATGTATGCACAAGCAAGTGAGTGTATATACAGGCAAACATATTCACACAAAGCAAACAAGTCCTTAGGTTTAGGCTTGCATGAGGTTCAGGTAAGTACCCTCTTGAAGTTAGTTGGCTCATCCTGTCCTAAAATAGAAATTGGGTTCTAAGGAGCTCAATATCATTGGATTGTTTTCCGTGTTCATTGTTTCGGTTTAGCCACTTACTGGCGACCAAAATATTCCAAGAAAACAATCCTCAAAAGAGTGTAGTATCGAGGATCTACCAACTTCGGACTGCACCAAAGTCGGTCATCTCACTACCCCTAAAAGGCTAAGATGGTCAATTAAGGTTCTAAGAGTTCGTTAGTGCTTCATGACATCACACAGCGGCCCCATACTCTCTTTGACTACTCAAGGGTTACCGGTACTCACAAATATGTCACACTAACATAGCTTACTGTTTCAACCATGTCGGTATACCCCGCACAGTTCCCTCACAATTTTTTTGCTATTTACCTAAAAAGGTGCCCCAAATCCGGGTGGAGGATTTACAACAAAACCCAAACAAGAACCCAAAAGATAAATCAATCAAGTCAATCAAAGCAAGAAAATAAAAGGTGATCTAAACCCTAAGGTAACCCCACTTTTAAGAATTATCCCCAGCAGAGTCGCCAGTTCTGTGATACGGTGGGAGAACTGACTAGGAGTTTTGCGTTCGTATTCGCACTTGTGCGGTTGAGCAAGAGTCGCCACCGAATTTTTATTTTATCCTAAAGGAAAGGTTGAAAAAAGCACAGCAAAAACCTTTTGAGATATTTCGTGGGTCCGGGGGGTAGATTATGAAAAGGGAAGGTATTAGCACCCTTTTCATCCATGGTTATTCATGGGCTCTTAGTTACTTGGTTTTTAGATCACTTGCCTTGATTTTCGATTGCTTGAAAATGGTGTACGTGTGAGTGTTTTTTTGAAAATGTTTTGGAAGAAGATGCCTTGTCTTAGGCTAACCTTGTAACAATTCTTTACTCGAATATTTTACAAAGGCGTGTATCTTTTCGAAAAGATGTTTCAAAATGTTTTGAGAGTTTGTTTTTGAAAATGTTGTGGATTGTGGTTTTTTGAAAAAAAGGCAAGTGTTTTTGCAAGTTGATCTCAAGTAACTAAGAGTTTTATCTACCCTATTGTACTCAAAGGTTTTTTGTTATGTTTTAACCCTTTTTAACAATTTTGTTCCACCATTGAATTTGGTGGACAATCTTGCGTTTAGGAAGTTTATTCGGGACGGGCACGGGTCATCGTATGGACCATGAATGCAATGGTGCCAAGTGTCTTTGGCAATTTGCTTTGAAGGGACTATGATCATTCCATTTTAGGCAACATTCGAAAGCGTCATCGAGGGACTTATGATCATTTGAATTTGTTTTGCCAAAGAAACTCGACGTGCAAGCATGGCCCATTTTGGAAGGCAACATGTGGGATTACCCTAGAGGGTGCAAGTGTGATTGTGTATTGATTTCATGTATTTGTCTTGTATTAGGTTATCTAGCGTTTGATTTTATGTACATGCAAACCCTAGGTCTAACCATGGTATAATTGAAAGCGGTAAATTGCGAAAATGTAAAATCTACGCTATTACAAAATAAGTATCCGGGAGTGGGGGTACAAATTTATGAATGGGGATGAGACTTATAGTATCCAATAAGTTACAACCAAATCGAATTTGCGATCAAATGTAAATGATGTATATCAATGTATAAGATAAACAAATGTGTATAGGAGCAATATAAATGTTTTGTGTAAGTGTACAAGTATATGCGTACGTAATTATTTACAGGTGCGGAATATGAATTTAAGAAAGTATTGTTAGGCATTTGTTTTAACTTAAAGAAAAATTAAATGTCTATTTAAATTAATTAATAATCTTGTATTTTCTTAATATGTACAAAAAGAAATGTTTTGATCAAATGTTTTAAAATCTGATTATGTATAAAATGATGTTTTAAGAAAAGAAAATATTTCTAAGTTTTAATTTTGTATACAAAGAGGATTTTTTTCATTTATTATGTACAAAAATATTTTGATTATTTACATGCAAAAATGTATTTATCTATTACATACAAATAGAAAATTTTAATTAAAGGAGAAAAAGGTTTTCAAACTTAATTATATTGTGTAATAAAAATATATTTTTATGTATTTAATATATATTCAAAAAAATGTTTTAAATTAATTAAATTAGGTATATAGAAAAGTGTATTGATTAAGTACAAGAAAAACATTTCAATTATATGTTTGAAGAAAAAATGTATTTCCAATTAATGTATTAAACAAGGGTATTTTATTATTGATAAAAATTATTGTAAAGAAAGAAAAAAAGTGTTTGTTTAGGTTTATTAAAGAGAGAATAAAAAGAAAATTAGGTTAGGCAAAGGAACTAAAAGAGCAGATGCGTTGGGCTTAGGCATTCAGAATGGGCAAGGCCCACGTTTGGGCTCAGGAACGTTTTAGGGTTTGCTTGTGTTTTCATTTGGGGACAAGGCTTTAGGGTTTCGTGAGCAGCACGCCGTTCGTTCGCTTGTTCGTCTTTCTCCAATCGTTCATCTCTTTCCATGGATACTTGAGTGCAACTCCTTCACACAAGGCCAATAAACGCCATCATCCCCCTTTCACCCTCCGTAGACCAACCAGACCACGTTATAGGGTACGATTTCAATCTCAAATGCATTAGGGTTTTGTTCCTCTTTTGATTTTAATTTCAATTTTGGTTTCGACTTATATTTTCTTTCGTTATTGACATGCATGTAAGGAGGTATAAGAGTACTACCTTTGGAGATGGCGGAAGAGGGATTTTGGAGGCGTTGAGGTCTGACGATGGAGGGTGCTGATGCTTGCTCTTTGAGCTTCCTGGTATCTTTTATCTTGTTACCATTTTTAGGGTTGCATGATGGACTGAACTGAAAACCCTTTTTTGAATTCGCCTCTTTCTTCTTCTTCTTTGCCACTGTATGCTTGTTGTCTTTGATGCTTCTCTGAGTTGCCTGCCTTATATTTATGTTGCCTTAGATTTTCTCTCTTCTTCTGACTTGTGTTGCCTTGGGCTTGCCTTTGAATATGTTTGAATATGCTTGCTTCTGTATCTTCTTTGTTGCCTAATTTGACATGTTTCTTCCTTGCCCCATGATGAATCTAGGGTTCTGAGGGCTTGTATACCTTGAATGCTTGTGTATGCTGTTGAATATGCCTTTGTGCTTGTTAGAAAACACCCTATGATGAGTGCTCTGAGGGCCTTGAGGGTTTGTTTGCCTTTGACAGGTTCAAACTTCTTTGGAGCCTTTAGGCTTTGAAAAGTTTAGGAACCTGTGTTTGACGTTGAGTAGCCTCCTTTTGATGATGGTTGATACCTTTTCCTTTTGAATATGCTCTCTCATCTCTTTCTGGCCTGTGTTGCCTTGGTTGCTTATTACTTTTGGAATGTTGGCTTAGGATGGTGCTTGAAATACCCTATGATGATGTAAATCTGAGGGTTTGTGGGTTTGATGCAGTATGCTATGGCCGGTCTGATGCTTTTTGGTGAGATAGGTTTATGGTATTGGACATGGTCTCATTGTTTTTGACAGTAGGCAGGTTTTATTAGGCCATTGCAGGCTTATGCTTCAGCTGGTGAGGTTTTTGACAGGTTTCAGGTTGTTATGGTTTAGGCCCTTAGCATGTTGTTTCAGGTTTTGCATATGCAGGTGTTTTTAGTGGTTAAGGGTTTTTTATGTTTTGACAGTAGGGTGAGGCTTAATGCTAGGGCTTGGTTTGGGTGTACATGTTGGTATATCTTGTGGTGAGGTTCTTCTGCAGGTTTGTATATTTGAACAGGTTCAGCAGGTTTTTGCTTTTGCTGGTTTATGATGGTTTGGAGGATTTAGGCCTCTGCAGGTTGATGCCTTAGCAGGTTCATACTGGTTTTTGCTTTTGATTTGTGCTTAGGCAGGTTTATGCTGAGGCTTGAGTTGTTTCTGGTTATTGCTTGAGGTAGCAGGGACAGGCTTGGCCTTCACAGGTTTTGGTTAAGCTTCAGGCTTAACAATTTGTATCTTTTCTTTTTGTGTTGGTTTAAGGTCTGCCTCTTTTCTACTCTGTTTAGCTTTTTTGTATATGTTTCTATCTATGCCTGCCTAAAGCCTAAAAACCTGCATTCTTATCTCTCCACTCTTCTCTCTCAGTACAGCTAAAAAATGTTAAAATATGTTTGTTGCTGTACTTTTCTGAAAAGGCTACTTGTTGGGAAATGATGAAAAGAAAATGTATGCTTGCATAATGGTTTTACTTTGCATCTTTTATCTTTTCTTTTGACAGATTTTGTACCTTTTTATCTTCTTTGATATCTTTGTGCAGTAACTTGTACCTTTTGGCATTTGACAGTAAGTTTGACACTTTGCATTTTGACAGAAAGTTGCAATTTGATTTTTAGTTGGGTTTGAACTGTGCAGTTTGCTTGAGATTTTTGAATTTATGCAGTTTGGCACTTTGCATTTTTTCTCAACTTTGCATTCATGATTAAATAAAATTCTTCCCTCTTTGTGAACCGGGAGAAATCCCGTGATTTGCAGAGAGGGTTAACTGATCCCAATCAGTGGCCTTTAATGATGACTGCAATTTTATCTGTCTTTTCAATTCAATTTAACTGTTATTTGACTTTTCTCTTTTCTTTTGCAGATGAAAAATGGAGCACCAGAGCGAGGAATAGCGGATGAAGATTTGAAGATTAGAAAAATAATTAGGATAGTTTCTATTTAGCTTTAAATAAATGTAATATTATTTTTGTCAACATTTTGTAAACAAAAACAATTATACAAATGACTTAAAGATAAATAAAAAAGCCCTTTTATTTAATTAATTCTTCTCTTCTTTAATTGTTTATTTATTATTTATAGTTCTTTAAACTAAAATAAATTGAAAATAAATTCCAACTCATTTAATCTTTAGAATAATAAATAATTAACTAAACAATATTTCAGTACTGACCCATTAATTAAACTTGACGCTTCCAATGTTCAAAGCGAAATAACGGTTAATCACAACAATTGATCAGACGCATTCCATCTTTTCACTGATTTTTAACAAACACTGTAATTCCAAACTGCGTATATCTTTTGACTGGTGAATTCAAACCAACTGCCTTCTTTTACTGATTAAATCAAAACAATGCGAATTCAACCCGAATCTCGGAATAACTTGCAAAGTGTTGTGGAATTTAAATCCTTCTGAGAATGCGCGCACAAGCCCTAATTCCTGATTAAATGCCAAAGAGCATTCACCTGATCAAAATTGAGCCAGAATCAACCAAAACCCTAAGCCAACTTGTGTGAAACATTCCGGAGCCCTGAAAATCAGTAAAACCCTAATTGTGTCCTGACTGACGAGAAAAGTCTGTTTGACCGATTCTTGAGCCAGTTTGAAAAATCAGGAAATGCCTGAAGCTGAGATTTCTTGTGGTAAAATGCGAGGGCAAATTTTGGGGTACAACAGGAAGGCTATAGCAGAATGGAAACCCCACAGAATTATTACACATAGCCATCTTTCCTTTTGTATAAATTTTTTCTCAATTTTATGGCAACATTCCCTTAATAGGATGTCTGTCTCTGTTATACGAAGATACTTACAAAAATTGATATAAATATACTTCAAAGTGCAGAAATTTGCTTGTCTTTCTTTTTCTGTTTTTACACTTATGTTTTATTTGAAAACGTCCAATGTTTTGTTGAATAGGCATATGCATTTGAATATAATCACTGCTCACAAATGAAACGAAATTGGGAAAGGATAATTACTGATAGGTTGAAGGTGTAGGAAGATATCTTTATACCATTCAAGAAAAGATCCCCTGCATTACTTTGTTCAGATCCTCAAATCTCGGAGTACATGTCCCCAGCGGAGGTAACCTTCAAGATCCCCCGACAAAGCCAGTACATTCCAAACTGGATTCCCCAGCCGAGTTAAGTTTCAAAGTTCCCATCAGAGTTCAAACTCCCGATTCCCAGCGAAGCCAGAATAATCTAAACCTCCTTCCCCAGCGAAGTCACACTTCCAACTAATCAAGTTCCCTCAATTTCCCCAACTTCCCCAGTAGATTGGCATGCAATCCAAAACTCCTGATTTCACCGGCTGAGTAAACATTCTCCCCACAAGATCATTTCCCAGCAGATTGAAGATTCTCAGTCTCATTTCTCCAGCAGAAGTCTCCCAGGTTTTAATTCCCCAGTAGAGGTCGTCAGAGTTTTCCTTATCCCCCAGTCAGGTCATGAAGAATGCTCAGAAGTTGGTGAAGCTTTTGTTAAAATCCCCGCAAGTCACCAAGGATTTTCAATCCCCAGCAGTGGTCCTAGGGTGTCTCATTCTCAGCAATCAAAGAGCTTTAAGCCCCGAGCAGTCAACAAGGATTTCTCATCGGTAATAATCAAAGATTTTTTTTAGAATCCCCAGCTTCGGTCAAGGATTTATTTTCCCCGGGAGCAGTCAAAGATTTCATTATCTCCAGCTATCAAGAATTCAGTTTCCTCAGCACGACAGCTACTTAGCTTACATACATAACCATTACATTCATATATCATAAACATGGATTACAATTCATTGCATCATACATATCATGCAGCATAACTTTGTGTTTTAGCTAACAATTTTACCCTTTTCAGGATAAGATTAAAAGGCTATTGTTAACAATTATTCAGATACAATATGGATACACCCCAGACACGGTGGTCATTCTATTACTCATTCACAATTTCAAGTCAAAATACAGTACGGATACACCCCAGACACGACGGTCATTCTACTACTCATTCAGACTTCAGCAATCCGATACAGACTAGATACGCCCCAGACACGACAACCATTCTATCTCTCATTCAGATTCAACTATCAACCACAAAGTCCAGATACGCTCCAGACACGATGCCATTCTGGTCCTTACACCAACAATTTGATTCTCCCCAGTGAAGTCGCCACAGAAGTCATCCTGTCACTTATTCAGATCCCAGTTACAGTCTCAGATACACTCCGGACACGGAAGTCATTCTGCTACTCATACAGATATCAACTTCAGATACAGTCCAGATACGCTCCAGACACGGTTTCCATTCTGTCACTCATTCGGAATTTATCCCCAGCCCAGAGATGCTCCATACACTGATGTTTCTCTATCGCCCATTAAGAATTCAGATACAATACAAATACACTCCAGACACGGCAGTCATTCTGATATTCATTCAAAGTTCAAAATACAGTTACAGCTCAGATACGCTCCAGACACGGACACCATTCTTTCACTCATAAAGACTCAGTCTCCAGATACAGTTCAAATGCATTCCAGACACGAATACCATTTTGACGCTCATTTTTCTGACCTACAACATTGCAATTCAACAAACATTCTTGGATGGAATCTTTAATCCCATCTCCAGCAAGATTCTACCATCTCTAAATGGCATCTTTAAGCCCATTTCCTCAGCTTTATTTTAACGAGTGCAAATTTACGGGCACTCTAGTGTCCAATCCTCTTTTACCTTCGAGTCGCGAAAGGCAAACTTGCCAATCTAACTCTTCAGGTTCAAGAAGATTGAACAGGGGCAACTGTTGTACCCCAAAATTTTCCCTCTCATTTCACAAACATTTTCTCAATCACAAGACTCTTGGAACTCAAGATCAAACTAGGGTTTGCCTTGCTCAAGACACCTCCCTACACTGTTGACCCAAATTAGGGTTTGAGTTTACACAGGGATGTTTTGACCTAAAATGCCCAAAGTGACTTTCATACTTCATGTTGGACTCACAAGTTTGCCCATACCAAGTTTCAAGCCTTGATTCAAATTTTTGCCCAGTCAATTGGACAATTGACCTATAAATCAGCTGTATTAGGGGAAAAAGTCAACTGTGGCCAATTGACAGTCAAACCTAATGAAATTTGACCCACATCAACATTATGAACTCATATGAACCATTTGATCAAGTTTGGATCACCATTCCACAAGAAATTTGATCAGATCACCAAAAGGGCAAAATGGTCATTTTTAGGGTTTTGACTGCACAAAGGCAATTTTTGATTGTTTGACCTAGCCAATGGAAAATCAAGCTCACGCATGGACTCAAGGACTCAATTACATTGTCTTGACCCATTCAACAAGTTCAAAAGATCTCAAATGCATAAGATTGACAGATGAATTTCTCAGTCAACTGATCAAAATTTGACTGTACACTGAAAAGTCAAACTTTGACTTTTTGGTCAAAATCAAGTGCAAAGAGTTATTTTTCATCAAGACATGTCAAATTATGAAACTTGTTCATCAAGAAACCCAAAAATGCAAATTAGGGTTTAAAATGGAAAAATTTCATAACTTAGAAATTTTCTTAGTTATGAAATTTTCTTATTTTTTCCTAACTTTGTCCAATTTTTTCACCAAGATTCAAGTGGATTCAAACAAAACTTGAAACATGAAAGTTGTAGTCCATCACAAAGTCTACAAATTTGATACATAGAGTTTTCTCAAAAAAGGCTTGTATCTCAAGTTATGATTTTTGGAACAAGGGTACCTAAAACTTTTAACTTAGAGAAAATTTGCCCTAATCTAGGCAGGATTTTGACCCATCTTCATGGCCACTTTTCACATACTCCCACTTGGAGTTTCAAGTTGCATTTTAAAGATGGATTATAGTACATGTTCTAATATTTTCAAATTGTCCAAGAACTCCTCAAACACCCTTGTGGTTAGAGAGAATCGAATGCTTGAAGTTGGCAAAAACTCACTTTTGTCCATGGCCAATGCATGTTCATACAAACTTGCATTTTCAAATCAGCATGTTTGGTGCTAGCTTGCAGGCCTCAAAACCAGTTTATACTCCATAATTTAATGCCTAACCATTGAGTTAAGGTATTATCTTGTTCATATGGACATTACATGCAAAACTAAGCCCTAAATGGTAAAAGGTATATTGCCATTTTTGCAAAAGTTACTTTATGTCAAAACACTAAGCATTGAGCCTTGGACAAAATCTGAGACTGCAAACCAAATCCATGAATTAGAGGGGCCAAGAGTGTTATGTGCAGGTTGATAGGAGGGCCTGTACATGGCTATAACATCACTTCCATTCTTTTGCTTCAATTAGAAGAAACTTGCAAAATACAAGCCACAACACACATCTGAAAAAACCAGCTTACAAGAACATTGTGAACAAGTTCCATACCTGCCAACAAGCCTGAAACACGACCCCTTGGACTCTCAAACTCCCTTGTACACAGAATCACTATTTTTCTGCAAAACAAGGCAAGTTCTGCATTTTGCAAGCCATAACCAAATTCTATCGTACGTTTTGTCCAAAGATAGTTCAAACACCTTCCAATCAACTCACCTAAACTATCCCAGGCCCCCATTGCAAGCTGTAACACCTCTAACACACTGCCATTTTTGTTTCAAAGCTCTGTAGGTTGAGTTCTACAGCACGATTCAAGCTGTTTCAATAATTAGGTCAAATATATAAAAATATCATATTAAATAATTAGGTCAAATATATAAAAATATCATATTTTTACTTTTATTAATATTTTACACTAAAAAACATCTTTTTTTCAATATACTTTTATTTTGTGTATAAATTAATATATTATTGTATATAATTAATAAATAATATTGTTTATTTAAAAATTAGGGTTTTTGCCCTAAATAACAAAGATAATTAAAATTGACTTTTTTTATTTATTTACATTTCACCAAAAAAAATATACTTTTCACATACATAAAAAACTTTTTTTTACATAATACATTTTATTTGACTTTTATTTATTTGTATTTATTTCAATTATTGTATATATTGCCTATACATTCAATATGGCTGTAATAACTTAGAACTTATTTTCTTGTCAAATACTCCCAATTCAAATTTGTACCCCCCCTCCCTATATCATGTTGTAATAGTATAACATTTAAATTCTTGCACATTTAAAAACTTCCAATTATGCCATGCTTAGACTTAGGGTTTGTATGCAAAATAAAATCAACAATAGTTTGACCTAATCAATAAATATGCATGAAAAACAAACATAATGCACACTTGCACCCCTAGGGTTTCATCCACTTGTTGCCTCCAAAAATGGGCCATGGTTGCATGTCAAGTACTTTGGCAAAACAAAAACAAACAAAAAGATCATAGTCCCTCGATGACGCTATCTGAGTTGCCTAAACAAAATGATCAAGTCCCTCAAGAAATTTTCTAAAGATGCTTGACACCATTGCTATCATGGTCTATACGATGACCCGCGCCTGTCCTGTTAATATCCTAACACAAGGTTATTCACAAAATACAATGGTGAAACAATACTGTTAAAAGGGTTAAAACATAAGAAAGATCTTTGAATAAAATAGGGTAGACAAACTCTTAGTTACTTGATCAAACTTGTAAAAACATCCTTGCTATTTTTCAAAACATACCTCACAATACAATTTCAAAACCCCACTTTCAAACATTGAAAACTTTTCCAAAGACAAAAACCCCTTTGTATACATTCAAACAAGAATCATTACAAAGGTTGCCACAACGATGGCCTCTTTTCAAAACATATTTCCAAAATCACACACAAAGCACCATTTCAAACCATTGAAGAGCCCCATTTCAAACAATTGAAAAGCAAAGCAAGCAATCTAAGAAAGTAACTAAGAGCCCATGGATAACCATGGATAGAAAGGGTGCTAATACCTTCCCTTTCTATAATCTACTCCCTGAACCCAAGAAAACATCTCAAAGGTCTTTCCTGTGCTTTTTGACCTTTCCTTAGGATAAAATAAAAAGTCGGTGGTGACTCTTGCTAAACTGAAACATTTGCGAACATAAACGCAAAATCCCAAGTCAGTTCTCCCACCGTATCATAGTTTCCACCTATGTTCAATCCTTCCTGCTGGTTTCCATTTATTGAAATCCGGTGTTCAACGCCTGATGGATAACAAAGAGATCCTGTTCGAGAAAACTTTAATTCTGTTGATTCCTATTGAAGATGTTTCCATCATAACCATTTCCGCCAATCCTTCCAAGGCTTCCTCAAGAAAGCCTGTTATGATTACATCCGTTCCAAGAGTTACTCCATTAATCATTACTATTCCTGGTCCTATCCCATACACTTCGGATAAGGCTGTCCCGTGGCACTATGGGGCCGATGTGTATTATCATGGGATCAAACAAGATTCGAAGGTTGAAAAAGCTGATGCTGATATCAGCAATATTGTCGGGGCTAGCAAGGTCACCCGAAGTGGAAGACTCTTTTCTCCCGAGATTTCCCCTACGACTGTTCAAAAGCCTGTTGCCATTCCATCTGCCAGTACATCAGCTACTGTCCTAGTTAGTATTCCAGTTATCACCCCTGTCGCCGAGCCATCTGACACTCGGGGCAAAGAAATCACAGGTGAGCCTGCCCGGATGGAAGCGCCTAAGAAGATCGTTGTAGAAACCTCTAGGCAAGAGATAGAGGAAATTTTTAAGATTATCAAGAAGAGCGATTACAACGTAGTCGAGCAGTTGGGGCAGACCCCGTCGAAAATCTCCATGTTATCCTTGTTGTTGTGTTCGGAAGCCCATGCAAAGGCTTTAATTGCTTTCCTCAAAACTGCGCATGTGCCGCAAGAAACTTCTGCTGATCAATTCAAAGACTATGTAGCTAGTTTGACTGCCGATAACGGTTTGGGTTTCTCCGATACAAATCTGACTGCTAAAGGAAGAAATCACAATGATGCTCTACACTTCTTGATCAAGTGCAGGGGCACTACTATGGCCCACATACTGGTGGATACTTGGTCCTCATTAAATGTTTTGCCAAAGAAAGCATTAGACCGGATGGACTGTAAAGGTTTGGTTCTGAAGCCAAGTAATATTGTGGTTATAGCTTTCGATGGGTCAAAAAGGATGGTGCACAGGGAGGTGGTCGTCCCTATTAAAGTTGGCTCTCAGACTTTTGCATCTACCTTCTATGTGATGGATATCCAACCATCTTATTCATGCCTATTGGGTCACCCTTGGATTCATAAGGCAGGGGCAGTGACTTCTACACTCCATAAGATGTTGAAATATCCAGTAAAGGGGAAGATTGTTATGGTACGAGGTGAGGAGGAGTACATGGTGAATCATCTTAATTCCTTTTGCTATGTGGAGATGGATGGGGAATTCATTGAAACCCCGTGTCAGAACTTTGAAGAGGTCCCCCAGACTCTGGCGTCGACTGAAGTTGCTATTGAAGAACCTCTAATGAAGATGGCTTCCCTCAAGGATTCCCAAGCTGTAATTGAAAAAGGTGGGTGTGCAAATTGGGGTCAGCTCCCCGACTTCACACACAAAACTGACAAGTTTGGTTTGGGCTTTACTGCAGAGGCTCAAAGGGCTGTTCGGCACACACGGATTGGAAGACCTCCCCTGCACATCAGAAATCAGGGAGTGAATGCAATTGAAAATGATGAAGAAGAGTCAGATATTGACAGCTGGATTTACCCGACTATCGATAGTGGATTGAACAATTGGATGGCGAAAGACTTCGTGCCCGTTTATTTTATTACACAGTAATAGACTTTTGTTTTGAGATTTGTAACAAACAGTTTAAAACTTTACGGCCCAGTGCTTTTCCCGAGGCACCTTGGCTTTGTTTGTGAGGGCTTATTATTTTTCATTTTCATATATCATCAATAAAGCATTGGACGTTTTCTTGCATTACAAATTTTTACGCTCCTTGTTTTTATTTTATATCTTGCACTTTATTAAAACAGCTATTGTCTTACACACACTCACATATCATAATGCAGATCCACATCCACTCTGGCTCCCACTGATAATGACTCTGCTACTGCTAGTTATGACTTCAAAAATCCAATCAACCAAGCCGAGGACGAATGTGAGGATGATTGTGAAGTGCCTGGGGAACTTGCTAGACTGTTACTACAGGAAGAGAGGGCCATACAGCCTCACGAAGAGCTAGTGGAATCAATGAATTTGGGTACAGAGGAAGACAAGAAAGAGGTCAAGATAGGTGCAAATCTGGAGCCTAGTGTCAAGCAACGGTTGATACAGATGCTACACGACTATGTTGAGATCTTCGCTTGGTCTTATGAAGATATGCCTGGGTTGGATACTGATATTGTGGTACACCGCTTGCCAACTAAAGAATACTGTCCTCCGGTAAAGCAGAAAGTTCTCCGTATGCGCCCAGAGATGTCTGAGAAAATCAAAGCTGAGGTTATGAAACAGTTTGACGCCGGATTTCTAGCTGTTACTTCTTACCCGAAGTGGGTTGCCAACATTGTTCCTGTGCCTAAGAAGGATGGTAAGGTGCGGATGTGTGTGGACTATAAGGATCTGAACAGGGCGAGCCCCAAGGATGATTTCCCACTGCCTCACATCGATGTTTTGGTCCACAACACCGCACAACATAAGATCTTCTCCTTTATGGATGGTTTTTTTGGTTACAATCAGATTAAGATGGCTCCCGAGGACATGGAGAAGATAATGTTCGTTACACAGTGGGGAACCTTCTGTTATAAGGTAATGCCTTTCGGGTTGAAGAATGTTGGGGCAACATATCAGTGCGACATGGTCGCATTATTCCACGACATGATTCACCATGAGATTGAGGTTTACGTTGATGACATGATTGCAAGGTCCCAAACTGAAGAAGAACATCTTGGCCATCTCCAAAAACTATTCGACAGGTTGAAGATGTACAAGTTAAGGTTGAACCCGAACAAGTGCACCTTCGGGGTAAGGTCTGGTAAGCTGCTGAGTTTCGTCGTTAGTGATAAAGGTATTCAAGTGGATCCTGCAAAGGTGAAGGCTATACAAGAGATGCCAACTCCCCGAACAAAAAAAGAAGTCAGAGGCTTTTTGGGACGTCTGAAGTACATTGCCCGATTCATTTCACATCTGACTGCTACTTGCGAGCCAATTTTCAAGCTGCTGAAGAAAGATCAAGTGGTAAGATGGAATGATGAATGTCAGGCCGCTTTCGAAAGATCAATGAATATCTCAAAGAGCCTCCTATTCTGATGCCTCCAGTTGAAGGAAGACCTTTGATCTTATACTTGACAGTACTCGATAATTCGATGGGGTGCGTGTTGGGGCAGCATGACGAGTCTGGCCGAAAAGAGCATGCTATTTATTACCTTAGCAAAAAGTTTACCGACTGTGAGACCTGATACTCACTGCTTGAGAAAACTTACTGCGCTTTGGCTTGGGCTGCTCGGCGGCTGAGACAGTATATGCTGACTCACACCACCTTATTGATATCAAAGATGGATCCAATCAAGTATATCTTCGAGAAGCCTGCCTTGTCCGGAAGAATAGCAAGATGGCAGATGATCTTAACTGAGTATGACATCCAATACACAATCCAAAAAGCAATCAAGGGGAGTGTGTTGGCAGATCATTTGGCGCATCAGGCCGTGGATGATTACCAGTCTATAAATTTCGAGTTTCTGGATGAGAACATCATGTTGGTGACCGACTGTGAAAAACCTGGACTGGATGAAGGACCTGAGGAGGGATCCCAATGGTCTATGTATTTTGACGGAGCATCAAACGCGTTGGGTAATGGCATTGGCACCATGGTCATATCTCCTGAGGGCTGTCATACTCCGTTCATCGGCCGATTATGTTTTATTTGCACCAACAATATGGCGGAGTATGAAGCATGCATCACGGGTCTTCGAGCAGCTATAGACCTAAGGATTAAGTTCTTGAGTGTATTTGGACATTCCGCTCTAGTGATCAGTCAGATCAAAGGCGAGTGGGATACAAAACACCCAAATCTTATTCCTTACAAAGAGTATGTATTGACGTTGCTCCCACACTTTGAGGAGATAACCTTTGAACACTTCCCGAGAGAGGAGAATCAGTTAGCGGACGCGCTAACTACCATGTCTTCTATGTTAAAGGTCAGGTGGGACAATGAAGCTCCCCAGATCACCATCGAGAGGTTGAACGAACCCGCACATTGCTGTGACATCGAGACTGAAGAGGTAGCAGATAAACCCTGGTTCCACGAGGTAAAGAAGTATCTTGAGGCTCAGGAGTACCCCGAGGGTGCATCTATTAATGATAAGAAGTTTCTGAGGAGATTCATTGCGAAGTTCTTCATTAGCAATGGGATTCTTTACAAGCGTAACCATGATTCAACCTTACTGCGATGTGTGGACAAGAACGAGGCAGAGAGGATTATGGCAAAGAAAATCCTACGGGTAGGATATTATTGGTCTACTATGGAAGCCGATTGTTATCAGCATTCTCGGACTTGTCATAAGTGCCAAGTCTATGTTGATAAGGTGCATATACCTCCAAATCCTCTGAATGTCTTGACAACTCCTTGGCCTTTTTCAATGTGGGGCATCAATATGATCGGCGAGATCAGACCTACGGCATCCAACGGGCATCGTTTCATTCTGGTAGCGATTAATTACTTTACAAAGTGGGTTGAAGCAGCTTTCTTTGCTACAGTAACCAAGAACGTCGTGGCGCGATTTATCTGACACAACCTGATCTGTCGATATGGTGTACCATAGAGGATCATTACGGACAATGGTACAAATCTCAATAATACGATGATCACCGAGCTCTGCAAACAGTTCAAAATACAGCATCACAAGTCTTCTCCTTACCGACCGAAGATGAATGGGGCTGTTGAAGCGGCTAATAAAAACATCAAGAAGATTGTGCAGAAGATGATGGTGACCTACAAAGACTGGCATGAGATGTTACCATTCGCTCTTCACAGGTACCGTACCTCAGCGCGAACTTCGACATGGGCAACACCATAGTCTTTGGTGTATGGCATGGAAGTGGTCTTACCCATTGAGGTCCAGATACCTTCTCTCTGGATTATGAAGGATGCATGTTTGAGCGAGGACGATTGGATCCAGACCCAGCTTGATCAGCTGAATTTAATCGACGAGAAGAGACTTACTGCTATTTGTCTTGGTCAGACGTATCAAAAGCGGATGATTAAGGCATTTAACAAGAAAGTCAGATGACAAGAATATCACGTCGGGGATCTGGTGATCAAACGCATCATATTACCGCAAGGTGATCCCAGGGGAAAATGGACCCCTACGTACGAAGGGCCATTTGTGGTTAAGAACATTTTCTCAGGAGGAGCTATGATTCTAACCACCATGGATGGTGACGACCTTCCTCACCCCGTCAATGCAGACATAGTGAAAAAATACTACGCATGATCAAAGACCCGCTAGGTCGACTGGCCTAGGCAAAAATAAGGGCTTCCCGGTGAACCAAAAGGGTTCGGGCAAAAATAAGGGATGAATATAAAAACTGTACACCCGACAAGTCGAAAACCTGAAAAGGAGGCTTGGGCAAAAAAGGGTATCCCAGTGGACCGAAAACCCGAAAGGGCGGTCCAGGCAAAAATTAGGGATCGAAGCATAACACTATATCTCATTGGATCATCTTGTAACCAAACTTCAATATCGACTATCAAGTTCAGACGGCGCCAATCAATCTGATCTACCTTCAACTAAGTAGCAAAGTGATGAGATGCTCGAAGATATAAAGGCATTAGCAGAATTGGAACCCAGTGGGATTGTTCACATATCTGTTTTATTTCTTTTACACAAATTGTATAAATTCTGTTTGTTCGGCGGAGTTCTCTTACTAGGACGTCAGCCTCTTGTACAAAACGCCTATCACAGGCCAACTTCAAAATAAATACAATCCATTTTATAATAAATTTTAAAGTTGTTTTTCTTTTTCTGCTTTGTTCTGCAAGAACGTCCAATGTTTCATTTTGATATATGCATTTGACAATAATTGCTACTCATAAATATTTAAATGCGAAACAAAAGACAATTGCTCGTAATTCCAAGAACAGGGGCAAACAAGAAATGTCCAAACCTTACAGTTGCTCTGTCCACTAGGTATAGGGATAGACCTAGATGGAGAATGTGACTAAGGGTACGTACACTCCCTGCAGAGTAAAAGGCATCTAAAAAAAAGTGGTGCTATTTATCCCCAAGCAGTGTTCATCTATCACCAACAATGGAAGATTATCCCCAGTGGAGTTTATTTCTTCCACAAGCATAAACTCAACCCCCAATAGAGTTCATCATCGCCAGCAACAGTAATTCATCCCCAACCGAGGTTATTTCTCCAAATAAGCGGATCTTCTGACATAGTCTCTCTTCTCCACAGAGTCATTCTCTCGCCAGTTTATTCTCCAACTGAGTTATTCTCCCGCCAATTTATTCTCAAAATATCTTCGATCGTTATCCCCAGCGAGAACGAAAAATTCAACTCCTTGCACTCTCCAGCAGCAGTCCGAGATTTATTTTCCCCAGTTAGAGAATATCATAAAAATATTGCATATCCATACATCATGACATGTGCATAAGCATCATACAATGCAGTCTCATTTATTTTGAGAACATCATTACTTGATACATGTCATGCATTACATACGACTAACCCTTTACCTTTTAGGAAAAATACAATCAAATTCTCACCAAGTTCAAGCTATGAAGTCCGGGTCCGACCGGATAGTATCTTGATTTCTATATCATATTGTGAAGCCCAGAGAACGACCGAATAACAGTATCGAACACCGCGAAGCCTGGAATCGACCAGATAGTGGTTTATATTTGAGCTATGAAGCCCAGATTCGACCGGATAATAGTTTAATCTCCAGCAAGCCGTGAAGCCCGGACTACGACCGGATAACAGCTCAGCAAGTTATTATGAAGCCTGGATTATGACCAGATAGCAATACAAGGTACTGTGAAGCCTGGATTACGACCAGATAGTAGTACGAGACACCATGAAGCCTGGATTCGACCAGATAGTGGTATATCATAAACACAAGCCGTGAAGCCCGGAGAACGACCGGATAATAGCTCAATAAGTTATTATGAAGCCTGGATTACGACCAGATAACAATACAAGTTTCTGTGAAGCCTGGATTACGACCAGATAGCAGCCAAAGACACCGCGAAGCCTGGATTATGACCAGATAATGGTATGTCTTTAATACAAGTTATGAAGCCCGGATTCGACCGAATAGTATCTTGATTTCTCCGAACACCATGAAGCCTGGATTCGACCAGATAATGGTATGAGACATCGCGAAGCCTGGATTACGACCAGATAGCGGTAAAAGACACTGAAGCCTGTATTACAACCAGATAACAATGAGGGACACTGTGAAGCTTGGATTTCGACCAAATAGCAGTCTACTCGGCCAGTTACTATGAAGCCCGGAAATCGACCGGATATTAGTAGGCCCAAAAGTCAAATGGAAGCCCAGATGTGACCGGATAACCACTTGATTTCTTCTGAAGCCTGGATTATGACCAGATAAGAAGTAAGGTATTGTGAAGCCTGGTTTATAACCAGATAGCAGTACAGAACACCATGAAGCCTGGATTCGACCGGATAATGGAATGCAACATCGTGAAGCCTGGATTACGACCAGATAACGATAAAAGGACTGAAGCCTGGATTACGACCAGATAACAACACAAGACACTGCGAACTTGGATTTTGACCAAATAGCAGTTTACCTGGACAATCACTAAGAAGCCCGAAGTCAACCAGATATTAGTGTGCCCTAAATTCAAGTTGAAGCCCGGATGCAACCGGATAACAACTTAATTCCTTCTGAAGCCTGGATTACGACCGGATAAGAATCTAGAAATTGCGAAGCCTGGATCACGACCAGATAGCAAGTTTAATCTTATCTCCCCAGTAAGTCACTGTAAAGCCTGTATTACGACCAGATAGCAGTCGGTCTTATCACTATGAAGCCTGGATTACGACAAGATAGTAGTTCATTTTCATCTCTTCGACCAAGAGGCGATTCCCCAGTAGAATAACGGACGACCGAAGCTCCTAAAATTTAACTTTTACCAAAACAAAGACCATCATTCCCCAGCATAGTCTTCCTCAATAACAGGTATACGAGCTCTCTCTAAGGAATCTCTTGGGCGATCGACACTCCTTCAGATGGCATCTTTAAGCCCGTCTTCCATCATTAATCTCCAAATGGCATCTATAAGCCCATTCCCGGCATCACAAGACAAGTACCACTTCATGCGAGTGAAAATTTCTAGGTACTCTAGTGTTCAATCATCTTCTACCTTCGGATCACGAAAGACAGACAAGCCAATCTACATCCTCAGGTTTAAGAAGATTGAACAGGGGCAGCTGTTGTACCCCAAAATTTGCCCCCCGATATTTCTCAATACATTTCAAGTAAGATCCTCAAATTGCTCAAGAAAGTCCAAGGGTTGACCAGACAAACTCTCTCCTAAGGCAGTCTACCTCAAATTAGGGTTTCATGCTGCATCAAGATACTTAAATCCAAGGGGTCCCAAATGCTCAACATTGTACTAGTATGCTCTCAAGATCATTCATGTCAAGTTTAAATCCTTGCATAGGAAGTTTGCTCAGTCAATTGCTCAAAGGCCTGAAAATCGACCATGCTAGGGCAAAAGTCAACTGTGGCCTACCTACAGTCAAACTTCAAGAATTTTGGTCAACATTCTCATTTTGAAGTATTATTCATCATTTGATCAAGGGTTGATCATGATTCATCAAGGATTGCTCACAATTCATCAAAACCCAAAAGTTGCTAAATGAGGGTTTTGTAGGAAAAGTCAACTCAACTTTGACCAAGCATAACTTTCTCATACTTTATGAGAAATGACCCATCCAAAGCTCATTTTGAATATGATGCAATTCCCTACAATCCATCTTCAGCTCCCAAGTTCAAAATATGCACTCACAAGAAGTTATGAATTTGGACATTATAGGTCATTTTGAAAAGTCAACAAAAACACCTTTTTTGTCAAAGCTTCATACATGAACATGGAAGACTCAATTGAGATTAGACCAAAAAGGTTGCTTAGAGTACATCTCAAGCTTTCTAAAAAGTTGCTCTATATTCTAAACAAAGATCAAATGTCCCGTTCGGAAATGTTGCCTCGGAAATGTTGCCTCAGAAATGTTACTTCGGAAATGTTGCCTCGAATATGATCTTAAGACACTAGGGATATTACTAAGACGTCCTAAACATTGCTTTAGTGATCGTACGTCCCTTTCGAATTGACCCTTACAATTCCAACGACGGTGCTACCTACTCACTAATAGTGGGATAACGATGTCTAAAGGAAACAAGAACAAAAACATTCCTTTTTCGAGTAGGTAGATGCTAGTAGGTACTTGCTCAAAAATCAAACTTTTCCACACTTACACTTTTCAAACAAAGTTTTCAAAACAAACTTCGTAACACTCTTGAAGACAGAAGCAAGGGTTAAAATGAAGTAAAATAAAACTTTTCAAAACAAACACACAAGCAATTTTAAAAGATGAGCAAGTACCTAAGAGCCCGTGGAAAATCACGGATAGAAAGGGTGCTAATACCTTCCCTTTCTATAATCTACCCCCCGTACTCAAAATCTCGAAAAAAGGAATTTTTCTGTGCTTTTTTCCTTTCTAGTTGGATAAAATAAAAGTCGATGGCGACTCTTGCTTACCGCGACATTTTGCAAACAAAAAACGTAAAACGCAAACCAGTATTAAACAACCCGGTTCTGCCACCGTATCACAGGGAGGGGGTGTACAAATTTACAAATGAGGATTTTTTGCAAGAAAATTAAACCAAATTAATTATTACAACCATATTGAATATTGTACAAAATTGAAGATAAAACGCAAGAATGCAAAATGGAAAAAGAAATGATTTTTGATAGGATTTTTATGAAAGGTTTTAATCTTGACCTAATTAAGAAAAATAATTAATGAAAAATAAATAAAAATTAACTTAAACTATTTAAGAAAAGAAATTAATTCAAAAGGGTTTTTTATGAAAAGGTTTTAAATAATGAAAATAACATGAGAATTGATTAATTAAAAAGAAACTTAAGTTCTAAATTGATTTTAATTTACAAGAAAATAATGTAATAATTAACCTAAGTCTAAACATTAATTATTTTAAAAAAGAATTAATTTGTTAAAAGAAAATATTTTGGTCTTTTTGTTTTATGAAGAAAAGTAAATATATTAATGAACATTTTTAAATATGTAAATAAATAAATAAAATATATTTTTGAATTTTTATTAATAACAATGATAATGATAATAATAATAATAATAATAAAAATAAAATTAATATGAAAAAGAAAATAAAATAAAGAAAAGAAAAATGAAATAATAGAAATAAAAGACCAGGGGTGCAAAAATGAGATTGGGGTATGAAGAAGCAAAAAAATAGCCAGGCCCAATGTTGGAGGCCCAGCGCTGCAAACAAAATAAAAAAGGAAGTGAAAATGTGAAAAATTGGCAAAAGGGTACCACTGGGGCTCGAACCCAGGTCCCTAAGGTAACAGGCACGCGTTTTAACCACTGGGGTGGTGATACATCCGTTAATTTAAACAAAACAATAAATATATGATACAAGTTTTTCCCTGACTGTACTTCACCTTCAACCTCCAGCCAAAGGATCTGTAACTTATTAATTTCTCATCCATTCTTAAAACTTCCAACCTCAAACTTGTTAGAAATTTCCTAACGATTCTGAATATGTAAATAACTTAATCTAATTCTCAAAGATGAGCATGAATTTCTAACAGTACCAAATTTTGACCTAAATATTTTCAGAGGTTCAAACTCAAAATTCTCCCTACTCAAGCAACATAAATGAAATCTATGGACATGTATAGTTTCAGGGCAATGATGTCTATATTTTATCTTCACAAATGAAAGCCACAACCAATCATTTTTCGTCAATCAAGTTTAGCTGATCCAATCTCGTTTGAATCCACTCGTCTTTGCCTAAGCCTGCCTCATTCATAATCCTCAGCGAGGGAATCTGAACTTCCACTGGCAGAAAAAATTCCATGCCATAGACTAGAGAAAAGGGAGTTTCCCTAGTTGATGTCCTAGCTGAAGTGCGATAACCATGTAGAGAAAATGGTAACATCTCATGCCAATCCTTATAGGTTACTACCATTTTCTGCACAATCTTCTTGATGTTTTTATTGGCCGCTTCGACTGCGCCATTAATTTTTGGTCTATATGGAGAAGAATTGTGATGCTTGATCTTAAACTGAGTGCAAAGCTCAATAATCATAGCATTGTTGATGTTAGTCCCATATTCGATGATGATCCTTTCAGGGATACCATAACGGAAGATGAGGTTATGTTTGATGAATCTGGCTACCACATTCTTGGTGACTGAGGAAAACGAGGCGACTTCGACCCATTTGGTGAAATAGTCGATAGCGACGAGAATGAAGCAATGTCCGTTGGAAGTGGTGGTCTTGATTTCTCTAATCATATCAATGCCCCACATTGCAAATGGCCACGGAGCGGTCATGACGTTCAGAGGGATAAGAGGCACATGGACCTTGTTAGCATAGATTTGGAATTTGTGACAAGTCCTAGAGTGTTGATGGCAATCAGTCTCCATTGTTGACCAATAGTAGCCAGCTCTTAGGATATTCTTGGCCATTGTATGTCCGCTTGAGTGAGTGCCAAAGAGACCATCGTACATGTCTTCCATGATTTCCTCTGCCTCCTTCTTGTCCATACATCGGATTAGAGTAGAGTCATGGTTGCACTTGTACAGTATTCTATTGCTTAGTAAGAATTTGGCTGAAAATCTTCGTAAGAACTTTCTGCCCTTGATGGATGCTCCCTTGGGATACTCTTGTGCTTCAAGGTATATCATCACCTCATGGTACCATGGCTTTTCCGTGTCAGTGTCAAGTTCACAGCAATGTACAAGTTCATCGAATATTTTAATTGTAATCATAGGGGCTTCGTTGTCCCATCTGACCTTGAACATTGAAGACATGGTTGCCAAAACATCAACCAACTGATTTTCTTCCCTAGGGAAGTGCTCAAAGGTGATCCCTTCGAAGTAGGGAATTAGGGATAACACATGTTCCTTGTAAGGGATGAGATTAGGGTGCTTAGTGTCCCAATCTCCTTTTACTTGGCTAGTCACTAGAGCGGAATCCCCAAACACATTCAAATGCTTGATCCTCAAGTCAATAGCAGCTTTCACACCCAAGATGCACGCTTCATATTCGGCCATATTGTTCATGCAATCGAAGCATAGTCTGGAAGTGAATGGAGTGTGGAATGCTTCAGGAGAGATGATCACATCGCCAATTCCATTACCCAAGGTGTTGGAAGCCCCGTCTAAGACCATAGTCCATCAGGATCCTTATTCAGGTCCGTTATACGGTCCGGGTTTCACGCAATCGGTCACCAGCATTATATTCTCATCAGGGAAGTCGAAGTTCATAGACTGATAATCATCCACAACTTGATGGGCCAAATGATCTGCTAGCACACTTCCTTTGATGGCCTTTTGAGTCGTGTATTGAATGTCGTACTCAGTTAAGATCATTTTCCATCTGGCTATCCGTCCGGAAAGGGCCGGTTTCTCGAAGATGTACTTGATTGGGTCCATCTTAGAAATCAACAGAGTGGTATGAGTCAACATGTACTGTCTCAACCGGCGAGCAGTCCATGCTAAAGCACAACAAGTTTTTTCGAGTAGCGAATATCAGGTTTCACAGTCGGTAAAGCTTTTGCTCAGGTAATAAATAACATGCTCTTTTCGGCCAGACTCATCATGTTGGCCCAAAACACACCCCATAGAGTTCTCTAATACTGTCAAGTACATGATCAAGGGTCTTCCTTCAACTGGAGGCATGAGAATAGGAGGTTCTTGTAGGTATTTGATTTTGTCGAAGGCAGCTTGACACTCATCATTCCATCTGACTACCTGATCTTTCTTCAAGAGTTTGAAGATTGGCTCAGAAGTAGCAGTCAAGTGAGATATGAAGAATGCGATGTAATTGAGACGACCCAAGAATCCTCTAACTTCCTTTTCGGAATGAGGGACTGGCATTTCTTGGATAGCCTTCACCTTGACAGGATCAACTTCAATGCCTTTGTTGCTGACAACAAAACCTAGAAGCTTTCCAGATCGTACTCCCAATGTGCACTTGTTAGGGTTTAACCTCAGCTTGTACTTTTTCAGCCTTTCGAATAGTTTGTACAAGTGATCGAGATGTTCTTCTTTAGTTTGTGATCTGGAAATCATATCGTCCACATATACCTCTATTTCATGATGTTTAGTCTTAACTATGTCCGCGTTTATAAGATGTGGGAAGTCTTCAGCATCCATGGTAGTCAGCATCATGGCACCGCCAGAGAACACTTTTTTGACAACAAACGGCCCTTCATAGGTGAGAGTCCATTTTCCTCTTGGGTCGCCTTATGGCATAATGATGCACTTTATCACCAAGTCGCCAACTTGATATACTCGAGGCTTAATCTTTTTGTTGAAAGCCTTGATCATACGTTTTTGGTACGTTTGACCATGACAAACAACAACCAATCATTTTTCGTCAATCAAGTTTAGCTGATCCAATCTCGTTTGAATCCACTCGTCTTTGCCTAAGCCTGCCTCATTCATAATCCTCAGCGAGGGAATCTGAACTTCCACTGGCAGAAAAAATTCCATGCCATAGACTAGAGAAAAGGGAGTTTCCCTAGTTGATGTCCTAGCTGAAGTGCGATAACCATGTAGAGAAAATGGTAACATCTCATGCCAATCCTTATAGGTTACTACCATTTTCTGCACAATCTTCTTGATGTTTTTATTGGCCGCTTCGACTGCGCCATTAATTTTTGGTCTATATGGAGAAGAATTGTGATGCTTGATCTTAAACTGAGTGCAAAGCTCAATAATCATAGCATTGTTGATGTTAGTCCCATATTCGATGATGATCCTTTCAGGGATACCATAACGGAAGATGAGGTTATGTTTGATGAATCTGGCTACCACATTCTTGGTGACTGAGGAAAACGAGGCGACTTCGACCCATTTGGTGAAATAGTCGATAGCGACGAGAATGAAGCAATGTCCGTTGGAAGTGGTGGTCTTGATTTCTCTAATCATATCAATGCCCCACATTGCAAATGGCCACGGAGCGGTCATGACGTTCAGAGGGATAAGAGGCACATGGACCTTGTTAGCATAGATTTGGAATTTGTGACAAGTCCTAGAGTGTTGATGGCAATCAGTCTCCATTGTTGACCAATAGTAGCCAGCTCTTAGGATATTCTTGGCCATTGTATGTCCGCTTGAGTGAGTGCCAAAGAGACCATCGTACATGTCTTCCATGATTTCCTCTGCCTCCTTCTTGTCCATACATCGGATTAGAGTAGAGTCATGGTTGCACTTGTACAGTATTCTATTGCTTAGTAAGAATTTGGCTGAAAATCTTCGTAAGAACTTTCTGCCCTTGATGGATGCTCCCTTGGGATACTCTTGTGCTTCAAGGTATATCATCACCTCATGGTACCATGGCTTTTCCGTGTCAGTGTCAAGTTCACAGCAATGTACAAGTTCATCGAATATTTTAATTGTAATCATAGGGGCTTCGTTGTCCCATCTGACCTTGAACATTGAAGACATGGTTGCCAAAACATCAACCAACTGATTTTCTTCCCTAGGGAAGTGCTCAAAGGTGATCCCTTCGAAGTAGGGAATTAGGGATAACACATGTTCCTTGTAAGGGATGAGATTAGGGTGCTTAGTGTCCCAATCTCCTTTTACTTGGCTAGTCACTAGAGCGGAATCCCCAAACACATTCAAATGCTTGATCCTCAAGTCAATAGCAGCTTTCACACCCAAGATGCACGCTTCATATTCGGCCATATTGTTCATGCAATCGAAGCATAGTCTGGAAGTGAATGGAGTGTGGAATGCTTCAGGAGAGATGATCACATCGCCAATTCCATTACCCAAGGTGTTGGAAGCCCCGTCTAAGACCATAGTCCATCAGGATCCTTATTCAGGTCCGTTATACGGTCCGGGTTTCACGCAATCGGTCACCAGCATTATATTCTCATCAGGGAAGTCGAAGTTCATAGACTGATAATCATCCACAACTTGATGGGCCAAATGATCTGCTAGCACACTTCCTTTGATGGCCTTTTGAGTCGTGTATTGAATGTCGTACTCAGTTAAGATCATTTTCCATCTGGCTATCCGTCCGGAAAGGGCCGGTTTCTCGAAGATGTACTTGATTGGGTCCATCTTAGAAATCAACAGAGTGGTATGAGTCAACATGTACTGTCTCAACCGGCGAGCAGTCCATGCTAAAGCACAACAAGTTTTTTCGAGTAGCGAATATCAGGTTTCACAGTCGGTAAAGCTTTTGCTCAGGTAATAAATAACATGCTCTTTTCGGCCAGACTCATCATGTTGGCCCAAAACACACCCCATAGAGTTCTCTAATACTGTCAAGTACATGATCAAGGGTCTTCCTTCAACTGGAGGCATGAGAATAGGAGGTTCTTGTAGGTATTTGATTTTGTCGAAGGCAGCTTGACACTCATCATTCCATCTGACTACCTGATCTTTCTTCAAGAGTTTGAAGATTGGCTCAGAAGTAGCAGTCAAGTGAGATATGAAGAATGCGATGTAATTGAGACGACCCAAGAATCCTCTAACTTCCTTTTCGGAATGAGGGACTGGCATTTCTTGGATAGCCTTCACCTTGACAGGATCAACTTCAATGCCTTTGTTGCTGACAACAAAACCTAGAAGCTTTCCAGATCGTACTCCCAATGTGCACTTGTTAGGGTTTAACCTCAGCTTGTACTTTTTCAGCCTTTCGAATAGTTTGTACAAGTGATCGAGATGTTCTTCTTTAGTTTGTGATCTGGAAATCATATCGTCCACATATACCTCTATTTCATGATGTATCATGTCATGAAACAAAGCTACCATAGCCCTTTGATATGTTGCCCCTTCATTCTTCAATTCAAACGACATGACCTTGTAGCAGAAGGTGCCCCATTGTGTAATGAAAGTAGTATTCTCCATGTCTTCGGGAGCCATCCTTATTTGAATATAGCTGGAGAAACCGTCCATAAAAGAGAAAACTTTATGCTGAGCAGTGTTATCAACTAAGATGTCAATGTGTGGTAGAGGGAAGTCAACATTGGGGCTTGACCTATTCATATCCCTATATCTACGCACATGCGAACCTTTCCGTCTTTCTTCGGCACTGGCACCACATTGGCAACCCATTGGGGATAGGATGTCACAGCTAGGAACCCTGCATCAAATTGTTTCATCACTTCAGCTTTGATCTTCTCAAACATATCAGGCCTCATGCGATGAACCTTTTGTTTGAAGGGAGGACAATCTTCTTTTGTCAGCAGACGATGAACTACAATATCGGTATCCAACCCAAGGATATCTTCATAAGACCAAGCAAATACTTCCACATAATCATGAAACAACTGAACCAACCTGCTCTTAACACTGTCTTCTAAGTTAGCAACGATCTTGATTTCCTTCTTGTCTGCCTCAGTACCCAGATTGATGACTTCAATTGACTATTTGTGCAGTTGAATAACTTTTTCCTCTTGTAATAGAGGTCTGGCTAGTTCTCCCGGTATGTCACAATCTTCCTCGCCTCCATTTTCGGCTTAGTTAAATGGACATTTGAAGTCATAGTCGGCAATAGTAGAGTCATTGGCAATAGGACCCAGAGTGGATGAGGACCTGCAAGAATGTGTGTGTGTGTGTGTGTGTGTGTGTGTGTGTGTGTGTGTGTGTGTGTGTGTGTGTGTGTGTGTGTGTGTGTGTGTGTGTGCATGTAAGATACATGGCTATTTTGAAAAATGTATTTGAAAGAAAAGAAAGGCAATGAACATAAATATTTGAATGCAAAAGAGTCCAATGTACTGAATGATTATATAATTAGATGAACATAAATAAAACCTTTGACAAATGGACCAAAGTGGCCCGGGCCAAGCACATGGCTTAAAAGTCATTGTTGAGTATTACAGACAAAATGTTCTTGAATTGAAAGAAAAGAAATAACAAGGACTCAATGAACGAGATGGGCACAAAGTCCTTTGCATGTCAATTCTTCAACTCCGTTGTAGTTGGATACACCTAATCTTCAAATGCAGCTTCTTCATCAGAATCACCCACGGCGTTGACTTTGTTGATACCCTTGTCATGTTTCGGCATAGGTGTGGTGATTACATTCGGAGTCAGAGGAGGATCAAACTCAATAGTCTTGTTATCAATCAAATCCTGGATTTTATTCTTTAATGCCCAGCACTGGCCAGTCTCGTGCCCGGGGCTGCTTGAGTGGTAAGCACATTTAACATTCAGATTATACTTTGACAAAGAGGTATCTGGGTTGGCAGGAGGGTCGCGTAACGTAACCAAATTATACTTGAGCAAATGTTGTAAAGCTTGAGACAATGACATGCCTAACCTCGTAAATTGTCTTCTCGGAGTTTCAAAACATTGATGATTTGCAGACGGTCTTTGAGTAGGAGTTGGATTGGAGATTCAAACAACATTTATAGACGAATGATCATTCTTCTTAGTACGGGCCCTTGCCCCGTACACAACATTGACTTCCTTCTTTGGAGTAAAAGGTTTCTTGATAGGATCAGAAGTGGAGGTATATGCCACATAGATCTTCCCACTTTTGATGCCGCTTTCAACTCTTTCACCGATTAAGATTAGCTCGATGAAACCAGAAGAAGAGTAGCCAACCAAAAACTTAAAGAAAGGACCAGATAAAGTGCCCATGAACATGTCAATGTGCTCCTTATAAGTCAAGGGTGGTTGAACCCTACTAGCAAGGCCTCTCCACTTTTATGAATATTCTTTAAATCCTTCATTCTTTCCCATAGTCATATCTTGTAATTGAACCCTCGTTGACGCCAAGTCAGTGTTATACTGATACTGATGGTAGAATGCGGTAGCTAAATCCTCCCAAGTATTGATACGGGAACTATCTAACTGATAAAACCATTCAAGTTGCGTTCCGGCCAAGCTCTCTTGGAAAAAGTGAACCCAGAGTTTCTTATCAGCAGTGTGTGGATGTATCTCGCGCACATAAGATTTCAGATGAAGTTTTGGACAAGAAACTCCATCATACTTTGCAAAGACTGGTATTTTGAATTTGTGGGGAATGACTACCCCAAATATCAAACATAAATCATAAAAATCTAAATCGGGGACGACTTGGATTTCAATAGCTTTCAATCTGTCTTCTAACTGCTTGTATTTGATATCGGCGGGTGGATATTGCTCGTCAAAATAATCATCATCAGATGCTTGATCATTAACACAATCAGCCTGAGTACTCTTGACCTCACCAATCTGGTTCTCGTCTTCTTCAGGTGAATCTTCTTCTACTGGGATCTGACAGACTGTCTCCTTGAATCTTCTACCTATGTTAAGTAGAGCTTTCTTCTTGGGCTTCTTCTTAACTGCCAGCAATGCCATCATATCTTGCTGCTCCTTGGCTAGGGCTAGTAGAGTCTCTTGGAATTGAGAGTTTTATGCTTGGAAATCCTTTACAATTTTCTCTAGATCCATCTTGCTGAAATAAAAAGCAGAAAGATAAGGAAACTTGTTATGCGAAAACCTGTCATGTTATCATGCATGGAATATGTACATGCAAATGATTTCAAGGATTTATTGAAGTTAAATTTTTATAGACAAAAGAGTGAACAAACGTCAATTTTCATTAATTAACTTGAAAATATTACAACATGCCTCTTGGGCTTACAGAATAACTCTTTAAGATAAAAAGACTGAATGCATCCTCTTCGGTGCAAGGTAGGCGTTCATACTTTGCTCTTCTTGTAGCTGATTCGTATGCTCCAAGACCCTCTTCTCACTAGCATAGAATTGAGCCTTGAAAGTATCTCGTTCTTCCTTAAGCTGAATCCATCCTTTTTGCAAATCTTCGAGAGAAGTTGACATGTCGGGGTGGAGGATAGTGTAGGGAACATCTCCCTCAACCACAGGCTCCATGATAACTGGTAATATGGAGGGATAAGGCATCACAAGTTTCTGAGCACGAGCTCGTACCCACTTAAGGCAAGGCTCGAGGGGAATGGAATTCTTGTGTCCCAACGTCTTACTATCCATTTTGCTTACCATCCTTCAAGCTCGGATAAACCTCTGACGGTAGCTTTGATCGTTGCTCTCGTAGTCAAATACCACTCCATGGACAAGCATCTCATGGGGACCATCCCTTCGGGCGTAACCAAATTGTCATAAGGCTAAGCAGGGGTTGTAAGTGATACCTCCTATAATGCCAAGTAAAGGGACATTAAGGAATTCACCACAACGGTCGATGATAGTAACATTCTCCAAGGATCGGGAACACCAATGAACATCTGAATGTCTGAGCGTCATCAACCTATGGGACCACCTTGAACCTTGCTCATTCTTCACTACAAATCGGGGAAGATACAGAATAAACCATATTTCCAAGAGAGGAGTGCAACACATGAGGATTCATATCTTTCTCATAGTATGAGAATGAAATGAATAAAGGATATCTCCTAACAAGGTAGGCACTGGATTGCGAGATATGAAGATTTTGACAGCGTTTACATCTATGAGTTAGTCAGGATTTGGAAACAAAACCATCCCATAGACGAGAAGGGCCAAAATTTCTTCAAAATCTTGTAAGTCCAAGGAATTCCAACAATCTTGAGCTTTCTCAAATAAGAACTTGGCCAAGAAACCTTGACACCACTCCTTATTTCCCAATTATTTATGACATCAGATTGTTGCAAGTGTAGGGCTTGAGCAATCTCTTCAAATTTTGGATCTCTTTCCGTACCGTTGAAGGATAGTTGATTGAGAATGGGAATCCTCAAGAGTTAGGAGAATTCTTCCAAAGTTGGCACAAGTTGATAATCGGGAAAACTGAAGCAATGGTGTAGAGGATCAAAGAATTGGAAGATCACCTTCATCATATCTTCATCAGTATTGGAGGTGACCAAGTTTAGGAGGCAACCATGTCTTTCGGTGAATGAAGAATTCTCAGGAACCCTTGATGCTAACTCTTTGAGTTGAGGAGGAATCCTTATGAGATTGACTTGGATAATGTTCTTGCGGATAGAAGCCATATCCTACAAAACAGTACAAAGATAAATCCCAATAATCCTTGAAATGGTTAGAATGAGTATGATGTTATGATGTTTATGATGTTATGTACAAGTAAATATATACAAAAAGGCAAACAAGTCCTTAGGTTTAGGCTTGCATGGAGTCTCATAGGTAAGTACCCTCTTGAAGTTTAGTTGGCTCAAACCTGTCCTAGAAATATAAACCAGGTTCTAAAGGAGCTCAATATCACTGATCTGTCTTCTCGGGCATTGTTTCAGTGCAAGCCTCTTCACGAAGACCGAAATATCCCGAAAAAAAAACCTCAATGAGTGTAGTATCGAGTATCTACCAACTTCGGACTGCACCAAAGCCGGTCATCTCACTACGTCCTAATTGCCAAGTTGGTCAAGTAAAGGTTCTAAAGTCAGTTAGTGTTTCATGACATCACTCAGCGGCCCCGTATTCTACTTGACTACTCAAGGGCTACCGGTACCCACAAATATGTCATACTAACATAGATATTTCTTAGACCATGTCGGTATACCCCACATAATTTCCACAATGTATTGCTACTTACCTATAAGGTATCCCCAAATGTGGGTAGAGGATTTAAGCCCAAACAAAGAACCAAAATATAAAGCAAACAAATTAAACAATGAAATAAAATAAAGGTGATCTAGCCCTAAGGTAACCCCACTTTTAAGTTTATCCCCAGCAGAGTCACCAGTTCTGTAATATGGTGGCAGAACTGACTTGGGATGTTTTGCGTTTGATCGCAATTTTTACGGTTAGTAAGAGTCATCACCGACTTTTCTTTTAGCCAAATAAAGGAAAGGGTGAAAAGAACAAGAAAGAAATTTGATATTATTTCTTGAGTTCGAGGGGTATATTATGAAAAGGGAAGGTATTAGCACCCTTTTCATCCATAGTTAAATATGGGCTCTTAGTTGCTTACTAGATCACTTGCTTTTGTTTGAAAATATGCTTTGTGTAGTTTTTGAAAGTATTTTGAAAAGGCGCCATCGTTTAGGCAAACTTTGTAATAGTTCTCATTCATAAGAATTTATACAAAGTGTTGAGCTTTTGAAAATGTTTCAAGTTTGGAAGATGTTTTAAAAGTGTTTTTGAAAGTGTCGGTGTTTGTTTTGAAAATAAGTAAGAGTGTTTGATTTGAAATTGAGAAAGCAACTAGGAACAATCTACCTACTCAAAAGTCCTAGTTCATTTCTTCCTTTCCTTTGATATTTCTATCTTACCATTGATTTGGTAAGAAGCCCTATCTTTGGATGTAAAGGGACGGGCGTGGGTCATCGTATAGCCATGATAGAAATGTTGTGAAATATCTTAGCAATTCTCTTTGAGGGACTAAGATCATTTTGAAAGGCAACATTTGATAGCGTCATCGAGGGACTATGATCTTGTATTTTGATTGCTTTTTGCTAAGATACCCCATATGCATAACATGACCATTTTTGTAAGGAAACAAAGTGGAATTACCCTAAGGGTGAAAGTGTGCAAGTGTGTTGAGTTACATGCATTATTTTGTCTTGAATTAGGGTTTGCTAACTTGTTGATTTTATCTTTCCATACAAACCCTAATTTACTAGCATTTATATAAAGTGATAAATTGCGGAAAGTAAAAGTACTAAGCTATTACATCATTAGGGGAGAGCGTGTACAAATTTACAAATGGGGATTTTTTGCAAGAAAATTAAACCTAATTAATTATTACAACCATATTGAATATTGTACAAAATTGAAGATAAAATGCAAGAATGCAAAATGGAAAAAGAAATGATTTTTGTTTGGATTTTTATGAAAGGTTTTAGTCTTGACCTAATTAAGAAAATAATTAATGAAAAATAAACAAAAATTAACTTAAACTATTTAAGAAAATAAATTAATTCAAAAGGGTTTTTTATGAAAAGGTTTTAAATAATGAAAATAACATGAGAATTGATTAATTAAAAAGAAACTTAAGTTCTAAATTGATTTTAATTTACAAGAAAATAATGTAATAATTAACCTAAGTCTAAACATTAATTATTTAAAAAAAAAGAATTAATTTGTTAAAAGAAAAATATTTTGGTCTTTTTGTTTTATGAAGAAAAATAAAATATTAATGAACATTTTTAAATATGTAAATAAATAAATAAAATATATTTTTCGATTTTTATTAATAAAAATGATAATGATATTAATAATAATAATAATAATAAAAATAATAAAAGTAATATGAAAAAGAAAATAAAATAAAGAAAAGAAAAATGAAATAATAGAAATAAAAGGTCAGGGGTGCAAAAATGAGACTGGGGTATGAAGAAGCAAAAAAATAGCCAGGCCCAATGTTGGAGGCCCAGCGCTGCAAACAAAATCAAAAAGGAAGTGAAAAATAGGCAAAAGGGTACCACTGGGGCTCGAACCCAGGTCCCTAAGGTAACAAGCGCGTGTTTTAACCACTGGGGTGGTGATACATCCGTTAATTTAAACAAAACAATAAATATATGATACAAGTTTTGCCCTGACTGTACTTCATCTTCAACCTCCAGTCAAAGGATATGTAACTTATTCATTTCTCATCCATTCACAAAACTTCCAACCTCAAAATAGTTAGGAATTTCCTCACGATTCTGAATAAGTAAATAACTTAATCTAATTCTCAAAGATGAGCATGAATTTCTAACAGTACCAAATTCTGACTTAAATATTTTCAGAGGTTCAAACTCAAAATTCTCCCTACTCAAGCAACATAAATGAAATCTATGGACATGTATAGTTTCAGGGCAATGATGTCTATATTTTATCTTCACAAATGTAAGCCTAACCATGCCTAAATAATGAGATAGAAGTTCAAGAAAAATACCTCAAAACTGGAAATTGTGAAATGAGTTCGAGCTTGTTTCAAGTGATGGTGATGATCAGGTTAGCTTCCTTGAACCTCTAGGAAGCTAATGCAATAGCTGGCTTAAACTGAGAGTGGTTGAAATGGTCTGGAGAAGTCCATCTGCAATGCTCTGTTTTTGAACTTGGAAGTTGATGAAGATGATGTTACGGTCTGCAAACAGGGATGGTTTGTATTTGATGTTAGGAAGATTTTGAAACTAAAAGGCCAAGAAACGCACGAGGGAAATGGATGTTTGAAGTTCTTGGTTAGAATGTGCAACAATGGTGGTTTGTGATGTAGTTCTGAGTTTGGGGGAGTTTGATAGCCTGTGTATTCGTGTGTTAGCTTGCAAGTAACTTGTGCATATGTATGGAAAAGGTTTGTACAATTGAGGTAGTCAGAAATACAAGATATAGAGTTATGGCTATGTTACTTGATTTTGAAGAAAAGTTAAAACATGGTTTCAAGGCATAGTACAAGCATGGCCTGAGTTTATGGGAGGCTCTAGACATGTTGCTTTTTCCTCTAACATTTCTTGTGATCAGAAGGAACAAGTGCAAAGCTCTATGCATTGAATTTGTGATTAAATCCTCTTTACAAGAATGGAATGGTAACTTTGTGCCATAAAAGGAAATGCAACTTGAATAATGACTCAAATGCTTGGATCAAAGCTTTAACAGCTGTGTAAACATTTAATTATGGAGTGACAAACAAGTTTGAGGCCTGCAAAGCAAAATTATGCAGCCTAGGCTTGGATTTGAATTCTTGTTCATCATGGAAATGACCTATAATTCAAGAATGAATGTCCAACTTCTTGTCTTCAATTCTCTTTGCTCAAACATGATCTCAATGAGTTCTTGGACATTTTGGAAATCTTGTAACATCCTCTACAACCTATATGTTGGTCATTTTTTAAAATTCCTCCTGGAACTATGTGAAAATTGCCATGAAGTTAGGTCAAAATCCTGCCTAAACTAGGGCAAAACTTCACTAAGTTTCCAAGTTTCATGAACATGTATTCACAAATTCATAACTTGAAATCCATGCATTTATAGGAGAAGTTGTATTATACAATGTTTTAGATATCATTGATATCTACAACTTTCATGTTGAATTGATTCCTTTGAATCATCTTCCATCAAGGTGAAAAATTGGCTCAAAGTTGTGAAAAAAATATGAAGTTTCAAACACTTCGAAAAATTTCTAAGTTTAGAAATTTTGACTTTTCAAAATAAAATCTTGAATTTTTTATTTCTTTATGAACAAGTTTCATATTTTGACATATTTTGATGAATTGTGATCTTTGATACTTGATTTTGACCAAAAAGTCAAAGTTTGACTTTTTAGTGTACAATTGACTTTTGATCAGTTGACTGAAAATCAACTATCAATCAATTGATCTTGAGGGAAGTTTTGGGTCACGCCATTAGTTCAAAATGATGGAATTGAATCCTTGAGATCATGTCTCCAACCAATCAACCATTTACTAGGTCAAAAATCAGAAATTGCACTTCCTCAGTCAAAACCCTAATTTTAACCATTTTACCCTTTTGATGATCTAATCAAAATTCTTGAGGAATTATGGTCCAAAATTGATCAAATGACATATATGAGTTCATAATGTTGATATGGATAAAAAATTATGAAGTTTGACTATAAATTGACCATAGTTGACTTTTTTCTAAATACAACTGATTTTTAGGTCAACTGATCAATTAACTGAGCAAAAATGTGATCCAAGACTTGAAACTTGTCATGAGCAATCTTGAGAGTCCAAAATGATCCATGAAAGTCATATGGGGAATTAAAAGTTTAATTGTTCTTGTGCAATCCCAATCCCTAATTTTCAGTCATCAGTGCTTGAGGAGGTGTCTTGAGTTGATCAATCCTAGTGCAGTCTTGAACCAAAGGAGATCTTGTGGGAGATTACTTGATAAATGAGAGGGAAAATTTTGGGGTACAACAGTGTGCAAGTGAATTTTCAGAATTTTCCTTTGATTGTGTTGATACACAAAACCACTTATAAGCAAAAGTGATTATAAACTATATCAACACTTTAATCAAAGATCAAAATTAATTAGGAAATTCTTATAGAAAAACAATGTTATTTGATAAATTGAACAATTAATATCAAAGCAAGTAAAAGCAAAAAATAAAAGCCACACAAGGAATTTGTCTTCATAGTTCCCCACTGTCGTCCTCGCGTGTGGGTACGTCTGCGCCTAATTCTAGTGGAATTAGGATAATTCTTACTATGCAATTTTTTTGATACAAGAGAAGTGTTCAAAAGAAACTCCACAAACCCTTAGCTTGTTGTTGATTCAACCCCTTCTCTAATTTTTATCTTGAGAGAGACCAAAAACACAATAGATGAAAAATGACTATCTGGATCTTGCTACTCCTTTGCGTTCTTTATCTAAAGATTTCGTGCACCGTCAATTTCAAATTATTTCAACACAAGACTTAGATTATATCCGGTACTCAAAGTTACTTCCTTGCAAATATTTCAAACACTCAAAGATTCCTTACAAAGATTTTAAGCACTACAAGGTTGTTCACTTTACCACAATTACGTCTCGAACATCTTACACAAAAACCCCCAAATAAATCAATGACCTTGGAGGATAAACCCAAGGTTTTTTTTGGGATGAAAACCCCTACAAAACTCATCCCAATACACAATTGGACACTAGCAATCCTCGTCTAGATGGCACCCAAACGAAACATCGTTATAATGTAAATTTAATGTGTATGCATAGATTGGAGGTTGAAAATGAAGAGAGAAATAGGCTAATTTTATGGTTTCCAACAAGTTGGAATGATGCATGAAAGAGTATTTATAGTTTTAGAACTTTTATGGCAAATAGGAATAAATTCAAAATAAAAGAATTTAAAAAATTGACCAACTTAAAACAGTATGTGTCGACCTAAGAGTCATATGTGTCGACACATACATGATTTTTGAACATAATGTGTCGACCTATAAAGGACCATGTGTCGACCAAAGAGTTACATAAGCTACAGGCTTTAAAACGATAACAAATGTGTCGACCTGAAAAATGGATGTCTCGACACATAAAATAAGAATTTTTTCAATTTTTAGAAAAGCTTCAGTATGTGTCAACCTGAATCATGCATGTGTCAGCCTAAGACTTACAGAAACTACATGATTTAAAAATGCATTACATGTGTCAACCAGAAATACAGATGTGTCGACACATGTAGTGAAAAATCACGCAGAAACTGTTTTAAATGACTTGGATCAATTTTGAGATTTTTTTAGTGATTCCTAAGACATCTAATGCAGAAGAGTGCCATAAGACATAAGGATACAAATCAATACTCCTAGGTGTAAGTTTTTCTCAGTTTTGACATCATTAAAAACATTCATCGACAAAGTTTGTACTCACATACTCCCCCTTTTGATGATGGTAAAACTTGAGAAGATGCATTCATTATATTTGTTAGGCTCCCCCTAACTTTGTTCTTCCCACTCCAACTCACATATGCTTCTCCCCCCTTTGAAAATATCAAAAAGAAAGAGAGAAAACCGTGAGAAGTAACATAGTTCCATAACAATACTAATATAACATTTAGAAGCTATTTTGTGTAGAAGAGCAACAAACACATATCCCCATATATATGTGATGATGAAAATTTTTAACTAACAAGCAAGAAACATTACAATAAATGTAATGAATTGCATATACTAAATAAGCAAGATATGACAATAATGTGAAGTTTTTTTGCAGCATCATAGACAAGTAACGCTTCATAATAGAACTCCCGACGTCGCACACACATGTGCCTAGCATAACAACACGAATATGTTACTAATAAAACCAAAATGAAGACGATATTTATGTCATGTAAGCAACAAAACAAGCAACATATATTTCAAATATCAAGCAAACAAATAATTTAAGCACAATTGTGAAGAATAAAAAAAATAAACAAAAAGCACATGTTCGCGTGATAAGAATAAGCGTATGTAAATGTGAAAAAATTAATACATGAAGTCTTGTAAGCATATGGATTAAGAACACACAATGGTTATTAATATAAAAAAATTGGAAATGAACATTCATGGTTTTCATCATTTGATAAAATATCATGAATTTTTGGAAGTATCTACTTTCAAGGAGAAATTGAAACGATATTACCTCGCTCTTGATTGAGATCGAAGTTGCACTCACGTGATATAAGTAACTCAAATACAAGATTAGAGTGAAATTATAGAGTACAACTTTGATTGAGATCGAAGTTACATTCACGTGATATAAATAACTCAAACATCAAGACAAATCTTACTTTCAAGGAGAAATTAAAACGATATTACCTCACTCTTGATTGAGATCCAAGTTGCACTCAGGTGATATAAATAACTCAAATACAAGATTAGAGTTAAATTATATAGTACAGGCAATAGTATAGGATTAGGCAACATTTGAGTTATCAATTATCCCCAATTCCCCACATATGTTGATAAAAGGTTATGTTGCAAGTGGTTTAGTGAAAATATCGGTAAGTTGATTTTTACTATCAACATCCTCTTTTTCAACATGGTCATGAAGGAAGTGGTGGAATATCTCAATATGTTTAGTGTGTGAATATAGTACAAGATTTTTGATTAGATTAATGGCACTAGTATTTTCGCACATGGTAGGAATACGTGAGAGTTTAATATCAAAGTCAAGTAGTTGTTGTTTAAGCCATAAAATTTAGGTACAACTACCTGTTTCCATGTATTCTGCCTCGACTGTTGACAAAGCTACAGAGACTTGCTTTTTGCTATACCAACTTATCAAGGATTTTGAAAACATGTGACAAGTTCCACTAGTGCTTTTCCTATATAATTTGCAACCAGAAAAATCGGAATCAGAATAACCAATCAAGGTATAATAATTTCCATTGGAATACCAAAGTCCAAACTCAGATGTACCAATTAGGTATCTAAGAATGCACTTAACAACTTTTAAGTGTGATTCCTTATGAGCCAATTGATATCATGCACACATACAAACACTACACATAATATCTGGCCTAGATGCGGTAAGATAAAGGAGAGATCCAATCATACCTCTATACCTTTTTACCTCAACATCCTTACCCTTTTCATCTTTATCCAAGTTGCCATTTGTTGCCATAAGTGTGTCAATTTCCTTACCGATGTCCATCCCAATTTTTTTTTGAGTAATTCGAGACAATACTTTATTTGACACACAAATGTTCCTTCACCACGTTACTTAATTTGTAGTCCAAGGAAGTAGTTTAATTCTCCCATTAGACTCATCTCAAATTCTCCCTACATAAGCTTAGAGATCTCCTTGATAAGATGCATATTAGTTGATCTAAAAATGATATCATCAACATAAATTTGAACTAGAAAAAAAATACTTTCCTTGATGTTTAATAAAGAGTTTTGTGTCTGCATTTCCCCTAGAGTAACCCTGGTTAAGCAAAAACTTACTAATTCGGTCATACAATGCACGTTTTAACTTGAACACATGATTGGGAAACTCATAATTTTCAAAACCGGGGGGTTGAGAAACATACACTTCTTCACTTATGAAACCGTTAAGGAATGCACTTCTTACGTCCATTTGATATAATTTGAAATTCTTAGAACATGCATATGCTAATAAAATTCGAATAGCCTAAAGTCGGGCAACAAGAGCATAAGCCTCCTCATAGTCAATGCCTTCCTCTTGGTTATACCCTTGTGCCATAAGACGGGCCTTATTTATTGTTATCATACCATGTTCATCAAGATTATTCCTAAATACCCATCAAGTGCCTATAATTTGATGATTTTATGGACGAGGAACAAGGTCCCAAACATAATTTATTTCAAATTGGTTTAATTCTTCTTGCATGGCCATAATTCAATGCTCATCAAGTAAGGCATCCTTAGCGTTTATAGGTTCAACTTGTGATACATATGCATGATGATAACAAAAATTACTTATTTTAGATCGAGTTGTTACCCCTTTGGTGATATCACCAATAATGTTGTCGATTGGATGATCCTTGGAGATTCTACCTTCCAATGGAAGACCATCATTTTCTTCAAGACTTTCATTTCTTTTCTAGGTTGTCATCTTCATCCATCTCAACATCTATCGGGTTAGATTGATCAACTCCTTTATCTGTATCTTTGAGTATGTCTTCTGTAGATGCACCTACACCATGAAAAGAACTATCTTTCCCAATAATATTTTGGGAGGTATCATCAAAAGTAACATGGACGGACTCCTCAACAATAAGTAATCTTTTGTTATAAACTCTATATGCTTTACTAGATAGAGAGTATCCAAAAAAGACACCTTCATCGGCTTTCGCGTCAAATTTTCCAAGATTATCTTTTCCATTATTTAAAACAAAACATTTACATCCAAAGACATGAAGATGAGATAAATTTGGTTTTCTACCTTTCAAAAGTTCATATGGAGTTTTATCAAGAATGGGACAAATAAGTATCATATTCAAGACGTAACAAGTTGTGCTAATAGCATCGGCCTAAAAATATTTAGGTAGACCATAATCATTGAGCATTGTTCTTGCCAACTCCGCTAAAACACGATTTTTATGCTCCACACCACCATTTTGTTGTGGAATTCTAGGAGCTAAAAAATTATGTTCAGTGCCAAACTTATCACAATATTCTTCAAAGAGGTGATTCTCAAATTCACCTTCATGATTACTTCGAATTGGAACAATTTTTGAATCTATCTGTTTTGAGATAACTTGGAAAAACATGTAAAATCCGAGAATGTTTCATCTTTGCTACGTAAGAAAATGTCATACAAAATCTTGAGTAATCATCTAGAATTACGAGACCATAGTAATTACCACCTATGATTTTAGTCCGTGAGGGACCAAATAAATCCAAGTGAAGGAACTCAAGTGATCTTTATGTTGAAAAACATTTTTTGATTTAAAATAGACCCTTGTTTGCTTACCCTTTTGACATGCATCACATAAATGGTCTTTTGAAAAATTCATTTCTGGTAGACCGATTACTAAATCTTTTGCAACAATTTTGTCTAGTAGATCAAAGTTGACATGAGTCAAACATCTATGCTATAACCAAGAGTCTTCAATCAAGGTAACAAGACATTGGACATTGTTTAAGTAAATTTCTCTTAAGTCAAGCATATAGATATTAATAACCCTCACCCCCTTAAACATACAATCCTTCTTTTCATTGTGTTCAATTATACAATAATCTTTGACAAAAGTTACTTTATAACCATTATCACATAAGTAACTAATACTAAGAAGGCTATGTCTAAGACCTTCGACTAACATAACATTTGAGATAGTAATAGTTGAGGGATTACCTATACTACCTTTTCCAAGTATCACACTTTTGTTGTGATCACCGTATGGTACAAACCCTTTCTTCTTTGCCACAAAGTCGGAGAAGAGGGATATGTCTCCGTCATGTGTCTTGAGCATCCACTATCGTGAATCCACTTTCCCTTTATAGAGTCAACACACTCATCCTACAAAAATAAAACAAGAGTGGTAGGTACCCAATTTTCATTGGTTCCTTAAGAGTGAGTTAAATAAATGTTGATTTTAGGAAACCATTAGAAATTGCCTTTAGGCACCAAAAAACACCTAAACTTGCATCTTTCAATAATGTGTCCCTTTTTACAACAACAGTGACAAAATAATCTATGATGAGAATCACTTATGCTATTAGACTTTTCTTTAATCAACTTATAACTCTTATGAGGCTTTTCAACCTTTGAGCATCCAATAGCAATAATGTTAGTAGAATGATGTATTTTGTCCAATTTGGTTTCAATATTACTCACTTCTTGTTGCCAAATTTGACATGTTTCACATCCAAATTTATAATATTGTTCATCCTCCTTTACACAATTTGAACCATTTACAATGAGTTTCTTTAATGCTTCAAAAATTTTATTTGTTTCTTCAACCTTGGCCTTCAAGTATGTTAAAAATTTTCTTGGGAGGCCAACTTTTTGTTAGCATATAAAGTTTCTTTTTGTAAATTTTCAAATTGATTCTTTAGCTCATTAAAAGAAATTTTTTCAACATTTGAGTATTTATAATGACTTACATCCTTTTTCTTGCCTTGACGATGATTTTCCATGAAACAATAGTTTGCCTCTTCATCACTCTCACTTGAGCTTTCATTGCTTGAGACCTCACTATCACTATCCCAAGCAACATAGGCTTGTCTAGAATTTTTAGAGTTATTTTGTTGACCCTTTCCTTTCTTCTTAGCAAGTTAAGGATAATCTGATCTATAATGACCTAGTTTTCCTTATTCATAGCACATACCCTTTGACTTATTATTTTTGTTGTCTTCATCTTTAGAGGAGGAGGATTGTCTTCTAAATTTGACAAGATTTTTTTCAGAGTGTTTGACACCATTGTTTCAATGTATAGATTATATATTTTTAAAAATAATCCTATCTCTTCATCATCCGAATTCTCTTCATTAATAGAGTCACTATCATTTGAGATATCTTCCCTTGATTACTTTGATATTAAAGCCTTGAGATACTTAGACTTCAATACTTCTTCCTTGACGACCCCTTTTTCTTTCTTCTTTTTCTCAGGCTTCTTTTCATGTTTGTTTAAGCAATTGAGTTCTTGCTCATACACTTGTAGCTTACCAAACAAAGCGGTGAGATCGAGTGTAGTAAGGTTATTAGCTTCCTTGATTGTGGTGACCTTTGGTTGCCAATTTATAGTAAGATATCTCAACACCTTGTTAGTAGCAATAGCATTGGAAATAGAATTTCCTAGTAAATTTAAACGATTAATAAGATGAGAGAACCTCTTTTGCATTTGAGCAATGGTTTCCCCTTGCTTCATGCTAAAGAGTTAAAAATCTTGATTAAGTGTATTAATTCTAGCTCGTTTGACCTTATTAGTTCCCTTATAGGTCATTTGTAGAGTGTCCCACATAGATTTTGCGGTTTGACAATGGGAAATTAAATAGAACTCATCTACACTGAGTGCGAACATAATGGTGTTCTTTGCTTTCCAATTGCAAGACCACTTTTTCTCATCTTTCTCATCCCATAAGTTTTCTGGATTTGGTACGGTAACACCATCAACAACATTTGTCACTCGTGTTGGACCATTTAGAATGGCTTCCCAAACACCTTTGTCATATGGGTTAACATGAATTTACATACAAGCTTTCCAATAACTATAATTTTCTACTGTGAAAATTGGGGCTCTTTTATCATCCTCTTTAGTTTTGTAAGCCATTTTCTACAAAGTGTCAAAGTCGGAATGAACTGGGGTCTTGATGCCACTTGTTATACTACGACAATGATATCTAGAGGGCGAGGTGAATAGATACCCCTTTAAAAATATCCAAATAAAATTTTATTTTGAAATTTTTTTATCAAAGTACGACACGAAAGCTTTTTCAAATTGTCGTCTATACGAATGTTATCAGGAAGCTCGGATATACAAACCGTAAATAAAAAATGATATAGAATGAGAAAGATAATGTGAATTAATAACCTTGAATAACTTTTCAACTTGTTTACCGTTTAATTAATTTCACTTAACAAGGCTATTTCCAATGGTAATATAAAAACAACTAGTTTAGTCAATTTATCAAACAGTTGGTGTGCAAGTGAATTTTCAAAAATTTTCCTTTGATTGTGTTGATACATAAAACCATTTATAAACAAAAGTGATTATAAGATATATCAACACTTGAATTAAAGATTAAAATTGATTAGAAAAATTCTTACAATTCAAATTATAACACAATGCTATTTGATAAATCAAATAATGAATATCAAACCAAGTAAAAGCCAAAAACAAAAGCGACACGAGGAATTTTTCTTTACAGTTCCCCACTGTCGTCCTTGCATGTGGGTACGTCTGCACCTAATTCCAATGGAATTAGGATAATTCTTACTATGCAAAATTGTTGATACAAGAGAAGTTTTCAAGAGCAACTCCATAAACCTTAATCTTGTTGTTGATTCAACCCCTTCTCTACTTTTGATCTTAAGAGAGACCAAAAACACAATAGATGAAAAATGACTATCTGGACCTTGCTACTCCTTTGCATTCTTTATCTACAAAGATTTTTGCACACCGTCAATTTCAAACTATTGCAACACAATACTTTGATTTTATCCTGTACTCCAAGTTACTTCCTTGTAAAGATTTCAAACACTCCAAGGTTCCATGCAAAGATTTTAAGCACTCCAAGGTTATTAACTTTACCACAATTACCTCTCGAACATCTTACACGAAAACCCCCAAATCAACCAATGATCTTGGAGGATAAACCCGAGGTTTTTCCTGGATGAAAACCCATACAAAACTCCAACCAATACACAATTAGGCACTATAAATCCTCGTCAAGATGGCACCACAACAGAACATCGTTACAATGTAATGTTAGTGTGTATGTATACATTGGAGGTTGATGATGAAGAGACTAATAGGCTAATTTTATGGTTTTCAACAAGTTGGAATGATGCTTGAGATTTTGATGATAACTTTACATGTTATCTTAGAGAATAATTGTATACACTAATGATTTTGTTCTAGTGTGTAGCTGCTGCTATAATATTCTGACTCTGGTACAAGGTGTGTGACGTCATCAAGTTCTGAACATACACTACTGGAAGAAAACATGTGTTTACGTGTTACAATTGAAGTCAAAGTTCTGAATCTATCTTCTGCAACGTGTCTAAGGAATGTTAGTACAAGAGGTTCTGATCGTGACTTTATGGTTAAGCTTTGGAGGCCTTCTAAAGCTTTACTTCTATGTGTTACAAGTTCTGAAGATTATGAAGACGAGGTTCTGTGACAAGTTCTGATGATTTGAAGAAAAGAAAGTTATTACAACCAAGTGCTGAAGATTCTAAAGATAAGGTTTTATGTGACAAGTTCTGAAGACTACGAGACTTAGGTTCTAAGACTTAAAGATTGAATCTTCTACAACAAGCTTCAACATTCAACATTCATATATCTGAAGCCTCTGATTATAAGAAGACATTTCAAATGGTTAACATGTGATATTATACAAAAGGTACATAGAGTGTTTGTGACATATATCCTCTAGGGTGGTGTAAGGACAATCCTTTATATTGTATTGTCAACCACTCTCATTGTCACAATTGGGAACAAACAACTAGATTTGTAGTTATCTTTATTTACTTAATGAATCTCAGTTTACAAAGCTTAATAGAAAAACATTATTCATAGAAAATGTGGAAAACTATCATTGAATAGTGACATGATACATAAATATTATTTTATACTGTCTAAACTATTATACCTTATTCTATCTGTTAGGAACTAACCATTGGTGCAGGAAAAGTCCTTTCTATCCTCACAACGTCTCTCTGTATCAAAGGCTATAAAAGAATATTGAAGATTCAAAGAAAGTTGTTGTTGGCCATCAAGCTTCATCATGTGAAAGGAAAGTAGTGGATGCTGAAGATGTTAAAGCGAAAATGCTACATATTCCGAAGACCATAAAAGAAGAGAGAAAACAAAGAAAGAAGATTTCATCAAGATGTTAAACAACTATCATCATATACATCTTGATTGGATCATTGATCGTGTCATTGTGTGTTAGTCACTAGCGGTTGCCTGTGCACTCGTAATCAGTTTGGTTATAGTGGATTAAGTCCTTGGATAAGGAGAAATCAGCCTTGCTAGGGTGGACAGGAGTAGCCTAGTTAACGGTGAACCTGGATAAAATACTTGTGTCCTTTTCTCTTCATTGTCTTTATATCTATTATCATTTGAGTGCTTAGAATTTATAAAGGGGAATTTTTTCTATGAACACAATTCAAAACCCTCCCTTTCTTGTGTTCTCTCTACCTTTAATTGGTATTAGGGCTAGACTTTGTTATTGATTTAAGAATCAAACACTTAACCGTGTAGAGATATCTAGTTAGAGAAAATTCTATAGCTACCTGCTACTCAAATGATAGAAAGCTTTTTTGATTCAAAACTCGTACTGTAAAGGATTCAAAACTCTGGGCTAGAATAAGAAATATGAAGACATAATCCATGTGACAAGTTCTCAGGATTTTGAAGGGTCAAGTACTTTATAGAAAGGGATTTCATCTTCTCAATCAACATAAGTTTTCCATCAGAAGCAAAAGTCAACAATCAACACTTCAACTCTCCAACAAAAGTTGTCATCAAGATGACAAACCACTGTAAGCCGTAATGGATCCAATCAATGTCACCTCTGGAAGATCCATCAAGATCTCTAAGAAGACCAAAGCTTCTCAAATTTATGAAATCCAAAAATCAAAAAAAGGAGTCACCTAAAAGCTTCAAAGAACTGTTGCATAGAAGAATTGGGAGTCAAAAGGAGAAAATACCATCCACCGGAAGTCATAATAATTTGGAAATTTGTGGAAACTCTTTTAGAATCTGAAGAAGATATTACAGCTACTGAAGAACAAGAAGTGAAGAAACCAGAAGATGATCATCCAAAAGTCTCTTCTTTTCAAGCTCTAAATAAGGCATAACTCTTTAAGATATTCACTCAAAGAAAGTCAGCAAGACAAGAAGACAATAACTGTAGGGTACCATCTGACTTTAGTAAAGCTGCTGTCGAAAGCTCAAAAAGAAAAAAGATTAGAAGGATCATCTTAGGACAAGGGATGAAATGCTAGAAGTGTTCAAAAGATCGGAGAATCAGAAACAAGCTCAAATTAAAGGTAAACCTATCACAAGTAAGCCCCAGGTTAGTATCTATACAATTTCTAACCAAAATACTGCTAGATAGTTCTACTAGTTAGAAGTTATTATGTTCAGGAAAATCCACTTGTCTCATATGGTAAAAATTCTTTTACAGTGTCTTTAATTTTTCTTCAACTAAGCAATATTATTTTTCTTGTTCAATCTTTCATGGTTAGCATAATCTTTACCCCAGTCTGAATCATCATAACTCAGAATAAAAATCTTAAACTGTCCAACAATAGGTTCTTTTAGGGTAATTAAAATTCTTTTCTCTTAGCTTATCTCCAGCTCAAATAGTTGTTCAATTTTTCTTTCTTTTATAAGTCTTTATCAAAAATTAGGTAACCAGTTAAATTAATCTAACTTTTGTAGTAACCTCCCTCTTGAATGTTCTAGTGCCTATATCTATTCTCTCTCTAGGTATCCTCTTCTTCTGCCACATGCCTTGGAATTTAAAGATACATCCTTCCACACAAGTATCCATTCATTGTGTTGTCAGTTTCCATATCTCCAACTATCTGCTTATTCGTCTAAGTCTGTTTGTTTCGCTCTCTTCCATCCATTTAAAGCCCCCTCAAAAAAAATTGATCATCCTTTTCTCATCTCACTAAAAATCCTTATCCTCCACTAATGGCTTCAAAAAGATTTCGTTGTTTTGAGAAACTCCTTGAGGTTGTTTGTGAACTTCGTCCCAATGTTTCTAGGGTAAGATCTGATGAACTTGGCCTCAACTAAAGCATCATTTGGAAAGGTTGTTCTAACTACTTTACCATGCTTCATGGACCCGTATACCTTTCTCTTTTCAAGGAATTTTGACGGTATGCTTCTGTTGACGGTGAATTTATCCACCCAATCTTCTTTGGTAACAGTATTACCATTACTCCAATGTCTATTGCTACTACAATCAGGTTCCCTCAAACCGGAACCAAAGTGGAAGATTTTCATCATCCTCTCTCCTTCGCCAAAAGACTTTGCACCATTCATAACACCTCTGAAGGATATGAGCCTAAAAATCCTAAAAATCTTCTTCCCCTAGCAAAGTTTGGTTTCTGCTTTTGCTAACTAACTTTCAACCTAGAGGGGTTAGTTTGAACTATCTGGTCTTTTCAGACAAAATTTTAATATACCTTCTTGTGCATCATGTTAGAATCAACCTACCTCAAACCATTTTCAACTATCTTAGGGGGTCATTTGTTGTGTCTAGAAAGTATCACCAATCTTTTATCCCTTTTAGAAGAATTCTCTCTGCTCTCTTCTAAGTCAGGATTATTGAAGCAATTCATCTAAATGGTTCAGACGATGTTCTTGAAGAAGAAAGATGTGAAGTTCTTGAAGTTTAGATCCTTTGTAATTTCTATCTTTTCAGAAATATGTTGTATTAGGACTTTTTCATTTCATCATGTTTCGTCTTGTTCTTTTGTGATAAATACATTTTTTATTATAAAAACTCTTATAGTAATAAGTGTCTAGTCTAATATATGTTCTTATCAAAACAAATCATAATTTTTGTTTCTCTTCTCACTACTGTTAAAAGGAACCCTCTTTAACAAACCAGTTTCCATATAAGTAGAGAACCTCTAGAAACATTTCCTTGCAAGAATGGACAAACTATTTCACCATGTTGGATAAACCTATCTACTCAAATCTTGTCAAGGACTTCTATAAACATGCCCCTATTGAAAATGAAGGTTGTTCCATTTCCTCCCGAGTCTTCGGTGTTCCTATAACCATCACTCCTTTTTCAATTGATTTTGCAACTGGTTGTGAAAATGTTGGTTTTATTGTTGAACATGTTAAGAGTTGACATCATCTTGATAATAAGCTTGCTTCTCTCCATAACTCAACATCCAATTACGAGTTTAATAATCCTGAGTATCTTCTTCCCATTTCAAAAAGTTGGTTCAAGTTTATTTTAACCAATCTTCGCCCTAGAAGTGTTCACAGAAACATGATGTCTTATGAAGATCAAAATTTTCTTCTCTTGCTTGTCAATGATATATGGATAAATTTGCCACAACCTATCTTTAATTTTCTGCAAAAAAACCATCACTCTCTCCAGAAATGAATTTAAGTCTTTCATACCTTTTGGAAGAGTTCTCTTTGAAATATTCTTTAAAGAAGGAATTGTTGACATTATCCGGAGAAATGGTCCTGCAAATGGTCTAGTGAAGAAAAAGTGTGAAGTATTTGAGGGTTGAAGTTAATTATTTATTTTTTAAATTTCTTTATGTCCGTTGTCTCTAGTTTCTTTATTGAGTTTGTACTTCTTCCTCAATCAATGAATTATATTTCCCGTGTTAATTACCTTCTCAGTTTAATTTTTTCCCTCTTTATTACCTTTCTAATTTTACAACTAATTTGTGTGATTTATATTCTCTTTGCATTCAATAAATATTGATTTTTTCTATTCTGATTTATATTATTCTCTCTATCACCTATTTCCTTCAACTGGTATTTCAATATTTTTTGTATCTCTATCACCTTTTTTATTTCCGACAAAGGGGGAGAAAGTAAAATGATATTTTGATAATACTTATGCTCAGAGTATTAAACTCAAACATATATAATGTTGTTGCTACTAACTATTTGTTTGATGTTTTCTATCTAAGAACTCTAAACAAGTTCACTATGTTTATTCTAAGATAGGGTGAAGATGAAGATCCTGATGCAAAGGTTGAAAACCTTATGGATGAAATCAACTCTGATTTTATACAGAAGATGTTGTACACTTTGTGAATATATGAATACTCAAACAGATGTACTAAACACAATTCAGAAGTTATAAACTTACTAAAAGTAAGGTAATCTTGCTTGATATCATAATGTTCAGAAGTTGTTAACTTTTTGAAAGTATGAAATTCATGCTTAAAGACTCAGAAATTGTGCTCTCCTGAAATAAAAACAAGTCAATGCATGCTTTCATACAGAGATGCCACTCATAAGTTGTGATCTGATACGTGTGCTTCTGCAACGTACGCTCAATTCAGAAGTTGTGAACTGTCTGAATGTATAATACAATGGAATATATCAGATCAAATGCTAATGCTTGATAAGTTTAGTGTTTTGGTTGTGATATTAGAATCATGGGAAAAAAGTGTTGATACATGATGCATGGCATTATTTAATCAGGCTCAAAATCAAGTTTTGATTCTTCATCAAGTGATGATAGAAATCAGGTTCTGAGATAAAGACCGTGTGTTCTAGTCATACTTTGATGGGTTGTTGTAGGGAAGTGCTACTTCTCTATTCTATGTTTTGAATGCTCAAAATTTATTTTGTGAGTCTTGGGCTCAGGGGGAGACTCTGAACAAGCTTAAATGAAAATTTGGGTTTAATAGATTCATGGGGAGTTGTGAGCTTAACTGTAAATTTGTCAGTTATGGTAATTACCCTGTGTAATACGGTGGGAGAACTGACTTGGGTGTTTTAAGTTTTATCGCAATTGTTGCGGATATAAAGAGTCGCCACCTAATTTTATTTTATCCAATAAAGGAAAGGGTGAAAAGAACAAGAAAGACCTTTTGAGAATTTTCTTGAGTTCAGGGGGTAGGTTATAAAAAGGAAAGGTGTTAGCATCCTTTTCATTTGTATTTATCTACGGGCTCTTAGTTGCTAGTTCACTTTGAAAATGCTTTGTTTAAAATGTGTTTGTGATTTATTTTTGAAAGTATTTTAAAAAGTGTCTTCGTTTAGGCGAACTTTGTAATGATTCTCGTATCTATAAGAATGCATACAAAGTGTTGACTTTTGAAAATATTTCATTTGAAAGTGTTGGTGTGTTTTGAAATATATTTTAAAAATGGTTATGAGAAAGTAACTATTAACGTTCTACCTACTCAAAAAAGTCTTTGTTCTTTTCCTCCTCCCTTAGATATTGCTATCTTAACATTGATTGATAAAAAACCCTATCATTGGTTGTGAAGGGACGTGCACGGGTCGCCGTACAATCATAGAAGGCAACATTGTAGGACACCTTAGAAATTTATCTTAAGGGGCTAAGATCGTTTACCGAAGGCAACATTGAAGGGTCATCGAGGGACTACGATCTTGTATTCGAGGGTCATTGCTAAAGTATCCCACATTCGAGGGACATGACTTTTTTTATCTTAGGCAAGAAGCAAGGTCAACCCTAGAGATGCAAGTGTGCAAAGTATTTTAATTTCATACATTGTTGTCTTGAATTAGGGTTTTCTACTTGTTGATTTTATGTCTTTCCATACAAGACCTAATTACTAGCATTTGTATTGAAAGCGATAAATTACAGAAATGGAAATTCTATGCTATTACATCATTTAGGGGATAGGGGTACAAGTTACAAATGGGGAAGTAAAAGAAATTAAGCCTAATTACTATTACAAACATATTGAATATTGTAAGATAAAAATGTACAAGAATGTATGAGGGCTATATGAATGGAGAAGAAAATTGTTTTTTGTTTAAGTTTTTATATGAAAGAGAGATTTTAGTAATTCTTGACCTAATTAAAAGTAATTAATCATTTACAAAAATAAATAAATTAATTATTTGATCTAACCTAAAGTCTTAAAAAAGGAAAATTTAAATAAACCTAAGTTTAATTTTAGTTCTAATTCTAAAATAAGAAATTAATTAGTTAAGAAAAAAAAATACTTTTTAGTGTTTTGTTTACAAAATAAATAAGGTGAAAAAATAAAAATTAAAAAATTACTTAAGAAAATGTTTTTTTTTATAAATATTTTTGGGTCAAAATAAAAATAATAAAATAAATAAATAAAAGTAAATAAAATATATAATGAAAATAAAAATATTAGGCTAGGTGTTAAAAAGTAGAAAGAGGGTTAAAAGTTAGTAAAAGGGGTTAAGCCCAAAGTATTAGTTTTTGTTTGATGCTGAAAACAATAAAAAAATGTATGATGGGCCTGCGCTGAAAAGCAAAATGGAGGGTACTATGAAGCAAAATTTTCCAGGTCCAAAGCAAATATCCAGCGCCTGTTTGGATCCAGTAGGAGAGGCTGATGAGGGAGCATCACAGATGGCAACACGGGACGTGTTGTATTGGTGTTGATGAAGATCCAATGGCCAAAGATAAGAGGCGCACCATATGTGTGTATGGCCTGCGTGTATTGAATCTGTAAAAGTAAAACAAGAAAAAGCAAAAGGGTACCATTGGGGTTCGAACCCAGGTCCCAAAGGTTAACAGGCGCGCGCTTTACCACTGGGGTGGCTATACATCCGTTTCTTAATACAAAATCATAAATATATATTTGAAACACGTTCCTAAAGATGACTTCATCTTTTTCCTCGCGCCAACAATTTTGAAAACTGTAACTTCATCAATTCTTAACCAAAATGAAAAATGCAAACATGAAAGTTCCTCCATTTTTCCATACGAATTCAACCATATAAATATCATAAGCTTTAAATCAAATATGAATGAGAATTTCTAACGGTACCAAATTTGACCTAACTTTTTTAGAAAGTTCATCTTCCAAATTCTCACTACTCAAGCAATATAAATGAATTCTAAGGACATGACTAGTTTCGGGGCTATGATGTCTGCATTTTATCTTCACAAATGGAAATCTAACAATTCCTATATGAAGAGTTCAAAAGTCAGAAAACTTACCTCAAAAATGGATTTCGTGTTTTGTGTTTGAGCTTGTTTCAAGGAGCTGTAATGATCAGGTTAGCTTCCTTGAGTTCCTAGGAAGCTAATGCAATGCCTAGCTTGAGTGGAGAGTGGCTGAAATGGCCTGGAAAAGTCAAGTTGCAGAACCTTGTTTTTGAGTTTGGACAATGGTGAAAGTGGTGTTACAGTTTAGAAACAGGGATTAGGGTGAGTTGTATTTGAGGTAAGGAAGCTTTTGAGATTATTTGGAGAGGAAACACACGAGTGGTTTGAGAGATGGAAGTTTTTGGTCAGATTCTGCACAATGGAGTTTTTTTGTAATATGAGTTTTCAGGTAGTTTGGATGAGTTTGAGTGCTTGCTCATTCATGTGCTATGTTGAAAATTATGGTTCAATTTATAGAGAAGAGTTTTGGAAGCTTGCAGAAGTCAGAAGTACAAGATCACATGTTTGTGGATTGTGACTTATTTTTGAAGCAACTTGGACAAACATGGTTTCAAGGCAAGGTAGGGTGGCTAGCAACTTTAAAAGTTCTTGCTCTGAACTTGTATATGATGCTTGTGTAGAAAGAACAACTATAAAGCTCAAGGAGAGTGAACTTTGTGATTAAAGCCACTTTTCTAAAATGGAAGTGTGAACTTTCTTCCATTAATGGCTATTTGGTTTGGATAATGGTTCAATCACTTGGATAATGGTTCAACCATTTGTGCAAACAATTAGTTATGGAGTGAAACATAAGTTAGAATCCTGCAAAGAAATATTATACAACATGGCTTATGGATTTGGTCAAGTGTTTATTATGAAAAATGCCTTGTAATTCAAGTTTGAAACCCTAACTTCATCTCTTCGATTTTCCTAGCTCAAGAATGATCTCAATGATTTCTTAGACATTTTGGAAATATTGGAACATCCTCTAAAACCTTCATGTTTTTCATTTTTGAAGAATCAATTTGGAACCATGTGAAAAATTTCCATGAAGTTAGGTAAAAAATCTGCTTAATCTAGGTCAAATTTTCACTAAGTGTTTTTATAAAAAGTACATGACTTTGTGAATTTATAACTCAAGATCCAAGCATTTCTAGGATTTAATCAGTAAAGTTTTATATATCATCAATATATACAACTTTCATGTTGAAAATTTTCTTTGAATCATGTTGCATCTTGGTGAAAAGTTGGCATGAAGTCATAAAAAAATAAGACTTAAAACAGAAAAATTCTAAGTCTTGGAAAGTTTGACTTTTTAAGATGAATTTTGAATTTCTTTATTTCTTGATGATCAAGTTTCAAAATTTTGAATTTCTTGATGAAATTTGATCTTTGAAACTCAATTTTGATCAAAAAGTCAAAGTTTGACTTTTGGTGTATTAGTTGGCTTTTCATAAGTTGACTGAATTTCAAATATCAATCAATTGATCTTGAGAAATGAATTGAGATATGCAACTAGGTAAAAATGATGCATTTGAATCCTTGAGGTCATGTTTCAAACCAATAAGTCATGTATTAGGTCAAAAGTCAAAGATTAGCCATTCTCAGTCAAAACCCTAATTTTGACCATTTTGTCTTTTTGGTGATTTGAACAATTTTCTGGGGGAATTATGATCCAAACTTGATAAATTGATACATATGACCTCAAAATGTTGATATTAGTCCAAAATCTTGAATTTTGACTGTAGGTTGACCATAGTTGACTTTTTACCCAATACACCTGTGTTGTACCCCAAAATTTGCCCTCTCATTTCTTAAGAATTTCCTCCCAAAATCTCCCATAACATCAAGCTTGCAGCACTGATACACCAATTTAGGTTTGGAATTGGCACAAGGGCAAAATGGTCAATTGCACATTGAAAAGTCAAACTTTGACTTTTGGATCAAAATCAAGTTTCAAGAACCATATTTCATCAAGATGTTGGAATATGAAGTTTGTTTCATCAAGAAAATCAAAAGTCAAAGTTATTTTGGAAAAGTCAAAATTCTAAACACTTAGAAATTTTTCTAAGTGTTTAGGAAAGATGATAAGTTTGAAACTTCTGGCCAGATTTTCACCATGATACAAGCTGATTCTGGAAGAACTTTTGACATAAGAGTTGTAGATTTCAATGAGATCTAAAACATTGCAGAACATAACTTCTTTTAGAAATGCTGGGATTTCAAGTTATACATCCTTGAAAGCACGTCCTTGAAACTGAAGCATTCAACAAATTCTGGGCATTTCCAAGACAGAATTTGGTTACAACTTCTGGGCCAGCACATAGGTTCAGCCAGAGTTTGCAAGAGTAATTCAAAGAAAGTCTACAAAGCGTGTTACAAGCTTTCTAGAAAGTATGAGAACTCTTTCAGAATATGCTGGAGCAGGGAGATTCAAAGATCAGAAGTTGGATGTTTGTTCTAAGTTACGCTGATGCTGAACTTCTGATCCAGACTTAAGCTATGATACATAATCTTATATTGCAGGATTTCTGGTTTCATAAATCTCATCATCATTGAATGCTCACAAACACTTTTGAGTCTTTATCCAAAGGATTTCCCCACGTGTGGCATAGAAGTACCTTTGATATCCTTGAAAAGTAAACTTTTGTACAAGTGTATGCTGGGCCCATGCTTTACCTTTTCTACTGAGGGTACTTTTCCTTAAATTATGCTTACAAATATAGCTTAGACATGACTAAAAGCTACTAACCACCTTGCTTTGTGCCTTGAACTATACTTGTTTGAACTTGCTTCAAGAACAAGTCAGCGCTCTAGCATATGATGGCTCTACTCTTGGCTTCTCCAAGCTACAAAATCCTTGCCTATAAATTGAACTTAATTTGCAACTGAAAAGAGGTCGAGAATTTGAGAGAAAAAGCCTTGAAACTTTGTTGAAATTTCAAAGAACTTGAAACTGTAAACACAAATACAAAATATGGTAATTTCGAGGTTTTGCATCCAAGTTCTAATTTTCCATGTGCATTTCCTAACCAAATCGCCCACACAGCTTCTGATACACACTTGGAAGCCAACCCAACTTCTGTTTTCAGACTGTAACACAATCTTCATCCATCTCCTTCTCAAAAAAAACCCAGAACATTACTTCTTGTTGTTCCAGAATTTTCCAGCCATTCATTAGTTAAAGTTAAAGATTGTTCTAGCCTCCTGAGCACGTGAGAAAGCTGACCAGAATATCACAGCTGCCTGAACCAGACTCTAATTCAGAACAATCCCCAGAAGCAAGATAGGTTTCTTCTGACTTGTATCTCATTATTTAGGCATTGATAGGCTTGCATGTTCGAAAATACAATGTAGACATCCCGACTCTGATTTTGTACATATTCATAGATTCCATATATTTTTGCCTAAGTAGAGAGGATTTCAGTTCATAATTTCTTGAGGAAATTAGGATCTAGAATTAGGATCAGCAAGATACATGTTTGTTTTCTAATTTACATTTTTGATATTTTATATTTCTGAAATCATGATTGAAACCTGCCATAACTGCTATGTGTACATTTTCTGTTTTGCTGAGAAATGGCTAAGCTGCAGATACTCTGACTGGCATGGAGAAGAAGTTGAAATTCATCAGAACTTACTTTATAATATATGTTTATGTTTTTATTCTAATACCGGATGTATAACCACCCCAATGGTAGAGAGCATGTGCATAAGACATTAGTGATAAGGATCTTGAGTTCTAGCCCCAGAAACACCTTTTTTTAATGTTTATTTCCTGACTTTTTACCCCCATTAATTGGACCAGAACTTCTAGACATTCCCATCCAACAACATTGACACTTCACTTACCCATCATCAGAATTTCTAGGTGTACAGCTACATCAGAACTTCCACACTCTCTCAATAACCAGAACTTCTATTTTCTTTCTTTCTCACTGTTTAACACAACACAAAACTTATGACTTTTTGCTCACTGTTTTAACACACAGAACTCCTAGGATTTCTTACTATTTTAAAACACACAAAAATTCTAATATTTTCTCACTATTCTCACACTCAGAACTTCAGCACGTAGTGACCCAGAACTTCTGTTTTTCCCTCTAATGTTTATTTCAGGACCTCAGAGTGCCTCAATCCAGAATTTTTGATCACCTCTGACGTTTCTTGCTGAACCACAACGCGCCTGGCATCAGAACTTCTGATCCTCTTTATTTTGCTTTCAGCAACATGATGATCCTTTTTATCTTTATTTTTCCTTAGTACTATTTTTATTAATATAAAAAAGGACACAAAAATATTTTCTTTTTGTTAACTAAATATTTCCTTTCTCTTTTAATTTATTAAGACAAAAAAATCACTTTCAAAACAAGTCCTTTCCTTTTTTCATATTTCAAAATTCAATATGGTTGTTATAAATGATTAGAATTTACATTCTTGCTACCCCCCATTTGTAAATTTGTACCCTCACCCCTAAATGATGTAATAACGTATGACCTTTACATTTCCATAATTTATCGCTTTCAAATATAAATGCTAGTAATTAGGGTGTGTATGGTAAGACATGAAATCAACAAATAGATAACCCTAATCAAGACTAAGTGCATGTAAGTTAAACACACCGTTCACACTTGCACCCTTAGGGTAGTCCCATTTTGTTTCCTTTCGGAAAATAGTCATGTCCCTCGAATATGGATGTTTTAGCAAAGACCCTCGATAAAAGATCGTAGTCCCTCGATGACCCTTAATGTTGCCTTCGGTAAACGATCTAGTCCCTAAACAATATTGCTAAAACGTCTCATAGGTTGCCTTCTATGACTATACAAAAACGTCCCGTGCCCGTCCCTTCACATCCAATGATAGGGTTTCTTACCAAAACAATGGTAAGATAACAACATCTAAAGGAAGAGGAAATAAACATGAACGACTTTTTGAGTAGGTAGAATGTTCCTAGTTACTTGCTCAATTTCAAAACGAAACATCCTTGCTATTTTCAAGACGAACACCAACACTTTCAAAACATCTTACAAACTTGAAAACATTTTCAAAAGATCAAACACTTTGTGTACATTCTTACGAACAAGAATCATTACAAAGTTTGCCTAAACGATGGCATCTTTACAAAATACTTTCAAAAACCACACAAAGCACATTTTCAAACAAAAGCAAGTGATCTAGCAAGTAACTAAGAGCCCATGGAAAACCATGGATGAAAAGGGTGCTAATACCTTCCCTTTTCATAATCTACCCCCCGAACTCAAGAAAACATCTTAAAGGTCTTTCCTGTTCTTTTCAGCCTTTCCTTTTGGATAAAAGAAAAGTCGGTGGAGACTCTTGCTAAACCGCAACATTGGCGATCAAACGCAAAACAACCAAGTCAGTTCTCCCACCGTATCACAAAACTGGCGACTTTGCTGGGGAATATTTTAAAAGTGGGGTTACCTTAGGGTTAGATCATATTTATTTGCTTTCATTGTTTGACTTGTATGCTTTACATTTTGGTTCTTTGTTTGGGTTTGAATCCTCTACCCGAATTTGGGATACCTTATAGGTAAGTAGCAATACATTGTGGAAACTGTGAGGGGTATACCGACATGGTATAAGCAATAGCTACGTTAGTGTGACCTATTTGTGGGTACCGGTAGCTCTTGAGTAGTCAAGGAGAATACAGGGCCGCTGAGTGATGTCATGAAGCACTACCGAACTTCTAGAACCTTTACTTGACCAACTTGGCCATTAGGACGTAGTGAGATGACCGACTTTGGTGCAGTCTGAAGTTGGTAGATACTCGATACTACACTCATTGAGGTTTGGTTTTTTGGGATATTTCGGTCGCCATTAAAGAGGCTTGCGCTGAAACAATGCTCGAAAAAACAAACCAGTCATAGTGAGCTCCTTAGAACCCGATTACTATTACTAGGACATGTTTTAGCCAACTAAACTTCAAGAGGGTACTTACCTATGAGACTCCATGCAAGCCTAACCCTAAGGACTTGTTTGTTTTGTTTGTATATATCTACTTGTACATAACATCATAAGCATCATAACATCATACTCATACTCACACTCACTAACCATTTCAAGGATTTTAGGATTTATCTTTGTTCTGTTTTGTAGGACATGGATTATATTCGCAGGAAAACCATTCAAGTCAACCTTGTAAGGATCCCTCCTCAACTTAAAGAGCTAGAATCAAGGATTCCTGAAAACTCTCCATTCACCGAAATACATGGTCGCCTACTAAACTTGGTGACCTCGAACACTGACGAGGACATGATGAAGGTGCTCTTCCAGTTCTTTGATCCTCTACACCATTGCTTCACATTTCCCGATTATCAACTTGTGCCAACTTTGGAAGAATTCTCCCAACTCTTGAGGATTCCCATTCTCAATAAACTACCTTTAAATGGTATGGAAAGAGATCCAAAGCCATAAGAGATTGCTCAAGTTCTACACTTGCAACCATCTAATATCATAACTAATTGGGAAACAAGGAGTGGTGTCAAAGGTTTCTTAGCAAAGTTCTTGTTTGAGAAAGCCCAAAACTGTTGGAACTCTTTGGATTTGCAAGCTTTTGAGGAAATTTTAGCTCTCCTCATCTATGGGATGGTTTTGTTTCCAAATCCTGACCAACTCATAGATGTGAACACCATAAAAATCTTCACGTCTCATACCCTGGTGCCTACTTTGCTAGGGAACATCCTACATTCTTTTCACACTCGCACTATGAGGAAAACATGTATACTTATGTATTGTACTCCTCTTTTGGCAAGATGGTTTATTTTGCATCTTCCCCAATCTGTATTGAAGAACGGGAAAGGTTCAAGGTGGTCACATAGGTTGATGACGCTCAAACATTCAGACATTCATTGGTGTTCCTGATCTATAGAGAATGTTACTATCATCGACCGTTGTGGAGAATTCCCTAATGTACCATTACTTAGCATTAGGGGAGGTATCACCTACAACCCCTGTTTAGCCTTAAGACAGTTTGGTTACGCCCGAAGGGATGGCCCACATGAGATGCTTATTCAAGGTTTGGTATTTGACTACGAGAATGACGATCAAGGTCACCGCCAGAGGTTTATCCGAGCTTGGAGGATGTTGAAAAAGGTAGATAGCAAGACATTGGGGCACAAGAATTCCATCCCTCTTGAGCCTTACCTCAAATGGGTACGAGCCCGTGCTCAAAGTCTTATAATGCCTTACCCCTCCATTCTCCCGGTTATCATAGAGGCTGTTATGGAAGGAGATGTTCCATACACTATCCTGCATCCTAACATGCCCACCTCTCTCGAAGATTTGCAAAGGTATTGGATACAGCTTAAGGGGGAGCAAGACACCTTCGAGGACCAATTCTACGCCAGCGAGAAGAAGGTTCTGGAACCTACCAAGCAACTTCATCAAGAGCGGAGCCTGAACGCCTATATCGCACCAAAGAGGATGCGTATAACTTTTTTATCTTAGAGTTTTTGTATTTCTTTGTAATCCCAAAAGAGGCATGATGTACTCAAACTTTGATTTATTAATATAACATGTGTTCCTTTTTGGTCTAAAGAAAATTTAAATCTCTAATTTCCTTGAAATCATTGCATACGTATCTACCATTCATCATAACATAAGCAGGTTTCTTACAACAAGTCTCCTCATCTTTCTACTGTTTATTTTAGTAAGATGGATCTCGAGTAGACCGTAAAAGACCTCCAGGAACATAATGCTCAATTTTAACAGATGTTCTTGACTCTAGCCAAAGGACAAGAGGATTTGAAAACTTTGCTGGTTGAAGAAAAGAAAAAGAAAGCAAAGAAGATAACCAGAGTTCTGAATATGGGAAGAAGGTTCCAAGGACAAGCCAGATGGACCCTAGACTTTGCAACGTCATCTGGTGAAAAGGATAATCAAGAAGTGAAAGGCAGGGAAGTGGTTGCCCAGCCAGAATCTAAAGAGGAAGAAGAAGAAGATTACTCTAAAGAGCAATATCCCCCAGCCAACGACAAATACAAACATCTGGAAGAATGTCTAAGTGTAATGGAAATTCAGAAAGTGCCCGGGCTGGACTTCGAAGAGCTAGGTTTGGTATCTGGGATTGTTATTCCACCAAAATTCAAGTCACCAATATTTGCTAAATACGACGGGGTTTCGTGTCCCAAGATGCATCTCCGATCTTATGTGAGGAAAATATAGCCTCACATGACTGACAAAGATTTATGGGTTCAGTCTTTCAAGACAGTCTATCCAGGACTCGACTAGATTGGTTCTATCAACTGGAAATGGATAATATCCATAATTGGGAAGACCTTTCTGCTGCTTTTTATAAACAATATCAATACAATGAATATCTTGCTCATACCCATACTAAACTCCAGAGTATGGCTATGGTTTCAACTGAAGGTTTTAAAGACTACGCTCAGAAATGGAGGGACTTAGAAGGAAGAGTCCAACCTCCCCTGTCTGAAAGAGAGCTACTAGACATGTTTTTGGGTACCCTGTCCGGTCCTTTCTTTAATCATTTAATTGGAAACTCTTCAGCAGGCTTCACTGAATTAATCTTGACCGGAGAAAGAGTGGAAGTTGGGATTAAGAGTGGGAAGATTCAAAAGGACGCATCCTCCAGTGCCGTGAGAAAACCATTTATTGGGAAGAAAGAAGTTGGTGATGTGTATCCTCAAAGAAATCAAGATATAATTGAAGGCCGTCAAATGGTGGGGGCTATCATGATCCCTAAGCCTGCACCTACTCAACAAAGAAATAACCAACCAAGAACAGAAAGACCAGTAAGATACTTTACCCGGATTAATATGACACTATCTCAAGTCCTTCCACATTTGTTGAGATCTAATCTGGTAACTTTGAAGGAAGCTCTGAAGAATCCTAACACAACCTCTCCTCATTACCATCCTAATGCTCGTTGTGCTTACTGTGATACGGTGAGAGAACTGACTTGAGGGTTTTGCGTTTTATCTCAAATTTTGCGGTTAGCAAGAGTCGCCACCGAATTTTCTTTTATCCAAAAGGAAAGGTGAAAAAGCACATGAAATACCTTTGAGATTATTTATTGAGTTCGGGGGGTAAATTATGAAAAGGGAAGGTATTAACACCCTTTTTATCCATGGTTTTCCATGGGCTCTTAGTTACTTGCTAGATCACTTGCTTTTTTTGGTTTGAAATTGTGCTTTGTGTGGTTTTTGAAAGTATTTTGTAAAAGAGGCCATTGCTTAGGCAATCTTTATAATGATTCTTGTTTGTAAGAATGTATACAAAGATGTTTGATCTTTTGAAAGTGTTTTCAAGTTTGTAAGATGTTTGAAAGTGTAAGTGTTTGTTTTGAAAATAGCAAGGATGTTTGTTTTGGAATGGAGCAAGTAATTAGAAGCAATATACCTACTCAAATGTCTTTCTTGTTCATTTTCTTTTCCTTTTATATTGTTGTCTTACCATTGATTTGGTAAGCAAACCTATCTTTGGATGTAAACGGGATGGGTGTGGATCATCGTATAACCATGATTAGAAATGTTGCAAGGTATCTTAGCATTCTTTTCGAGGGACTAAGATCATTTGTAAGACAACTTAGATAGCGTCATCGAGGGACTATGATCTTGTATTTGCTTGTTTTTGCTAAGATACCTTACATGCGTAATATGGTCATTTTGTATAAAGCAACCAAGTAGAATAACCCTAGGGGTGCTTGTGTGCAAATGTATTGTTTTCATTCTTGTTTTTATCTTGAATTAGGGTTTTCTAAGTGTTGATTTTAGTCTTTCCATACAAACCCTAATTACTAGCGTTCGTATATAAAAGCGATAAATTGCGGAATTTTAAAGTTACTACGCTATTACAACATTGGTGGGGAGGGGGGTATACAAATTTAATGGGGATTTGCAAGAATATAAACCTAGTTAATATATTACAACCAAATTGAATGGGTATTAATGTACAAGGAATTAAAATAAATAATGTACAAAATGAATGAATGTACAAAAATGCAAAATGTAAAGAAAATGTATCTTTGTTTGATTTTCATGAAAAAAGGATTTTGTCTTAACCTAATTAAATAAAGAAGGTAATTAATTAAAATTGAATTGTATTAAGAAAAGATTTTAAATAAAAAAACTAGTTCTATTAATTAATCAAAAGAAAATAAGTTTAAGAAAAGTATTTTTTGGTATTTTTATCTTTAAAATATTTATAGCATTATAAAATATTTTTAGACTTTTTTATATAAAAAATAATGTATTTAAATTAGTATGAAAGAAAATAACTAATAACCTAATTTTATTTATATTTACAAGATAATAAGTAAAAAAATAAATAAAGTATAATTAATAAAAATATTTTTTGTGAGAAAAATAAAATAAACTAAGTCAAAATATAAATATATCATTTTTTTGTATTTTATGATTTTTTTAGTATTTAGAAAATATATTTAAGAATATAAAAATGAAATAAATAAAAAAAATAAACAAAATTGGGCCAGGGGTGCCATTAGTCAACAGGGAGGCCAGCTAGCAAAAACAAAACAAGTCAGGCCCAAAGGGGCCCAGTGCCTGCCAAAAACAACAAAAATCAGAAAAGTGAAAAATGTGAAAAATGAAAAGGGTACCACTGAGGCTCGAACCTAGGTCCCATAGGTTACAGGCGCACGCTTCTACCACTGGGGTGGATATACATCCGTTAATACAAAAAAACAATAAATATGTAAGGAAAAACGCGCCTTGAAGAATTCATCTTCAACCTCCAGCCGGACCAACTGTAACTTGCTCATTTCTTATCAAAAATGAAAACTGTAAACATGACACTTGTAGAAAATTTTCTCACGATTCCAGAAATGTAAAGTATTAAAACTATAGATCAAAGATAAGCATGAATTTTAATGGCCCTAATCTGAACCCTAAAAATTATAGAAATTTCAGTTTCAAAATTCTCTAAGCTCAAGCAAAATTAATGGAAACTATGGACATGGTTAGCTTCAGGGCAATGATATCTACATGTTTTGTTCACAAATAAACTATTGATGATGCCTGTATGAAGAGTTCCAAGTTGAGAAAACTTACCTCAAAACTAGAAATCGTGTTTGGAGTTTGAGCTTGTTTAAGGTGATGGTGATGATTAGGTTAGCTTCCTTGAGGTCCTAGGAAGCTAATGAAATGGTTTTCTTGAGTTGAGAGTGGCTGAAATGACTTGGAGAAGTCAATATGCAATGCTCTGTTTTTGGTTATGGAGGATATGGTAAATGATGTTACAGTAATGAAACAAGGATAGGGATAGGTTACACTTTATGTAAGGAAGCTTTAGAAACTAAAAGGCCAAAAAACACACGAGGGAAATGTGAGTTTGATGTTCAAGGTCAGAAACTGTGCAACAATGGAGTTTTTGGGCAATTTCTGATTTGAGAGAGTTTTGGTGTATTTCAGGGTGCTTCAGCTCTTCCTCTAGCTCACAAATAGTGACTCTATTTATAAGCAACAAGTTTAGAGACTTCTTGTTGATCAGAATTCAAAATCACAAGTTTATGCATAACATATGATTTTTGAGAAATTCAAGTTTCCATGCCTTGTACTTTGTTCATAGAGTTGTTAACCACTTTAAACATAATACTCCTGACTTTGTGGATGGAGTGTAATCAAGTAAAACAAGTTGGGATCTCAAGAAGTTGACTTTGTGCATAAAGCTTGCTTTACAAGAATGAATATGTTACTTTCTCCCTAAAATGGAAAATTGATTTGGACGAAGCTTGAAACACTTGGATAAGGGCCTAATCAGTTCTGTAAACCATTAATAATGGAGTGAAAAAGAAGTTTGAGGCCTGAAAAGTGAGGATTATGCAGCATGGCTATGGATTTGGTTCATGTGTTCATAAAAAATGACTTGTAATTCAAGTGACAAAACCCTAACTTCATCTCTTCGATTCTCCCTACTCAAGAATGATCTTAAGGAGTTCTTGGACATTTTAGAAAGCTTTAAATGTTCTATACAATCCATCTTTGAATTACTTTTGAATATTCCCCTTGTAACTATATGAAAAAGTGCCATGAAGTTGGGTCAAAATCCTAACCAAATTAGGGCAAAAATTCACTAAGTGTTTAGTTTCATGACCCTATGTTCATAAAATTATAACTTGAGATCCAAGAACTTTTGGAAGAAGTTGTGTGAAGAAAAGTTGTATATTTCATGTAGATCTACATCTTTCATGTTGGGAGTTTCTGTTGAATCATATTGCATCATGGTGAAAATTTTGTTCAAAGTTATAAAAAAACATGAAATTTCCAACACTTAGAAAAATTTCTAAGTTTAGAAATTTTGACTTTTCAAAATGAAATCTTGTTTTGTACCCCAAAATTTTCCCTCTCATTTTATCAAGATTTCCCCTCACAAGACTCTTTGGACTCCAGGCAGGATTAGGGTTTGCTCTGCTCAAGACATCTCCTTGCACTGATGACCTGCAATTAGGGTTTGAGTTTGCACAGGGATTTTTGGACTTTCAATGCTCAAAGTGACTTTAATACTTAATGTTGGACTTATAATATTGCCCATACCAAGTTTCAAGCCTTGAATCAAGTTTTTGCCCAATCAATTGGACAGTTGACCTAGAAATCAGCTGTATTGGGGAAAAAGTCAACTGTGGCCAATTTATAGTCAAACCTCATAATTTTTGACCCACATCAACATTATAGACTCATATGAACCATTTGATCAAGTTTAGACCACAACTCCTCAAGAAATTTGATCAGATCTTCAAAAGGGCAAAATGGTCATTTCTAGGGTTTTGACTGCAAAAGGGCAATTTCTAATTTTTGACCTAGCCAATGGCAAATTGGGTTAAAGCATGGATTCAAGGACTAAATGGCACCATCTTGACCTAATCACAAGGTTCAAAAGATCTCAAAAGCATTGGATTGACAGATGAATTTTCTAGTCAACTGATCAAAAATCAACTGTACACTGAAAAGTCAAACTTTGACTTTTTGGTCAAAATCAAGTGCCAAGGGTCATTTTTCATCAATATGTGTCAAAAAATGAAACTTGTTCACCAAGAAACTCAAATTTGGAAATTAGGGTTTAAGATTGAAAATTTTCATAACTTAGAAATTTTCTGTTATGAAATTTTCTTATTTTTTTCCAACTTTTCCCAACTTTTTCACCATGATGCATTTGGATTCAAAGAAAGCTTATAACATTAAAGTTGTAGTCCTACACAAAATCTACAACTTTTATTCATAAAGTTTTCCCAAAAGATGCTTGGATCTCAAGTTATGATTTTGTGAATAGAGGTCCAAAAACTTTCTAACTTAGTGAAATTTTGCCCTAGTTTAGGCAGGATTTTGACCTATCTTCATGGCCATTTTTCACCTAGTTCCAATTGTAATCTCAAAATTAATTTCAAATATGGGTTATAGATCATGTTACAAGCTTTCCAAAATGTCTAAGAACTCTCCAAAATCATTTGTGGTTAGGGAGAATCGAAGGTTTGAAATTGGCAAAATATCACTTTCATCCAAGGCATTTTTCATGTTGCTACAAGTTGCAACTTTTGTCCAGCCTTGCTTGTACTTGTTTACAGGTCCTTAAACCATTCCACACTCAAAAATTGAATGCAAACACAATGGATTAAGGCTTTGTTCTGAGCTTTAGAATATTACACATTGAATGAATCCATTTTTGGCAAAAAGGCAACAATGCTATTTACATAAAGCATAACTTTTGCAAATTTGTTTCTCTTGAGCATTGGACCAAGCCTTTTTCTGCAAACAAAGTCCCCTAATATCAAGTATAGTACACCAACTTTGTGCATGCTTGGAGCTAGCCTGTACATGCCTTAGCATGGTCACTTCCCACTTTTACTTCAAAAACAAGTCAACTTGGAAAATCACCACAACTCTTCAATATGATATAACCAACCTTTGTAAACTTTTCAAACAAGTTTCTCACAATACACTAAGCCAGAAACACGAGCCCTAAGCCTCTCAAACACCCTATAACATCAAAACACAAGTTCTTGTCAAAATAGGGCAGGTTCTGCATTTTGATTTCCAAAACAAAATCCAATCGTGCGTTTTGCTTGCAATCAGTTCTAACACACTCCATACAACATACCTAAGCTATCCCAACCATCCCCAAGTCACTGTAACTCCATTTACACACTTCACCATTTTTGTTTTGAAGCTTTGCAGGTTGAGTTCTGTAGAGACATCCAGGCCATTTCAAAGCAAACTAAGCATTGAGAAAGGTCAAAGGAACATCAAGCAAGCTCACAAGCATCTCAGGCCTCACTCACAACCCCTACATTGCCATACTCGAGCTTGATTTAAACAGGTAAAGTTTAAACTTCTATCTCTCTATTTAGGAATCATTAGGCTTAGGTTAGTGAATAAAAAATATAGTCCTCATTGTCCTTGAGTTGGACATATGCATAGAATTCATTTAAGTTAACTGAGTTGGGAGAATTTGAATGGCGAACTTTCTGAAAAAACTAGGTTAGAAATTAGGGCCAGAGAAATTCTCTCTGGTGTTTGAGAGTTAGATTAAGTTTTTCACATGGTTAGAATCGTATGATCATGCTCTATGACTTTCATGTTGCAAGTTTTTATTTTTAAGCACGTATGCAGGATTTCCAAGTTTGAACAGGGCACACGTTTTTGTTTGATCAGAGGTTAGAGATGAAGTGAGTTGGGCTGGGCCTGGCTCTTGTTGGCTATTTGCACCCTCCACTGTGCTTTCTGCACCCCCTTGACCCATTTTCATTATTTTTGCATATTTTTATATTTTCTATTTCATTTCTGACTTTTATTATTTTTTTCTAAATATAAAAAATTACCAAAAATATTTTCTTTAATTTTCACTTTTTTTAAAATTATTTTAGCATAAGAATAGTTAAAAAATAATATATACTTTTATTTTCTTAAATAAGTTTGTAAATAAAATTAAAATACTTACATATTTTTTCTATTCTATTATTTATACATACTTAAATGATATTTTCTCATATATTTTCATTTTTTAACATTGGTACATATTTTATTCTATTTTCTTGTACATAAATAAATAATTATAATATATATATTTTCTTCAAACAAATTAGGGTTTCCACCCTTGATAAAAATAATCATTTATTTTCTTATTTTTGATACATTAAATAATTCATTTTTACATTCATAAAAATAACACAAAAAAAATCATCTTTTGCATATTTATATTTCATTGCTTATTTAAATATTTGTCCATTTATTTATTTGTACAAAGAATTCAATTTGGTTGTGTTGTACCCCAAAATTTGCCCTCCCATATTCTTCAAGAATGGCCAAGTCAAAGCTTCAAAATCTCCCCAAGGGTTGCACAGTTCAAGGGCCTCCTAACAGTCAAAAACTAGGGTTTTGGTTCTGACAAAGAAAATGAAGTTTCCAAGGGTCCAATCAAGTCCCACATGCCTATAAACATGGTCAAGCATCCTCATACCAAGTTTCAAGACTTACAGCACAAAATTGCACAGTCAAAAACCCTAATTGCACTACAGTCAACTGCAGGGGCAAAATGGTCATTTGACAGTCAAAAGTTCAAATTTTTGGTCAACATCTCATTTCGAAGCCACAAACATCATTTGATCAATGCTTGATCATGATTCTCAAAGCTTGGCTCAAAAAGTCTCAAGATGCAAAAGTTTCCATATTTGGACAGTTGAAAAAGTCAACTGTAACTTGACCAAGGCATAACTTCCACATGGATTATCAGAAAAATTCCATCCAAAGCTCATTTTGAATAGAAAGGCATTTCCTACAACTCCTCTTCACACTTCAAGTCCAAGAAATGCTCTCACAAAAAGTTATCAATTTCAACATTATAGGTCATTTTCAAAAGTCAACAAAAAGGGACTTTAAGTCAAAGGCCATAACTTGATATTGGTAAATCAAAATGACATGGGACCAAAGGCATTGGTTAGAGGACTTCAAGACCATTCCAAAATGTCCAAGAACATGAGCAAAGCTTAAAAATTGAGTAAGAAATGCCTTGTGGAAGTTGGGAAATTTTTGGATATTTTGAAAAGTCAACTTTGCTTCAAATGTCTTAAAAATGCTAATGGGCCTCTTTTTCTTCCAAAATTCATCATCCAAAGCATGTGCACGACCATTTGGCCCAAAGGGAAGTTTTTCATCGTTTTTATATATTTATTTGAATTTTTTAATTGCTAATAATTCATTTAATTAAAATAAATATGTGGAAAATACCAAACCAAAGTTTTCAAATCTTTTTATGCATGGAATAACTTCAGATTTTCGTGCATTATTAGATATAGAAAGAATCAAGGCAATTGGATATGATTGGCATCAAAAACATGTGAAAAAGATTGAAAAATATTTGTCATGAAAATCAAATATCTCTTCATCAATGCAAAGGGTTTTTTTGATCCAATTTCTAACCCTAATCATTCCAGTACTTATATACATGATAACCCTAATGCCAAGGAGATAAAAAAGCTGCGCCAGAAACCAAGAGAAAAGTTTGAGTTTTTGCATAAAATTTTCAAAACTAAAAACAGGATTCCAAGAGGTTTCAAGGCGAAATAACCATTCTATCACCTTCCTGAGACATCAAGGGAAGTTCTTAGATCAAAATCATAGCTTGAAACATCAAGAATTGGTAATTATAAGTCAGACTGTGTCACTTTTTTTGCATAATCGCATCTGATCATTCATGCCATAATTTTCAAATCTAATGCTTGTTTTGTATTGCTCTTGTCATTCTGAAGCTAACCCAGTTGTTTGATTGAGTTTTCCTCATCCATACACGATTTCACCATTGATGCTAACTAGGGTTCTTCAAGCTTCGAATTGGGTATTTTCGTGTACTGTAAAATTGGGACTTCCCAATACCATGATCAAAATCAGGACACTTGGACGAATCGATTGCCATAGTCGCGCCTAATTTATGAAGCACCATAGCCTAATCGCTATTTTGGAAAAAGGCATATTTTGGGGGGGTTCAAAACCCCCACTAATTCTTTTTTATGTTTCAGGAAAATGCAAACAATGAAGAAGATGATGAAGTGTAGGACAACAATTGGTTCATTTAAATTTCGCGCTAAAAAAGTCCACTAACTCACGTTTTGATTGATATTATTTGTTAGTTATATTACATACAAAGCATTCAGGTGGTTCAGTTGGCAAGGCGTGGGGGTGGTAATCTCTGGGACCTGGGTTCGAATCCCAGGTCCCCCTCCCTTTCCATAATATTTTTTCTAACGTCATCCTGTGCAGCTTACCTCCTAAGGTTCATCCTACGCCCAATGATCCAAACGTGCCACGCGCTTATCAAGATCAATCAAAGGGCTATGCTTTGGAGATCATCATGGGCATGAGTCAACGAAGCCACACGCGAGCCAAAGAATCAACGAGGCCAGGAGCTTAATGGGCCTGAATTGCTGGAACAAAACCTCCACTTGGGGTCAGCACCCCCTAGGGTTTGCATTTATTTTCTTTTGTTATCTTTTATTATTATTTGTTTAATTTAGTTGTTTCCCCTTAATTCTTTAAATTAATCTATTTAATAAAATATAAAAATAATATAAAAATCAGAAAAAGACAAAAATCAAAATATATTTTATTTAATTAATATTTTTGTAAATAAATCTCATTAATTTAATTTAGCTTTTTAAATCTAGGGTTAAGTTTAAATATTTTTCTTAATAAATTAAAAAAGTGTAGAATTAGGGTTTCAAGTATTTTCCATTCTTTTTCTTTTTTCTCTCATCATATTAATTATTAATTCTTAATTATTAGTATTTTGGTAAATAAAATTGCATTAATTAATCAGGTTTAATTTTAGATTTAATTTTCATATTTTCTTAATAAATTAAAAAAACTAGAATTAGGGTTAATTAATATTTTAATTTCAGTTAATTCTCATTAGAAATTCATAAATACGAAAAACCTCAAAAATAATTTCTTTCTATTTTATTTTAGTTAATTTGTTCATAATAATTTAATTTCGTTAAAAAGGGTCCAACGCCCCCGCTTTCAATTTTAATTCCAATTCGCGCATTTATTCCTGTTCTTATCATTTTTATGTAACTCTCCCAAAGCCGTGTAAATTAAATATTTATTTCTCGCATCTTTATTTTATGTCAAATCGGGTCCTGGATTTAATTTGGCGATGTGGACCCGCGCCTTTGTAATAGTTTAGGAACTTTACATTTCTCGCAACTTTTTAACTGCTAAAAATTGCATGCAAGAATGGATGACAAAATAAAAACAAAAGCGTAGATCACCCATGACATGACAAGACAAAAATAAATGAATCTGCCACACAAATCAAACACCACCCCTAGGGTACGCCTCACTGTTGCCTTGCCTCGAAAGGTGATCGTCGAGTAGAGGATGTCTTAGTAAGTCCTCATGATCCGGGAACCTTGCATGAGGGTAGCTTCTAAGGTATCTTCCCATTGCTCTGGTGATCACCATGTCCCGAACCTCGAATTGACCCGAACACCTCCAACGGTGGTGCTACCTACCTCTCAATGGTGGGATGGCACTACTTTAAAGGACATTTACACAGACGAATTCCTTAGGGTAGGTAGACGACTCTAGATACTTGCTCTAATTTCAACACAAATCAAAAAATACTTTTCACACCGACACCTTTTCAAAAAGCTTTCGAAAGCAACTTTTCAAACACTCTTGAGGACTGATACAAGAGTCGAACTGAAATTTTCAAAGAAACTTTTTTAAAACCCACAATTGAAAAGCAAACAAACAATTTTGAAAACACAATGAGCAAGTATCTAAGAGCCCATGGATAACCATGGATAGAAAGGGTGCTAACACCTTCCCTTTCTATAACCTACCTCCCGAACCGAGAGCAATCTCTATAAGGAATTTTTCTGTGCTTTTGTCCTTTCCATTTGGAGAAAATAAAAGACGGTGGCGACTCTTGCTTCCGCGACATTTCGCGAACCAGCGTTAAATAGTCAGTTCCAGATCCACAGATTATAGAACTGGCGACTCTGCTGGGGATCGGAAGACTTAAAGTGAGGTGTACCTTAGGATTAGTTCATAACTGTGTTTTCAATTGTATTGATTTGCTTGCTTTATTATTGTGGGACTGTCTTGGGAGTTCTATAGATCCTAACCCGGATCTGGGGATACCTTCTTAGAAAGTAGCAACAAGGCTGTGAGGGAACTGTGCGGGGTATACCGACATGGTTGAAACAGTCTGCTACGTTGATGTGGCACTTTTGTGTGTACCGGTAACCCTTGAGTTCAGTCAAGGAGAGTACGGGGCCTCCGCGTGGTGTCGTGAAGCATCAACAGACCTTAGGAACCTTAATTGAACTATCTTGGCCTCTTTAGGGTAGTGAGATAACTGACTTTGGTGCAGTCCGAGGTTGGTTGATACTCGATACTACACTCAATTGAGGGTTGCTTTCCTGGAATATTTCGGTCGCCAGTTCAGTGGCTAAATCGAAACGATGAACAATGAAAGTAATCCCGTGATATTGGGACCCTTAGAACCCGGTTACTTCTGATAGGACAGGTTGAACCCGCCAACTTCAAGAGGGTAATACCCAGACCCCATGCTGGCCTAAACCCTAAGGGATTGTTTGTGTGACTTGTGTGCCTTACATGTTTGTCTTTGTAAATATCTGTGGTGTGTTTAATCATAGCATCATGACATCATCCAGCATCATATGCATTGACTAACCATTTCAGGGGTTCGAATCTTCATCTTTGTTCTTGTTTTGTAGGACATGGAAACTGTTCGCAGAAAGACAATTCAAATCAGTCTTGTAAGGATCCCTCCTCAGCTTAAGGAACTTATATCCAGGATTCCCGAGAGCTCTTCATTCAGTGAAAGACATGGAAGACTCATTAGCTTGGTCAATACCAACATTGAGGAAGATATGATGAAGGTCCTGTTTCAGTTCTTTGACCCTCTGCATCACTGTTTCACCTTCTTGGATTATCAGCTGGTACCTACATTGGAGGAGTTCTCCCGGCTCCTGAAGATCCCTATCCTTGATCAACTACCCTACAACGGTACGGAAAAGGAACCCAAGCTTGAAGAGATTGCTAAAGCCTTGCACCTACAATCATCTGACCTCAAGGGACATTGGGAAGTTAGAAGTGGTATCAAAGGGTTCTTAGCCAGGTTTCTGTTTGAAAAGGCCCATGAATGTTGGAACTCCCTTGACTTACAAGCTTTTGAAGAAGTTGTGGCCCTCCTTGTCTATGGTTTGGTGTTGTTCCCTAACCCAGATCAGCTTATAGATATCAGTGCTGTCCAGATCTTCATGTCCAGGAATCCTATACCTACGTTGCTAGGGGACATCCTTCACTCATGTTACACTCGAACCATGAGAAAAAGAGGTGTCCTTATGTGTTGCACTCCTCTCCTGGGAAGGTGGTTTATTTCGCACCTTCCACAATCAGTCTTGAAGAACGAGCGGGGTTTGAGATGGTCACAACGGTTGATGACTCTTACACACGCAGATATACATTGGTGCCCTCGGTCCAGAGAGGATGTCACTATCATTGATCGTTGCGGGGAGTACCCTAATGTTCCTTTACTTGGAATCAGAGGAGGTATTACTTACAACCCATGCCTGGCTTGGAGACAGTTTGGTTATGCTCGAAGGGATGGCCCTCATGACATGTTAATTCCTGACATAGTTTTTGAATTCGACAATGATGCACAAGGACTTCGCCAGAGATTTATCAGAGCTTGGAGGATGCCCAGTAGGATAGACAGCAAGACACTGGGGCACAGGAACTCCATCCCGTTAGAACCTTATCTCAAGTGGGTACGCGCCCGCTCCCAGAAGTTAGTAATGCCTTATCCTCATGTGCTCCCTGTAATCAAAGAGCCAGTCTTGGAAGGAGAGGTGTCCTACACCATTCAGCATCCTGACATGCCCACATCCTGGGAAGAGATGCAGAAGAGCTGGGTCCAGCTTAAGGAAGAACGGAATTCTCTCGAGACCAGTCTACATGCTAGTGAAAAGAAGGTCTTGGAGCTCACCCGCCTATTGCATGAGGAGAGGAATCTCAACACCTACATAGCTCCAAAGAGGATGCGTAGTGTCTTTTGGGATTGATTTGCTTTGTAATTTGTGCCCATGAGGCTTTGATGTACTGAACAATTATTTCCTTAATGATAACGTGTGTTCTTTTTTGTCTACAACAAATTTGAACTTTCAAACCCTTGAATGCATTGCATAAACACATATCATTCATCATGTGCATAACAGGTTTTCTTCTTTTCAGGTTGCTTACAGTTCTTCGCTGTTTATTTCAGCATCATGAATCCTGACTCATCATCAACTGAGATGTCCATCAAGGCTCTTCAGGCGCAGAATGTGCAATTTCAGGAACTAATCATGGGATTGGCTCAGGGCCAAGAAGAGCTGAAGGCTCTGCTCCTGAAGAAGGAAAAGAAGAAGAAGAGGAGAACTGTTCTTTTCAACTCGGGCCGAAGGTTTGGCAACACTCTGTAGAATGAAGAGGCTGGTTCTTCTATAGGCAAGGGTAGTCCCCAAGGGGGAAAAGGTCCTAGTCCGTTAGTCTCCGACAACGAGACTGATTTTGATGAGGAACAGTATCCTCCTGCAGAGGACAGATACAAGCAGTTGGAGGACAGGCTGAATGCTATGGAGATCCAACAAGTGCCTGGGTTGGATTTTGGAGACTTGGGTTTGTCTACTGGTGTGATCATTCCTCATAAGTTCAAAGCACCATCTTTTACCAAGTATGACGGGGCATCTTGTCCCAAGCTACACCTCAGATCGTATGTGCGGAAGATTCAACCGTACTCAGTGGATAAGAACTTGTGGATCCACTTCTTCCAGGAGAGTCTTTCAGGGACTCATCTCGAATGGTTCTATCAGCTGGATGGGACCAAGGTTCGTAACTGGGAGGAGTTGGCTACTTCTTTCTATAAGCAGTATCAATATAATGCCGACCTTGCCCCTACACGTACCCAACTCCAGGGTATGTCGCTAGGTTCAAGTGAAGGTTTTAAGGAGTACGCGCAGAAGTGGAGGGATCTGGCTGGCAGGGTGCAGCCTCCGTTGACTGACCGGGAGTTGGTAGACATGTTCCTGGGGACCCTATCCGGGCCATTTTTCAACCATCTTATCGGGAATTCGTCTGCAGGGTTCACTGATCTTATTCTGACTGGAGAGAGAATTGAGGCTAGGTTGAAGTCTGGTAAAATTCAGAAGGGTGCATCTTCAAGTTCTGAGAAGAAACCCTTCAAAAAGGAGGCCAGTGCTGTATACGGGTTTAGAAGACAAGAGAAGCCTGAGCGCCGCCAATCTGTCAATGCGGTGATGATTGCTAAGCCTGCTGCCGCTCCTCGGCAAACCAATCCTCAAAGGGCTGAAAGACCCCGAAGAGAGTTTACCCGTTTGAGCATGACCCTATCGCAGATTTTGCCGCAGTTACTGTCCACCAATCTAGTGACTGTCAGAGAGGCCCCAAAGGTTGTGAACACTGCCTCCCCCAAATACAATCCAAATTCCCGCTGTGTTTATCACTTCGATAGCCCGGGGCATTCCACTGATAACTGTTGGGCCTTAAGGAACAAGCTGCAGGACCTTATTGACGCCAAGGAGGTACAATTTGAGGCATCTGAGAAGCCTAATGTAGTGACAACGCCCTTACCTGCTCATGGAGTGAATGCTATTGGGGATGGAGATGAAGTGGATGAAGCTGAGTTTGATAGCTGGATTTACCCGACAACCGACAGTGGACCTAGCAATTGGAGTGCAAAAGACAATCTACCTGTTTCTCTTGTTACTGAGTAATGGATTCTTGTGTTTTGTTATTTGTAATAAACAATTAAAACTCTATGGCCCGGTGTCTTACCCGGGGCACCGTTGGCTTCATTTGTGAGGGCATATAAATTGTCATTTCATATATCATGAATAAAAATCTTGGACGTTTTCTCGCATTTCAAATTTTATGCTCCCTTTCTTTCTTTCCTTTCATTATATCGCAAAACAACTGTATTTACACACACTCACTCATACAGGTTTCAATCCACTATGGATCTCACTGGTAACGACTCTGCTACTGCCAGTTATGACTTCGAAAATCCGATCAACTTAGCCGAAGACGAAGGTGAAGAGGATTGCGAAGTGCCTGGCGAGCTTGCAAGACTGTTACTCCAGGAAGAGAGGGAAATTCAACCACACGAAGAGCCAGTGGAAACAATAAACCTGGGTACTGATACAGACAGAAAGGAAGTTAAGATTGGTGCCAACCTAGAGCTCAGCGTGAAGCAACGGTTGACTCAGATGCTACATGATTATATGGAGATCTTTGCCTGGTCCTACGAAGACATGCCCGGTTTGGATACCGATATTGTGGTCCATCATTTGCCTACTAAGGAAGACTGCCCTCCGGTTAAGCAAAAGGTCCGCCGTATGCGTCCAGAGATGTCTGAGAAGATCAAAGCCGAGGTTATGAAACAATTTGATGCTGGGTTCCTTGCAGTGACTTCTTACCCTCAGTGGGTTGCTAATGTGGTGCCGGTACCTAAGAAGGACGGTAAGGTCAGAATGTGTGTTGACTACAGGGATCTGAACAGGGCCAGCCCCAAGGATGACTTCCCCCTACCTCACATTGATGTCCTTGTTGACAATACGGATCAGCATAAGGTGTTCTCTTTCATGGATGGTTTTTCAGGTTATAATCAGATCAAGATGGCACCTGAAGACATGGAGAAGACTACCTTTGTTACTCAGTGGGGCACCTTCTGCTACAAAGTCATGCCTTTTGGACTGAAGAACGCTGGGGCAACCTACCAACGTGCCATGGTTGCTTTATTTCATGACATGATCCATCATGAGATAGAAGTGTATGTTGACGACATGATTGCAAGGTCCCAGACTGAGGAAGAGCACCTAGATCATCTGCAGAAACTGTTTGACCGTCTGAAGTTGTACAAGCTGAGGTTGAACCCGAACAAGTGCACCTTCGGGGTAAGATCTGGGAAGTTGCTAGGCTTTGTTGTAAGTGATAAGGGTATTCAAGTAGACCCTGCCAAAGTTAAAGCTATTCAAGAGATGCCAGTTCCTAGGACAGAGAAAGAGGTCAGAGGCTTTTTAGGACGCCTGAATTACATTGCTCGATTCATTTCGTACCTAACTGCTACCTGTGAGCCAATCTTCAAGCTGCTGAAGAAAGATCAGGTAGTACGTTGGAATGATGAATGTCAGGCTACTTTTGACAGAATCAAGGAGTATCTCCAAGAACCACCCATCCTTATGCCACCGGTTGAGGGGAGACCTCTGATACTATACCTGACAGTATTTGACAACTCAATGGGGTGTGTGCTGGGGCAGCATGACGAGTCTGGCCGAAAAGAGCATGCCATTTATTACCTTAGCAAAAAGTTTACCGACTGTGAGACCCGATACTCACTGCTTGAGAAAACTTGCTGTGCTTTGGTATGGGCTGCTCGCCGGCTGAGACAGTATATGCTGACTCACACTACCTTGTTAATCTCAAAGATGGATCCTATAAAGTACATATTTGAAAAGCCTGCTCTGTCCGGGAGAATAGCAAGATGGCAAATGATCTTGACAGAATACGACATTCAGTACACGACCCAGAAAGCCATCAAAGGAAGTGTATTGGCAGACCACTTGGCACATCAGGCCGTAGACGACTATCAGTCAATGAACTTCGAGTTTCCAGACGAGAGCATCATGATTGTGACTGATTGTGAAGTACCTGGACCGGATGAAGGACCTGAGGAAGGATCCCGATGGTCTATGCACTTTGACGGAGCCTCCAATGCTTTGGGTAACGGTATCGGCGCTGTAATCATATCCCCTCAAGGCACTCATACTCCACTCACTGCCCGACTATGTTTCAGTTGCACCAACAACATGGCGGAGTATGAGGCATGCATCATGGGTCTTCAAGCTGCGATCGACTTAAGGATCAAGTTTCTGAGTGTCTTCGGAGATTCCGCTCTTGTGATCAATAAGATCAAAGGAGAGTGGGATACGAAACATCCGAATCTTATTCCTTACAGAGAATGTGTGTTAACATTGATCCCCCACTTCACAGAGATAACCTTTGAACACTTCCCGAGAGAGGAGAATCAGTTAGCGGACGCGTTAGCTACAATGTATTCTATGTTCAAGGTCAAATGGGACAATGAGGCTCCCCGGATCATCATCTGGAAACTGGACGAACCGGCATACTGTTGTGACCTCGAGACTGAATGGGTGACTGAGAAGCCTTGGTACCATGAAGTGAAGAGATATCTGGAAGCTCAGGAATACCCTGAAGGTGCATCCGTCAATGATAAAAAGTTTCTGAGAAGGTTCGCAGCGAAGTTCTTCCTTAGCAACGACATCCTGTATAAGCGAAACCATGATTCGACCTTACTGCCTTGTGTGGACAAGACAGAAGCAGAAAGGATCATGGAAGAGCTACATGAAGGGACCTTTGGAACACATTCCAGTGGACACACTATGGCGAAGAAGATCCTACGGGCAGGGTATTTCTGGTCCACCATGGAAGCTGACTGTTACCAGCATTCTCGGACATGCCATAAATGCCAGATTTATGCAGACAAGGTGCATGTTCCTCCAGTTCCTCTGAATGTTCTGACTGCGCCTTGGCCGTTTGCAATGTGGGGCATAGACATGATCGGTGAGATTAAACCTACGGCATCTAACGGGCATCGCTTCATCCTAGTGGCGATTGATTACTTTACAAAGTGGGTCGAAGCAGCTTCCTACGCTACGGTAACCAAGACTGTTGTGGCACGGTTCATTCGGCATAACCTGATCTGTCGATACGGCGTTCCAGAAAGAATTATTACAGACAACGGTACCAATCTTAATAACAAGATGATCACTGAGCTCTGCGAGCAGTTTAAAATACAGCACCACAACTCTTCTCCTTACATACCGAAGATGAATGGGGCTGTAGAAGCAGCAAATAAGAATATTAAGAAAATCGTGCAGAAGATGACAGTGACTTATAAAGATTGGCACGAGATGTTACCGTTCGCTCTACATGGGTACCGTACCTCAGCCAGGACGTCAACCGGGGCAACTCCTTTCTCCTTGGTCTATGGTATGGAGGCAGTCTTACCGATCGAAGTGCAAATACCCTCTCTCCGGATAATGAAGGATGCAAATCTGAATGAAGATGATTGGATCCATACACGACTTGATTAACTAAACCTTATTGATGAAAAGAGACTCGCTGCTATCTGTCATGGTCAGACGTACCAAAAACGAATGATCAGGGCATTTAACAAAAAGGTCAGACCACAAGAGTATCAAGTTGGGGATCTGGTAATCAAGTGAATCATCCTTCCTCAGAGTGATCCAAGGGGCAAGTGGACCCCTATGTACGAAGGGCCATTTGTGGTTAAACATGTGTTCTCAGGAGGAGCCATGATTCTAACCAACATGGATGGTGACGACCTTCCTCACCCCGCCAATGCAGACATAGTAAAAAGATACTACGCATGAAAAAAGATCCGCTAGGCTGACATGCCTAGGCAAAAATTAGGGCTTCCCGGCGAACCAAAAGGGTTCGGGCAAAATGAAGGGATGAAATAAAAAAAAAATCTGTACACCCGGCAAGTCGAAAACCTGAAAAGGCGGCTTGGGCAAAAATGGGTATCCTGGTGGACTGAAAACCCGAAAGGGCGGTCCAGGCAAAAGTTAGGGATAAAGCGTAATACTATGTCTCATTGGATCACTTTGCATCCAGAATCCGGTATCTACGTCAAGTTCAGACGGCATCGATCAGTCAGCTTCATCTTCAACTAAGGTCATCAAGTGATGAGACGCTCAGAGATATAAAGGCGATAGCAGAGTTGAAACCCAGTGGGATCATTCATTTCACACAGCTGTTTTATGTTCTCTTGTACAAAATTTGTATAAACTCTATTGTTCGGCGGCGTTCTCTTACTAGGACGTCAGCCTCTTGTACATAAACGCCTATTTTACAGGCAAATTCAAAAAAAAATCAATACAAATACACTTTTCAGTCACAATTGCCAATTGTTTTTTCCTTTTTCTGTTTTGTTTTACGAAGAACGTCCAAGGTTCAATTTGTGATATATGCATTGACAATAATTTGCTAACTCATGAATATTTGCATACGAAACAAAGGATTAATTAAAGGTAACATTAGAAACAGGGGCAATAAAGAGTTGTCTAAGCCATCTAATTGTTCTATCCTTCAAGGTATCAAGGTAGGTTCAGCTGAAGAACATAACTAGATATCTTAATTCCCCAGAGAGTGCATCAGCAAGTCAGTACACTCTCCCCGAGCAAAGCTATTATCAGCCTTAAGGAGGTTGGGTATCCCCCACAGATCTCAACATTCCACAGCACAGTATACGGATATTCTTAACAAGCATCCCCGACAATCTTGGTCTAAAGATTGTTCCCCGGCGGTATATCAAACATTCATTGGAGTCACTTCCCCGATACAGTTCAAAACTTCCCCAGGAGAGTCCAATCCAGTTCCCCAGGAAAGTTGGAATTCATCTCCCCAAGCAGTAAGCTTATCCCCAGTAGATTCTGGAAGCTTATCCTCGCAGAGTACGAACGTGTCTCCCGGCTTTATTCAAAGAGTTATTTCCCTACCAGGATATAACTGGGTTATCCTCAGCCAAAATCCACGGAAAGACCGTTCTCGACGAAGTCTTCTTATCCCCAGCGAAGTCTATTAATACTTCCAATACAACAAGGGTATCCCCAGCAGGTTATCATCAACAACTCAACAAAGTATCTCTCTCCCCCACAGAGTATTGCTTCCCAGCAAGATCGTTAGAGTACTTTTTTCCCCGCAGAGTAATCCATTTGCCAAGTTTATTCCCCAATGGAGTTATCTTCTCCTACCGGTATTCTTGCAACTATCATCCCCAGCGGAAGCAAAGATCTACTTTCCAACATCAGCCCAGGAGTGATTTCCTGGCACCCGTCAAGGATTTATTTTCCTGAGACAAAAACATACATCCATAAACATCACATCTCCATACATTATAGCATGCATATACGCACCATATCTTACAATTTCATTTATGTTGAGAACATCATTGCTTGACTCATATCATGCATTGCATATGACTGACCTTTACCTTTCAGGAAAGATTCAGTTAAGTTCTCAGCTACATTTCAAGACCTAGACCGGTTCAGTTAAATCGACCCTAAGATTTTTCTGTTTCTTATCCAGTCAAAGGCCTTCTCTGGTTCAGTCAGATCGACCCTAAGATCTCCCTGTTTCTTATCCAGTTGAAGATTTCAATACCTTGACCGGTTCAGTTAAATCGACCCTAAGATTTTTCTGTTTCTTATCCAGTCAAAGGCCTCCTCTGGTTCAGTCAGATCGACCCTAAGATCTCCCTGTTTCTTATCCAGTTGAAGGTTTCAAGACCTAGACCGGTTCAGTTAAATCGACCCTAAGATTTTTCTGTTTCTTATCCAGTCCAAGGCCTTCTCTGGTTCAATCAGATCAACCCTAAGATCTCCCTGTTTCTTATCCAGTTGAAGATTTCAAGACCTAGACCGGTTCAGCTAAATCGACCCTAAGATTTTTCTGTTTCTTATCCAGTCAAAGGCCTTCTCTAGTCCAGCTAAATCGACCCCTAACAGATTTTCCTGATAAAGACTCAGTAGAAGATATCCAAGATTCTCTCAATGATTACTGTTGAGGTTGAAGTCACCCCAGATTCGCTCAATGATTACTGTTGAGGTAGAGGTCACCCAAGATTCTCTCAATGATTACTGTTGAGGTTGAAGTCGCCCAAGATTCTCTCAATGATTACTGTTGAGGTTGAAGTCGCCCAAGATTCTCTCAATGATTACTGTTGAGGTTGAAGTCGCCCAAGATTCTCTCAATGATTACTGTTGAGGTTGAAGTCGCCCAAGATTCTCTCAGCGTTACTGTTGAGGTATTAATCATCCAAGGTTCTCTCACCGTTCCTGTTGAGGTAGTAACCATCCCTGGTTCATTCATCACCTTTTGAAGCTCCAGATTCAGCTCCTGTAACCAGTCAGGACACATCTATACAAAGAATCTGAAGACCAGCTCCTGTAACGGGTCAGGTAATCCTTTTCTTTTGCAGGTACGCAAGTTCTCGCTAAGGAATCTCTTACGCGATCAACATCCAGATGGCATCTATAAGCCCATCCACCTATCCATCACCTCTTAGCATGGCATCTACAAGCCCATCCACTTATCCATCAATCTCCAAATGGCATCTATAAGCCCATTCCTATCATCACACTACTATGTGAGCGCAAATTTCTGGGCACTCTAGTGTTCAATCATCTTCCACCTTCGGATTACGAAAGGCACGTCAGCCAATCTGCATCCTCAGGTTTAAGAAGATTGAACAGGGGAAACTGTTGTACCCCAAAATTTTCCCTCCCATATTCTTCAAGAATGGCCAAGTCAAAGCTTCAAAATCTCCCCAAGGGTTGCACAGTTCAAGGGCCTCCTAACAGTCAAAAACTAGGGTTTTGGTTCTGACAAAGAAAATGAAGTTTCCAAGGGTCCAATCAAGTCCCACATGCCTATAAACATGGTCAAGCATCCTCATACCAAGTTTCAAGACTTACAGCACAAAATTGCACAATCAAAAACCCTAATTGCACTACAGTCAACTGCAGGGGCAAAATGGTCATTTGACAGTCAAAAGTTCAAATTTTTGGTCAACATCTCATTTTAAAGCCACAAACATCATTTGATCAATGCTTGATCATGATTCTCAAAGCTTGGCTCAAAAAGTCTCAAGATGCAAAAGTTTCCATATTTGGACAGTTGAAAAAGTCAACTGTAACTTGACCAAGGCATAACTTCCACATGGATTATCAGAAAAATTCCATCCAAAGCTCATTTTGAAGAGAAAGACTTTTCCTACAACTCCTATTCACACTTCAAGTCCAAGAAATGCTCTCACAAAAAGTTATCAATTTCAACATTATAGGTCATTTTCAAAAGTCAACAAAAAGGGACTTTAAGTCAAAGGCCATAACTTGATATTGGTAAATCAAAATGACATGGGACCAAAGGAATTGGTTAGAGGACTTCAAGACCTTTCCAAAATGTCCAAGAACATGAGCAAAGCTTAAAAATTGAGTAAGATATTCCTTGTGGAAATTGGGAAATTTTTGGATATTTTGAAAAGTCAACTTTGCTTCAAATGTCTTAAAAATGCTAATGGGCCTCTTTTTCTTCCAAAATTCATCATCCAAAGCATGTGCACGACCATTTGGCCCAAAGGGAAGTTTTTCATCATTTTTATTTATTTATTTGAATTTTTTAATTGCTAATAATTCATTTAATTAAAATAAATATGTGGAAAATACCAAACCAAAGTTTTCAAATCTTTTTATGCATGGAATAACTTCAGATTTTCGTGCATTATTAGATATAGAAAGAATCAAGGCAATTGGATATGATTGGCATCAAAAACATGTGAAAAAGATTGAAAAAGATTTGCCATGAAAATCAAATATCTCTTCATCAATGCAAAGGGTTTTTTTGATCCAATTTCTAACCCTAATCATTCCAGTACTTATATACATGATAACCCTAACGCCAAGGAGATAAAAAAGCTGCGCCAGAAACCAAGAGAAAAGTTTGAGTTTTTGCATAAAATTTTCAAAACTGAAAACAGGATTCCAAGAGGTTTCAAGGCGAAATAACCATTCTATCACCTTCCTGAGACATCAAGGGAAGTTCTTGGATCAAAATCATAGCTTGAAACATCAAGAATTGGTAATTATAAGTCAGACTGTGTCACTTTTTTTGCATAATCGCATCTGATCATTCATGCCATAATTTTCAAATCTAATGCTTGTTTTGTATTGCTCTTGTCATTCTGAAGCTAACCCAGTTGTTTGATTGAGTTTTCCTCATCCATACACGATTTCACCATTGATGCTAACTAGGGTTCTTCAAGCTTCGAATTGGGTATTTTCATGTACTGTAAAAATGGGACTTCCCAATACCATGATCAAAATCAGGACACTTGGACGAATCGATTGCCATAGTCGCGCCTAATTTATGAAGCACCATAGCCTAATCGCTATTTTGGAAAAAGGAATATTTTGGGGGGGTTCAAAACCCCCGCTAATTCTTTTTTATGTTTCAGGAAAATGCAAACAATGAAGAAGACAATGAAGTGTAGGACAACAATTGGTTCATTTAAATTTCGCGCTAAAAAAGTCCACTAACTCACGTTTTGATTGATATTATTTGTTAGTTATATTACATACAAAGCATTCAGGTGGTTAAGTTGGCAAGGCGTGGGGTTGGTAATCTCTGGGACCTGGGTTCGAATCCCAAGTCCCCCTCCCTTTCCATAATATTTTTTCTAACGTCATCCTGTACAGCTTACCTCCTAAGGTTCATCCTACGCCCAATGATCCAAACGTGCCACGCGCTTATCAAGATCAATCAAAGGGCTATGCTTTGGAGATCATCATGGGCATGAGTCAACGAAGCCACGCGCGAGCCAAAGAGTCAACGAGGCCAGGAGCTTAATGGGCCTGAATTGCTGGAACAAAACCTCCACTTGGGGTCAGCACCCCCTAGGGTTTGCATTTATTTTCTTTTGTTATCTTTTATTATTATTTGTTTAATTTAGTTGTTTCCCCTTAATTCTTTAAATTAATCTATTTAATAAAATATAAAAATAATATAAAAATCAGAAAAAGACAAAAATCAAAATATATTTTATTTAATTAATATTTTTGTAAATAAATCTCATTAATTTAATTTAGCTTTTTAAATCTAGGGTTAAGTTTAAATATTTTTCTTAATAAATTAAAAAAGTGTAGAATTAGGGTTTCAAATATTTTCCATTCTTTTTCTTTTTTCTCTCACCATATTAATTATTAATTCTTAATTATTAGTATTTTGGTAAATAAAATTGCATTAATTAATCAGGTTTAATTTTAGATTTAATTTTCATATTTTCTTAATAAATTAAAAAAACTAGAATTAGGGTTAATTAATATTTTAATTTCAGTTAATTCTCATTAGAAATTCATAAATACGAAAAACCTCAAAAATAATTTCTTTCTATTTTATTTTAGTTAATTTGTTCATAATAATTTAATTTCGTTAAAAAGGGTCCAACGCCCTCGCTTTCAATTTTAATTCCAATTCGCGCATTTATTCCTGTTCTTATCATTTTTATGTAACTCTCCCAAAGCCGTGTAAATTAAATATTTATTTCTCGCATCTTTATTTTATGTCAAATCGGGTCCTGGATTTAATTTGGCGATGTGGACCCGCGCCTTTGTAATAGTTTAGGAACTTTACATTTCTCGCAACTTTTTAACTGCTAATAATTGCATACAAGAATGGATGACAAAATAAAAACAAAAGCGTAGATCACCCATGACATGACAAGACAAAAATAAATGAATCTGACACACAAATCACACACCACCCCTAGGGTACGCCTCACTGTTGCCTTGCCTCGAAAGGTGATCGTCGAGTAGAGGATGTCTTAGTAAGTCCTCATGATCCGGGAACCTGGCATGAGGGTAGCTTCTAAGGTATCTTCCCATTGCTCTGGTGATCACCATGTCCCGAACCTTGAATTGACCCGAACACCTCCAACGGTGGTGCTACCTACCTCTCAATGGTGGGATGGCACTACTTTAAAGGACATTTACACAGACGAATTCCTTAGGGTAGGTAGACGACTCTAGATACTTGCTCTAATTTCAAAACAAATCAAAAAATACTTTTCACACCGACACCTTTTCAAAAAGCTTTCGAAAGCAACTTTTCAAACACTCTTGAGGACTGATACAAGAGTCGAACTGAAATTTTCAAAGAAACTTTTTTAAAACCCACAATTGAAAAGCAAACAAACAATTTTGAAAACACAATGAGCAAGTATCTAAGAGCCCATGGATAACCATGGATAGAAAGGGTGCTAACACCTTCCCTTTCTATAACCTACCTCCTGAACCGAGAGTAATCTCTATAAAGAATTTTTCTGTGCTTTTGTCCTTTCCATTTGGAGAAAATAAAAGACAGTGGCGACTCTTGCTTCCGCGACATTTCACGAACCAGCGTTAAACAGTCAGTTCCAGATCCACCGATCACAGGTTGTAATAGTTGAATTAGGGCTTTATTTTCTTGCAAATATCCCCCTATTCAAACTTGTATCCCTCTCCCCATAATCAATGTTGTAATAGTCATAGATTTACTTTTACGCACTTTATTGCTTTCAAATATGTCATGATAGAAAGATTAGGGTTTGTATGCAAATAACCAAAATCAAACAAATAGCTTGACCTAATACAAGACAAAAATGCATGAAAATGACAACACAATGCACATAAGCACCCCTAGGGTATCATCTACTTGTTGCCTTAAAAACATGGCCATGGTATGCATGCTAGGTATCTTGGCAAAACAAAAACAAAACAAAAGATCATAGTCCCTCGATGATGCTATCTTGGTTGCCTAAACAAAAATGATCTAGTCCCTCAAAAAAACATGCTAAGATACTTAACACAATTGCTATCATGGCCATCCGATGACCCACGCCTGTCCCGTTTAACATCCAAACACAAGGTTGTTTACCAAATGCAATGGTAAAACAACAATGTCAAAGGGTTAAAAATATGTAGGAAAGATCTTTGATTAGGTAGGTAGATGCTCCTAGTTACTTGATCAAATTTGCAAACATCCTTGCTATTTTCAAACTATCACACACATAACAATTTCAAAACATTTTCCTAAAAAAAACTTACAATCATTGAAACATTTTTCAAAAGACAAAAACATTTGTATACATTCAAACAAGAATTATTACAAAGGTTTCCTAGACAAAGGCCTCTTTTCAAAATATTTTCAAAACCACACACAAAAGCACCATTTCAAACAATTGAAAAGAAAAAGCAAGTGATCTAAAACAAGTAACTAAGAGCCCATGGAAAAACATGGATGAAAAGGGTGATAGCACCTTACCTTTTAATAATCTACCCCCCTAACCAAAGAAAACATCTCAAAGTTCTTTCCTGTGCTTTTTGACCTTTCCTTTGGATAAATAAAAAGTCGGTGGCGACTCTTGCTAAACCGAAACATTTGCGAACACAAACACAAAACCTCAAGTCAGTTCTCCCACCACATCACATCTTGAATTTGTTATTTCTTGATGAATAAGTTTCATATTTTGACATGTTTTTATGAATTATGATCTTTGGCACTTGAGTTTGACCAAAAAGTCAAAGTTTGACTTTTCATTATATAGTTGACTTTTGATCAGTTGACTGCAAAGTTCATCTGTCAATCCAATGGACTTGCAATGTTTTAAACCATGTCATTAGGTTAAAATGATACAATTAGACACTTGAAATCATTCCTTAAACCAATTGACCATTTGCTAGGTCAAAAAATCAGAAATTGCCCTTTCCCAATCAAAACCCTAATTTTGACCATTTTGCTTTTTTGGAGTTTTGATCAAATTTCTTGAGGAGTTGTGGTAAAAACTTGATCAAATGATACATATGAGTTTAAAATGTTGATGTGGATAAATTGTTTTGAAGTTTGACTGTAATTTGGCCATGGTTGACTTTTTCCTCAATACAATTGATTTTTAGGTCAACTGCTCAATTGACTGATCAAAAATATGATTTAAGGCTTGAAACTTGACATGAGTAACCTTGAGGGTCCATAATGATCCATGAAAGTAATATGGGTCATTGGAAGTCCAAAAATCCTTGTGCAAACTCAAACCCTAATTTTGGTCATCAATGCTTAAGTGTCTTGAGCTGATCAAACCCTAATGCAGTCTTGAGTCAATGGGATCTTGTGAGCAAATTCTTGATAAGTGAGAGGGCAAATTTTGGGGTAAAACAGATGCCCCTGTTCAACCTTCTTAAGCCTGAAGAGTTAGATTGACATGTTTTGCCATTCGTGACTCGAAGGTGGAAGATGATTGGACACTAGAGTACCCAGAAATTTGCACTCGGCGATGTGATGGTGGAGGGAATGGGATTAAAGATTCCATTTGGAGAGGTGATAAAAAATTGTTGGAGATGGGCTTGTAGATGCCATCCAAGACTGATTGTTGAATTGTAATTTGTAAGTTGAAAGAATGAGTATCAGAATGGCGTCCGTGTCTGGAGCGTATCTGAACTGTATCTGGAAGCTGATTTTGAATGATTATCAGAATGGCATCCGTGTTTGGAGCATATATGAACTCTATCTGAGAGTTGAATCCGAATGAGTATCAGAATGGCGTCCGTGTCTGGAGCGTATCTGAAATGTATCTTGAGAATTGTATCTGAATGAGTATCAGAATGGCGTCCGTGTCTGGAGCGTATCTGAACTGTATCTTGAGAATTGTATCTGAATGAGTATCAAAATGGCGTCTGTGTCTGGAGCGTATCTGTATTGTATCTGAAAGTTGAAATTTTGAATGAGCATCAGAATGACATCCATGTCTGGAGCGTCTCTATACTGTATCTGCAAACTTTGAACATTGTTAATGGTAGTTGTTAACCTTATCCCGAAAAGGGTAAAATGCTAGCTAAAATGCAAAGTTATGTTGTATGAAATATATGGTATAATGCATTTGTGTTATCAATGTTTATGATATATGGATGCGATGTATGCGTATGTGAGCTAATATGCTAAACTACTATTGGATTGGGGAAAATAAACCCCTGTCCACTGCTGAGGATATGGAGTATAAATCTTCATGTTGTGAAGTTGAAGTGCTGATGAATTTCCCCTTAGTGAAATAAACTCTGTTGTAAGGGAAATGCCGTGTACTGCTTGTAAAATCCTATTGGGAAATCTTGAAAAATTGAACGACTTCTACTGGGGATTGATAATTGGAAGCTTTATTCTGCCGAGGATTAAACTGTATACTGTGGGGGATTTTATAGAAATAACTTAGAGAGATTTCCCTACCTCTTGGAGCCATCAGTGATTGTCTTGTTTATTTTGTTTATTTGTAAACATTAATTATGTTCAAATGCATATGTTCAACAATAAATTATTGGACGTTTTTGTAAACAAAACACAAGAGTAAAGAAAAACAGATAGTTTTGCACTTTCAAAGGGATATCTTTGTATTTGACTTTGAGTAATTATTTTTGTACAATGAGACAAACATTCTAGTAAGAGAATGCCTTCGTAAAAAAAATGAAAATTTTAATACAAAGAAAAGATAGCTATGTGTAATAATCCCATGGGGTTCCCATTCTGCTATAGCCTTTGTATCTATGGGTATCTTGTCTATTTGTTGCCTTGTCCGAAGATGATTGAATTGATCAGAACCTCTGAGTTTGCAGATTGTTCGTAAGGTGATCCAACGGGACATAGTCATACGCTTTAATTCCCTAACTTTTGTCTGGACCGCCCTTTCGGGTTTTCAGTCCACTGGGATACCCTTTTTTGCCCAAGCCGCCCTTTCGAGTTTTCAGCTTGCCGGGTGCACATATTTTTTGTTTTTATCCCTAATTTTTTCCCGAACCATTTTGGTTCGCCGGGATGCCCTTGTTTTGCCTAGGTGTGTCAACCTAGCGGGTCTCTTATGCATAGTATCTTTTGACTATGTCTGCGTTCGCAGGGTGCGGCAGCTCGTCACCATCCATGGTGGTTAAGATCATTTCTCCACCAGAGAAAATGGTTTTGATTACAAATGGTCTTTTGTATGTAGGAGTCCATTTTCCCCTGGGATCACCTTGCGACAATATGATACGTTTGATCACCAGATCTCCAACTTGATACACTTGGCGTCTGACCTTTTTGTTAAAAGCCTTGATCATCCGTTTTTGATGCATTTGACCATGAAAGATAGCAGTAAGCCTTTTCTCATAAATCAAGTTTAGTTGATCAAGTCGAGTCTGGATCCAATCTTTTTCACTCAACCCTGCATCCTTCATAATTCTATGAGAGGGGATCTGAACCTCAATAGGAAAGACAACCTCCATGTTGTATACCAGAGAGTAGGGTGTTACCTCAGTTGATGTGCGAGCTGTGGTACGATATCCGTGTAGAGCGAATGGTAGCATCTCGTGCCAGTCTTTGTATGTGACTGTCATTTTCTGTATGATATTTTTAATGTTCTTATTTGCGGCTTCGACAACACCATTCATGTTCGGCCGGTAAGGGGAAGAATTATGATGCTGGATCTTGAATTGCTCGCACAAGGAGGTGATCATAGTATTATTCAAGTTCGTACCATTGTCTGTAATGATCCTCTCCAGGATACCGTACCGACAGATGAGATTTTGCTTAATGAATCGGTCTACAACATTCTTGGTAACGGAAGCGAAAGAAGCTGCCTCCACCCACTTTGTAAAATAGTCAATGGCCACTAAGATGAAGCGGTGTCCATTGGAGGCTGTTGGCTTGATTTCCCCAATCATATCAATCCCCCACGTAGTAAAGGGCCAAGGAGCCGTCAAGATACTCAGAGGAACCGGAGGTACGTGCACCTTGTCAGCATAGATCTGACACTTATGGTAGGTTCGAGAGTGTTGATAACAATCTGCTTCTATGGTAGACCAGTAATAGCCTTCCCGTAAGATCTTCTTTGCCATCGTATTCCCACTGGAATGGGTGCCAAAAGTGCCTTCATGTAACTCAACCATGATCCTTTCAGCTTCAACTTTGTCTAAGCACCAAAGTAACACAGAGTCATGGTTGCGTTTGTAAAGAATGCCATTACTAAGGAAGAACTTAGCAGAGAATCTCCTTAAGAACTTATTATCATTTACTGAAGCTCCTTTTGGATATTCTTGGGTTTCAGGATACCTCTTGACTTCGTGGAACCAAGGCTGGTCCACTACTTCCTCAGTATTAATCTCGTGACAATGTGCTGGTTTATCCCTTCGTTCAATGGTGATCTGGGGAGCCTCATTATCCCATTTAAGTTTAAACATAGATGACATTGTGGCTAGTGCGTCTGCTAGTTGATTTTCTTCTCGCGGGAAAGGCTCGAAGGTAATATTTTCAAAATGTAGGAGTAATGTCAAAACATGTTCTTTGTAAAGGATAAGATTAGGGTGTTTGGTGTCCCATTCCCCTTTGATCTGGCTAATGACCAAAGCTAAATCTCCGAATACATTCAAAGATTTGATCCCCAAGTCTATGGCAGCTTTGAGACCAAAGATGCATGGTCCGTATTCCGCCATGTTATTTGTATAATTGAAGCAGAGTCTTGCAGTAAATGGAGTATGACACCCTTCAGGAGATATGAGTACTGCACCGATACCGTTGTCGAGCGTGTTAGATGCCCCATCAAAAACCAGGGTCCATCGGGATCCTTGTTCAGGTATGTCATATGGCTTGAATTCTTCATAGTTGTTTACCATCATGATGTCTTCATCTGGGAATTCGAACTTCATGGACTGGTAGTCTTCTACAGCTTGGTGAGCATGGTGATCAGCTAGTACACTGCCCTTTATAGCATTCTGGGTAGTATACTGTATGTCATATTCCGTCAGGATCATCTGCCATCTCGCTATTCTCCCACAGACAGCAGGTTTCTCAAAGATGTATTTTATTGGATCTATTTTAGATATCAACAAGGTTGTATGAGTCATCCTATACTGTCTTAGCCGGCGAGAAGCCCATGCCAGAGCGCAACAAGTTTTCTCGAGCAGTGAATATCTTGTTTCACAGTCGGTAAACTTTTTGCTCAGGTAATAAATAGCATGCTCTTTTCGGCCAGACTCGTCATGCTGCCCCAACACACACCCCATTAAATTTTCCAAAATGGCCAGATACATGATTAATGGTCTTCTCTCAACTGGTGGCATCAACATAGGAGGCTCTTGCAGGTACTCTTTGATATTGTCGAAAGTAGTTTCGAATTCATCATTCCATTTGACTACTTGATCTTTCTTCAATAGTTTGAAGATTGGCTCGCAAGTAGCTGTCAGGTGAGAAATGAATCTGGCAATGTAGTTTAAACGTCCCAAGAATCCTATGACTTCCTTCTCAGTACGAGGAGCAGGAATCTCTTGTATCGCTTTCACTTTGGAAGGATCTTCTTCAATACATTTATTGCTAACGACAAAGCCTAGGAGTTTACCAAACCTTACTCCAAACGTGCACTTATTGAGGTTCAACCTCAACTTTTACTTCTTTAGTCTCTCAAACAGTTTCTATAAATGATCAAGATGCTCTTCTTTTGTTTGAGATCTAGCTATCATGTCATCCACATAGACCTCTATTTCGTGATGTATCATGTCGTGAAATAGAGCTACCATGGTACGCTGATAGGTTGCCCCAGCATTCTTCAATCCAAATGGCATAACCTTGTAGCTGAAAGTCCCCTATTGTGTGACAAAGGTTGTCTTCTCCATGTCCTCAGGCGCCATTTTGATTTGGTTGTAACCTGAGAAACCGTCCATGAAGGAAAACACTTTGTGTTGTGCTGTATTGTCAACTAGATTGTCAATGTGGGGAAGTGGGAAATCATCCTTAGGGCCTTCCCTATTCAAATATTTGTAGTCCACGCACATTCGTACCTTGCCGTCCTTTTTGGGCATGGGAACAACATTGGAAACCCATTGCGGATAGGAGGTGACGGCCAGGAATCCAACATTGAATTGTTTCATGACTTCTGTTTTAATCTTCTCTGACATGTCTGGTCACATGCGACGAACCTTTTGTTTTACTGGTGGGAAATCATCTTTTGTAGGCAGACGATGTACCACTTTGACCTCTCTTCTGTCTTCTTTGGTGCCCAGGTTGATTGTATCCACTGGCTCTTCGTGGGGCTGAATGGTTTTCTCTTCTTGTAGTAGTAATTTGGCAAGTCCCCCTGGTACTTCACAATCTTTCTCACCTTTGTCTTCGGCTTGGTAGATTAGATTTTCAGAGTCACAGAAGGCCATAGCAGAACCGTTACCCATGGGATCCCGAACGGATGTAGACCTACATTGTGAGTGTGAGTGTGTGTAAGGGTATAGCTTTCTTTGAAAGAAATGAAAAATGTAAAAATAAAAACAATGAGCATAAAGTTTGTATGCAAAAAACGTCCATGATTCATTGATGTCATATGGAAATGAGATAATAACCCTTATAAATGGACCATTGTGCCTCGGGTAAGACACAAGAATTTTAAGAGTCTAAATTGTTTTAATATTACAGATCCAACAAAATGTAAAGACAAATTACTGTGGGATAAAAGTGATCGGGACAAAGTCTCTAGCCTCCCAGTTGCTGGCCCTCCACTGACAGTTGGGAAAATCCAATCCTCCAGGTTGCTGTTGCCTTCATCATCTTCCACCGTATTGACTTTGCAGTTGCTGATCTTCAAGGGTGGTCCTCTGGCACGAGCGTGGCGCACAACCTTCTGGGCACCTGAAGTGAGACCCAGGCCAAACTTGTCAGATTTGTATGGGATATCTGGGAGTTGTCCCTAGATAGTGCACCCACCTTCTTCTATCACTGCCTTTGCATCCTTCAAAGATGACATCCTGAGTGGAGGCCTTATGATCTTGGGAACAACCTTGGTCACTGCCACATCTTGTGGGACTTCTTCAAAGTGTTGGAATGGAGTTTCAATAAATTCACCATCTAACTCCATATATCTGAAGGAATTGAGATTTCTGATCATATACTCTTCTTCTCAATGAACGATGATAATCTTCCCTTGAATCGGGTACTTCAGTATTTGGTGCAACATAGAAGTAACAGCGCCAACATTGTAAATCCATGGTCGGCCTAGAAAGCAGGAATATGAAGGGCGGATATCCATTACATAAAAGTTGAATCAAACGTTTGGGTCTCAACCTTTATGGGAATATCCACTTTCCCATGTACCATCCTTTTCGAGCCTTCAAAAGCCCTCACTACTATGTTGCTTGGCTTCAATGTCAATCCCTCACAGTAAAGCCTATCAAGAGCTTTTTTAGGCAATACATTCAGAGATGAGCCAGTGGCCACCAAAACATGAGCCAAGGTTGTGCCCCTACATTCAAATGAGACATGCAATGCCTCATTATGCTTCCTTCCCCTTGGCGTTAAATCAGCATCTGAAAAACCTAGACCATTATCTACAGTCAAGCTGGCTACGCAGTCTTGGAACTGATCGGCAGATGTTTCTTGGGGTACATGGGCAGTTTTCACGAATTTTACCAAGGCTTTTGCATGCGCCTCGGAACATAGTAGTAAAGCCAGCATGGAAATTTTAGATGGAGTTTTCCTCAGTTGCTCAACTACACCGTAGTCGCTTCTTTTTATGATCTTTAGAATGTCCTCCGTCTCTTTCTGGGAGGTCTCAGGGATAGCCAATGATTGTGCCTTCATCCGGACAGGCTCAATCAGAATATTTTTACCTCGAGTCTCGGTTAACTCGGTAGCAGGAATATAGGTAGGAGTGATGACATGGGTCGTATCAGCTTTGTCAGTTGGAGTATTAGTGGAGATGATTGCAGGACTGGGAACAACTTTTGGAGGAGCAACAATAACAGGAATGATTACGGGTCCAGAAACTGCTTTTGGGGGAACAATTTCTGGAGAGAATATCCTTCCACTTCGGGTAATCTTACTAGCCCCTGCAATATTACTGATATCAGAGTCAACTTTCTCAGAACTTGAATCTTCGGCGGCTGGCCAATCTTGCTTGATACCGTGGTAGTAGACATCCCCTCCATAATCCATGGTATGGTTTTGTCTGACGAATACGGGACTGGTCCTGGCATTGTAATTATCAAAAGAGCTGCTTTTGGAACTGATGTAATTCTAACAGGTCTTTTGGTGGAGACCCTGGAAGAATTGGCGAAAATGGTAATGATGGAAACATCATTATAAGGAACAGATGGAACAAAAGTCTTTTCAAACAAAATTTCCTTGTTATCTATTAGGCATTGAACGCCTACTTTCAACAAAGGACAGCTGGCTGGTGAGGACAAACAGAAATGGCAACTTTCATCACAGCTTGGGAATACACTGGCATTTAAAAAGTTCTTTTCTATAGTCAGGAGTGGGGTCATAAGTTCATCAACTGAAGTAACAAACATATCTTCCTCAATGGCGTTGGCATTATGGCCGTGTTTGGGCATAGTGGCAGAAATGGCATTTGGCTTTTCAAGCACATCAAATTCAATCTCTTTAGCTTTAATGAGGTCTTATACTTTGTTCTTTAGAGTCCAACAGTTATTAGTGTCATGGCCGGGACTCTCAGAATGGTACGCACAGTGGGCATTAGGATGATAGTGAGGAGAGGTTGTGTTAGGGTTCTCTAGGGCTTCTTTCAAGGTCACTAGGTTGGATCTTAGCAGATGCGGAAATACTTGAGATATGGTCATGTTAATTCTGGTGAATTGTCTGACTAGTCTTTCCATTCTTGGTTGGTTGTTTCTTTGCTGATCAGGCGCATGTTTAAAAATCATAACAACCCCCACCATTTGATTTCTCTGAAGATAAACAACAATCACTTCTTTCTTTCCGATAAATGGATTCCTTACAGCAGCAGAGGATGCATATTTTTGAATATTTCCACTCTTTATCCCGACTTCTACCCTCTCTCTGGTCAATATCAATTTAGTAAAACCTGACGATGAACTCCCAATTAGGTGATTGAAGAAGGGTCCAGACAAGGTGCCCAAAATATGTCTACTAATTCTCTTTTAGATAGGGGAGGTTGAACTCTTCCAGCCAAGTCTCTCCATTTTTGTGCATAGTCCTTGAAGCCTTCACTTGAAACCATGGCCATACTCTGGAGATGAGTACGGGTGGCGCAAGATCAACGCTTTATTGGTATTATTTGTAAAAGGTTGTAGCAAGATCTTCCCAGTTATGAACATTGGCTCTTTCTAACTAATAAAACCAATCAAGTTGAGTTCCAGACAGACTCTTGGAAGAAGTCTACCCATAAATCTTTGTCAGCGGCATGGGGCTGGATTTTCCTCACATAGGACCGGAGATGCATTTTAGGGCATGAAACTCCATCATATTTGGCGAACACAGGTGCTTTGAATTTTGGAGGAATGACGATCCCCGACACCAAGCCCAACTCCTCAAAGTCCAAACCATGCACTTTTTGGATTTCCATTGCACTCAACCGTTCTTCTAGATGCTTATACTTGTCATCAGCTGAAGGGTATTGTTCTTCAGAATAGTCTTCTTCTTCCTCTTCCTCTTCTGATTCTGATTGGACAACTGTTTCTTTGCCTTTCCCCTCTTGATTGTCTTTCTCACCGGATGTTGTTGCAAAGTCTAAGGCCTTTCTTTTCTGCCCTTGGAATCTTCTTCCCATGTTTAGAACTCCGGTTATCTTCTTTGTCTTCTTTTTCTTCTCCTCAGCCAGCAAGGTCATCAACTCTTCTTGTCCTTTGGCTAGAGTTAAGAACAACTGTTGAAACTGTGCATTCTGAGCGTAGAGGTCCTTCACTGTTTACTCGAGATCCATCTTACTGAAATAAGCAGCAGAGAGACAAGGAGACTTGTTGCAAGAAACCTGTTTATATTATGATGAATGGTAAATGCATATGCAATAATTTCAAGTATTTTAAGATTCAAATTTGTTTTAGACAAAAAGGAAACACACGTTATATTAATAAATTAAAGTTTTGAGTACATCAATGCCTTCTTGGGCAAAATAATACAAAAAACTCTAAGATAAAAAGGTAGTACACATCCTCTTTGGTGCAATGTAGGCATTTAGAGCCTGCTCCTAATGAAGTAGTCTAGTGAGTTCTAAACTTCATCTCGCTTGCGTATAATTGGGCTTTGAAAGTATCTCGCTCCCCCTTGAGTTGTATCCAATCCCTTTGTAGGTCTTCAAGAGAGGTGGGCATGTCAGGATGTAGGATAGTGTATGGAACATCTCCTTCCATGATAGGCTCAATGATTACCGAGAGAATGAAGGGATAAGGCATCATAAGACTCTGAGCACAAGTTCGTCCCATTTGAGGTAAGGCTCAAGAGGGATGGCATTTTTATGCCCCAAAGTCTTGCTATCTACCTTGTTCAACATCCTCCGAGCTCGGATAAATCTTTGGCGAAGACCTTGATCGTCGTTATCATAGTCAAACACCAAACCTTGAATCAATATCTCATGCGGGCCATCCCTTCGGGCGTAACCAAACTTTCTTAAAGCTAAACAGGAGTTGTAGCTGATACCTCCCCTAATGCCAAGTAAAGGGACATTAGGAAATTCTCCACAATGGTCGATAATAGTAACATTCTCTATGGATCAGAAGCACCAATGAATGTCTGAATATTTGAGTGTCATCAACCTTTGTGACCACCTTGAACCTTGCTAATTCTTTAATACAGATTAGGGAAGATGGGAAAATAACCATCTTTCCAAGAGAGGAGTGCAACACATAAGGACACCTCTTTTCCTCATTGTGCGAGTGTGAAAAGAGTATAGGATGTCTCCTAGCAATGTAGGCACCGGGTTGCGGGATATGAAGATTTTGACGGCATTCACATCTATGAGTTGGTCAGGATTTGGAAACAAAACCATCCCATAGATGAGGAGAGCCACAATTTCCTCAAAAGCTTGTAGATCCAAGAAATTCCAACAATTTTGGGCTTTCTCAAACAAGAACTTTTCTAGGAAACCTTTAACACCACTCCTTGTTTCCCAATGAATTATGACATCATATGAGTGCAAGTGAGAGCTTGAGCAATCTCTTCTGGATTTTGGTCTCTTTCCGTACTGTTTAAAGGTAGTTGATTGAGAATGGGAATCTTCAAGATTCGAGAGAATTCTTCCAAAGTAGGCACAAGTTAATAGTCGGGAAATGTGAAGCAATGGTGTAAAGGTTAAAAGAACTGAAAGATCACCTTCATCATGTCCTCATCTGTGTTAGAGGTGACCAAGTTGAGTAGGCGACCATGTCTCTCGGTGAATGGAGAGTTTTCAGGAATCCTTGAAGCTAGCTCCTTAAGTTGTGAAGGGATCCTTACAAGGTTGACTTGAATGGTTTTTCTGCGAAGATAATCCATATCCTACAAAACAAGATCAAAGATGAATCCCAAAATCCTTGGAATGGTTAGAGAATATGTATGATGTTATGATTTTCATGATGTTATGTACAAGTATGCATATGCAAACAAAGAAAACAATTTCTTAGGTTTAGGCTTGCATGGAGTTTATAGGTAAGTACCCTCTTAAAGTTTAGTTGGCTCAAACATGTCCTAGTAATTGTAACCGGGTTCTAAGGAGCTTAATATCACTTGTTTGTTTCTCTGGTCATTGTTTCAGCACAAGCCTCTTTAATGGCGACTGAAATATCCCAAGAAACCAAACCTTAATGAGTGTAGTATCGAGTATCTACCAACTTCGGACTGCACCAAAGCTGGTCATCTCACTACATCCTAAATGGCCAAGTTGGTTAAGTAAAGGTTCTAAAAGTTCATTAGTGCTTCATGACATCACTCAACAACTTCATATTCTCTTTGATTAACTCAAAGGCTACCGGTACCCACAAATATGTCACACTAATGTAGCTATTTCTTAGACCATGTTGGTATACCCCACATAGTTTCCACAACATATTGCTACTTACCTATAATGTATCACAAATCTGAGTAGAGGATTCAAACCCAAATAAAGAACCATAATGTAAAGCATACAAGTCTAACAATGTAAGCAAGTAAATATGATTTATCCCTAAGGTAACCCCACTTTTAGAATACTCCCCAGCAGAGTCGCCAGTTCTATGATACGGTGGGAGAACTGACTTGAGGGTTTTGCGTTTTATCGCAAATGTTATGGTTAGCAAGAGTCGCCACTGACGTTTCTTTTATCCAAAAGGAAAGGTGAAAAAGCACAGGAAAGACCTTTGAGATTATTTCTTGAGTTCGGGGGGTAGATTATGAAAAGGGAAGGTATTAGAACCTTTTTTATTCAAGGTTTTCCATGGGCTCTTAGTTACTTTCTAGATCACTTGTTTTTTTTGTTTGTTTGAAATTGTGCTTTGTGTGGTTTTTGAAAGTATTTTGTAAAAGAGGCCATTGTTTAGGTAATCTTTGTAATGATTCTTGTTTGTAAGAATGTATACAAAGATGTTTGATCTTTTGAAAATGTTTTCAAGTTTGTAAGATGTTTGAAAGTGTAAGTGTTTGTTTTGAAAATAGCAAGGATGTTTGTTTTGGAATGGAGCAAGTAATTAGGAGCAATCTACCTACTCAAATGTCTTTCTTGTTCATTTTCTTTTCCTTTGACATTGTTGTCTTGCCATTGATTTGGTAAGCAACCCTATCTTTGGATGTAAACGGGACAGGCGTGGGTCATCGTATAACCATTATTAACAATATTGCAAGGTATCTTAGCATTCTTTTTGAGGGACTAAGATCATTTGTAAGGCAACTTAGATAGCGTCATCGAGGGACTATGATCTTGTATTTGCTTGTTTTTTCTAAGATACCTTACTTGCGTAATATGACCATTTTGTATAAGGCAACCAAGTGGATTTACCCTAGGGGTGCTTGTGTGAAAATGTATTGTTTTCATGCTTGTTTTTATCTTGAATTAGGGTTTTCTAAGTGTTGATTTTAGTCTTTCCATACAAACCCTAATTACTAGCATTCGTATATAAAAGCGATAAATTGCGAAATTTTAAAGTTACTACGCTATTACAACATTGGTGGGGAGGGGGTATACAAATTCAATGGGGATTTGCAAGAATATAAACCTAGTTAATCTATTACAACAAAATTGAATGAGTATTAATGTACAAGGAATTAAAATAAATAATGTACAAAATGAATGAATGTACAAAAATGCAAAATGTAAAGAAAATGTATCTTTGTTTGATTTTCATGAAAAAAGGATTTTGTCTTAACCTAATTAAATAAAGAAAGTAATTAATTAAAATTGAATTGTATTAAGAAAAGATTTTAAATAAAAAAATTAGTTATATTAATTAATCAAAAGAAAATAAGTTTAAGAAAAGTATTTTTTGGCATTTTTATCTTGAAAATATTTATAGCATTATAGAGTATTTTTAGTATTTTTTATATCAAAAATAATGTATATAAATTAGTATGAAAGAAAATAACTAATAACCTAATTTTATTTATATTTACAAGATAATAATAAGAAGAACAAAAATTATAATTAATAAAAATATTTTTTGTAAGAAAAATAAAATAAACTAAGTCAAAATATAAATATATCATTTTTTTTGTATTTTATGATTTTTTTAGTATTTAGAAAATATATTTAAGAAAATAAAAATGAAATAAATGAAAAAAAATAAACAAACGTGGGTCAGGGGTGCCATTAGTCAACAGGGAGGTCAGCTAGCAAAAACAAAACAAGTCAGGCCCAAAGGGGCCCAGCGCCTTCCAAAAACAACAAAAATCAGAAAAGTGAAAAGTGTAAAAAATGAAAAGGGTACCACTAGGGTTCGAACCCATGTCCCATAGGTTACAGGCGCGCGCTTCTACCACTGGGGTGGCTATACATATGTTAATATAAACAAAACAATAAATATGTAAGACAAAACGCGCTCTGAAGACTTCATCTTCAACCTCCAGCCAGACCAAATGTAACTTTCTCATTTCTTATAAAAAATAAAAACTGTAAACATGAAACTTGTAGCAAATTTTCTCACAATTCCAGAAATGTAAAGTATTAAAACTATAGATCAAAGATAAGCATGAATTTTAATGGCCCTAATCTGAACCCTAAAAATTGCAGAAAGTTCAATTTCAAAATTCTCTAAGCTCAAGTAAAATTAATGGAAACTATGGACATGGTTAGCTTCAGGGCAATGACATCTACATGTTTTGTTCACAAATAAACTATTGGTGATGCCTGTATGAAGAGTTCCAAGTTGAGAAAACTTACCTCTAAACTGGAAATCATGTTTGGAGTTTGAGCTTGTTTCAAGTGATGGTGATGATCATAATAACTTCCTTGAGGTCCTAGGAAGCTAATGCAATGGTTTGCTTGAGTTGAGAGTGGCTGAAATGACTCGGAGAAGTCAATGTGCAATGCTTTGTTTTTGGTTATGGAGGATATGGTAAATGATGTTACAATAATGAAACAGGGACAGGGATAGGTTACACTTGATGTAAGGAAGCTTTAGAAACTAAAAGGCCAAGAGACGCACGAGGGAAATGTGAGTTTGATGTTCAAGGTCAGAAACTGTGCAACAATGGAGTTTTTGGGAAATTTCTGATTTGAGAGAGTTTTGGTGTATTTTAGGGTGCTTCAGCTCGTCCTATAGCTCACAAATGGTGACTCTATTTATAAGCAACAAGTTTGGAGACTTCTTGTTGATCAGAATTCAAAATCATAAGTTTATTCATAACATGTGATTTTTGAGAAATTCAAGTTTCCATGCCTTGTACTTGGTTCATAGAGTTGTTAACCACTTTAAACACAATAATTCTGACTTTGTGGATAGAGTGTAATCAAGGAAAATAAGTTGGGAGCTCAAGATACTGACTTTGTGCATAAAGCTTGCTTTACAAGAATGGATATGTTACTTTCTCCCTAAAATGGCAAATTGATTTGGACAAAGCTTGAAACAATTGGATAAGGGCATAATCAGTTGTGTAAACCATTAATTATGGAGTGAAAAACAAGTTTGAGGCCTGCAAAGTGAGGATTATGCAGCATGGCTATAGATTTGGTTCATGTGTTCATAAAAAATGACTTGTAATTCAAGTGATAAAACCCTAACTTCATCTCTTCGATTCTCCCTACTCAAGAATGATCTCAAGGAGTTATTTGACATTTTGGAAAGCTTGTAATGTGCTCTATAACCCATATTTGAATTTATTTTGAATATTACCCTTGGAACCATATGAAAAAATGCCAAGAAGTTGGGTTAAAATCCTGACTAAATTAGGGCAAAATTTCACTAAGTGTTTTGTTTCATGACCACATGTTCTTAAAATTATAACTTGAGATCCAAGAATTTTTGGAAGAAGTTGTGTGAAGAAAATTTGTAGATTTCATGGAGATATACAAATTTCATGTTGGAAGTTTCTTCTGAATCATCTTGCATCATGGTGAAAGTTTTTCTCAAAGTTATGAAAAAATAAGAAATTTCCAACACTTAGAAAAATTTCTAAGTTTAGAAATTTTGACTTTTCAAAATGAAATCTTGACTTTTTGATTTCTTGATGAATAAGTTTCTTATTTTGACGTGCTTTGATGAATTGTGATCTTTGGAATTTGATTTTGACCAAAAAGTCAAAGTTTGACTTTTTAGTATACATTTGACTTTTGATCAGTTGACTGAAAAATTCATTTGTCAATCCATTGGACTTGCAATGTTTTGAGCCATGTAATTAGGTAAAAATGATGCAATTGAACTCTTGAGATCATGCCTTAAACCAATTGATCATTTGCTAGGTCAAAAATCAGAAATTTCCCTTTCCCAGTCAAAGCCCTAATTTTGACCATTTTGCCCTTTTGGAGATTTGATCAAATTTCTTGAGGAATTGTGGTCCAAACTTGATAAAATGATACATATGAGTTTAAAATGTTGATGTGGATAAAAAAATTATGAGGTTTGACTGTAAATTGGCCATGGTTGACTTTTTCCCCAATACAGTTGATTTTTAGGTCAACTACTTAATTGACTGAGCAAAAGTGTGATCCAAGGCTTGAAACTTGACATGAGTGATATTGATGGTCCATAATGATCCATGAAAGTCATATGGGGCATTGGAAGTTCAAATATCCTTGTGCAATCTCAAACCCTAATTTTGGTCATCAATGTTTAAGGAGGTGTCTTGAGCGGATCAAACCCTAATGCAGTCTTGAATCAAAGGAGATCTTGTGAGCAAATTCTTGATAAGTGAGAGGGAAAATTTTGGAGTATAACAACTGGGATTTCAAGTTATACATCCTTGAAAGCACGTCCATGAAACTGAAGCATTCAGCAAATTCTGGGCATTTCCAAGATAGAATTTGGTTACAACTTCTGGGCCAGTTTTCACGTAGGTTCAGCCAGAGTTCACAAGAGTAATTCAAAGAAAGTCTACAAAGCGTGTTACAAGATTTCTAGAAAGTATGAAAACTCTTTCAGAACATGCTGGAGCAGGGAGATTCAAAGATCAGAAGTTGGATGTTTGTTCTAAGTTACGTTGATGCTGAACTTCTGATCCAGACTTAAGCTATGATGCATAATCTCATATTGCAGGATTTCTGGTTTGATAAATCTCCTCATCATTTAACGCTCACAACGACTTTTGAGTCTTTATCTAAAGGATTTCCCCACATGTGGCATAGAAGTACCTTTGATATCCTTGAAAAGAAAACTTTTGTACAAGTGTATGCTGGGCCCATGCTTTACCTTTTCTTTTGAGGGCACTTTTCCTTAAATTATGCTTACAAATATAGCTTAGACATGGCTAAAATCTGCTAACCACCTTTCTTTGTGCCTTGAACCATACTTGTTTGAACTTGCTTCAAGAACAAGTTGGCGCCCTAGCATATGATGGTTGTACTCTTGGCTTCTCCAAGCTACTAAATCCTTGCCTATAAATTGAACTTAATTTGCAACTGAAAAGAGGTCGAGAATTTGAGAGAAAAAGCCTTGAAACTTTGCTGAAATTTCAAAGAACTTAGAACTGTAAACACAAATACAAAACCTTCTAATTTCTGGGTTTTGCATCCAAGCTCTAATTTTCCATGTGCATTTCCTAACCAAATCGCCCACACAGCTTCTGATACACACTTGGAAGCCGTCCCAGCTTCTGTTTCAGGCTGTAACACAATCTTCACCCATCTCCATCTAAAAAAACCACAACATTACTTCTTGTTGTTCTAGAATTTTCCAGCCATTCATTAGCTTAAGTAAAAGATTGTTCCAGCCTCCTGAGCACGTAAGAAAGCTGACCAGAACATCACAACAGCCTGAACCAGACTCTAATTCAGAACAATCTCCAGAAGCAAGGTAAGTTTATTCTAACTTGTATCTCATTATTTAGGCATTGATAGGCTTGCATGGTCAAAATACAATGTAGACATCCTGACTCCGATTCTGTACATACTCATAGATTCCATATATTTTTGCCTAAGTAGAGAGGATTTTAGTTCATAACTTCTTAAGGAAATTAGGATCTATAATTAAGATCAGCAAGATACATGTTTGTTTCCTGATTTACATTTCTGATACTTTATATTTCTGAAATCATGATTGAAACCTGCCATAACTGCTATGTGTGCATTTTCTGTTTTGCTGAGAAATGGCTAAGCTGCAGATACTCTGATTGGCGTGGGGAAGAAGTTGAAATTCATCAGAACTTTCTTTATAATATATGTTTATGTTTTTATTCTAATACCAGATGTATAACCACCCCAATGGTAGAGAGCATGTGCATAAGACATTAGTGATAAGGGTCTTGAGGTCTAGCCCCCAAAACAACTTTTTTTTAATGTTTATTTCATGACTTTTTACCCCCATTAATTGGACCAGAACTTCTAGACATTCCCATCCAACAGCATTGACACTTCACTTATCCATCATCAAAATTTCTAGGTGTCCAGCTACATCAGAACTTCCACACTCTCTCAATAACCAGAACTTCTATTTTTTTTCTTTCTCACTGTTTAACACAACACATAACTTCTGACTTGTTGCTCACTGTTTTAACACACAGAACTCCTAGGCTTTCTTACTATTTTAATACACACAAAACTTCTAAGATTTTCTCACTATTCTAACACTCAGAACTTCAGCACGTAGTGACCCAGAACTTCTGTTTTTCCCTCTAACGTTTATTTCAGGACCTCAGAGTGCCTCAATCCAGAATTTCTGATCACCTCTGACGTTTCTTGCTGAACCACAACGCGCCTGGCATCCGAACTTCTGATCCTCTTTATTTTGCTTTCAGCAACATGATGATCCTTTTTCTCTTTATTTTTCCTTAGTACTATTTTTATTAATATAAAAAAGGACACTAAGATATTTTCTTTTTATTAACTAATTATTTCCTTTTTCTTTTAATTTATTAAGACAAAAAAATCATTTTCAAAACAAGTCCTTTCCTTTTTTCATATTGCACAATTCGATATGGTTGTAATAGATGATTAGAATTTACATTCTTGCAACCCCCCATTTATAAATTTGTACCCCCATCCCTAAATGATGTAATAACGCAGGACATTTACATTTCCACAATTTATCGCTTTCAAATATAAATGCTAGTAATTAGGGTGTATATGGCAAGACATGAAATCAACAAATAGATAACCCTAATCAAGACTAAATTCATGTAAGTTAAACACACTGTTAACACTTGCAACCTTAGGGTAGTCCCATTTTGTTTCCTTTCGGAAAATAGTCATGTCCCTTGAATATGGGCGTTTTAGAAAAGACCCTTGATAAAAGATCGTAGTCCCTCGATGACCCTTAATGTTGTCTTTGGTAAACGATCTAGTCCCTAAACGACATTGCTAAAAATTCCCATAGGTTGCCTTCTATGACTATACAAAAACGTCTCGTGCCCGTCCCTTCACATCCAACGATAGGGTTTCGTACCAAAACAATGGTAAGATAACAACATCTAAAGGAAGAGGAAATAAACATGAAAGACTTTTTGAGTAGGTAGAATGTTCCTAGTTACTTTCTCAATTTCAAAACCAAACATCCTTGCTATTTTCAAAACAAACACCAACACTTTCAAAACATCTTACAAACTTGAAAATGTTTTCAAAAGATCAAACACTTTGTATACATTCTTACGAACGAGAATCATTACAAAGTTTGCCTAAATGATGGCATCTTCATAAAATACTTTCAAAAACCACACAAAGCAAATTTTCAAACAAAAGTAAGTGATCTAGCAAAAAACTAAGAGCCCATGGAAAACCATGGATGAAAAGGGTGCTAATATCTCCCTTTTCATAATCTACCCCCCGAACTCAAGAAAACATCTCAAAGGTCTTTCCTATTCTTTTCAGCCTTTCCTTTTGGATAAAAGAAAAGTCGGTGGCAACTCTTGCTAAACTGCAACATTTGCGATCAAACACAAAACAACCAAGTCAGTTCTCCCACCGTATCACAATCTGATTTTAGGTCATCTGATCAATTGACTGAGAAATTTTGTAATCCAAGACTTTAAACTTGACATGAACAATATTGAGAGTCCATAATGATCCATGAAAGTCATTTGAAGTATTAGAAGTCCAATTGTCCTTTTGCAAACTTAAACCCTAATTTGAGGTATCAGTGTTGAGGAGATGGCTTGACCTAGTCAACCCTTGTGCAAGCTTGAGCTTTTGAAGATATTTGTGAAAAATGTCTTGAGAAAAGAGAAAGAAAATTTTGTGGTACAATAGATGCCCCTGTTCAATCTTCTTAAACCTGAAGAATTAGAATTACGAGTTTTTCCATTTGTGACTAAAAGGTGGAAGAGGATTGAACACCAAAGTGCCCATAAATTTGCACTTGTTGGTGTATGAAATAATGTTGTTGGTTGATTATGTCGAGAATGGGATTAAATATTCCGTTTGGAGAGGTAATTTCGGAGATTGGCTTGAAGATGCCATCTTGATTGACTGTTGATAAGCCCGGTGTTTGACTTGACCTTTTAAGAGATGCATCTAGAAGAGAGTCTGCATGCAACTACTACTTTAACGGGTAATGAAGGAATTTGTGACAACCACTACTTCAACAGGTTATGAAGGAATCTAATGATGATTACTACTTCAACGGGTTATGAAGGAATCTGTGACGACTACTACTTCAACATGTTATGAAGGAATCTGTGACGACTACTACTTCAACAGGTTATGAAGGAATCTATGACGACTACTACTTCAGCAAGTTATGAAGGAATCTATGACGACTACTACTTCAACATGTTATGAAGGAATTTGCGATGACTACTACTTCAACAGGTTATAAAGGAGTCTATGAAGAATTCTACTTCAACAGGTTATGAAGGAGTCTATCACGACTACTACTTCAACATGTTATGAAGGAATTTGTGATGACTACTACTTCAACAGGTTATGAAGGAATCTATGATGACTACTACTTCAACAGGTTATGAAGGAATCTATGACGAATACTACTTCAACATGTTATGAAGGAATCTATGACGACTACTACTTCAACAGGTTATGAAGGAATCTATGATGACTACTACTTCAACAGATTATGAAGGAATCTGTGATGACTACTACTTCAACAGGTTATGAAGGTATCTATGACGACTACTACTTCAACAGGTTATGAAGGAATCTGTGACGACTACTACTTCAACAGGTTATGAAGGAATCTATGACGACTACTACTTCAATAAGTTATGAAGGAATTTGTAACGACTACTACCTCAACAAGTATGTTTTTCAGAATGATTCCCTGGGGCAAGTCTTCAATGGGAATACTTGTCAGATTTTAGTCTCTATAGAGAATTGTCTGATTATGTAGATAGCTGATGATATTCATCTGTTAATTGATTTTTCCTGCAAAGGTAAAGAGTTAGTTATTACGAAATTTTATGATGCATGTATTATGTAATGATGTTCTCAAAGTAAATGAGATCGTGTTATATGCATTTTGTATGCATAAGTTATGATGCATGAATGTTGTTAAAATGTATATTTGTTTGGGAAAATAGATCCATGACCACTGCTAGGGAGTTGGGGAAATAAACCCTGAAGACCTTACTGGGGAAGGACTTTTTGCAAAGTTTCTTTTTTAGTTCTGGAAAACATGAATGGGGAAGCGAATTTCCATGGAACGTGTCTTTTGGAAATCTGGATGGAGTAACCCTGTGGGGATAATGTTATTGACATAACTTTATGGGGACATCCCAAATCCTCAAGTAAATACTTATTACTTCGTGCATTCATTTATGAACAATTAATTGTGTTCATATGCATATGCTCATTCAATTTTAGTCATTTGATGTTTTTGCACCCAAAATAGAAAAAACAAAAAGTTTTCACTTTAAAGTATATTTTTATTGATAATTTGCCTAAAAAAATACATTTTTTGTACAGGGAGACAAAAATCCTAGTAAGAGGAAGTCATCAAAAAAACAAAAAGAATACAAGGTAAAGACAAGAAGTTATAGCCATGTGAAAGTGATCTCATTGGGTTCCAACTCTGCTATTGCCCTTATGTCTTTGAACATCATCCCCCTCCGTCAAAAGAAGTTGATTGGATTGATCTCGTACCATTTAAACTTTTGACCTTGGTAATAAAGTTGGCTGTAGTGATTCGACGAGACATAGTCATACACTTTTAATCCTTAACTTTTTCCTGTACTGCCCTTTCAGGTTTTCAGTCCACCAGGATACCCTTTTTTTGCCTAAGCCGCCCTTTCAGGGTTTTGATTTTCCAGGTATACAATATTTTATTTATATCCCTAACTTTTTCCCGAACCTTTTGGTTCGCCGGGATGCCCTTATTTTTGCCTAGGTATGTCAACCTAGCGGGTCATTCTTTATGCGTAGTATTTTTTTGACTATATCTACGTTCATAGGATACGGGAAATCTTCGCCATCCATAGTGGTTAGCATCATTGCACCACCAGAGAAAACTTTCTTGACAACAAATGGCCCTTCATAAATGGGAGTCCATTTGCGCCTGGGATCTTCTTGTGGTAAAATGATGCACTTTATTACCAGGTCGCCAGCCTGGTATACTCGAGGTTTGATCTTCTTGTTGAATGCCTTGATCATACTCTTTTAATACATTTGACACTGACAGACAGCAGCCAATCTCTTCTTATCAATCAAATTCAACTGATCCAATCTTGTCTAAATCCATTCATCTCAACCTAAACCCGTTTCTTTCATAATCCTCAGAGAAGAAATTTTCACTTCAACAGGCAAGACAACTTCCATGCCATAGACTAAAGAGAAAGGGGTTGCCCTAGTTGATGTTCAAGCTGAGGTACAGTAGCCATGAATAGAAAATGGTAGCATCTCATGCTAATCTTTGTAGGTCACTACCATCTTTTGTATAATCTTCTTTATGTTTTTGTTGGGAGCTTCCACAGTGCCATTCATCATTGGTCTGTATGGAGAAGAATTGTGATGCTTGATCTTGAACTGTGTACAAAGTTCAATGATCATAAAATTGTTGAGGTTGGTTCCATTGTTGGTGATGATCCTTTCAGGGATGCCGTTTCGGAAGATAAGGTTATGCTTGATGAATCAGGCTACAACGCTCTTAGTGACTGAGGCAAATGAAGCATCTTCGACCCATTTGGTGAAGTAATCAATGGCGACGAGGATGAAATGATGTCCATTAGAGGCAGTGGGCTTGATTTCTCCGTTCATGTCAATGCCCCACATTGCAAATGGCTACGGAGTAGTCATGACGTTCAAGGGTATTGGAGGTACATGAACCTTGTCGGCATAGATCTGACACTTATGGCAAATCCTCGAATGGTGATGAAAATCAGTTTCCACAGTTGACCAATAGTAACCAGCCCTCATAATTTTCTTGGCCATAGTGTGTCCACTAGAGTGAGTTCCAAAGATACCGTCATGCATGTCCTCCATGATCTCTTTCGCCTCCTTCTTATCCACACAACGAAGCAGAGTTGAATCATGGTTGCGTTTATACAAAATCCCATTGCTTAGGAAGAATTTGGTTGAGAACCTTCGTAGGAATTTTTTGTCATTGATTGAGGATCCCTAAGGACATTCTTGTGCTTTAAGGTACCTCCTCACTTCATGATACCAAGGCTTCTCTTTGTCAGTGTCAATTTCATAACAGTGCGCAGGTTCGTTAAATCTTTTGATAGTAATTCTAGGAGCTTCGTTGTCCCAATTGACCTTGAACATAGACGACATAGTTGCTAAGGCACATGCCAACTGATTTTCTTCCATTGGAAAGTGTTCAAAGGTGACCTCTTAGAACTAAGGGGCTAAGGTTAACACAAGCTCTTTGTAGGGGATCAAATTAGGATGTTTGGTATCCCACTCTGTGATACGGTGGCAGAACCAACTGTTATACTGGTTTGCATTTTTCGTTCGCAAAATGTCGTGATAAGCAAGAGTTGCCACCGACTTTTATTTTATCCAACAAGGAAAAGGAAAAAGAACAGAAAAAACCTTTTTCGAGAATGTTTCTGAGTACGGGGGTTAGATTACAGAAAGGGAAGGTGTTAGCACCCTTTCTATCCATGGTTTTCCATGGGCTCTTAGGTACTTGCTCATTTTGAAATTTCTTGTGTGTGCTTGCTTTGAAAAGTTTTGTTTTACTTCGTTTTAACCCTTGTTTCTGTCCTCAAGAGTATTACGAAGTTGTTTTGAAAACATTTTTTGGAAAGTGTTTGTTTGAAAAAAGTTTTTGTTTGTTTGAGCAAGTACTTAAGAGTTTTCTACCTACTCCAAAAAGACTGTTCGTTTTCCTTTAGACAGCGCTATCCTATTATTAAGGAATAGGTAGCACCGTAATTGGAGTTTTAAAGGGACGTTCGAAGGGACGAAATAGTCTCTGAAGGCAACAAATAAGGATACCTTAGCATTTCTAAGGGACTACCGTCATAAGATCAATTGGTAGGCAACTCGAGGGACAAGTAGGGACTATTATTTTTATGACGACTTTGAATCGCGAGTCCTTGCTAAGGTATCCCTATGTTCGAGGGACACGACCATTATTTCCGAGGCAACCAAGTGAGGCAAACCATAGGAGTGAGCATGTGCGAGTATTTGATTTCAGTTATTTAATCTTTGCACAATTAAGGTGATCTAATGTTTTAATTTTCGGTTATTCTTTCCATACAATCCTATTAACATACATCTAAGCAGTTCATAGTTTGCGAAAATTAAAATACAGGAAAGTTTAAAGTCCTAGCTATTACAGGGCTTTCGCAGATACATAATTATCTTGACTATAAATAACGATGCGGAAATTTAAAACCCTAATTAAATCTATTACAACCTGAAGCAGATACAATAATAGAAAAAAGAATTAAAATGCGCGCGACGAATTAAATGCGAGAATGAATTAAGAAACCTAAAAAATCTAATTGAAAAAATATTTAAGTTATTTTTTTGAGAAAAAATTAATTAGGTTATGCACAAAATTAAAACCCTAATTTCTAATTAATTTAAATTATATAAAAAAGGAATTAAATTTCCCTAAATTAAATTAATCTAATTAATTAAGGAAATAAAATATTTTTATGAAAAAAATGATTTTTAATGTTTTTATGATTTTTTTGATTAAAAGAAACAATGATTTTTGGTGTTATTTTAATAAAGGAAAATTATTAACAAAATTAAAATAAAGGAAATAATAAAAGAAGAAAAGAAATTGGTCCTGTTAGAAGCTGAAAAGGGGGGGTGCAACGTTGAATTGTAAGGCCCAAAAGAATGGTCATCCCAACCTTGGCGTGAGATTCAGTGTGATTCCCTTCTGATGGTCTACCATGCTCCTTGCTTGCTGGGAGTTGGATTGGTGATGGTGATAATCCATGGGCTGGATTGTTGGAGCACATGGTGGACGCCTGGAAACATAATGTATAGAATCTGCATGTAAATGTTGAGAAAATAATAAAACGCTGGGACCTGGGTTCGAACCCATGTACTTTTTCTTACAAACGTGCGCCTTTGCCAATGAACCACCTGTCTGAATTGTTAATAATAACAACAATTAATAATATAATGGAAAAACAAGTGGATAACTGAATCACAAAAACATGGCCACCATGTACTCAAATGGACCAGTGATGATTGAACACATCATTGTTGTACCCCAAAATTTGCCCTCCCATATTCTTCAAAGATTTGGCAAGATCAAGCTTCAAAATCTCTCAAGGATTGCACAGTCCAATTGCCTCCTAACACAGTCAAAATTAGGGTTTTGGTTCTTGCAAAGAAATTGAGGTTTTCAAGGGTCCAATAAAGTCCCATATGCCTATATACATTGTCAAGCATCTATATGTCAAATTTCAAGACTCACAGCATCAAGTTGCACAGTCAAAAACCCTAATTGTCTCACAGTCAACTGCAGGGCAAAATGGTCATTTGACAGTCAAAAGTCAAAATTTTTGGTCAACATCTTATTTTGAAGCCACAATCATCATTTGATCAATTCTTGATCATGATTCCACAAGCATGGCTCAAAAAGTCTCAAGATGCAAAAGTTTCTATTTTTGGACAGTTGGAAAAGTCAACTGCAATTTGACCAGAGCATAACTTTTTCATGGTTTATCATAAAAATCCCATCCAATGCTCATTTTGAAGGGGATGACATTTCCTACAACTCATATTCACATTCCAAGTCCAAGAAATGCTCTCACAAAAAAGTTATCAATTTCAACATTATAGGTCATTTACAAAAGTCAACAAAAAGGAACTTTAAGTCAAAGACCATAACTTAAGATTGGTAAATCAAAATGACATGGGACCAAAGACATTGGTTAGAGGACTTCAAGACCTTTCCAAAATGTCCAAGAACATGTTCATAGCTTCAAAATTGAGCAAGATATGCATTGGAGAAGTTGGGAAAGTTTTGGGAACTTTCAAAAGTCAACTTTGCCTAAAACACTTCAATTTTGCTAATGGGCCTCAAATTCCTTCTTGAATATTTACCCAAAGCCTATGCACGACCCATTAAGCTTAATTTGACTTATTTTCTTATTTTTAATTAATTAATTGAATTTATATTAATATTAATTCATTTAATTGGTTTTAATCATAAGAAAATTCAAAAGATGTGCTTTTTAAATCTTTTTGTGAAGGAAATAAGGCTAGGGCAAGCTGGCAACTCGTTTCTCAATCAACAAGGCAAAATATCCATGATTGGCAAGGTTTCATGAAAGAAAAGATTGAAAAAGATATGATTGGCAATCACATATTCAAGTCATAATGCAATGGATTCATGGGCCTTATTCTAACCTAAATTCATTCACATACATATGTTGAGTAAAACCCTAAAGCTAGACACGAAAAAAGCTGCCATAGAAAGCCATAACTAATTTGCAAAAATTCAAGAAAAACTTGGAAACTGAAATCAATATTGCAGGTGAATTCAAGGCCTAAAATTGTTTCCAATACATTGTTGAACCTTCCAGGAAGCCATTGCAATCAAGAACGAAGCTTAACACGCAAAGAATCAGAGAACACAAGTGACACGGTTTGCTTTATTTTCCAGATTTGCATATCACGATTCATGTGTTTTTGACCATTTTTTTGGATTGATTTATATTAATAGGGACCTTCTAAAGCTGTTGGTACAAACCAATTTGGTTATAGCCCTCTGAATCAAAATCCACCATGGATAAAATCTAGGGTTCCGAAGCTATCAAATTAGGGCTTTACTCCTAAGGAAAAATTAGACCTCCAAACCTGTTTGGACAAATTCGTCAGGCCAAGACGAAATCATTGACAGTATCGCGCTCAATTTATATAACCTGTGTGCTTAATCGCTATTTTTGGCACTTTCAGTTTGTGGGGGTTTAAAACCCCCGCTATTTGCTTGCTTTTTGTTTCAGGAAACGAAGAAGAAGACGTGTGTGGCATCATGTAACTGGAAGATTCAAATCTGGCGCGCTTTATTTTGTTTTATACCATTATGATTGTTTTTCTTATATAATAATTATTGTTCACTTATATTACAAACGCGTTTGAATGGTTCAGTGGCAAAGGCACAAGGGCAAGGAACGCTGGGACCTGGGTTCGATTCCCAGGTCCCCCATATAATTCTTTCTATTTTTTCACAAAGTATTCACATGCAGTACACGCCCAGAATTCCATCTTGCACCCTCACGCCTAAGCCTGCCAAGTGGCCATAAGATCCATCCAGCGGCCAGAAGGTGAAGTCCATGGTGTACCCCAGTCAAACAGCATGCGCGTGATGCCAGAAAGTCAAATGTGACTTTGTCCAATGGGCCAGAATTTCTCAAAGTTCACCTCCACATGGGCCATCTAACCCCCTTGGTTTACATAATTTTATTTCTTTTCTTTCAATTCTTTTAATTGTTTTAATTATTTTTTACCACAAATTAATTTTCCATAATAAAAATCAGAAAATAAAATTGTTTTATTTTTAATTATTTATTAAATTTACCATTAACCTATTTTTGTAAATAAATATGAATAACTAACTTAGTTTAATTTAGATTTAAATTCTAAGCCTTTTTCTTAATAAAAATAAAATTGCATAGAATTAGGTTTTGATTTCTTTTTTTAATCATATTTTATTAATCATCATTATTACTATTTATTATTATTATTTTGTACATAAACATGTAAATTAATTAATTAGTTTAAATTAGTTAACTTTAACATTTTTATTAATAAGTAAAATAAACTTAGAACTAGGGTTTCACTAATTTTAATTTTAATTCTTTTTTTTCTTCTTTATTTCCATAATAAACACAAAAAACATAAAAAAACACTTTCTTTTCCTTAATTAATTAATTAGGTCTTAATTTAATTTAATTTCTCAAAAGGGTCCAACACCCTCGGACGTCCCAATTTAATTCTTTCGCGCGCTGTTTTCTTATTTGATTATTATGTAACTGTTCAAGGATGTAATAGTAATTAGGTTTATTGTTTTTACTTTCCGCATTTTTATCAAAAACGGGTCTTTGTATTTTGGCGATGTATAGACCCGCGCCTTGTAATAGCGTAGCTTTTATCTTTCCGTATTTCCTTTTCCGCACTCTTAAACGTCTAAATTGCATGAAAGAATGTATGGTAATTAAAAACAACTCGTAGCTCACAATGCCATGATCAAAGATAACTGTTAACATGAAAATAACACACAATGCACATGCCACTTCTAGGGTACGCCTCACTCGTTGCCTTGAAAGTGGTCGTCAAGTATAGGATGTTTTAGCGGTCGCTCTTATGTCTAAGATCCATTCGCCTTGAAACGGTTGCCTCGGATTAAAAAGGATCTAGGACATTAGGGTTACTTCTAAGGTGTCCTACCGTTGCTTCGGTGACCACACTGTCCCTACAATCGAATTGACCCGAACACCTCCAACGGTGGTGCTACCTACCTCTCAATGGTGGGATGGCACTACCTTAAGGACTTTTACACAGCCTAATTCCTTAGGGTAGGTGGATGACTCATGGGTACTTGCTCTCTACAAAACAAAACAAAAATCTTTTCACACTGACACTTTCAAAAGCTTTCAAAACATATTTTTCAAACACTCTTGAGGACAGATACAAGAGTCATTCAGAAATCTTTCAAAGAAACTTTTTCAAAACCCACTCACATTTGAAAAGCAAAAACATTTTGAAAACATAAGAGCAAGTACCTAAGAGCCCGTGGATAACCACGGATAGAAAGGGTGCTAACACCTTCCCTTTCTATAAATCTACCTCCCGAACCGAGAAACATTCTCATAAGGAATTTTGCTGTGCTTTTGTCCTTTCCATGTTGGAGAAAATAAAAGACGGTGGCGACTCTTGCTTCCGCGACATTTCGTGAACCAGCTTTAAACAGTCAGTTCTATTTCCACCTATCACAGAACTGGCGACTCTGCTGGGGATACTTAAAGTGAGGTGTACCTTAGGATAGATCATACTTGTGTTTTCAATTGCCTTGTTTTGTTTGCTTTATTATTGTGGGCATTGTTTTGGGAGTTCTATAGATCCTAACCCGGATCTGGGGGATACCTTCTTAGAAAGTAGCAACAAGACTGTGAGGGAACTGTGCGGGGTATACTGACACGGTTGAAGCAGTCTGCTACGTTTATATGGCACTTTGGTGAGTACCGGTAACCCTTGAATCAAGTCAAGGAGAGTACGGGGCCACCACGTGGTGTCGTGAAGCATCAACTGACCTTAGGAACCTTAATTGAACCATCCTGGCCTCTTTAGGGTAGTGAGATAACTGACATTGGTGCAGTCCGAAGTTGGTTGATACTCGATACTACACACATTGAGGGTTGTTTTCTTGGAATATTTTGATCGCCAGTTCAGTGGCTAAATCAAAAAAATGAACACAGAAAACAACCCAATGATTTTGAGCTCCTTAGAACCCGGTTACTTTTGATAGGACAGGTTTTGAGCCCACCAACTTCAAGAGGGTAGTACCTCAGACCCCATGCTGGCCTTAACTCTAAGGGCTATGGCGTGACTTGTGTGCCTTATCATGTTTGCTTTTGTGGATACTTGTGGTGTGTATTTATCATAACATCATAACATCATACAACATCATATGCATCTACTAACCATTTCAGGGGTTCGAATCTTCATCTTTGTTCTTGTTTTGTAGGATATGGAAACTATCCGCATAAAGACAATTCAGATCAGCCTTGTAAGGATCCCTCCTTAGCTTAAGGAGCTTGCATCCAGGATTCCCGAGAGCTTTTCTTTCAGTGAGAAACATGGAAGACTCATCAGCTTGGTCAACACCAACATTGAGGAAGATATGATAAAGGTCCTCTTCTAGTTCTTTGACCCGTTGCACCACTGCTTTACTTTCCTGGATTATCAACTGGTGCCTACCTTGGAAGAGTTCTCACAGCTTCTGAAGATCCCTATCCTTGGTCAACTACCCTACAACGGTACAGAAAAGGAGCCAAAACTTGAAGAGGTTGCTAAAGCATTACGCCTGCAACCATCTGACATCAAGGGACATTGGGAAGTTAGAAGTGGTATCAAAGGGTTCTTGGCCAAGTTTCTGTTTGAGAAGGCACAAGAATGTTGGAATTCCCTTGACCTACAAGCCTTTGAAGAAGTTGTAGCCCTCCTTGTCTATGGGTTGGTGTTGTTCCCGAATCCCGATCAACTTATAGATATCAATGCCGTCAAGATCTTCATGTCCAAGAATCCTATACCTACGTTGCTTGGGGACATCCTTCACTCATGTTACACTCGAACCATGAGAAAAAGAGGTGTTCTCATGTGCTGCACTCCTCTCCTGGGAAGGTGGTTTATTTCACACCTTCCACAATCAGTTTTGAAGAACGAGCGGGGTTTGAAATGGTCACAATGATTGATGACTCTTACGTATGCTGATATACATTGGTGTTCTCGGTCCAGAGAGAATGTCACTATCATTGATCGTTGTGGGGAGTTTCCTAATGTTCCTTTACTTGGAATTAGAGGAGGTATTACTTACAACCCGTGTCTGGCTTTGAGACAGTTTGGTTATGCTCGGAGGGATGGCCCTCACGACATGTTAATTCCTGACATAGTTTTTGACTTCGACAACGATGCACAAGGACTTCGCCAGAGATTTATCAGAGCTTGGAGGATGCCCAACAGGGTAGATAGCAAGACACTGGGGCACAAGAACTCCATCCCTTTGGAGCCTTATCTCAAGTGGGTACGAGCCCGCTCCCAGAAGTTGGTGATGCCATATCCTCATGTTCTCCCTGTGATCAAGGAGCCAGTGTTGGAAGGAGAGGTCCCGTACACCATTCATCATCCTGACATGCCTACATCCTGGGAAGAAATGCAGAAGAGCTAGATCCAGCTAAAGGAAGAACGGAATTCTCTTGAATCTAGTCTACATGCCAGTGAGAAGAAGGTCTTGGAGCTCACCCGCCTACTGCACGAGGAAAAGACTCCCAATACTTACATAGCTCCAAAGAGGATGTGCAGTGTCTTTTGGGATTAAATTATTTTGTAATTTTTGCCCATGAGGCCTTGATGTACTGAACAAATTATTTCTTAATGATAACGTGTGTTCCTTTTTGTCTAAAACAAATTTGAACTTTTGAATCCTTGAATGCATTGCATAAACAGCATATCATGCATCATGTGCATAGCAGGTACTCTTTTTTCAGGTGGTTTAATCTTCTTCGCCGTTTATTTCAGCTCGTCTCATCATGAATCCTGAATCATCTACTGAGCAATCCATCAAGGCCCTACAGGCTCAGAACGCCCAATTCCAAGAGTTGATCATGAGTTTAGCCCAAGGTCAAGAGGAATTGAAGGCTCTGCTGGTAAAGAAGAAGAAGAAGAGAACTGTACTATTCAACACTGGCCGGAGGTTTGGCAACACACTGCAAAATGAGGCTGATCAAGCTGGTTCTTCTGTAGGGAAAGGCAGTCCCCAAGGGGGAAGGGTTCCTAGTCCTGTGGTCTCTGACAACGAGACGGATTTCAATGATGAGCAGTACCCTCCCGCTGAAGACAGGTACAAGCAGTTAGAGGATCGTCTGAATGCCATGGAAATTCAACAAGTGCCTGGGTTGGATTTTGGAGATCTGGGTCTATCTTCCGGTGTGGTGATCCCACATAAGTTCAAGGCACCATCTTTCACAAAGTATGACGGGGCGTCCTGCCCTAAGCTACATCTCAGATCTTATGTGCGGAAGATCCAACCATATACTGTGGACAAGAACTTATGGATCCATTTCTTCCAAGAGAGTCTTTCAGGGACTCAACTCGAATGGTTCTATCAGCTGGATGGAACCAATATTCGTAACTGGGAGGACTTGGCTATTGCTTTTTATAAGCAGTATCAGTACAATGCCGACCTCGCTCCTACACGTACCTAACTCCAGGGTATGTCGCTAGGATCGGGAGAAGGTTTTAAAGAGTACGCGCAAAAGTGGAGAGACCTGGCTGGCAGGGTGCAGCCACCATTAACCGACCGTGAGCTCGTGGACATGTTCTTGGGGACCCTATCCGGGCCGTTCTTCAACCACCTGATCGGTAATTCTTCTGCAGGTTTCACAGACCTCATTCTGACGGGTGAAAGGATAGAAGCTGGTATGAAATCAGGGAAAATACAGAAAGGTGCGTCCTCAAGTTCTGAAAAGAAGCCTTTTAAAAAGGAAGCCAGTGCTGTGTATGGGCCCAGGAGGCAAAATAAACCGGAACGCCACCAAGCTGTCAACGCAGTGGTAATTGCAAAGCCTGTTGCCGCTCCTCGGCAACCTAACCAACTAAGGGGTGAGAGACCCAGAAGAGAATACACTCGGCTTAGTATGACCTTGTCACAGATTTTGCCGCAACTGCTATCAACCAACTTGGTAACGATCAGAGAAGCTCCGAAGGTGGTAAACACAACATCTCCGAAGTACAATCCCAACGCCCGCTGTGCTTATCACTCTGATAGCCCGGGGCATTCTACTGATGATTGTTGGGCCCTGAGGAATAAGGTTCAGGACCTTATTGATGCTAAAGAGGTTCAGTTCGAGGCGCCCGAGAAGCCTAATGTGGTGACAGCTCCCATGCCCAATCATGGGGTGAATGCTATCAGGGATGGTGACGAAGTGGAGGAATCTGAGTTCAACAGTTGGATCTACCCAACGGCCGATAGTGGACTGAACAATTGGACTGCAAAAGACTACATACCTGTTACTTTTGTTACTCAGTAATGAACTCTTTTGTTTTTAAATTTGTAATGAACAATAATGTGAAACTTTATGGCCCGGTGTCCTACCCGGGGCACCGTGGCTTCATTTGTGAGGGCTTATTATTTGTCATTTCCATATATCATGAATAAAAACATTGGACGTTTTCGCATTTCAAATCTTGTGCTCCCTTTCTTTCTTTCTTTATATATTGCAAAATAGCTATATTTACACACACTCACCTATACAGGTTTCAATCCACTCTGGATCTCACTGGTAACGACTCTGCTACTGCTAGTTATGACTTCGAAAATCCGATCAACTTAGCCGAAGACGAAGGTGAAGATGATTGTGAAGTGCCTGGCGAGCTTACAAGACTGTTACTCCAGGAAGAGAGGGCCATTCAGCCACATGAAGAGCCAGTGGAAACGGTAAATCTGGGTACTGAGATAGATAGAAAGGAAGTCAAGATTGGTGCCAACCTAGAGCTCAGCATGAAACAACGGTTGATTCAGATGTTGCATGATTATGTGGAAATCTTCGCCTGGTCTTACGAAGACATGCCTGGGTTGGATACCGACATTGTGGTTCATCACCTGCCTACCAAGGAAGACTGCCCTCCGGTTAAACAGGAGGTTCGCCGTATGCGTCCAGCGATGTCCGAAAAAATCAAAGCTGAGGTTATGAAACAATTCGATGCCGGGTTTCTAGCAGTGACCTCTTACCCTCAGTGGGTTTCCAACATGGTTCCGGTGCCGAAGAAAGATGGCAAGGTCCGAATGTGTGTTGATTACAGGGATTTGAACAGGGCGAGCCCCAAGGATGATTTCCCTCTACCTCACATCGACGTTCTGGTTGACAATACTGCACATCACAAGGTCTTCTCCTTCATGGACGACTTTTCAGGTTATAATCAGATCAAGATGGCTCCTGAAGACATGGAGAAGACTACCTTTGTTACTCAGTGGGGCACCTTCTGTTACAAGGTCATGCCTTTCGGGTTAAAAAATGATGGGGCAACCTACCAACGTGCTATGGTTGCTTTATTTCATGACAGGATCCATCATGAGATAGAAGTATACGTCGATGATATGATTGCAAGGTCTCAAACTGAGGAGTAACACCTTGACCATCTACAGAAGCTGTTTGACCATCTGAAGTTGTACAAGCTGAGGTTGAACCCAAACAAATGCACATTTGGGGTAAGATCTGGAAAGTTGCTAGGCTTCGTCGTGAGCGACAAAGGTATTCAAGTGGACCCTGCCAAAGTTAAAGCCATACAAGAGATGCCAGTTCCCAAGACAGAGAAAGAAGTCAGAGGCTTTCTAGGACGTCTGAATTACATTGCTCGATTCATCTCGCACCTAACTGCTACCTGTGAACCAATCTTCAAGTTGCTGAAGAAAGATCAAGTAGTACGTTGGAATGATGAATGTCAGGCCGCTTTCGACAGAATCAAAGAGTATCTCCAAGAACCACCTATTCTTATGCCACTGGTTGAAGGGAGACCTCTAATACTATACTTGACAGTACTTGACAGCTCAATGGGGTGTGTGCTGGGGCAGCATGACGAGTTTGGCCGAAAAAGCATGCCATTTATTACCTTAGCAAAAAGTTTACCGACTGTGAGACCCGATACTTACTGCTCGAGAAAACTTGTTGCGCTTTGGTATGGGCTGCTCGCCGGCTGAGACAGTATATGCTGAATCACACTACTCTGTTGATTTCAAAAATGGATCCAATAAAGTACATATTCGAAAAGCCTGCTCTGTCTGGAAGAATAGCAAGATGGCAGATGATCTTGACAGAATACGACATCCAGTACACGACTCAGAAAGCTATCAAGGGAAGTGTGTTGGCAGACCATTTGGCACACCAGGCAGTGGATGACTACCAGTCAATGAACTTTGAATTTCCTGACGAGAACATCATGGTAGTGACTGATTGTGAAGTACCTGGACCGGATGAAGGACCTGAGGAAGGATCCCGATGGTCTATGCACTTTGACGGAGCCTCAAACGCTTTGGGTAATAGTATCGGCGCTGTGATCATATCCCCAAAAGGCACTCATACTCCACTTACTGCCCGGCTATGCTTCAACTGCACCAACAACATGGCGGAGTATGAGGCGTGTATCATGGGTCTTCAAGCTGCAATTGACCTAAGGATCAAGTTTCTGAGTGTCTTCGGAGATTCCGCTCTCGTGATTAATCAGATCAAAGGCGAGTGGGATACGAAACACCCAAATCTCATTCCTTACAAAGAGTGTGTGTTGACATTGATCCCCCACTTCACAGAGATAACTTTTGAACACTTCCCAAGAGAGGAGAATCAGTTGGCGGACGCGCTAGCTATGATGTCTTCTATGTTCAAAGTCAAATGGGACAACGAGGCTCCCCGGATCATTATCTGGAAATTGGATGAACCTGCATATTGCTGTGATCTTGAGGCTGAAGAGGTAACTGAAAAACCTTGGTATCATGAAGTGAAGAGGTACCTGGAAGCTCAAGAATACCCCGAGGGCGCATCTGTTAATGACAAGAAGTTTCTGAGAAGGTTCAATGCAAAGTTCTTCCTCAGCAACGACATTCTGTACAAGCGAAACCATGATTCAACCTTACTGCATTGTGTGGATAAGACTAAAGCAGAAAGAATCATGGCAGAACTACATGAAGGTACCTTTGGAACACATTCTAGTGGACACACCATGGCAAAGAAAATCCTTCGGGCAGGATATTTCTGGTCCACAATGGAAGCGACTGTTACCAACATTCTCGGACATGTCACAAGTGCCAAATCTATGCTGATAAAGTGCACGTTCCTCCAGTCCCTGTGAATATCTTGACTGCACCTTGGCCTTTTGCAATGTGGGGCATTAATATGATCAACGAGATCAAACCTATGGCATCCAACGGGCATCGCTTCATCCTGGTGGCAATCGATTACTTTACGAAGTGGGTGGAAGCAGCTTCCTATGCTACTGTAACCAAGAACGTCGTGGCACGATTCATTCGGCATAACCTGATCTGTCGATACGGCGTCTCGGAAAGGATCATTACAGACAATGGTACCAATCTTAACAACAAGATGATCACCGAGCTCTGCGAGCAATTCAAGATACAGCACCACAACTCTTCTCCCTACCGGCCGAAGATGAATGGGGTTGTAGAGGCAGCTAATAAGAACATCAAAAAGATTGTGCAGAAGATGACAGTGACCTATAAAGATTGGCACGAGATGTTACCCTTTGCTCTTCATGGGTACCGTACCTCAGCAAGAACGTCAACCGGGGCAACTCCCTTTTCCTTGGTCTATGGCATGGAGGCAGTCTTGCCGATTGAAGTTCAGATACCCTCTCTCCGGATAATGAAGGATGCAGATCTGAGCGAAGATGACTAGATTCAGACCCGACTTGATCAATTGAACCTAATTGACGAAAATAGACTCACTGCTATCTGTCATGGTCAAACGTACCAAAAACGGATGATCAGGGCATTTAACAAGAAAGTCAGACCACAAGAGTATCAAGTTGGGGACCTGGTAATCAAACGCATCATTCTTCCTCAAAGTGATCCCAGGGGAAAATGGACCCCCACGTACGAAGGGCCATTTGTGGTTAAGAACATCTTCTCAGGAGGGGCCATGATTCTAACCACTATGGATGGTGACGACCTTCCTCACCCCGCCAATGCAGACACAGTAAAAAGATACTACGCATGATAAAAGACCCGCTAGGTTGACACACCTAGGCAAAAATAAGGGCTTCCCGGCGAACCAAAAGGGTTCGGGCAAAAATAAGGGATGAAAATGAAAAATCGTACACCCGGCAAGTCGAAAACCTGAAAAGGAGGCTTGGGCAAAAATGGGTATCCCGGTGGACTGAAAACCCGAAAGGGCGGTCCAGGCAAAAGTTAGGGATAAGCGTAAGTGATGAGACGCTCGAAGATATAAAGGCGATAGCAGAGTTGGAACCCAGTGGGATTATTCCTTTCACATAGCTGTTTTGTTTTCCTTTCACAAAATTGTATAAACTCTGTTGTTCGGCAGCGTTCTCTTACTAGGACGTCAACCTTTTGTACATAAACGCCTATTTACGGGCAAATTCAAAAATCAATACAAATTCACTTTTTAGACCAATTGCCAATTATTTTTCCTTTTTCTGTTTTGTTTTGCAAAGAACGTCCAATGTTCAATTTTTGATATATGCATTTGACACTAATTGCTAACTCATAAATATTTGCATGCGAAACAAAGGACTAATTACAGATGACATCAGAAACAGGGGAAATAATGAGTTGTCTAAGCGATCTAGTTGCTCTGTCCACCAAGGTACCAAGGTAGGTTCGGCTGAAGAATGTAATCCAGATACCTTCACTCCCCGCCGAGTAAGATAAGACTCAGCAATACTCTCCCAAGCAGTTGGTCTCCAATCAACCCTAACAAGGCACAATATCCCTAGCAAGTCAGCAACACTCTCCCCGAGCAGAGTTAGTCTACTGTCAGCCTTAAGGAAGTTGAATTATCCCCAGAAAATCTCAATATTCCTCAGCGGAGTATGCAGACATTCCTAACAAGCATCCCCGGCAGTCTTGATCTAAGATTGTTCCCCGGTGGAATACCGGACATCCAATGGAGCCATTCCATAATACAGTCCAAAGTCTCCCCAGGAAAGTTGAATTAATCTCCCCAACAGGAAGCTTATCCCCAGTAGATTCTGGAAGCTTATCGCCTACAGAGCACGAATGCGTCTCCCCGGCTTTATTCAAAGGTTATTCCCTACCAGGGCTTATAACTGGGTTATCCTCAGCTAAAAGCCACAGAAAGATCGTCCTCGGCGAAGTTCAACGGTACCCCCAGCGGAGTTCATCAAATCTCCAACATAACACATCAACGGTATCCCCAACGGAGTTATCATCAAACCTCAGTGAAGTATCTCTTCCCACAGAGTAATTCCCCCGCAGAGTAATCTCTTCGCCAAGGTTATTCCTCAACGGAGTCATCTTCTCCTATGAGTTTATTCTCACAACCGTCATCCCCAGCGGAAACGAAGAACTCCACTCTTCAACATCAGCCCAGGATTCAACAAACTCCCGGCATTCGTCAAGGATTTATTTTCCTAGACAAAAAATACATTCATGAACACCACATCTTCATATATTATAGCATGCACATACGCATCATGAACATACAATCTCATTTATTTTGAGAACATCACGCATTTCATACATCATGACATTATATACAACTAACGTTTCTCCTTTTCAGGAGAAAGGTCAATACAAAGATGATTACTATCAACTGTCGCAATTCCAGATTCGATACCCGTATCTAGCCAGGGCATATCTGTGAGCGATTATTTATGGATTCGACGTCGGTATCTAGCCAGGGCATATCTACGTAAAGAAATTCCGGACTCGATTCCTGTATCTAGCCAGGGCACGTCTGAAGAGTTTGAAGATTCGATTCCTGTATCCAGCCAGGGCATATCTGTTGACGACTATTCCGGACTCGATTCCTGTATCCAGCCAGGTCACGTCTGAAGAGTTTGAAGATTCGATTCCTGTAACCAGCCAGGGCATATCTGTTGACGACTATTTCGGACTCGATTCCTGTATCCAGCCAGGGCACGTCTGAAGAGTTTAAAGATTCGATTCCTGTATCCAGCCAGGGCATATCTGTTGACGACTATTCCGGACTCGATTCCTGTATCCAGCCAGGGCACGTCTGAAGAGTTTGAAGATTCGATTCCTGTATCCAGCCAGGGCATATCTGTTGACGACTATTCCGGACTCAATTCCTGTATCCAGCCAGGGCACGTCTGAAGAGTTTGAAGATTCGATTCCTGTATCCAGCCAGAGCATATCTGTTGATGACTATTTCCAGATTCGATTCCTGTGTCCAGCCAGGGCACGTCTGAAGAGTTTGAAGATTCGATTCCTGTATCCAGCCAGGGCATATCTGTTGACGACTATTTCCAGATTCGATTCCTGTATCCAGCCAGGGCACGTCTGAAGAGTTTGAAGATTCGATTCCTGTATCCAGCCAGGGCATATCTGTTGACGACTGATTCCAGTTTCGATACCTGTATCTAGCCAGGGCACATCTGTGAGTAACTGATTATAGACTCGATTCCTGTATCGAGCCAGGGCACATCTGCATGAAGAGTTTAGAGATTCGATACCTGTATCTAGCCAGGGCATATCTATATAAAGAGCTTGAAGATCAACCCCTATAACAGGCCAGGTAATTATCTTTCTTTCTCAGGTACGCAAGTTCTCACTAAGGAATCTCTTACGCGATTGACACCTAGATGGCATCTATAAGCCCATCCACATACCAACAGTCTCCAAATGGCATCTATAAGCCCATTCCCGACAAGGCTCTGTCACAGCTCCAGATGGCATCTATAAGCCCATCCTCCTATCAATCATCTCCAAATGGCATCTGTAAGCCCATTCCCGCCATCACCACTAACATTCTACTATGTGAGTGCAAATTTCTGGGCACTCTAGTGTTCAATCATCTTCCACCTTCGGATTACGAAAGGCACGCCAGCCAATCTACATCCTCAGGTCTAAGAAGATTGAACAGGGGCAACTGTTGTACCCCAAAATTTGCCCTCCCATATTCTTCAAAGATTTGGCAAGATCAAGCTTCAAAATCTCTCAAGGATTGCACAGTCCAATTGCCTCCTAACACAGTCAAAATTAGGGTTTTGGTTCTTGCAAAGAAATTGAGGTTTTCAAGGGTCCAATCAAGTCCCATATGCCTATATACATTGTCAAGCATCTATATGTCAAATTTCAAGACTCACAGCATCAAGTTGCACAGTCAAAAACCCTAATTGCCTCACAGTCAACTGTAGGGGCAAAATGGTCATTTGACAGTCAAAAGTCAAAAATTTTGGTCAACATCTTATTTTGAAGCCACAATCATCATTTGATCAATTCTTGATCATGATTCCACAAGCATGGCTCAAAAAGTCTCAAGATGCAAAAGTTTCTATTTTTGGACAGTTGGAAAAGTCAACTGCAATTTGACCAGAGCATAACTTTTTCATGGTTTATCAGAAAAATCCCATCCAATGCTCATTTTGAAGGGGATGACATTTCCTACAACTCATCTTCACATTCCAAGTCCAAGAAATGCTCTCACAAAAAAGTTATCAATTTCAACATTATAGGTCATTTACAAAAGTCAACAAAAAGGCACTTTAAGTCAAAGACCATAACTTGAGATTGGTAAATCAAAATGACATGGGACCAAAGACATTGGTTATAGGACTTCAAGACATTTCCAAAATGTCCAAGAACATGTTCATAGCTTCAAAATTGAGCAAGATATGCATTGGAGAAGTTGGGAAAGTTTTGGGAACTTTCAAAAGTCAACTTTGCCTAAAACACTTCAATTTTGCTAATGGGCCTCAAATTCCTTCTTGAATATTTACCCAAAGCCTATGCACGACCCATTAAGCTTAATTTGACTTATTTTCTTATTTTTAATTAATTAATTGAATTTATATTAATATTAATTCATTTAATTGGTTTTAATCATAAGAAAATTCAAAAGATGTGCTTTTTAAATCTTTTTGTGAAGGAAATAAGGCTAGGGCAAGCTGGCAACTCGTTTCTCAATCAACAAGGCAAAATATCCATGATTGGCAAGGTTTCATGAAAGAAAAGATTGAAAAAGATATGATTGGCAATCACATATTCAAGTCATAATGCAATGGATTCATGGGCCTTATTCTAACCTAAATTCATTCACATACATATGTTGAGTAAAACCCTAAAGCTAGACACGAAAAAAGCTGCCATAGAAAGCCATAACTAATTTGCAAAAATTCAAGAAAAACTTGGAAACTGAAATCAATATTGCAGGTGAATTCAAGGCCTAAAATTGTTTCCAATACATTGCTGAACCTTCCAGGAAGCCATTGCAATCAAGAACGAAGCTTAACACACAAAGAATCAGAGAACACAAGTGACACGGTTTGCTTTATTTTCCAGATTTGCATATCACGATTCATGTGTTTTTGACCATTTTTTTGGATTGATTTATGTTAATAGGGACCTTCTAAAGCTGTTGGTACAAACCAATTTGGTTATAGCCCTCTGAATCAAAATCCACCATGGATAAAATCTAGGGTTCCGAAGCTATCAAATTAGGGCTTTACTCCTAAGGAAAAATTAGACCTCCAAACCTGTATGGACAAATTCGTCAGGCCAAGACGAAATCATTGACACTATCGCGCTCAATTTATATAACCTGTGTGCTTAATCGCTATTTTTGGCACTTTCAGTTTGTGGGGGTTTAAAACCCCCGCTATTTGCTTGCTTTTTGTTTCAGGAAACGAAGAAGAAGACGTGCGTGGCATCATGTAACTGGAAGATTCAAATCTGGCATGCTTTATTTTGTTTTATACCATTATGATTGTTTTTCTTATATAATAATTATTGTTCACTTATATTACCAACGCGTTTGAATGGTTCAGTGGAAAAGGCACAAGGGGAAGGAACGCTGAGACCTGGGTTCGATTCCCAGGTCCCCCATATAATTCTTTCTATTTTTTCACAAAGTATTCACATGCAGTACACGCCCAGAATTCCATCTTGCACCCTCACGCCTAAGCCTGCCAAGTGGCCATGAGATCCATCCAGCGGCCAGAAGGTGAAGTCCATGGTGTACCCCAGTCAAACAGCATGCGCGTGATGCCAGAAAGTCAAACGTGACTTTGTCCAATGGGCCAGAATTTCTCAAAGTTCACCTCCACACAGGCCATCTAACCCCCTTGGTTTGCATAATTTTATTTCTTTTCTTTCAATTCTTTTAATTGTTTTAATTATTTTTTACCACAAATTAATTTTCCATAATAAAAATCAGAAAATCAAATTGTTTTATTTTTAATTATTTATTAAATTTACCATTAACCTATTTTTGTAAATAAATATGAATAACTAACTTAGTTTAATTTAGATTTAAATTCTAAGCCTTTTTCTTAATAAAAATAAAATTGCATAGAATTAGGTTTTGATTTCTTTTTTTAATCATATTTTATTAATCATCATTATTACTATTTATTATTATTATTTTGTACATAAACATGTCAATAATTAATTAGTTTAAATTAGTTAACTTTAACATTTTTATTAATAAGTAAAATAAACTTAGAACTAGGATTTCACTAATTTTAATTTTAATTCTTTTTTTTCTTCTTTATTTCCATAATAAACACAAAAAACATAAAAAACACTTTCTTTTCCTTAATTAATTAATTAGGTCTTAATTTAATTTAATTTCTCAAAAGGGTCCAACACCCTCGGACGTCCCAATTTAATTCTTTCGCGCGCTATTTTCTTATTTGATTATTATGTAACTGTTCAAGGATGTAATAGTAATTAGGTTTATTGTTTTTACTTTCCGCATTTTTATCAAAAACGGGTCTTTGTATTTTGGCGATGTATAGATCCGCGCCTTGTAATAGCGTAGCTTTTATCTTTCAGTATTTCCTTTTCCGCACTCTTAAACTGCTAAATTGCATGAAAGAATGTATGGTAATTAAAAACAACTCGTAGCTCACAATGCCATGATCAAAGATAACTGTTAACATGAAAATAACACACAATGCACATGCCACTTCTAGGGTACGCCTCACTCGTTGCCTCGAAAGTGGTCGTCAAGTATAGGATGTTTTAGCGGTCGCTCTTATGTCTAAGATCCAGTCGCCTCGAAACGTTTGCCTCGGATTAAAAAGGATCTAGGACATTAGGGTTACTTCTAAGGTGTCCTACCATTGCTTCGGTGACCACACTGTCCCTACAATCGAATTGACCCAAACACCTCCAACGGTGGTGCTACCTACCTCTCAATGGTGGGATGGCACTACCTTAAGGACTTTTACACAGCCTAATTCCTTAGGGTCGATGGATGACTCATGGGTACTTGCTCTCTACAAAACAAAACAAAAATCTTTTCACACTGACACTTTCAAAAGCTTTCAAAACAAAATTTTCAAACACTCTTGAGGACAGATACAAGAGTCATTCAGAAATCTTTCAAAGAAACTTTTTCAAAACCCACTCACATTTGAAAAGCAAAAACATTTTGAAAACATAAGAGCAAGTACCTAAGAGCCCGTGGATAACCACGGATAGAAAGGGTGCTAACACCTTCCCTTTCTATAAATCTACCTCCCGAACCGAGAAACATTCTCATAAGGAATTTTGCTGTGCTTTTGTCCTTTCCATGTTGGAGAAAATAAAAGACGGTGGCTACTCTTGCTTCCGCGACATTTCGCGAACCAGCTTTAAATAGTCAGTTCTATTTCCACCGATCACAGTCATCTTCTTCTTCCTCATCCGTCGTCTTAGGTCCCTTACTTTTACCTACAGACGGGCTGCCATAACTAAAACCATGCAATCTTCAAAAATCAATAGCACGCAATATAAATGTAATGTAAGACCACAAATTAATTTGTTTTGACCTCACGAGTATGACAATACCCTTTTCCTGGGCCAATTTAACATGTATGACAAAACCCTAAAACGCAAGAACAAACCCTAATAATGGCAAATACGCATACAGACATCAAAATGCAAAATTGATTGAACCAAAACGTTCCAAATGATGATACAAACAGAATGCTATGCTTAAAAGTAATTAATCATGCGTAAATTGTAAAATCAAATTCAAAATTATATGAGCAAACCGTGGGTCTGTAGCTTGTGATTCTGGCCGTGAAAATGCTTGCAATGGATTGAAACACATTCTGGAGATGTCCAGGAGTCTATTGGTAGTCTTAGAATGCTTTGAATTTCCCTCCAAGCTTGAAACTGATTCACCACTTTTGTCCAAAAATTTGAGTTTTATTTGGGGTTCTCACGTCTGCCAATCCTTCTTCTTGCGCCTTGGTTATGTTCTGTATTTGTACTAGGACTGATTAGGTTAACACAAACGCATTGTATCTTGGTGAATTAAGGAGATTGGATTTTATTTTATCCTTGTATGATATCTTTCCAAAATAGGCCTAATCATGCCAATTTTTGATTCAATTTGCTTTGCACGATTTGATATGATATGCCAGCTTGATTAGATTGTGATTCCTACAAAAAATCAGATCAAAAATCAATCTTTTGTATTTTTTTGCAATTTATTTGATTTAATTTGAATTTTAAATAATAAAAAATAAAAATAAAATAAATAATGAAGCAAATAAAGTGTATATGCTGATTTGGGTCGTGGACCATGTCAAAAACAAGATTCAATCATGAAAAGCTAGGCCCATTTGACAAAAAATGCATTTTTTAGAACATTTGAATTTTGGCAATTTTGCAAAAATGGTCAACTTTGAAAAGGCATATATCCTCCAATTTTAACCCTAGAGAGGTGTTCTTGGACTTTTTAGAAAGCTTAGGATGTCCCATAAACAACCATTTTGGTCTCATCTCAATTGGGTCTTCCATGTACATGTAAGAAACTTTGACCCAAAAGGTGTTTTTGTTGACTTTTCAAAAGGACCTATAATGTAGAAATTCATATCTTTCCATGAGTACATTGTTTGAACTTGAGGGATGAAGATGAGTTGTAGGAAATTGGATTATCTTCAAAATGAGCCTTGGATGAGAAATTTCTGATAAAGTATGAGAAAGTTATGCTTGGTCAAAGTTTGGTTGACTTTTCCTGTGAAACCCTAATTTAACAACTTTTGAGTTTTGATGAATTAGGAGAATTCCTTGAGGAATCATTATCAAACCTTGATCCAATGATGGATATCACTTCAAAATGTTTATGTTGACCAAAAATCTTGAAGTTTGACTGTATGTGGGTCATAGTTGACTTTTGACCTAATATAGTTGATTTTCAAGCATCTGAACAGTTGACTGAGCAAACTTCTTGTGCAAGGCATGAAACTTGACATGGATGATCTTGAGAACATATTAGGACCATGTAAAATATTTGAGGCCTTTAGAGCTCACCCATCTTGATGAAAAGGGAAACCCTAGTTAGAGGTTCCTTGCTTTAGGAGAGAGTTTGTCTGGTCAACTCTTGGGCATCCTTGAGCAAATTGAGGACCTCAATGGGCATGTGTTGAGTAAAATGAGAGAGGAAATTTTGGGGTACAACAACTGCCCATGTTCAATTTTCTTAAACCTGAGGATGTAGATTGGCTTGTCTACCTTTCGTAATCTAAAGGTGGAAGATGATTGAACACTAGAGTGCCCAGAAATTTGCACTCGTGTGAGATGGTGCTGGACTGTATAGGTAGTATCGGGAATGGGCTTACAGATGCCATTTGGAGGAGATGACGGAAGGTCACAGGAGATGGGCTTAAAGATGTTATCCGGAAGATATGACGGAGAATCGTCGGAGATGGGCTTAAAGATGCCATCTAGAGGATGTTGATCTCCCAAGATATTCCTTTGATGAGAATTCCTGTTCCTGTCATTGAGGAGGAATCTACTGAGAAATGTTGGTCTCTGTCTTGGGAGAAATAGAATTTTAGGAGCTTCAGTTGTCTGTTACTCTACTGGGGAATCATCTCTTAGTCGAGGAGGTAAAAGTGGACTGCTATCTGGTCGTGCTCCAAGCTTTAAAGTGATTTGCTGAGGATAATAAGATTAACTGCTATCTGGTCGTGCTCCAGGTTTCACAGTGATTTATTGGGGAAATGAGATTAAACTTGCTATCTGGCCGTGCTCCAGGCTTTGCAATTTCTTAATTCTTATCTGGTCGTGTTCCAGGATTCAGATGGAATTAAGTGGTTATCTGGTCGCTTCCGGGTTTCAACTTGAATTTAAGGCATACTAATATCCGGCCGATTTTCAGGCTTCATAGTAATTGGCCGAGTAAACTGTTATTTGGTTGAATTCCAAGCTTCACAGTACCTTATACTATTATCTGGTCGTGCTCCAGGTTTCAAAGTGTCTCTTGCTGCTATCTGGTCGTGCTCCAGTCTTCATAGCGTCTTATACCGTTATTTGTTCGTGCACCAGGCTTCACGGTGTCTTATACCACTATCTGGTCGATTCTAGGCTTCATAGTATTTTGGAGAAGATCAAGATATTATCCGGTCAATTTCCGGGCTTCATAGATTGAATTTGAGATACACCACTATCTGGTCGATTCCAGGCTCCATAGTATTTTGGAGAAATCAAGATATTATCTGGTGGATTTCCGAGCTTCATAGCTTGAATTTGAGATATACCACTATCTGGTCGATTCCAGGCCTCGTAGTATTTTGGTACTGTTATCCGGTCGTTCTCCAAGCTTCACTGTATGATGGGGAAATTAAACTGTTATCCGATCGATATCTGGGATTTATAGCTTGAAATTATGATATACCACTATCTGGTCGATTTCCGGATTTGTAGTATTTTGGAGAAATCAATATATTATCCGGTCGATTTCCGGGCTTCATAGCTTAAACTGGAATAGAAATCTTAGTATCGATTTGACTGAACCAGGGAAAACTTGTGAGAACTTCAACTGGGAGAGAAATCTTAGTATCGATTTGACTGATCCCGAGAGAGGTCTCGGATTAACTTTGACTGGAATAGAAGTCAGGGGAATCTTAGCGACGATTCGGCTAACCCAAACGAAAGTCTTAGAACATCTTCAACTAGAATAGAAACCTTAGTGTCGGTTTGACTGAACCAGATAAAACTTATGAGAACTTCAACTGGGAGAGAAATCTTAGTATCTATTTGACTGGTCTCGGGAGAGGTCTCGGATTAACTTTGACTGGCATAGAAATCAAGGGAATCTTAGTGGCGATTCGGCTGACCCAGACGAAATTCTTAGAACATCTTCAACTAGAATAGAAACCTTAGTGTCGATTTGACTGAACTAGAGAAAGCTCGCGAGAACTTGATTGCGTCTTTCTCTGAAAGGTAAAGAGTTAGTCGTATGTAATGTCATGATGTATGAAATGTATTAAGTAATGGTGCTCTCAAAATAAACAAGATTGTGCTGTATAATATGTATGCGCATGCCATGATGTATGGACATGCAATGCTATTGTGATACTGGGGAAAATAAATCCTGGATTGCTGTTGGAGAGTATAAGGAGTTGAGTTCTTCGTTTCCACTGGGGATAGTGACCGAAGCTGATTAGCTGGAGATTTAAATCCATTCTGCTTGAGAATATTCTTCCAGGAGAGACTCTGTCTGAGAATAATCCTGCGGGGGAATGACTCTGGGGGAAGAGAGATACTCTGTTGGAAGATCTGTTGATCTGGAGAAATAAACTCAGCTGGGAATGAACTTCCATTGCTGGAGAGAAGAGTTCTGTTGGAGATTTAGCTTCCGCTGTCAAAGAAATAAACTCTGCTCGGTAGATGGCTTTATAAACTGCTCATGGTTATAAAACTCGGTTGGGGAATGCAGATATCAGCTTTCTAAATGAATCCGCTGGGGAAGGAATTCCTGCTTGGGTATACGGAGGTCAGACCTTGGTTGTCTCGGCTCTGTGGGGAATATAGATATCACTGGCTTGTATGTGATAGTGACTTTGCTTCCAACTGTCTCTGCCCCTTGTACCATGATGGACGGGGTAACTGTCGATTTTTAGGTTATGTACTAGTTTCTTTGAGTTCTTAGTATCTGTCTTTCTATTTTATATGCAGATATTCGTGAACAGTAATCATATTCAAATGCATATGTCAAGAATAAAACATTGGACATTTTTTGCAAAATAAAAAAAAGGAAAAATAAACACACAGTTTTGTACTCAAAGGATGATTTGTATTGATTTGAAATTTGCCTATAACAAGCGTTTTTTACAAGGAGGCTGGCGCTCTAGTAAAAGAACGCCGCCGTAAAGATGGAAATTATTACAGAAATTGTGTACAAAAAGAAAACAGCTATGTGTAGTGATCCCATTGGGTTTCAATACCTCTATTGCCCCTATGTCTCGAGCATCTCATCACTTTGCTGTTTATCCAAAGCTGACTGGATTGATCGGTACCGTTTGAGCTTGATATCTGATTACTGAAGTCTGATCGCAAGGTGATCCAATGGGATATAGAGATACGCTTTAATCCCTAATTTTTTCCTGGACCGCCCTTTCGGGTTTTCAGTCCACCGGGATACCCTTTTTTGCCCAAGCCGCCCTTTCGGGATTTCGACTTGCCGGGTGTACACATTTTTTCATTTTTTATCCCTAATTTTTGCCCAAACCCTTTTGATTCGTCGGGATGCCCTTATTTTTGCCTAGGTATGTAAACCTAGCGGGTCTTTGTTATGCGTAGTATCTTTTCACTATTTCCATATTGATAGGGTGTGGAAGGTCGTCACCATCCATGGTGGTCAGAATCATGGCCTCACCAGAAAATATGTTCTTGACTATAAATGGTCCCTCATAGGTGGGAGTCCATTTGCCCCTGGGATCACCTTGCGGCAGTATAATGCGCTTGATTACCAGATCCCTTACTTGATACACTTGTTGTCTGACTTTATTGTTGAAGGCCTTGATCATCTGTTTCTGATACATTTGACCATGGTAGACAGCAGTAAGTCTTTTCTTGTCGATTAAGTTCAATCGATCAAGTCGAGTCTGGATCTAATCGTCTTCGCTCAAACTCGTATCCTTCATAATCCGTAGAGAAGGGATCTGGACCTCTATGGGTAGGACAACCTCCATGCCATATACCAGAGTATAGGGTGTTACCCCTGTCGACGTACGTGCTGAAGTACGGTACCTGTGAAGAGCAAACGGTAACATTTATTTCCAGTCTTTATATGTCACCGTCATCTTCTGTATGCTCTTTTTTATATTCTTGTTAGCTGCTTCAACAACCCCATTCATCTTCAGCCGATAAGGAGAAGAGTTGTGATGCTGAATCTTGAACTGTTTACAGAGTTAAGTGATCATCGAGTTGTTGAGATTGGTACTGTTATTCGTGATGATTCTCTCAGGGATACCATAACGGCAAACCAGGTTATGCTTGATGAACTGTGCCACCACATTCTTAGTAACCGTAGCAAAGGAGGCAGCCTCAACCCACTTCGTAAAGTAATTAATGGCCACTAGGATGAAGCGATGCTCGTTGGACGCGGTAGGTCTGATCTCGCCGATCATGTCAATTCCCCACATTGCAAAGGGCCAGGGAGCCATCAAAACATTCAAGGGAACTAGAGGTACATGCACCTTATCAGTATAGATTTGGCACTTATGACAGGTTCGAGAATGCTGATAACAGTCGGCTTCCATAGTGGACCAGTAGTATCCTGCCCATAGGATCTTCTTTGCCATGGTATGTCCACTGGAATGAGTGCCAAAGGTACCTTTGTGTAGGTCTGCCATGATCCTTTCTGCTTCACTCTTGTCTACACACCGCAGTAAGGTAGAGTCATGATTGCGCTTATAGAGGATTCCATTGTTGAGGAAGAACTTTGCAGCAAACCTTCTCAGAAATTTCTTGTCATTGACAGATGCCCCCCTCGGGGTATTATTGAGCCTCGAGATACCTTTTCAACTCATGAAACCAAGGTTTGCTGGCTATCTCCTCAGTATCGATCTCACAGCAGTATGCCGGTTCATCCAACCTCTCAATAGTGATTAGGGGAGCTTCATTGTCCCACATGACCTTGAACATTGACGACATAGTAGCTAGCGCGTCCGCTAACTGATTCTCTTCTCGTGGGAAATGTTCAAAGGTGATCTCTTCAAAATGCGGCAGCAGTGTCAGTACATACTCTTTGTAAGGGATAAGGTTCGGGTGCTTCATATCCCACTCGCCTTTGATCAGACTTATCACCAAAGCAGAATCCCTGAATACACTCAAGAACTTGATCCTTAGGTCAATAGCAACTCTAAGACTCATAATACATGCTTCATACTCCACGATGTTGTTGGTACAGTTGAAACATGATTGGGCAGTGAACGGAGTATGACATCCCTCGGGAGATATGATTACGGCGTCAATACCATTACCCAGTGCATTTAAGGCTCCATCAAAATACATAGACCATCGGTATCCTTCCTCGGGTCCTTCATCCGGTCCAGGTTCTTCACAGTCGGTTACCAACATGATATTCTCATCCGGGAACTCGAAATTCATGGACTGGTAGTCGTCCACGGCCTGATGCGCCAAATGATCAGCTAACACACTTCCCTTGATTTCCTTTTGGGTTGTGTATTGGATGTTGTACTCGGTTAAGATCATTTTCCACCTTGATATCTTTCCGGAGAGAACGGGATTCTCGAAAATGTACTTGATCGGATCCATCTTAGATATCAACAAAGTAGTGTGGGTCAACATATATTGTCTCAGTCGGCGAGCAGCCCACGCCAAAGCGCAACAAGTTTTCTCGAGCAGTTAGTATCTTGTTTCATAGTCGGTAAACTTTTTGCTAAGGTAGTATATTTCATGCTCTTTTCTACCAGACTCGTCATGCTGCCCCGACACACACCATTGAATTATCTAGCACTGTTAAGTACATTATCAAAGGTCTTCCTTCAGTCGGAGGCATCGGAATAGGAGGCTCTTGGAGATATTGTTTGACTCTGTCAAAGGCTACCTGGCATTCATCATTCCACTTTACCACTTGATCTTTCTTCAGAAGCTTGAAGATCGACTCACAAGTAGCAGTCAGATGTGAAATGAATCGGGAAATATAATTTAGGCATCCCAAGAAACGTCTAACTTCCTTCTCAGTACAGGGAGCCGACATCTCTTGTATGGCCTTCACCTTTGCAGGGTCTACTTGAATACCTTTTTCACTGATGATGAATCCCAAAAGCTTACCATACCTTACCCCGAAGGTGCACTTGTTCGAATTTAACCTCAGCTTGTACGTCTTCAACCTATCAAACAACTTTTGTAGATGATCAAGGTGTTCTTCTTCAGTTTGAGACCTGGCTATCATGTCATCGACGTAAACCTCTATCTCATGGTGAATCATGTCATGGAACAGAGCTACCATAGCTCGCTGATAAGTTGCCCCAACATTCTTCAACCCAAACGGCATCACCTTGTAGCAGAAAATGCCCCACTGTGTAACAAAGGTTGTCTTCTCCATGTCTTCAGGTGCCATCAATGTGGGGAAGCAGGAAGTCATCCTTGGGGCTTGCCCTGTTCAAGTCTCTGTAATCCACACACATTCGTACTTTACCATCTTTCTTAGGTACTAGAACCACATTAGCAACCCACTGCGAATAGGAGGTGACAACTAAGAACCCGACGTTGAACTACTTCATAACCTCTGCTTTAATCTTCTCTGACATCTCAGGGCGCATACGAAGGACTTTTTCTTTACCGAAGGGTAGTCTTCTTTAGTCGGCAGATGATGAACCACTATATCCGTGTCTAGTCCCGACATGTCTTCATATGACCAGGCGAAGATTTCAACATACTCATGCAACATCTACACTAACCGTTGTTTGACACTAAGCTCTAGATTTTCACCTATCTTAATCTCTTTTTTGTCTTCCTCTGTACCCAAGTTCACTGTCTCAACCGGATCTTCATGAGGCTGTATGGCCCTTTCTTCCTGCTGTAATAGTCTAGCAAGTTCTTCGGGTACCTCAAAATATTCCTCACCTTCGTCTTCGACTTGGTTGATCGGATTTTCAAAGTCATAATGAGAAGTAGCAGAACTGTTATCAATGGGATCCATAGTGGATATGGATCTGCATTTAGATACATGAGTGTGTGTAAGAGCATAACTGTATAGACCGAATAAAATAAAAGAAAGACAAAAAGCGCAAAATTTGTATGCAAACGTCCAATGCTTTATTAATTTCATATGAAAATGAAACATGATAACCCTCACAAATAGAACCATTGTGCCCTGGGTAATACACATGGCTATAGAGTTTATATTGTTTTTAAATTACATATTCGAAAAAATCAAAAGACAATTACTCCTGAACAAAGGTAATCGGTACAAAGTCCTTGGCAGTCCAGTTACTGAGTCCACCGTTGGTAGTCGGGAAAATCCAGTTGTCAATGTCAGAATCACCGTCATTGTCTTCAAGTGCATTGACCCCATAATTGCTGATGCGTAGGGGAGGTCCTCCAGTCCGAGCACGACGAACAACCCTTTGAGCACCTATGGTAAAGCCCAAACCAGATTTGTCAGACTTGTAATGAATAACCGGGAGCTTAACCCAAATGGTAGAACCACCTTCTTCAACCACAACTCGTGCATCCTTGAGAGAAGCCATCTTCAAGGGAGATTTGGTGACCTTCGGAGGACTGGTGGTAGCTTCTGCTGTAGCCATAATCTGAGGTACCTCTTTAATGTTCTAGAAAGGAGTCTCGATGAACTCGCCATCCACCTCTACGTACTTAAAGGAGTTCAAGTGACTGATCATGTACTCCTCTTCACCATGCACAATGACAATCTTTCCTCTTACTGGGTACTTTAACATTTGGTGGAGGGTAGAAGTAACAACCCCAACCCCATGTATCCAAGGGCGTCCCAATAAGAAAGAATATGATGATTTGATATCCATTACATAGAAAGTGGAGTCGAAGGTCTGGGAACCAACTTTGATAGGGACATCCACTTCCCCGTGCACCATCCTCTTCAAACCATCGAAAGCTCTCACTACTATATTGCTAGGCTTCAAGGTCAAGTCTTTCGCATTCCAACCTGTCCAGAGCTTTTTAGGTAGCACATTCAATGAGGAGCCAGTATCTACCAAAACATGGGCCAGAGTCGTGCCCCTGCATTCAACGGAAACATGAAGAGCATCATTATGATTTCTACCTTTTGGTGTCAGATCCGCATCAGAAAAACCCAAACCATTACCAGCAGTCAAACTAGCCACACAATCTTCAAACTGATCAGCAAATGTCTCTTGTGGCACGTGATCCGTCTTCAAAAACTTAACCAAAGCCTTCGCATGGGCCTTGGAACACAACAACAAAGCCAACATAGAAATTTTGGATGGGGTCTACCCCAGCTGCCCGACCACATTGTAGTCGCTCTTCTTTATTATCTTCAAAATTTCTTCCATTTCTTTCTTGGAAGCTTCTGGTAGGGTTACTGAATTAGCCTTTGTTAGGACAGGCTCAATCAGTATGTCTTTGCCTCGAGTCTTAGCCGACTCGATGATGGGAGGGTCAACAGGAGTGATTACTGGAATTGTAGTAGTAGTCTTTGGTGGAACCACAGCAGGAATGATCACAAGTCCGATAGCAGTCTTTGGAGGAGAAATCTCAGGGGAGAACACTCTTCCACTTCTTGTTATTTTATTGGTTTAGGAAATATTAACAATGTTAGAATCAGCATTTTCAGCAATCTTGTCTTCAATGGCTAGCATGTCCTGCTTTACGCTATAGTAATAGACGTCGACGCCATAGTTCCAAGGAACAACTTTGTCCGGGGAGTATGGGATTGGCCCTGGCATGGTTATGATCAACGGAGTCACCTTCGGAATTGATGTAATCTTGACGGGTCTCTTAGCGGAGGCCCAAGGAGGATTGGCGGAAATGGTTATGATAGCAACGTCTTCACAGGAAATAGTCGGAACAAGGGTCTTCTCAAACAAGATCTCTTTGTTATCCATCAGGCGCTGAACACGTGCCTTTAACAAAGGGCAACTAGTCGGTAGAATTGGACAAAAGTGGCAACCTTCACCACAACCTGGAAATAATCCGGCCTTCAACAAAATCTCTTTGATAGTCATGAGTGGGGTCACAAATTCTTCAACAGAGGTCACAAACACATCTTCTTCAACGGAATTAACACCCTGGCCATCTTTCGACATAGGAGCAGTGATAACGTTAGGAGTCTCCGGGGGATCAAAATTAATCTCCTTAGCATCAATCAGATCCTGTACTTTGTTCTTCAAAGTCCAGGATTCATTGGTGTCATGGCCTGGACTCTCTGAATGGTAAGCATAACGAGCATTTGGTTTATAGTAGGGAGAGGTGGTTTTTGGATTCTTCGGAGCTTCCCTCGGAGTAACCAGATTGGACTTCAGCAACTGAGGTAAAACCTGAGACAACGTCATGTTGATCTGAGTGAACTATCTAGCTGGCCTTTCTGCTCTCGGTTGATTATTTCTTTGCTGAGCAGGTGCAGGGTTTGGAATCACAATAGCCTCTACCGTCGGAAGACGCTCAGTTCGATTCTGATTTTTTTGGTTGTAGACGGCACTGACTTCCTTTTTACCAGCAAATGGCTTCCTTGCAACACTCGAAGAGGCATCCTTCTGAATTTTTCCACTTCGGATTCCAGCTTCCACTCTTTCTCCTGTTAAGATTAGTTCAGTAAAACCTGCCGATGAACTTCCAATCAGGTGATTGAAGAATGGCCCAGTCAAAGTCCCCAAAAACATATCCATGAGCTCCCTGTCAGCCAAGAGAGGTTGAACTCTTCCATCAAAATCTCTCCACTTCTGAGCATAATCCTTGAAACCCTCGTTCGAACCTATAGACAGATTTTTGAGTTGTGTATGGGTGAGAGCGAGGTCTGCATTATACTGATATTGCTTATAAAATGCAGCAGCAAGGTCTTCCCAGTTACTAACATTGGCCTTTTCCAGTTGATAAAACCAATCCAGTTGTGTTCCAGACAGACTGTCTTGGAAGTAGTGAACCCATAAGTCTTTGTCAGCAGTATGAGGCTGTATCTTCCTCACATAAGAACGAAGATGCATTTTGGGACAAGAGACCCCATCATACTTAGCAAATAACGGTGCCTTGAACTTTAGGGGATGACAACCCCGGAGACCAGACCCAACTCTTCAAAATCCATCCCAGGAACCTTCTGGATTTCCATAGCGCTCAGACTCTCTTCTAACTGCTTATACATTTCATCAGCCGGAGGATACTGCTCCTCATTGTAATCAGTTTCATTGTCAGACTCTTTAGTACTAGGGTCCTCTTCTCTGGCTTCAACCTCTTGGTTCTCTCCCTCTTTAGATGAAAAAGCTAAATCAATAACCAGTCTTGGTGGCCCTCTAAACCTTCTGCTCATATGTGCCACACCGGCTGTCTTCTTGGTCTTCTTGTTCTTCTTAACAATCAGAGCCTTCAGCTCTTCCTGTCCTTTGGCTAGAGCCACAATCATTTGCTGGAATTGCATGTTCTGAGTCTGAAGATCTTTCACAGTTTATTCAAGAGCCATTACTGAAATAAACAACGGAGGAAATGAGAAATCTGTTATAAATCATGTTATGCAATGATATGTATGATATGTATGCAATGTTTTCAAAGACTTTGGGAAATTTAAATTTGCGACCCAAAATGAAACAAAGCCTTTATTAGTAGAATTCAAAGTTCAGTTGCCTTTTAGGCGTTACAATTAAAACAATTCTAAAAACTAGAAAAATTCAAAAATCCCATGGATGCTTCCTCTTTGTGCCGAGATAGACATTAAGTCGTCTTTCCTCATGGAGCTGCTTTGTGAGCTCTAAAACCTTCCCCTCCTGGGCATAGAACTGATCTTTGTAAGTATCCCGCTCTTTCTTCAACTGAATCCAAGACCTCTGTAATTCTCCAAGATTAGTGGGTATATCAGGATAGAGAACCGTGTAAGGAATACCCCCTTTAGTAGTGGGTTCCACAATCATTGGTCAAAAGGCCATATAAGGCATCATAAGTTTCTAGGCGCGAGCTCGTACCCATTGGAGATAAGGTTCCATAGGAATGGAAGCCTTTGGCCCCAAAGCCTTGGCGCCAGATCTATTTACCATGCTCCAAGCTCATATGAACCTCTGGCGATACCCTTGAACATCATCCCCATAGTTAAATACAATGCCCTCAATAAGTAACTCACGGGGACCATCTCTTCGAGCGTAACCAAATTGTCGCAAAGCTGATTCGGATAGTGTTTCTACGAGCGGAAGCCATGATCTACAAAACAGAACAAAGATAAACCCCCTTGGTCCTTGAAATGGTTAGTGCAATAATAATGGATGCTATGTTATGATGCATGATGTCATGTTCAAACAGGATAAATCACATATAAGCAAAACACACAATAGACCTTAGGTTCAAAGGCTTGCATGAGTTTAAAGGTAAGTACCCTCTTGAAGTTTAGTTGGTTTCAAAACTGTCTTAGAAAAGTAATTGGGTTCTAAATATTCTTAATATCACTGATCATCCTTTATCAGGCATTGTTTCAGCTCAAGCAATCTTTTCTTGCCGTCGCAATATCTCGAAAGTCTGATCTCAATGAGTGTAGCATCGAGTATCAACCAATCCTCAGCTTTATACCAAGGTCAGCTATCTCACTACTTTCTAATGGCCAAGTTTATTCAACTAAGGTTCTAAGGTTCGTTAGTGCTTCACGACACCACGCGGCGGCCCCGTATTCTCCTTGTTTCCACACGAAGGATACCGGTACCAACCAAAGTGTCATACCAACATAGCCATCGCTTAAACCATATCGGTCTATGCCGTACAGTCTCCGCGATCTATTGCTGTTTACCTAAAAAGTGTCCCTAGATCCGGGTGTAGGATCTTTAATAATACCCAAACAAAACCCTTAAATTTAAAGCAGGCAAGGCAATCAAGAGAAAGCAATTAAATATGACCTAGATCCTAAGGTTTACCCTACTTTATATTTTATTCCCCAACAGAGTCGCTAGTTCTGTGATACGGTGGCAGGACCGACTGTTATACTGGTTTGCGTTTTTCGTTCGCAAAATATCGCGGTAAGCAAGAGTCGCCACCGACTTTTATTTTATCCAACAAGGAAAAGGAAAAAGAACAGGAAAAACCTTTTTCGAGAATGTTTCTGAGTACGGGGGGTAGATTATAGAAAGGGAAGGTGTTAGCACCCTTTCTATCTATGGTTTTCCATGGGCTCTTAGGTACTTGCTCATTTTGAAATTGCTTGTGTGTGCTTGCTTTGAAAAGTTTTGTTTTACTTTGTTTTAACCGTTGTTTCTGTCCTCAAGAGTATTACAAAGTTTTTTTGAAAACTTTGTTTGGAAAGTGTTTGTGTGAAAAATGTTTTTGTTTGTTTGAGTAAGTACTTAAGAGTTTTCTACCTACTCGAAAAAGACTGTTCGTTTTCCTTTAGACAATGCTATCCTATTATTAAGGAATAGGTAGCACCATTGTTGGAGTTTTAAAGGGAAGTTCAAAGGGACGAAATAGTCTCTGAAGGAAACAAATAAGGATACCTTAGCATTTCGAAGGGACTACCGTCATAAGATTAATTCGTAGGTAACTCGAGGGACAAGTAGGGACTCTGATCTTTATGACGACTTTGAATCACGGATCATTGCTAAGGTATCCCTATGTTCGAGGGACACAACCATTATTTCCGAGGCAACCAAGTGAGGCAAACCCTAGGAGTGAGCATGTGCATGTATTTAAGTTAAGTTATTTAATCTTTGCACAATTAAGGTGATCTATTGTTTTAATTTTCGGTTAGTCTTTCCATACAATCCTATTAACATACATCTAAGCAGTTCATAGTTTGCAAAAATTAAAATGCGGGAAAGTTTAAAGTCCTAGCTATTACAGGGATTTCGCAGATACATAATTATCTTGACTGTAAATAACGATGCAGAAATTTAAAACCCTAATTAAATCTATTACAAACCGAAGGAGATACAATAATAGAAAAAAGAATTAAAATGCGCGCAACGAATTAAATGCGAGAATGAATTAAGAAACCTAAAAATGTAATTGAAAAAATATTTAAGTGATTTTTTGAGAAAAAATAATTAGGTTATTGTTGTACCCCAAAATTTTCCCTCTCATTTTATCAAGATTTCCCCTCACAAGACTCTTTGAACTCAAGACAGGTTTAGGGTTTTGGCTCTGCTCAAGACATCTCCTTGCACTGATGACCTAAATTAGGGTTTGAGTTTGCACAGGGATTTTTGGAATTTCAATGCTCAAAGTGACTTTCATACATCATCTTGGATCCCTAAGATTGCCTCTACCAAGTTTCAGGCCTTGAATCAAATTTTTGCCCAGTCAATTGGACAGTTGACTTAGAAATCAACTGTATTGGGGAAAAAGTCAACTATGGCCAATTTACAGTCAAACCTCATAAATTTTGATCCACATAAACATTCTAGGCTCCTATGAACCATTTGATCAAGTTTGGACCACAACTCCTCAAGAAATTTGATCAGATCATCAAAAGGGCAAAATGGTCATTTTTAGGGTTTTGACTGCACAAGGGCAATTTCTGACTTTTGACCTAGACAATGGAAAATTGGGCTCAAGCATGGATTCAAGGACTCAATGGCATTATCTTGACCTATTCACAAGGTTCAAAAGATCTCAAATGCATTGGATTGACAGATGAATTTTTCAGTCAACTGATCAAAATTTGACTGTACACTGAAAAGTCAAACTTTGACTTTTTGGTCAGAATCAAGTGACAAGGGTCATTTTTCATCAAGATGTGTCAAAACATGAAACTTGTTCATCAAGAAACCCAATTTTTCAAATTAGGGTTTAAGATTGAAAAATTTCATAACTTAGAATTTTTCTAAGTTATGAAATTTTCTTTATTTTTCCTAACTTTGTCCAACATTTTCACCATGATGCAATTGGATTCATACAAAACTTACAACATGAAAGTTGTAGTCCTCCACAAATTCTACAACCTTTATTCACAAAGTTTTCCAAAAAGAAACTTGGATCTCAAGTTATGATTTTTGGAACAAGGGTCCATAACACTTTTAACTTAGTGAAATTTTGCCCTAGTTTAGGCAGGATTTTGGCCTATCTTCATGGAAAATTTTCACATAGTTCCACTTGGAATCTCAAATTGAATTTCAAATATGGATTATAGAGCATGTTACAAGCTTTCTATAAAGTCCAAGAACTCTCCAAAATCATTTGTGGTTAGGGAGAATCGAAGGCTTGAAGTTGGCAAAAACTCACTTTTTATCCATGGCATGTTCATGGTGATACAAGTTGCAAACTCTAATCAGCTTGCTTTGTACTTGATTACAGGTCTCAAAACCATTCCATACTCAATAATTAAATGCAAATCCATTTGTCTAATGTTTTGTTTTGGTCATAAGAGGATTGCACACAAGATTAATCTTTAAATAGAAAAAGCAACATTACCATTTTTTCTTAAATCTTGCTTTATGTCAAAATTGCATCCTTGAGCATTGAGCCATATCTTATGCAGCAAATCAAATCCACCAACTTGAGGGGCCAAGGGCATAGTGTGAAAGCTGATAGATAACCTATACAGGCTGGTCTTACATCACTTCTCATTTTTTGCTTCATATACAAGAAACATGTCAAAATTCACACAACTCACACATTTGAGAAAACCAACCTTTGCAAGCACTTGAGACAAGTTTCTCATATCCCCTTGAGCCAGAAACACGAGCCTTTGAGCCCTCAAACCTCCCATAGCACAAAATCATCTTCATTTGGAAAAACAGGGCACTCCCTGCAGTTTGATTTCCATAGCACAAATCCCTCGTGCGTTTTGCCTCAAACTGGTTCAAACACCTTCCACATAACCCATCCAAGCTATCCCAACCCTTAAACATTGTCTGTAAATCCATTTACAAGGTTTTCCATTTTTGATTTCAGCTTGTGCAGGTTGAGTTCTACAGGCTTGTTCAAGCACATTCAAGGCAAGCTAGGCATTGAGGAAGGTCAGAGGAAGTTCAAGCAAGCTCTCAAACATCTCAGGCCTCACTGAAAAGCTCCACATTGCCATACACAAAGTCAACTGAAATAGGTTTTTGTCAACTTCCTATCTCTCTATTTAGGAATAATTAGGCTTAGGTTTATGAATAAAAAATGTAGTATTCATAGGCATGAAGTTATACATATGCTTAGTTTTCATTTTAGTTAAGCATGCTAAGAGAATTTGATCCATGAACTTCCTGAAAAATTAGGTTAGGATTTAGGGCCAGAGAAATTCTATCTGGTCTTTGAGAGTTAGAATGAGTTCTTTACATGGTTGGATTCGTCTTGAAAAATGCTACAACTTTGATGTTATGGGTTTTTGCATTAGAGCATGTATACAGGTTGTTCGTGTTTGAAACCAAGTGCGCGCAATTTTGAGACAGAGGTTGAAGATGAAGTCTGTTGGGCTGGGCTTGGTCCTGGCTCACTATTGACACCCCCCTTTTGCTGAATGCACCCCCTGGCTTAATTTCTTTACATTTTATATTTTTGTATTTATTTCTCATTTATGATTTTATTTTATATTTTCCAAACATAAAAAATATCCAAAAATATTTTCATAAATTTTCACATTTATTTTTATTATTTTATTATTTTTTTAGACATGAAACTAATTATTAAGTAGTATATACTTTTATTTTATTTAATAAAAAAACTTATAAACATTTATAGAAATATTATATATTTTATTTTTTTATCATTTATACCTATAAAATAATATTTTTTTCTCATATACTATTATTTATCTAAATATTTGTGTATATTTATATTTTATTTTTTGTATATAAAATAATTAATATAATATATATTATCTTAAAGCAAAAAAAACTAGGGTTTTTCAGCCTTATTAAAAATAATACTTTTTTTAAATATATTTTTACACTTGAATATATTTTTATTTTTATTTTTATTGTACATAAATAATATAGTTAATATATTTACTTTTATTAAAAAAAGAAATTAGGGTTTTACCCTTAACAAAAAAATATAATCTTTTATTTCTTTTTATATATACTAAATATTTTTTTTACATACATAAAAAATAAAAAAAACATTATCTTGCATATTCATATTATTTTTGCATATTTATTTAATTGAGATTTAAATACTTGTCCATTTATTTATTTTGTGCCATTTATTCAATTTGGATGTAATAGTAAAATTAGGGTTTTAATTTCTTGTCAAATAATCCCCATTCAAAAATTGTATCCCCCTCCCCATAATCATGTTGTAATAGTGGTAGATTTATTTTACGCATTTACGCTTTCAATTATGCCATGATTAGAGATTAGGGTTTGTAAGCCAACAATCCAAAAATCAAACAAATAGCTTGACTAATACAAAGACAAAAATGCATGAAAATGATAACACAATGCACACTTGCACCCCTAGGGTTTCATCCACTTGTTGCCTTTTAAATTGGCCATGTTATGCATGTTGAGTACTTTGGCAAAACAAAAATATAACAAAAGATCATAGTCCCTCGATGACGCTATCTTGGTTGCCTATACAAAATGATCTAGTCCCTCAAAAAATTGCTAAAGATACTTAGCACAATTGCTATCATGGTCAATATGATGACCCGCGCCTGTCCCGTTTAACATCCTAATACAAGGTTGTTTACCAAATGCAATGGTAAAACAACACTGTCAAAAGGGGTAAAAACATATAGGAAAGATATTTGAGTAAAATAGGGTAGACAACTCTTAGTTACTTGATCAAATCTTGAAAAAACATCCTTGCTATTTTTCAAACACACCTCACAACAAAATTTCAAAACATTTCCCAAAATCAAACTTTCAAACATTGAAATATTTTTTTCAAAAGACAAACACCTTTGTATATATTCAAACAAGAATCATTACAAAGGTTTCCACAACAATGGCCTCTTTTCAAAACATCTTTCAAAACCACACACAAAGCACCATTTCAAACAATTGAAAAGCAAAAGCAAGTGATCTAAATAAGTAACTAAGAGCCCATGGATGACCATGGATGAAAAGGGTGCTTGCACGTTCCATTTTCATAACCTACTCCCCGAAACCAAAAAAACATCTCAAAGGTCTTTCCTGTTCATTTTGACCTTTCCTTTGGATAAAATAAAAAGTCGGTGGCGACTCTTGCTAAACCGAAACATTTGCAAACACAAAACGCAAAACCTCAAGTCAGTTCTCCCACCGTATCACAGAACTGACGACTCTGCTGGGGAAATAATAATTAAAAGTGGAGTGACCTTATGGTTTAGATCACCTTTACATGCTTATCTTGTTTGATTTGATTGCTTTACATTTGGTTCTCTTGTTTGGGTTTGAATCCTCCACCCGGATTTTTGGGAAACATTCATAGGTAAATAGCAATACGTTGTAGAAACTGTGCGGGGTATACTGACATGGTTGAAGCAATAACTATATTAGTGCGACATATTTGTGGGTACCGGTAGCCTTTGAGTCAATCAAAGAGAATACGGGGCCGTTGAGTGATGTCATGAAGCACTAATGAACTCTTAGAACCTTTACTTGACCATCTTGGCCTTTTTTAGGGGTAGTGAGATGACCGGCTTTGGTGCAGTTCGAAGTTGGTAGATACTCGATACTACACTCATTGAGGGTTGTTTTCTTGGAATATTTTGGTCGCCAGTTAAGTGGCTAAACTGAAACAATGAACACAGAAAATAATCCAGTGATATTGAGCTCCTTAGAACCCAGTTACTATTTATAGGACAGGTTGAGCCAACTAACTTCAAGAGGGTACTTACCTATGAAACCCCATGCAAGCTTGAAATAGGAACTTGTGTGACTTGCTTGTACATATACTTGTGCATACATCATGAACATCATAAAGCATCATATGCATCCACTAACCATTTCAAGGGTTTGGATCTTCATCTTTGTTCTTGTTTTGTAGGTCATGGAATCACTTCGCAGAAAAACCATTCAGGTCAACCTTGTGAGAATCCCTCCTCAACTCAAGGAGCTTACTTCCAAGATTCTAGAGAATTCTCTCTTAAGTGAAATACATGGTAGACTTATCAACTTGGTCAACTCCAACATTGAAGAAGACATGGTGAAATTTCTCTTCCAGTTCTTTGACCCCCTACACCACTGCTTTACATTTCCTGATTACCAACTAGTGCCTACTTTAGAAGAATTTTCTCAACTCCTGAGGATTCCTATTCTCCATCAACTACCCTACAACGGTACAGAAAGAGAACCAAAGCATGAAGATGTTGCTCAAGCCTTACACTTGCATCCATCTGATATCAAAGGTCATTGGGAAAGCAGAAGTGGTGTCAATGGTTTCTTGGAAAAGTTTCTGTTTGAGAAGGCACAAGACTGCTGGAATTCTCTAGATCTGCAAGCTTTTGAGAAGTTTGTAACACTTCTCATCTATGGGTTGGTCTTGTTCTCAAACCCTGATCAACTTATAGATGTGAATGCTGTCAAGATTTTCATATCTCAGAATCCTGTGCCCACATTGCTTGGGGACATCTTACACTCATTTCACACACGAACAATGAGGAAAAAAGGTGTTCGTATGTGTTGTACTCCTCTTCTAGCAAGGTGGTTTATTTCTCACCTTCCCCAAACAGTCTTGAAGAATGAACAAGGCTTGAGGTGGTCACAACGATTGATGGTTGTTGTACCCCAAAATTTGCCCTCTCATTTCATCAACATTTCTCATCACAAGGATCTTGGAAGTCAAGATCAAACTAGGGTTTGCTCTGCTCAAGACACCTCCTTGCACTGTTGGCCTAAATTAGGGTTTGAGTTTGCACAATGATGTTTTGACCTACAATGGCCAAAGTGACTTTCATCCTTCATGTTGGACTCACAAGTTTGTCCATACCAAGTTTCAAGCCTTGATTCAAATTTTTGCCCGGTCAATTGGACAGTTGACCTAGAAATCAGCTGTATTGGGGAAAAAGTCAACTGTGGCCAATTGACAGTCAAACCTCATGAATTTTGACCCACATCAACATTATGAACTCATATGAACCATTTGACCAAGTTTGTATCACAATTCCACAAGAAATTTGATCAGATCACCAAAAGGGCAAAATGGTCATTTTTAGGGTTTTGACTGTACAAAGGAAATTTTTGACTGTTTGACCTAGCCAATGGAAAATCAAGCTCAACCATGGACTCAAGGACTCAATGACATTGTCTTGACCCATTCAACAAGTTCAAAATATCTCAAATGCATAGGATTGACAGTTGAATTTTTCAGTCAACTGATCAAAATTTAACTGTATACTGAAAAGTCAAACTTTGACTTTTTGGTCAAAATCAAGTGCCAAAGGTCATTTTTCATCAAGAAATGTCAAATTATGAAACTTGTTCATCAAGAAACCCAAAAATGCAAATTAGGGTTTAAAATGGAAAAATTTCATAACTTCGAATTTTTCTAAGTTATAAAATTTTCTTATTTTTTCCTAACTTTGTCCAATTTTTTCACCAAGATGAAAATGGATTCAAACAAAACTTGCAACATGAAAGTTGCATTCCATCACAAAGTCTACAACTTTGATTCACAAAGTTTTCTCAAAAGAAGCTTGTATATCAAGTTATGATATTTGGAACGAAGGTACCTACAACTTTTAACTTAGAGAAATTTTGCCCTAGTTTAGGCAGGATTTTGACCCATCTTCTTGGCCATTTTCACATAGTTCCACTTGGATTTTTAAGTTTCATTTCAAAGATGGATTGTAGTACATGTTTCAAGCTTTCTAAATTGTCGAAGAACTCCTCAAACGCACTTGTGGTTAGGGATAATCGAATGCTTGAAGTTGGCAAAAACTCACTTTGAAACCATGGCCAATACATGTTCATACCAAGTTGCAAATCTGACCAAACTAGCTTAGTACATGATTACAGGCCTCTAAACCAATTTACACTCCAAAATTGAATGCAAATACATTGGATATTGGTATTGTTCTGACCAAGAGAGCCTTGTACATTGAACATTTCCATTTTAAGCATAAAGATCACATTTCCATTTTCATAAAGCATGAACTTTTGCAAAGTTGTCTTTCTTGAGCTTTGAACTTCTTTCTTTGCAGCAAACAGGTTCCACAAACTTAGGCAAAAGTACAAGGAGTTGGTGCATGCTTGAGATAGCCTGTACAGGCCTATCACACTTCACATCCAACTTTGCTTTCAAAACAAGTCAAAGGGCTAAAAGCTTGTATCTCTTATATATGAAAAAACCAACAAGAACAAAGTTGTCAAATAAGTTTTGCATATCCTCACAAGTCAGAAACACGAGCCCTTGACCCCTTAAACCTCCTTGTATACAAAATCACTGTTTTTCTGCAAAACAGAGCAAGCCCTGTAGAATCACCTACATCTCCACTTTCCCTCGTGCGTTTTTCCTCAAATTTGTTCCAATATCTTCCAACCAACACACCTGAACTATTCCAGAACTCCATTGCTAGCTGTAACACCATTAACATACATTGCCATTTTTGTTTCAAAGCTTTGCAGGTTGTGTTCTGTAGCACGATTCAAGCTACTTCAAAACAAACTAAGCATTGGGAAAGCTTCATTGGACATCAGGCAAGCTCAAAAGAACCTCAAGCACCCTTGGAAGTTGCTGCATTGTCCAGCTCGAAGTCAACTGAAACAGGTATTTCATGAACTTCTATCTCTCTATTTAGGAATATTTAGACTTAGGTTTGTGAATGAAAGATGTTGTATTCATAGCCCCGAAACCATACATGTGCTTAGTTTTCATTTATATTAATCGTGCTAGGAGAATTTTGTTCATGAACTTTCTGAAAAAACTAGGTTAAGAATTAGGGCCAGAGAAATTCTCTCTGGTCTTTGAGAGTTAGCTTGAGTTTTTTATATGGTTAGATTCGTTATTTGATGCTCTACAAGTTTCATGTTATGATTTTTGTCAAAAAAGCAAGGAATCAAGAGATAGCATTTTGTGTACAAAGCGCACGTTTTGTTTGGAACTGAGGAAGAAGATGAAGTTGATTGGGCTGGGCCTGGTTATTTTTACTTCTAACACCTGCCTTTTCAGTGTACACCCTCGTGGCCCATTTCTTTGTATATTTGTCATTTTTGTATTTTTATTTTAATTATGACTTTATTATTTTATGTCAAAATATAAAAAATGCCGAAAAATTTTTTATATATTTTTTTCATATTTATTTGATATTTATTTTTATTTTACTAGTATAAAATTGTTTAAATATTTTATATTCTTTTATTAAAACTTAAGAAAATAATGTAAAAAATATGTTTATTTTCATTTATTATTTTATACACATTTGAAAACATTTTCTTGAAAAATATACCTTTTTGTAAATAATTTATTTTATTTTTATACACACTTAGTATATTTAATATATTTAATACATATATATACATATTTTATTAATTAATTTGGACAAAAAACACAAAAATAATAAATTTTTATTTTTATTAAAATTTTATACTAAAAATACCATTTTTTTAATATACTTATATTTTTGTACAAATTAATACATTATTGTATATAAATAATAAATAATACTATTTATTTAAGAAATTAGGGTTTTTGCCCCAAAAAACAAAATAATTGAAATTGACTTTTTATTTATTTACATTTCATATTAAAAATACTTTTCACATACATAAAAAAACCTTTTTGTGCATAATACATTTTATTTAATATTTATTTATTTTATTTATTTAAATATTGTATATTTAATATTATGTCTTACCCATTCAATATGGTTGTAATAATTTAGGATTTAATTTCTTGCAAAATAATCCCCAATTCAAATTTGTACCCCCTCCCTATATCATGTTGTAATAGTGTAGAATTTAAATTCTCGCACCTTTAAACTTTCCAATTATGCCATGATTAGACTTAGGGTTTGTATGCAAAATCAAATCAACAAATAGTTTGACCTAATCCAAGATAACAATGCATGAAAAAAAAATACAATGCACACTTGCACCCCTAGGGTTTCAATCCACTTGTTGCCTTCAAAAATGGGCCATGGTATGCATGTTAAGTACTTTGGCAAAACAAAAACAAAACAAAAGATGATAGTCCCTCGATGACGCTATCTGAGTTGCCTAAACAAAATGATCAAGTCCCTCAAGAAAATTGCCAAAAATACTTGACACCATTGCTATCATGGTCTATACGATGACCCGCGCCTGTCCCATTAACATCCTAACACAAGGTTGCTCATCAAATACAATGGTGAAGCAACACTGTTAAAAGGGTTAAAAACATAAGAAAGATCTTTGAGTAAAATAGGGTAGATAACTCTTAGTTACTTGATCAAAGCTTGCAAAAACATCCTTGCTATCTTCAAAACACACTTCACAACACAATTTCAAAACCCTACTTTCAAACATTGAAAACTTTTCAAAAGATAAAAACACCTTTGTATACATTCAAACAAGAATCATTACAAAGGTTGCCACAACGATGGCCTCTTTTCAAAACATCTTTCAAAATCACACACAAAGCACCATTTCAAACAATTGAAGAGCACCATTTCAAACAATTGAAAAGCAAAGCAAGTGATCTAAGCAAGTAACTAAGAGCCCATGGATAACCATGGATAGAAAGGGTGCTAATACCTTCCCTTTCTATAATCTACTCCTCGAACTCAAGAAAACATCTCAAAGGTCTTTCCTGTGCTTTTTGACCTTTCCTTAGGATAAAATAAAAAGTCGGTGGCGACTCTTGCTAAACTGAAACATTTGCAAACACAAACGCAAAATCTCAAGTCAGTTCTCCCACCGTATCACAGAACTGGCGACTCTGCTGGGGAAAACTTTAAAAGTGGAGTAACCTTAGGGCTTAGATCACCCTTTGCATGATTATTGTTTGCTTTGATTGCTTTACATTTGGTTCTCTTGTTTGAGCTTGAAATCCTCCACCCAGATTTGGGAAACATTCATAGGTAAATAGCAATACATTGTGGAAACTGTGCGGGGTATACCGACACGGTTGAAGCAATAGCTATATTAGTGCAACATATTTGTGAGTACCGGTAGCCTTTGAGTCAATCAAAGAGAATACGGGGCCGCTGAGTGATGTCATGAAGAACTAATGAACTCTTAGAACCTTACTTGACCATCTTGGCCTTTTATTAGAGGTAGTGAGATGACCGGCTTTGGTGCAGTCCGAAGTTGGTAGATACTCGATACTACACTCATTGAGGGTTGTTTTCTTGGAATATTTTGGTCGCTAGTTAAGTGGCTAAACCAAAACAATGAACCTAGAAAACAATCCAGTGATATTGAGTCCCTTAGAACCCAATTACTATTTATAGGACATGTTTTGAGACAACTAAACTCAAGAGGGTACTTACCTATGAAACCTCATGCAAGCCTAAAACTAGGGTTTTGTGTGACTTGTTTGTACATGTGCTTGTGCATACATCATGAACATCATAAAGCATCATATGCATCCACTAACAATTTCAAGGGTTTAGATCTTCATCTTTATTCTTGTTTTGTAGGTCATGGAATCTCTTCGCAGGAAAACAATTCAAATCAACCTTGTGAGAATCCCTCCTCAACTCAAGGAGCTTACTTCTAGAATTCCAGAGAATTCTCTCTTCAGTGAAAGACATTGTAGACTCCTCAACTTGTTCAGAACCAACATTGAAGAAGACATGGTGAAATTGCTCTTCCAGTTCTTTGACCCCCTACACCACTGTTTCACATTCCCTGATTACCAATTGGTGCCTACTTTGGAGGAATTTTCTCAACTCTTGAGAATTCCTATTCTTAATCAACTACCCTACAACGGTACAGAAAAAGAACCAAAGCCTGAAGATGTTGCTCAAGCATTACACTTGCAACCATCTGACATCAAGGGGCATTGGGAAACCAGAAGTGGTGTCAAGGGTTTCTTGGCAAAGTTTCTGTTTGAGAAGGCCCAAGACTGCTGGAATTTTCTTGATCTACAAGCCTTTGAAGAAATTGTGGCACTCCTTATCTATGGGTTGGTCTTGTTCCCAAACCCTGACCAACTTATAGATGTGAATGCTGTCAAGATTTTCATATCCAGGAATCCTATACCTACATTGCTTGGGGACATCATACACTCATTTTACACACGAACAATGAGGAAAAGAGGTGTTCTCATGTGTTGTACTCCTCTCCTAGCAAGGTGGTTTATTTCTCACCTTCCACAATCAGCTTTGAAAAATGAGCAGGGTTTAAGGTGGTCACAACGATTGATTACCCTCACACATTCTGATGTACATTGGTGTTCTCGGTCCAGAGAAAATGTCATCATCTTTGATTGTTGTGGGGAATTCCCTAATGTCCCACTAATTGGCATTAGGGGAGGCATTACCTACAACCCCTGTCTAGCTTTAAGACAATTTGGATATGCTCGGAGGGATGGCCCTCATGACATGCTGATTCCTCACCTAGTTTTTGACTTCGACAACGATGCACAAGGACTTTGACAAAGGTTCATCAGAGCTTGGAGGATGCCCAACAAAGTGGATAGTAAGACACTGGGGCACAAAAATTCCATCCCCCTTGAGCCTTACCTCAAGTGGGTACGAACCCGCGCCCAGAGTCTTATAATGCCATATCCTCACATTCTCCCTGTGATCAAAGAGCTTGTTATGGAAGGAGAGGTTCCATACACCATCCTACATCCTGACATGCCAACATCATGGGAAGAAATGCAAAAGAGTTGGATCCAAATCAAAGAAGAACGAAATACTTTTGAAGCCAGCTTCTACGCCAGTGAGAAGAAGGTTTTGGAGCTTACCCGCCGACTTCATGAGGAGGAAACTCTCAACACTTACATCGCACCAAAGAGGATGCGCAATGTCTTTTTACATTAAGAATTTTGTAATATTTTTGCCCATGGGGCACTTATGTACTAACAATTTCTTCTTAATATGACGTGCGTTCCTTTTTGTTTGCAACAAATTTGAATTTTTGAACCCTTGAATGCATTACATGAATAACATACCATTCATCATATGCATAAACAGGTCTTCACACCAGGTTTCCTTATCTTTCTGCTGTTTATTTTAGCAAGATGGATTTGGAGCAGACGGTAAAGGATCTGCAGGCACAAAATTCACAATTCCAGCAACTCCTCATGACCTTGGCAAAGGGTCAAGAAGACCTCAAAACTTTGTTGGAGAAGAATAAAGAGAAAAAGAAAAAGAGACCTGGAGTAGCCACTTTTGGAAGAAGGTTCGAAAGCAATGCTAGGAAGGTTCTTGAGTTCCCCTCAACGTCTGACGAAGGGGCCGGTAAAGGGAAAGGGGCTGCTGTACCTTCTGAATCTGAGGTTGAAGAGGAGGAAGAGGAAGAAGACGAAGACTACTCCGAACAACAGTATCCTCCAGCGGATGATAAATATAAGAATCTTGAAGATAGACTGGAAGCAATGGAGTTGTAGAGGGTCCCTGGTTTGGACTTTGAAGAACTAGGGCTGGTAGCTGGGATTGTTATCCCTCCCAAGTTCAAGGTGTCAACATTTGCTAAGTACGACGGTCTGTCTTGCCCAAAGATGCACCTAAGGTCGTATGTTAGAAATATCCAACCCCACTCATCCGATAAGGACTTCTGGGTACATTTTTTCCAAGACAGTTTGTCTGGCACGCATCTAGATTGGTTCTATCAACTCGAGAGATCAGAGGTTCACAATTGGGAAGACTTAGCAGCTGCTTTTTACCGTCAGTATCAATACAATGCTGATTTGGCGCCCACTCGTACTCAGTTATAAAGTATGGGGATAGCTTCCAATGAAGGGTTTAAAGAGTACGCCCAGAAGTGGCGCGATCTGGCTGGAAGGGTGCAACCACCGTTGTCAGATAGGGAGTTAGTTGACATGTTTCTGGGGACCCTGTCTGCCCCTTCTTCAACCATCTAATCGGGAGTTCTTCTGCGGGATTTACTGAACTAATTTTGACTGGCGAAAGGGTCGAGGCCGGTATTAAGAGTGGAAAGATTCAAAAGGATGCTTCCGCATCCACAGCTGTTAATAAACCCTTCCTAGCTAAGAAGGAAGTATTTTCTATGTATTCTCAGAAGGGTCAGGGAAGAACCGAGTGTCGGCCGACTGTAAGGGCTGTGATGATTCAAAATTTGTCAAATGATCAACCTCGTAACAATCAGTCGAGACCCAATCAACAACGGATATAAAGGCCACAATGGCAGTTCACCCGAATTAACATGATGCCAGCTCAGGTGCTCCCCCGTTTGTTGAAGCTGAATCTTACCAGTTTGAAGGAAGCGCCAAAGAACCCTAACACCTCCTCTCCATACTATCACTCCAATGCCAAATGTGCTTACCATTCTGACATTGTTGTGCACGATACCAATAAATGCTAGGCGCTCAAGAACAAAATCCAGGATCTGATTGATGCTAAGGAAGTAGAATTTGATGCTCCTGAGAAACCCAATGTGATATCTGCTCCGATGCCCAAGCACGACCACAATGTTCATGCCTTTATAGAAGACCTCCATGTGACTGATGTTGCCAATCTTTTGACTCCATTTTTAGTGATTAAATAGAAGTTGATGAGAGTCGGGGTATTCCCGGGCTGTGGGAAGGACTGCTATTTTTGTTTGAACATACGAGCTGATTTCCCAATGTTGAAATCAGGTGTCCAACGCCTAATGGATACTCAAGAGATACTTTTCCAGAAAACCCCTGTTGATACCTTCAATCCTGTTACTCCTGTTACTTTTTCTACTTCAACCAACGATATTGCAATCATAACCATTTCCGACAATCCTCCTAAGGCTTGCAAAAGGTCTGTCAGGATTACACCCAACTCTAAATGTGTACCATTAAAGATCACCATGCCGGGACCTATCCCGTACCAATCCAACAAAACGATGCCATGGAACTATGGAGGAGAAATATTCTACCATGTTATCAAACAAATTGAGGCAGTCCAAGAAAATTCTGAAGAAATAGGGAACATTGCGGGTACAAGCAAGATAACCCGCAGCGGCCGAATCTTTTCTCCGGAGATTTCTCCCCCTCGAGCAGTTTTCGGACCCTTGAAAGCTTCTGTACCTGTTGGACCATCTGTGCAAGGCCCGGTGATTGAAGAATTGGATACTCCTGAAGTAAGACCATCTGTTGATACTACCAATAAGGGTAAGGGGATACTAGAAGTGCCTGTCAGGACGAAGGCTCATGATGTGGTTATCCCCGAAACCAGTCAGAAAGAAATGGATGAAATCTTGAAAATAATCAGAAAAAGGACTACGACGTTGTGGAACAGCCGGGGCAGACCCCTTCTAAGATTTAAATGTTGGCTCTTCTACTCTGCTTTGAGGCCCATGCAAAGGCCCTGATCAAATTTTTGAAGGCGGCACACGTACCCCAAAAGACTTCGGCTGACCAGTTTCAGGAATGTGTGGCCAGTCTTACTGCTGATAATGGCCTTGGCTTTTCTGATGCTGACTTAACCCCTAAAGGAAGGAAACACAACGACGAGCTACATGTCTCAGTTGAATGCAGGGGAACCACCCTCGCCCATGTCTTAGTTGATACTGGTTCTTCCTTGAATGTGCTGCCGAAGAAAGCCTTAGACCGTTTGGACTGCGAAGGATTGACCCTTAAACCTAGTAACATCATTGTTAGGGCCTTTGATGGGTCCAAAAGAATGGTTCATGGAGAGGTTGAGATTCCTATCAAGGTAGGAACAAAAGTTTTCAACTCCACCTTTTATGTGATGGACATCTGGCCGTCATATTCATGTTTGTTAGGAAGACCGTGGATCCATTATGCCGGGGCAGTTACCTCCTCTTTGCACCAGATGCTGAAATATCCTGTTAAGGGTAACATTATAATAGTGCACGGTGAGGAAGAGTACATGATAAGTTATCTCAATTCCTTCCGCTATGTGGAGTTGGATGGCGAGTTCATCGAAACACCTTTCCAACATTTTGAGGAAGTTTCTCCTGAGGTAGCAGTTGCGAAGACAATGGTTGAGGTGCCTATCGATCCCAAGCATGTAGCTAGAATAGCATCTCTCAAAGGTGCGGAGGCTGTGATTAAGGAGGGGAAGAGTACAGTATAGGGACAATTGCCTGATTTTCCCCATAAGTCGGACAAGTTTGGGTTAGGGTTCACTGCTGCAGGACAAAAGGCTATGCGTCGTTCCAAGATTGGAAGACCACCCGTCAAGATCTCTCACCATGTAATCAATGCTATAGAAGATGAAGATGAAGAGAGCCACTTTGAAGATTGGATCTTTCCGACCTTCGAAGGGGGTTTAAGCAACTGGGAAGCAAAGGATTTTATTCCCATCACCTTTATCAACCAGTAATTTTATCTTTGAACAATTTCCCATTTATGGTCTGTAATAACTAAAACAATTTGCACACTATTTTCACCTCATGCCTTGCCCCGGGCGTGTAGGTCCATTTGTAAGGGCTTGATCTTATTCATTATCATATGCCATGTTTTAATGAATCATTGGATGTTTTTCATCTATAAACAGTTGTGTTCATTTTCTTTCCCTTTGCATTTTTGTTTGCTTTAAGGATGGCTATCCCTTACACACACCCACACTCACAAATGCAGGTACCCATCCAATCCGGATTCCATGGGTGACTATTCTGTTTTAGCTTTCGATAACTCTGAAGATTTGGTCAATCATGCTGAGTACGAAGTTGACGAAGATTGTGAAGTGCCGGGAGAGCTAGCCAGACTTTTGCAACAAGAAGAGAGGGCTATTCTGCCTCACGAAGAGTTATTAGCAACCATCAACTTGGGGACAGAGGAAGACAGGAAAGAAGTAAAAGTGGGTGCCAACCTGGAACCAAGTGTCAAGGAGCGCTTAGTGCAGTTGTTGACCGAATATGTTGAAATCTTCGCCTGGTCTTATGAAGACATGTCAGGGTTAGACACTGATATCGTGGTTCACCGTCTCCCTACAAGAGAAGACTGTCCACCGATCAAGCAAAAGGCCCTCCGAATAAGGCCCGACATGTCTGAGAAGATCAAACCTGAGGTAATGAAACAATTCAACGTTGGCTTTCTGGCTGTTACTTCCTATCCACAATGGGTTGCTAACATCGTGCCCGTGCCTAAGACGGACGACAAAGTCAGAATATGTGTGGACTATCGGGATTTGAACAGGGCTATCCCTAAAGATGATTTTCCACTGCCACATATCGACATCTTGGTTGACAACACAACTCAACACAAGGTTTTTTCCTTCATGGATGGATTCTCGGGATACAACCAGATCAAAATGGACCCTGAGGACATGGAGAAAACTACTTTTGTCACGCAATGGGGTACCTTCTGCTACAAAGTGATGCCATTCGGACTGAAGAATGCAGGGGCAACCTATCAACGCTCCATGCTAGCTTTGTTTCATGATATGATACATCATGAGATCGAAGTTTACGTAGACGACATGATAGCTCGATCACAGACAGAAGAAGAACACCTTGGTCATTTACAGAAGCTGTTTTCCAGGTTGAAGGAGTACAAGCTCAGACTGAACCCGAGCAAGTGCACTTTTGGGGTTAGGTCTGGTAAACTTTTGGGATTTATTGCCAGCAACAAAGGCATTGAGGTTGATCCGGCTAAAGTAAAGGCTATACAAGAAATGCCTGCCCCCGTACTGAAAAGGAGGTTAGAGGATTCTTGGGATGCTTGACTATATTGCCAGGTTCATCTCTCACCTGACATCTACCTGTGAGCCAATCTTCAAGCTGTTGAAGAAAGATCAGGTGGTTGAATGGAACAATGATTGTCAGTTTGCTTTTGATAAGATCAAGGAGTATTTACTAGAACCTCCTATTTTGATGCTACCCGTCGAAAGAAGGTCGTTAATCATGTATCTGAATGTTTTGGATAACTCAATGGGGTGCGTACTGGGCCAACATGACGAGTCTGGCCGAAAAGAGCATGCCATTTATTACCTTAGAAAAAAGTTTACCGACTGTGAGAATCGCTACTCATTGCTCGAGAAAACTTGCTGCGCTTTGGTATGGGATGCTCGCCAGCTAAGGCAATATATGTTAACTCATACCACTTTGCTTATTTCCAAAATGGACCCGATCAAGTATATCTTTGAGAAGCCTGCTTTATCTGGAAGAATCGCTAGATGGCAAATGATCCTGATTGAGTATGATATCCAGTATACTACCCAAAAAGCCATAAAAGGGAGTGTACTAGCTGACCATCTAGCTCATCAAGCCGTCGAAGATTACCAATCTATGAGATTCGACTTCCTTGACGAGGACATCATGACATTGGACAACATTGAAGGTAACCGACTGTATGACGGACCTGAACAAGGATCCCGATGGACCCTGTACTTTGATGGTGCTTTAAATGCACTTGGCAACGGTATCGGTGCGGTACTCATTTCTCCGGAAGGCTGCCATACACCCTTCACTTCCCGACTTTGCTTCAGTTGTACCAACAACATGGCTGAATATGAAGCTTGCATCTTTGGTCTCAAGGCTGCTATAGACTTGGGAATCAAATCTTTGGTCGTATTTGGGGACTCGGCTTTGGTCATCAGTCAAGTCAAAGGAGAGTGGGACACCAAACATCCTAATCTTATCCCATACAAAGAACATGTCTTAACATTGTTGCCTCATTTCGAGCATATTACCTTTGAGCATTTCCCACGAGAAGAAAATCAGCTAGCAGATGCTCTGGCTACAATGTCTTCCATGTTTAAACTCAACTGGGATAACGAGGCTCCCCAAATTACCATCGAGCGAATGGAAGAACCTGCACACCGTCATGAGATTAATATCGAAGAAGTAGTGGAACAACCCTGGTTTCATGAAATCAAAAGGTATCTCCAGACTAGAGAGTACCCTGAAGGAGCTTCCGTCAATGACAAAAAGTTCTTAAGGAGATTTGCTGCCAAGTTCTTCCTAAGAAATGGCATCCTTTATAAGCACAACCATGATTGTGTTCGACTTAGTTGTATGGACAAACGTGAAGCAGAGTTAATCATGGCTGAGATACACAATGGTACATTTGGCACCCACTTAAGCGGACATACGATGGCTAAGAAGATTCTAAGGGCAGGCTACTACTGGTCTACCATGGAAGCTGATTGTCATCAACATTCCCGTACCTGCCACAAATGCCAAGTCTATACCGACAAGGTACATATTCCTCCTGTTCCTCTCAACGTTCTGACAGCTCCTTGGCCATTCACAATGTGGGGCATTGACATGATTGGAGAGATCAAGCCCACGACATCCAATGGATATCGCTTCATCTTGGTCGCTATTGACTACTTCACCAAGTGGGTCGAGGCAGCTTCCTACGCCTCAATTACAAAGAATGTGGTTGCCTGCTTCATCAAGCAGAACCTCATATGCCGGTATGGTATCCCCGACAGGATCATCACAAACAATGGTACTAATTTGAACAATACCATGATCACCGCTCTATGCGAAAAGTTCAAGATTTATCATCATAATTCATCTCCCTATCGGCCGAAGATGAACGGTGTTGTTGAAGCCGCGAACAAAAATATCAAGAAGATCTTTCAAAAGATGACAGTCACCTACAAGGACTGGCATGAGATGTTTCCGTTTGCTCTGCATGGATATCGTACCACGACACGTACTTCAACAGGGGCAACCCTATTTTCTTTGGTGTATGGCATGAAAGCTGTTTTACCTATGGAAGTTCAGATTCCTTCCTTAAGGATCATCAAGGATACTGGTTTGAGTGAAGACGATTGGATTCAGACCCGACTTGATCAACTTAATTTGATCGACGAGAAACGACTTACTACTGTTTGTCATGGTCAGACATATCAAAAACGGATGATTAATACTTTCAACAAGAAAGTCAGGCGTCAGGTATATCGAGTCGGAGATCTTGTAATCAAGCGGATCATCTTGCCGCAAAGTGATCCCAGGGGCAAGTGGACTCCTACTTACGAAGGACCATTTGTGATCAAGAACATCTTTTCTGGTGGGGCAATGATTCTGACCGCCATGGACGGTGACGACTTGCCGCACCCTGCGAACGCAGACATAGTTAAAAGATACAACGCATAAAACGACCCGGCAAGTTGAAAACCCGAAAGGGCGACTTGGGCAAAAATGGGCATCCCGGTGAATCGAAAACCCGAAAGGGCGGTTCAGGAAAAAATTAGGGATAAAACAAAAAAATATGTACACCCGGCAAGTTGAAAACCCGAAAGGGCGACTTGGGCAAAAAAGAGTTTCCCGGTGGATCGAAAACCCGAAAGGGCGGTCCAGGCAAAAGTTAGGGAATTAAAGCGTATGACTATGTCTCGTCGGATCACTTTCAGAACAATCTCTTTACCAACAATCTCCAAGCTTCTGATCAATCCAATCATCGGCAGACGAAGCAGCGAATGGACAAGATATTCAGAGTTGTGAAGGCTATAGCATAATGGGAACCCCATGGAATTATTACACATAGCCATCTTTCTTTTGTATAAATTTTTTTAAATCTTTATGACAACATTATCTTACTAGGATGTATGTCTCCTTTGTACAAAGATACTCACAAAGTTAAATACAAATATACTTCAAAGTGCAGAAATTTGCTTGCCTTTCTTTTCTTTTTACACTTATGTTTTATTTGAAAACGTCCAATGTTTTGTTAAAATAGGCATATGTATTTAAATATAATCATTGTTTACAAATAAAACGGATTTGAAAAAGGATAATTACTGATAGTTTGAAGGTGTAGGAAGAAATCTTTGTGCCATTTCAAAAATAATCCCCTACGATACATCATTCAGATCCTCAACAAAGCTAAAATTTGGAGTATATTTCCCCAGCGGAGTTAAGCTTCAAGATCCTCAGCAGAGCCAGTGCATTCCAAAACTTGATTCCCCAGCTGAGTTAAGTTTCAAAATTCCCATCAGAGTTAAGCTTTAAGATCCCTAGTGGAGCCCGAAAACCCTGAAAATCCTATCCCCAGCGGAGCCAGAATAGTGAACATTCCCCCCACAGATTTATCTCCCAGCAAGATCGAAGATTCTCGGTCTCATTTCTCCAAGCAGAAGCCTTCTAGGTTTTAACTCCCCAGTAGAGATTTTCAAGAGTTTTCCCTATATCCTAGGAAAGTAATAAAGGATTCCCATTCCCTGCAGAAGTTGTCAGAACCCTTGTAAATCCCCACAAATCGCCAAGGATTTTCAACCTCCAGTAGTGGTCCCAGGACTTCTCTTTCTCAACAGTCAGAGATCTTTAATCCCCAGCATCGGTCAAGGATTTACTTTCCCCGACAGCAATCAAAGATTTCATTATCTCCAGTTGTCAAGGATTTATTTTCCTCAGCAAGACAGCTACTCAGCTTACATGCATAACCATTACATTCATATATCATAAACATTGATGAAATACAATTCATTACATTATACATATCATGCAACATAACTTTGTGTTCTAGCTAACATTTTACCCTTTTCAGGATAAGATTAAAAGGCTATTGTTAACAATTATTCAGATGTAGTATGGATACACCCCAGACACGGCGGTCATCCTATTACTCATTCACAATTTCAAGTCAAAATACAGTACAGATACACCCCAGACACGACGGTCATTCTGCTACGCATTCAGACTTCAGCAATCTGATACAAACTAGATACGCTCCAGACACGGCAGCCATTCTATCTCTCATTCAGATTCAACTATCAACCACAAGTTCAGATACGCTCCAGACACGGATGCCATTCTGGCCCTTACACCAGCAGTTTGATTCTCCCCAATGCAATCGCCACGGAAGTCATTCTGTCACTTTTTCAGATTCCAGTTACAGTCTCAGATACACTCCAGACACAAGTCATTCTGCTACTCATACAGATCTCAATTTCAGATACAGTCTAGATACAGTTGCCATTCTGTCACTCATTCGGAATTTATCCCCAGCCCAGAAATGCTCCATACACGGACGTTTCTCTATCGCCCATTCAGAATTCAGATGCAATACAGATACACTCCAGACACGGCAGTCATTCTAATATTCATTCAAAACTCAAATACAATTACAGCTCAGATACGCTCCAGACACGGACGCCATTCTTTCGCTCATACAGACCCAGTCTCCAAGATACAGTTCAAATGCATTCCAGACACGGATACCGTTTTGATGCTCATTCTTCTGACCTACCACTTTGCAATTCAACAAACATTCTTGGATTTCATCTTTAAGCCCATCTCCAGCAAGATTCTACCATCTCCAAATGGCATCTTTAAGCCCATTCCCGCATCTATGTTTTGACGAGTGCAAATTTACGGGCACTCTAGTGTCCAATCCTCTTTTACCTTCGAGTCGTGAAAGGCAAACTTGCCAATCTAACTCTTCAGGTTCAAGAAGATTGAACAGGGGCAACTGTTGTACCCCAAAATTTTCCCTCTCATTTCATCAACATTTCTCATCACAAGGATCTTGGAAGTCAAGATCAAATTAGGATTTGCTCTGCTCAAGACACCTCCTTGCACTGTTGGCCTAAATTAGGGTTTGAGTTTGCACATTGATGTTTTGACCTATAATGCCCAAAGTGACTTTCATACTTCATACTGGACTCACAAGTTTGTCCATACCAAGTTTCAAGCCTTGATTCAAATTTTTGCCCAGTCAATTGGACAGTTGACCTAGAAATCAGTTGTATTGGGGAAAAAGTCAATTGTGGCCAATTGATAGTCAAACCTTATGAATTTTGACCCAAATCAACATTATGAACTCATATGAACCATTTGACCAAGTTCGGATCACAATTCCACAAGAAATTTGATCAGATCACCAAAAGGGCAAAATGGTCATTTTTAGGGTTTTGACTGTACAAAGGAAATTTTTGACTGTTTGACCTAGCCAATGGTAAATCAAGCTCAACCATGGACTCAAGGACTGAATTAAATTGTCTTGACCCATTCAACAAGTTCAAAAGATCTTAAATGCATAGGATTGACAGTTGAATTTTTCAGTCAACTGATCAAAATTTAACTGTATACTAAAAAGTCAAACTTTGACTTTTTGGTCAAAATCAAGTGCCAAAGGTCATTTTTAATCAAGACATGTCAAATTATGAAACTTGTTCATCAAGAAACCCAAAAATGAAAATTAGGGTTTAAAATGGAAAAATTTCATAACTTAGAATTTTTCAAAGTTATAAAATTTTCTTATTTTTTTCCCTAACTTTGTCCCATTTTTTCACCAAGATGCAAATGGATTAAAACAAAACTTGCAACATGAAAGTTGTATTACATCACAAAGTCTACAACTTTGATTCAAAAAGTTTTCTCAAAAGAAGCTTGTATCTCAAGTTATGATTTTTGGAACGAAGGTACCTAAAACTTTTAACTTAGAGAAATTTTGCCCTAGTTTAGGCAGGATTTTGACCCATCTTCTTGGCCATTTTTCACATAGTTCCACTTGGATTTTAAAGTTGCATTTCAAAGATGGATTGTAGTACATGTTGCAATCTTTCCAAATTGTCTAAGAACTCCTCAAACACCCTTGTGGTTAGGGAGAATCGAATGCTTGAAGTTGGAAAAAACTCACTTTGAAACCATGGCCAATACATGTTCATACCAAATTTCAAATCTGACCAAACTAGCTTAGTACATGATTACAGGCCTCTAAACCAATTTACACTACAAAATTGAATGTAAATGCATTGGATATTGGCATTGTTCTGACCAAGAGAGCTTTGTACATTGAACATTTCCATTTTAAGCATAAAGATCACACTTCCATTTTCATAAAGCATAAACTTTTGCAAAGTTGTCTTTCTTGAGCTTTGAACTTCTTTCTTTGCAGCAAACAGGTTCCACAAACTTAGGAAAAAGTACAAGGAGTTGGTGCATGCTTGAGATAGCCTGTACAGGCCTATCACACTTCACTTCCAACTTTTCTTTCAAAACAAGTCAAAGGGCCAAAAGCTTGTATCTCTCATATCTGAAAAAACCAACAAGAACAAAGTTGTCAAACAAGTTTTGCATATCCTCGCAAGTCAGAAACACGAGCCCTTGACCCCTTAAACCTCCTTGTACACAAAATCACTGGTTTTCTGCAAAATAGGGCAAGCCCTGCAGAATCACCTCCATCTCCCCTTTCCCTCGTGCGTTTTGCCTCAAATTTGTTCCAATATCTTCCAACCAACACACCTGAACTATTCCAGACCTCCATTGCTAGTTGTAACACCATTAACACACATTTCCATTTTTGTTTCAAAGCTTTGCAGGTTGAGTTCTATAGCACGATTCAAGCTACTTCAAAACAAACTACGCATTGGGAAAGCTTCATTGGACATCAGCCAAGCTCAAAAGAACCTCAAGCACCCTTGGAAGTTGCTGCATTTTCCAGCTCGAAGTCAACTGAAACAGGTATTTCATGAACTTCTATCTCTCTATTTAGGAATAGTTAGACTTAGGTTTGTGAATGAAAGATGTTGTATTCATAGCCCCGAAACCATACATGTGCTTAGTTTTCATTTATATTAATCGTGCTAGGAGAATTTTGTTCATGAACTTTCTGAAAAAACTAGGTTAAGAATTAGGGCCAGAGAAATTCTCTCTGGTCTTTGAGAGTTAGCTTGAGTTTTTTATATGGTTAGATTCGTTATTTGATGCTCTAGAAGTTTCATGTTATGAGTTTTGTCAAAAAAGCAAGGAATCGGGAGATAGCATTTTGTGTACAAAGCACGCGTTTTGTTTTGAACTGAGGAAGAAGATGAAGTTGATTGGGCTGGGCCTGGTTGTTTTTACTTCTAACACCTGCCTTTTCAGTTTACACCCCTGTGGCCCATTTCTTTGTATATTTGTCATTTTTGTATTTTTATTTTAATTATGACTTTATTATTTTATGTCCAAATATAAAAAATGCCAAAAAATTATTTTTATCTTTTTTTCATATTTATTTGATATTTATTTTTATTTTACTAGTATTAAAATGTTTAAATATTTTATATTATTTTATTAAAACTTAAGAAAATAATGTAAAAAATATGTTTATTTTCATTTATTATTTTATACACATTTGAAAACATTTTCTTGAAAAATATACCTTTTTGTAAATAATTTATTTTATTTTTATACACACTTAGTATATTTAATATATTTAATACATATATATACATATTTTATTAATTAATTTGGACAAAAAACACAAAAATAATACATTTTTATTTTTATTAAAATTTTATACTAAAAATACCATTTTTTTAATATACTTATATTTTTGTACAAATTAATAAATTATTGTATATAAATAATAAATAATACTATTTATTTAAGAAATTAGGGTTTTTGCCCCAAAAAACAAAATAATTGAAATTGACTTTTTATTTATTTACATTTCATATTAAAAATACTTTTCACATACATAAAAAACCTTTTTTTGCATAATACATTTTATTTAATATTTATTTATTGTATTTATTTAAATATTGTATATTTAATATTATGCATTACCCATTCAATATGGTTGTAATAATTTAGGATTTAATTTCTTGCAAAATAATCCCCAATTCAAATTTGTACCCCCTCCCTATATCATGTTGTAATAGTGTAGAATTTAAATTCTCGCACCTTTAAAGCTTCCAATTATGCCATGATTAGACTTAGGGTTTGTATGCAAAATCAAATCAACAAATAGTTTGACCTAATCCAAGATAACAATGCATGAAAAAAACAAATACAATGCACACTTGCACCCCCTAGGGTTTCAATCCACTTGTTGCCTTCAAAAATGGACCATGGTATGCATGTTAAGTACTTTGGAAAAACAAAAACAAAACAAAAGATCATAGTCCCTCGATGACGCTATCTGAGTTGCCTAAACAAAATGATCAAGTCCCTCAAGAAAATTGCCAAAAATACTTGACACCATTGCTATCATGGTCTATACGATGACCCGCGCCTGTCCCGTTAACATCCTAACACAAGGTTGCTCATCAAATACAATGGTGAAGCAACACTGTTAAAAGGGTTAAAAACATAAGAAAGATCTTTGAGTAAAATAGGGTAGATAACTCTTAGTTACTTGATCAAAGCTTGCAAAAACATCCTTGCTATCTTCAAAACACACTTCACAACACAATTTCAAAACCCTACTTTCAAACATTGAAAACTTTTCAAAAGATAAAAACACCTTTGTATACATTCAAACAAGAATAATTACAAAGGTTGCCACAATGATGACCTCTTTTCAAAACATCTTTCAAAATCACACACAAAGCACCATTTCAAACAATTAAAAGGCACCATTTCAAACAATTAAAAAGCAAAGCAAGTGATCTAAACAAGTAACTAAGAGCCCATGGATAACCATGAATAGAAAGGGTGCTAATACCTTCCCTTTCTATAATCTACTCCCCGAACTCAAGAAAACATCTCAAAGGTCTTTCCTGTGCTTTTTGACCTTTCCTTAGGATAAAATAAAAAGTCGGTGGCGACTCTTGCTAAACCGAAACATTTGCGAACACAAACGCAAAATCTCAAGTCAGTTCTCCCACCGTATCACAATGGCTCTCACACATTCTGATGTTCATTGGTGTTCTCGATCCAGAGAAAATGTCATCATCATTGATCATTATGTGGAATTCCCTAATGTCCCATTGCTTGGCATTAGGGGAGGCATTACCTACAACCTTTGTTTAGCTTTGAGACAATTTGGGTATGCCCGAAGGGATGGCCCATATGACATGCTGATTCCAGACCTGGTTTTTGACTTCGACAATGAAGCTCAAGGACTTCGACAAAGGTTTATCCGAGCTTGGGTGATGCCCAACAAGGTGGACAGTAAGACACTGGGGCACAAGAAATCCATCCCCCTTGAGCCTTACCTCAAGTGGGTACGAACCCGCGCCCAGAGCCTTATGATGCCCTACCCCTACATTCTGCCTATGATCAAAGAGCCTGTTATGGAAGGAGAGGTTCCATACACCCTCCTACATCCTGACATGCCAACGTCATTGGAAGAACTGCAAAAGAGTTGGATACAGCTCAAGGAAGAACGAAATACTTTTGAAGCCAACTTCTACGCCAGTGAGAAGAAGGTTTTGGAGCTTACTCGTCGAATCCATGAAGAGAAAAATCTCAACACCTGCATAGCACCGAAGAGGATTCACAACGTATTTTTACATTAGAATTTTGTAATATTTTGCCCATGGGGCGTTTATGTACTAACAAATTTCTTCTTATTAATATGACGTGCGTTCTTTTTTTTGTTTACAACAAATTTGAATTTCTGAATCCTTGAATGCATTACATGAATAACAGGTGAAAGGGTCGAGATTTGGCTGGAAGGGTGCGGCCACCATTGTCGGATAGAGAGCTGGTTGATATGTTTTTAGGGACCCTGTCAGGTCCATTCTTTAATCATTTGATCGGGAGCTCATCTGCAGGGTTCACCGAGCTAATTCTGATAGGTGAAAGGGTTGAAGCTGGCATTAAGAGCTGTAAAATTCAGAAGGATGCATTTGCTTCCACTACTGTCAAGAAGACCTTCCCAGCCAAGAAAGAAGCTTATGCTGTTTACACCCAAAGAAATCAAGGAAGAATGGAGCGCCGACCAGCGGTTGGGGCTGTGATGATCCAGAACTCTTCATCCGATCAACCTCGAAACAGTCAACCCAGAGCTAACCAAAATAGGGTGGAAAGGCCACAACGGAAATTCACTCGGATCAATATGACACCGGCTCAGGTCCTCCCTCATCTGTTAAAGTTAAACCTTACCAACTTGAAAGAAGCGCCAAAGAATCTGAATACCTCTTCCCCCTATTATCATTCAAATGCAAAATGTGCATATCATTTGGACAGTGTGGGGCACGACACCAACAACTGTTGGGCCCTTAAAAACAAGATCCAAGATTTAATAGATGCCAAGGAGGTGGAGTTTGATGCCCCCGAAAAACCTAATGTGATATCCGCTCCTATGCCAAAACATGGTCACAATGTCCATGCTATTATAGAATATCTTCATGTTACTGCAGTTGATGACTTAATGACTCCGTTGCCAATGATCAAGATGAATCTGTTGAAAGCCGGGATCTTTCCGGGCTGTGAAAAAGATTGTTACCTTTGTTCAACCTTGCAATTTGACTGTCCGCTATTGAAGTCAGGCATCCAACGCCTGGTGGATACTCAAGAAATCCTCTTTCAAAAAAATCCCGTTACTCCTGTTGCTCCTGTTACTCCTGTTACTCCAATCAATGATGTTGCTATAATCACCATTTCCGACAATCTTTCCAAGGTCCCCAAAAGACCTGTTAAGATTACACCCGATTCAAAGTTTGTACCGCTGAAGATTACTATGTCGGGGACTATCCCATATAAGTCCAACAAAACAATACCATGGAATTATGGAGGAGAGATCTTCTACCACGGTGTTAAGCAGGTCAAATCAGTCGAAGAAAGTTCCAATGGAGAGACTTCTGATGTGGGGAATATTGCGGGGACAAGTAAGATCACTCGTAGCGGATGAATCTTCTCTCTGGAGATTGCTCCTCCAAGGGCAATCTTCGGACCCTCAAGTGCTCCTGTACCTGTCAAGATATCTGTGCAAAGTCTAGTGATTGAAGAAATTGTTACTCCCGAAGTTGTACCCTTTGTTGTTACTGCTGATAAAGGTAAGGGGATCCAAGAAGCACCCATCAGGACGAGGGCTCAGACTTTGGTTATCCCCGAGAACACCCAAAAGGAAATGGAGGAGATTTTAAAGATAATTAAGAAGAGCGACTATGATGTCATAGAGCAGCTGGGGCAAACCCCTTCAAAAATCTCTATGCTGGCTCTATTGCTCTGCTCTGAGGCTCATGCCAAAGCCTTGATCAAATTCCTGAAGACAGTGCACGTGCCTCAAGAAACTTCTGCAGATCAATTTCAAGAGTGTGTGGCTAGCCTTACAACCGACAATGGTCTTGGCTTTTCTGATGCCCATCTAACATCTAAGGGAAGAAAGCATAATGATGCGCTGCATGTTTCGGTAGAGTGCAGAAGGACCACACTTGCTCATGTTCTGGTTGATACCGGTTCATCTTTAAATGTCCTACTAAAGAAAGCATTGGACAGGCTAGACTGTGAAGGTTTGACCTTAAAGCCCAATAATATAATTGTTAGAGCCTTCAACGGTTCTAAGCGGATGGTTCACGAAGAAGAGGACATCCCAATTAAGGTGGGTACGGAAATTTTCAATTCTACATTTTATGTGATGGACATCCGTCCTTCATATTCATGTTTATTGGGAAGTCCATAGATCCACAACGTTGGGGCAGTCACTTCTTCTCTACACCAGATGCTCAAATACCCAGTCCATGGTAAGATCATAACAGTTCATGGTGAGGAGGAGTATATGATAAGCCACCTTAACTCTTTTCGCTACATGGAGTTAGACGGTGAATTCATAGAAAAACCTTTCCAACACTTTGAAGAGGTTTCTCCTGAGGTTGCGGTAGCCAAGACAATGACTGATGTGCCCATCATTACCAAACCTGTGTCCCGGATGTCATCCCTTAAAGATGTAGAGGCTGTAGTCAAGGAAGGAGGAAGCACAATATAGGGTCAACTGTCAGATTTTCCTTACAAGACAAATAAGTTCAGTTTGGGTTTCACTGCTGCTAGTCAGAAAGTTGTACGTCGCTCCCGGGATGGAGGACCGCCACTAAAAATCACTCATCATGGAGTTCATGCTTTAGAAGATGATAAAGAAGGAAGCAATTTTGAAGACTGGATCTTTCCAACTATTGAAGGGGGACTGAACAACAGGGAGGCGAAAGACTTCGTTCCCATTACTTTCATCAATCAGTAATTTATCTTTTGAACATTTCCTGTTTGGTCTGTAATAATTATTATACAATTTGTACACCCTTTTCTCCTTATGCCTTACCCGGGGCATATAGGTCCATTTGTAAGGGTTTTGATTCTTCATTTTCATATGCCATTGTTAATGAATCATGGACGTTTTCATATATAAACTTTTGTGTTCATTTTTCTTATTTCTACATTTTATTTTGTTTAAAGGTGGCTATCCCTTACACACACCCTCACTCACAAAATGCAGGTACCCATCCACTCCGGTTTCCATGGGTAACAATTCTGCTATGGATTTCAGTGACTCTGAAGATCTGGTCAATCATGCCGAATATGAAGGTGATGAAGATTGTGAAGTACCTGGAGAGTTGGCTAGACTTTTGCAACAGGAAGAAAGGGCTATTCTGTCCCATGAAGAGTTGTTAGAGACTATCAATTTGGGAATAGAGGAAGACAGAAAAGAGGTTAAAGTGGGTGCCAACCTAGAGCCAAATGTCAAAGAGCGCTTAGTTCATCTATTGAATGAATATGTTAAGATCTTCTCCTGGTCCTATGAAGACATGCCGGGACTAGATACAGATATTGTGGTTCACCGTCTCCCTACAAGAGAAGACTGTCCACCAATCAAACAAAAAATCTGCCGAATGAGACCCGATATGTCTGAGAAGATCAAAGCTGACGTGATGAAGCAGTTCAATGCGGGCTTTCTTGCTATTACTTCTTATCCATAATGGGTTGCTAACATTGTGCCCGTGCCTAAGAAGGAAGGCAAGGTTAGAATGTGTGTGGATTACAGAGATTTAAACAGGGCTAGCCCTAAAGATGACTTTCCACTACCGCACATTGACATCTTGGTTGACAACACAGCTCAACACAAGGTATTTTCTTTCATGGATGGATTTTCAAGGTACAACCAGATCAAAATGGCCCCCGAAGACATGGATAAGACTACTTTTGTTACACAGTGGGGTACCTTCTGCTATAAAGTGATGCCATTCGGACTGAAGAATTCCGGGGTAACCTATCAGCGAGCCATGGTAGCTTTGTTTCATGACATGATACATCATGAGATCGAAGTCTACGTAGATGACATGATAGCCCGTTCACAAATAGAATAAGAACACCTCGACCATATGCAAAAGCTGTTTTTCAAGTTAAAGGAATACAAACTCAAACTGAACCCTAGCAAGTGCACTTTCAGAGTTAGGTCTGGTAAACTTTTAGGATTCATCGTCAGTAACAAAGGCATCGAAGTTGATCCTGCCAAAGTCAAATCTATACAAGAAATGCTTGCCCCTCGTACTGAGAAGGAGGTCAAAGGTTTCTTGGGACGCCTAAACTACATCGCAAGGTTCATCTCTCACCTAACATCTACCTATGAACCAATATTCAAGTTGTTAAAGAAAGATCAAGTGGTTGAATGGAACAATGACTGTCAAGTTGCTTTTGATAAGATCAAGGAGTATTTGTTGGAACCCCCTATCTTGATGCCACCCGTCGAAGGAAGGCCATTAATCATGTATCTGACTGTTTTGGATAATTCAATGGGGTGCGTACTGGGCCAACATGACGAGTCTGTCCGAAAAGAGCATGCCATTTATTACCTTAGCAAAAAGTTTACCGACTGTGAGACTCGTTACTCACTGCTCGAGAAAACTTGCTACGCTTTGGTATGGGCTGCTCGCCGGCTAAGGAAGTATATGTTGACACATACCACTTTGCTGATTTCCAAAATGGATTTGATCAAGTACATCTTCGAGAAGCCTGCTTTATCCGGAAGAATCGCTAGATGGCAAATGGTCCTGACTGAGTATGATATCTAGTACACAACCCAAAAAGCTATAAAGGGGAGTGTACTAGCCGACCATCTATCTCATCAAGCCGTCGAAGATTACCAATCTATGAGGTTCGACTTCCCTGACGAGGATATTATAACATTGGACAACATTAAAGGTAACAGACTGTATGACGGACCTGAACATGGATCCTGATGGACCCTGTACTTTGATGGTGCTTCAAATTCACTTGGCAAAGGTATCGGCATGGTACTTATCTCTCCAGAAGGTTTCCATACACCTTTCACTACTAGACTCTGCTTCAGCTACACCAACAACATGGCCAAATATGAAGCTTGTATCTTTGGTCTCAAGGTTGCTATTGACTTGGGAATCAAATCTTTGATTGTATTTGGGGACTCAGCTTTGGTTATCAGTAAAATTAAAGGAGAGTGGGATACTAAGCATCATAATCTCATCCCATACAAAGAACATGTCCTGACATTGTTGCCTCATTTCGAGTAAATTACCTTCGAGCATTTCCCGCGAGAAGAAAATCAGCTAGCGGATGCTCTGGCTACAATGTCATCCATGTTTAAACTTAACTGGGATAATGAGGCACCTCAAATCACCATTGAAAGAATAGACGAACCTGCACATTGTCACGAGATTAATACCGAAGAAGTGGTGTACCGACCTTGGTTTCATGACGTCAAAAGGTATCTCGAAGCACAAGAATACCCTGAAGGAGCTTCAGTCAACGACAAAAAGTTCTTAAGGAGGTTCGCTGCCAAGTTCTTTCTGAGCAATGGTATCCTATACTAGCGCAATCTTGATTGTGTCCTACTCCGTTGTATGGACAAAGTTGAAGCTGAGCAGATCATGGCTGAACTACATAATGGCACCTTTGGCACCCACTCAAGTGGTCATACGATGGCTAAGAAGATTCTACGGGCAGGCTACTACTGGTCTACCATGGAAGCTGATTGTCATCAATATTCCCGTACTTGTCACAAATGCCAAATCTATGCTGACAAGGTACATATTCCCCCAGTTCCTCTCAATGTCTTAACAACTCCTTGGCCATTCACGATGTGGGGAATTGACATGATTGGAGAGATCAAACCTACAACATCCAATGGACACCGTTTCATCCTGGTGGCCATTGATTACTTTACCAAGCGGGTCGAATCAGCTTCCTTCGCCTCTGTTAAGAAGAATGTGGTTGCCCGCTTCATCAAGAAGAACCTCATATGCCGGTCTGGTATCCCCGACAGGATCATCACTGACAACGGTACAAATTTGAACAATACTATGATCACCGCTCTGTGCGAACAGTTCAAGATTCAACATCACAATTCATCTCCCTATCGGCCTAAGATGAACGGTGCTGTCGAAGCTGCGAACAAAAATATCAAGAAGATCATTCAAAAGATGACAGTCACCAACAAGGACTGGCATGCGATGTTATCGGTTTCTCTGCACGGGTACCGTACCACGGCACACACTTCAACTGGGGAAACCCCCTTTTCTTTGGTATATGGCATGGAAGTTGTTTTACCTATGGAAGTTCAAATTCCTTCCTTGAGAATCATGAAGGATGCTGTTTTGAATGAAGACGATTGGATTCAGGCCCGGCTTGATCAACTTAACTTGATTGATGAAAAGCGACTTACTGCTATTTTCCATGGTCAGGCGTATCAAAAACGTATGATCAAAGCCTTTAACAAGAAAGTCAAGAGACAAGTATATCAAGTCCGGGACCTTGTAATCAAGCGGATCATCTTGCCGCAAAGTGATCCCAGGGGCAAATGGACTCCTACCTACGAAGGACCATTTGTGATCAAAACCATCTTTTCTAGTGGGGCAATGATCCTTACCACCATGGACGGTGATGACCTGCCGCACCCTACGAACGCAGACATAGCCAAAAGATACTACGCATAAATGACCCGACAAGTTGAAAACCCGAAAGGGAGACTTGGGCAAAAATGGGCATCCCGGTGAATCGAAAACCCGAAAGGAGTTCAGGCAAAAATTAGGGATAAATAAAAAAATCTATACACCCGGAAAGTTGAAAACCCGAAAGGAGACTTGGGCAAAAAAGGGTTTCCCGTGGATCGAAAACCCGAAAGGGAGGTCCAGGCAAAAGTTAGGGAATTAAAGCGTATGACTATGTCTCGTCGGATCACTTTAAGGGAAATCTCTTCATAGACAAGCTCTGGGCTTCTGATCAACCTAATCATTGTCGAACAAGGCAACAAATGGACAAGATACTCAGAGTTACGAAGGCTATAGCAGAATGGGAACCCCATGGAATTGTTACACATAGTCATCTTTCTTTGTATACAATTTTTCTCATTTTTTACGATAACATTCTCTTACTAGGATGTCTGTCTCCTTTGTACAAAATACTTACACAAAGTTAATACAAAGATACTTCAAAGTGCAGAAAATTGTTTGCCTTCCCTTTCTTTTTTTTATACACTTATGTTTTGTTTGAAAACGTCCAATGATTTATTAACTGAGCATATGCATTTGAATATAATCACTGCTTACAAATGAAACGAATGGAGAAAGGATAATTACTGATAGGTAGAAAGTATAGGAAAACGTCTTTAGGCTATACCAGAAGAAATCCCCTGCAGTACATCATCCAGATCTTCAACAGAGTTAAAAGCTTTGAAATACATATCCCCATCAGAGCTAAGTTTCTAAACTCCCGATCCTCAGCGGAGCCAGAAAACTTTGAACTACAAATCCCCAGTGAAGTTGAAACTTTCTTCCCCAACAGAATATAAAACTTCAACTCTTAAACCCCAGTGGAAGACCATCCAGTTTCCTCCAATTCCCCAACAAGTTATCTTAAAGCTTGGAAATCAACCAGATAACAGTTAACTTTTGTTTTATCCCCAACCATGGATAATCCCTCAGAAGATTGACATACTCCCAACCTCCTGATACCCTTAACAGAATGAAGGTTCTCATTCTTAAAACCCCAGAAGACTGGCATACTCCCAAGCTCCTGATACCGTTAACAGAATGAAGATTCTCATCCTTGAAACCTCAGAAGATTGGCATACTCCCAAGCTCCTGACCCAAACGCCTGAATGAAGATTTTCATTCTTGCTTCCTCAATAGATTGGCATACAACCCAAGCTCTTGAAAACTCTTCAAACAGAATAAACATTCTCCCCACAGATTTATTTCCCAACAGATCGAAGATTCTCGGTCTCATTTCTCCAGTAGAAGCCTCCAAGGGTTCAACTCCCCAGTAGAGATTGTCAGAGTTTTCCTTATTCCCAAGGAAAGTCATGAAGGATTCTCACATCCCCGCAGAAGTTGTCAAAGCTCTTGTTAATCCCCACAAGTCACCAAGGATTTTCAATCCCCAGCAGTAGTCCAAAGGATTTCTCATTCTCAATAATCAAAGATTTTGAATCTCCAGCAACAGTCAAGGGTTTATTTTCCCCGGCAGCAGTCAAAGATTTCATTAACTCCATCTATCAAGGATTTATTTTCCTCAGCAAGACAACTAATCATCTTACATGCACATCCATTACATCCATATATCATAAACATTGATAAAACACATTTTATTGCATCATACATATCATGCAACATAACTTTGTGTTTTAGCTAACATTTTACCCTTTTCGGGATAAGATTAAAAGCTATCTCTAACAAATATTCGAAGATTTCAGATACAGTAAGGATACGCTCCAAGACATGGAAGTCATTCTATTTCTCATTCAAATTCAACTATCAACTGCAGGTTCAGATACACTCCAGACACGGAAGTCATTATGTCACCTATTTAGATCCCAGTTACAGTACGTATACACTCCATACGCGGAAGTCATTCTGCTACTCATACAGATCTCAACTTCAGATACAGTCCAGATACACTCCAGACACGACAGCCATTCTGTCACTCGTTCAAACCTATTCCCCAGCCCAGAGATACTCCAGACACGGATGTCTTTCTGTCGCTTATTCAGATTTCAGATTTCGGATACAATACAGATACACCCCATACACGGTAGTCATTCTGATAATCATCCAAGAATCAAATACAGTTACAGCTCGGATACGCTCCAGACACGGACGCCATTCCTTTGCTCATACGAATCCAATCTCCAGATACAACTCAGATACGTTCCATATACGGATACCATTATGATAATCATTCTCCTAATTTTCAACAAACAAGTCTTGGATGGCATCTTTAAGCCCATCTCGAGCAATATTCTACCATTTCCAAATGGAATCTTTAAGCCTATTCCCTCAGCTACATTTTGACGAGTGCAAATTTACGGGCACTCTAGTATCCAATCTTCTTTTACCTTCAAGTCACAAAAGACAAACTCGCCAATCTAACTCTTCAGGTTCAAGAAGATTGAACAGGGGCAGCTGTTGTACCCCAAAATTTTCCCTCTCATTTTATCAAGATTTCCCCTCACAAGACTCTTTGAACTCAAGACATGATTAGGGTTTTGGCTCTGCTCAAGACATCTCCTTGCACTGATGACCTAAATTAGGGTTTGAGTTTGCACAAGGATTTTTGGACTTTCAATGATCAAAGTGACTTTCATACATCATCTTGGATCCCTAAGATTTCCTCTACCAAGTTTCAGGCCTTGAATTAAATTTTTGCCCAGTCAATTGGACAGTTGACCTAGAAATCAACTGTATTGGGGAAAAAGTCAACTATGGCCAATTTACAGTCAAACCTTATAAATTTTGATACACATCAACATTATAGGCTCCTATGAACCATTTGATCAAGTTTGGACCACAACTCCTCAAGAAATTTGATCAGATCATCAAAAGGGCAAAATGGTCATTTTTAGGGTTTTGACTGCACAAGGGAAATTTCTGACTTTTGACCTAGACAATGGAAAATTGGGCTCAAGAATGGATTCAAGTACTCAATTGCATCATCTTGACCTATTCACAAGGTTGAAAAGATCTCAAATGCATTGGATTGACAAATGAATTTTTCAATCAACTGATCAAAATTTGACTGTACACTGAAAAGTTAAACTTTGACTTTTTGGTCAAAATCAAGTGCCAAGGGTCATTTTTCATCAAGATTTGTCAAAACATGAAACTTGTTCATCAAGAAACCCAATTTTGCAAATTAGGTTTTAAGATTGAAAAATTTCATAACTTAGAACTTTTCTAAGTTATGAAATTTTCTTAATTTTTCCTAACTTTGCCCAACATTTTCACCATGATGCAATTGGATTAAAACAAAACTTCCAACATGAAAGTTGTATTCCTCCACAAATTCTAATACTTTGATTCACAAAGTTTTACAAAAAGAAGCTTGGATCTCAAGTTATGATTTTTGGAACAAGGGTCCATAAAACTTTTAACTTAGTGAAATTTTGCCCTAGTTTAGGCAGGATTTTGGCCTATCTTCATGGAAATTTTTCACATAGTTCCACTTGGAATCTAAAATTTCTTTTCAAAGATGTATTATAGATCATGTTACAAGCTTTCTAAAAAGTCCAAGAACTCTCCAAAATCATTTGTGGTTAGGGAGAATCGAAGGCTTGAAGTTGGCAAATACTCACTTTTTATCCATGGCATGTTCATGGTGATACAAGTTGCAAACTCTAATCAGCTTGCTTTGTACTTGATTACAGGTCTCAAAACCATTCCATACTCAATAATTAAATGCAAATCCATTGGTCTAAGGTTTTGTTTTGGTCATAAGAGGATTGCACACAATATTAATCCTTAAATAGAAAAAGCAACATTACCATTTTTGCTTAAATCTTGCTTTATGTCAAAACTGCATCCTTGAGCATTAAGCCATATCTTATGAAACAAATCAAATCCACCAACTTGAGGGGCCAAGGGCATAGTGTGCAAGCTGATAGATAGACTGTACAGGCTGGTCTTACATCACTTCTCATTTTTTGCTTCATATACAAGAAACATGTCAAAATTCACACAACTCACACATCTGAGAAAACCAACCTTTGCAAGCACTTGAGACAAGTTTCTCACATCCCCTTGAGCCAGAAACACGAGCCTTTGAGCCCTCAAACCTCCCATAGCACAAAATCATCTTCATTTGGCAAAACAGGGCACTCCCTGCAGTTTGATTTCCATAGCACAAATCCCTCGTGCGTTTTGCCTCAAACTGGTTCAAACACCTTCCACATAACCCATCCAAGCTATCCCAACCCTTAAACACTGACTGTAACTCAATTTACAAGGTTTACCATTTTTTATTTCAGCTTGTGCAGGTTGAGTTCTACAGGCTTGTTCAAGCACATTCAAGGCAAGCTAGGCATTGAGGAAGGTCAGAGGAAGTTCAAGCAAGCTCTCAAACATCTCAGGCCTCACTGAAAAGCTCCACATTGCCATACACGAAGTCAACTGAAACAGGTTTTTGTCAACTTCCTATCTCTCTATTTAGGAATAATTAGGCACGTATACAACTTTGATGTTATGGGTTTTTGCATTAGAGCACGTATGCAGGTTGTTCGTGTTTGAAACCAGGCGCGCGCAATTTTGAGACAGAGGTTGAAGATGAAGTTTGTTGGGCCAGGCTTGGTCCTAGCTCACTATTGACACCCCCCCCCCCCCCCATTTGCTGAATACACCCCCTGGCCCAATTTCTTTACATTTTATATTTTTGTATTTATTTCTCATTTCTGATTTTATTTTATATTTTCCAAACATAAAAAATACCAAAAAATATTTTCATAAATTTTCACATTTATTTTTATTATTTTATTATTTTTTTAGACATGAAACTAATTATTAAGTAGTATATACTTTTATTTTATTTAATAAAAAAAACTTATAAACATTTATAGAAATATTATATATTTTATTTTTTTATCATTTATATCTATAAAATAATATTTTTTTCTCATTTACTATTATTTATCTAAATATTTGTGTATATTTATATTTTATTTTTTGTATATAAAATAATTAATATAATATATTATCTTAAAACAAAAAAAAAAACTAGGGTTTTCACACTTATTAAAAATAATACTTTTTTTAAATATACTTTTACACTTGAATATATTTTTATTTTTATTTTTATTGTACATAAATAATATAGTTAATATATTTACTTTCTTAAAAAAAGAAATTAGGGTTTTACCCTTAATAAAAAAATATAATCTTTTATTTCTTTTTATATATACTAAATATTTTTTTTACATACATAAAAAATAAACAAAACATTATTTTGCATATTCATATTATTTTTGCATATTTATTTAATTGATCATTTAAATACTTGTCCATTTATTTATTTTGTGCCATTTATTCAATTTGGATGTAATAGTAAAATTAGGGTTTTAATTTCTTGTCAAATAATCCCCATTCAAAAATTGTATCCCCCTCCCCATAATCATGTTGTAATAGTGGTAGATTTATTTTACGCATTTACGCTTTCAATTATGCCATGATTAGAGATCAGGGTTTGTATGCCAACAATCCAAAAATCAACCAAATAGCTTGACTAATACAAAGACAAAAATGCATGAAAATGATAACACAATGCACACTTGCACCCCTAGGGTTTCATCCACTTGTTGCCTTTTAAATTGGCCATGTTATGCATGTTGAGTACTTTGGCAAAACAAAAATAAAACAAAAGATCATAGTCCCTCGATGACGCTATCTTGGTTGACTATACAAAATGATCTAGTCCCTCAAAAAATTGCTAAAGATACTTAACACAATTGCTATCATGGTCAATACGATGACCCGCGCCTGTCCCGTTTAACCTCCTAATACAAGGTTGTTTACCAAATGCAATGGTAAAACAACACTGTCAAAAGGGTTAAAAACATATAGGAAATATCTTTGAGTAAAATAGGGTAGACAACTCTTAGTTACTTGATCAAATCTTGCAAAAACATCTTTGCTATTTTTCAAACACACCTCACAACATAATTTCAAAACATTTCCCAAAATCAAACTTTCAAACATTGAAATATTTTTTTCAAAAGACAAACACCTTTGTATATATTCAAACAAGAATCATTACAAAGGTTTCCACAATGATGGCCTCTTTTCAAAACATCTTTCAAAACCACACACAAAGCACCATTTCAAACAATTGAAAAGCAAAAGCAAGTGATCTAAACAAGTAACTAAGAGCCCATGGATAACCATGGATTAAAAGGGTGCTTGCACCTTCCCTTTTCATAATCCACTCCCCGAACCCAAGAAAACATCTCAAAGGTCTTTCCTGTGCTTTTTGACCTTTCCTTTGGATAAAATAAAAAGCCGGTGGTGACTCTTGCTAAACCAAAACATTTGCAAACACAAAACGCCAAACCTCAAGTCAGTTCTCCCACCATATCACAATTATGTACAAAATTAAAACCCTAATTTCTAATTAATTTAAATTATATAAAAAAGGAATTAAATTGTTCTAAATTAAATTAATCTAATTAATTAAGGAAATAAAATACTTTTATGAAAAAATGATTTTTAATGTTTTTATGATTTTTTTGATTAAAAAAAACAATGATTTTTGGTGTTATTTTAATAAAGGAAAATAATTAACAAAATTAAAATAAAGGAAATAATAAAAGAAGAAAAGAAATTGGGCCTGTTAGAAGCTTAAAAGGGGGGTGCAACGTTAAATTGTAAGGCCCAAAAGAATGGTCAGCCCAACCTTGGCGTGAGATTCAGTGTGATTCCCTTCTGATGGTCTACTGTGCTCCTTGCTTGCTGGGCGTTGGATTGGTGATGGTGATAATCCATGGGCTGGATTGCCGGAGCACATGGTGGACTCCTGGAAACATAATGTATAGAATCTGCATGTAAACGTTGATAAAATAATAAAACACTGGGACCTGGGATCGAACCCAGGTCCTTTTGCTTACAAACGTGCGCCTTTGCCACTAGACCACCTGTCTGAATTGTTAATAATAACAACAATTAATAATATAATGCAAAAACAAGTGGATAACTGAATAACAAAAACACGCGCGCCATGTATTCAAATGGACCAGTGATGATTGAACACGTCATCTTCTTCTTCCTCATCTATCGTCTTTGGTCCCTTACTTTTACCTACGGACAGGCTGCCATAACTAAAACCCTGCAAGCTTCAAAAATCAAAAGCACGCAATATAAACGTAATGTAAGACCATAAATCATTTTTTTTACCTCACGAGTACGATGATACCCTTTTCCTGGGCCAATTTAACTTGTATGAAAAAACCTTAAAACGCAAGAACAAACCCTAATAATGGCAAATACGCATACATGTATCAAAACGCAAAATTGATTGAACCAAAATGTTCCAAATGATGATACAAACACAATGTTATGCTTAAAAGTAATTAATCATGCGTAAATTGTAAAATCAAATTCAAGATTATATGAGCAACCCGTGGGTCTATAGCTCGCGATTCTGGCCGTGAAAATGCTTGCAATGGATTGAAACACGTTCTAGAGATGTCCAGAAGTCTATTGGTAGTCTTAGAATGCTTTGAATTGCCCTCCATACTTGAAACCGATTCACCACTTTTGTCCAAAAATTTTAGTTTTGTTTGGGGTTCTCACGCCTGCCAATCCTTCTTCTTGCGCCTTGGTTATGTTCTGTATTTGTACTAGGACTGATTAGGTTAACAAAAACGCATTGTATCTTGGTGAGTTAAGGAGATTGGATTTGATTTTATGCTTGTATGATATCTTTCCAAAATAGGCCTAATCATGCCAATTTTTGCTTCAATTTTCTTTGCACGATTTGATCTGATATGCCAGCTTGATTAGATTGTGATTCCTACAAAAAATCAGATCAAAAATCAATCTTTTGTATTTTTTGCAATTTATTTGATTTAATTTGAATTTTAAATAATAAAAAATCAAAATAAAATAAATAATGAAGCAAATAAAGTGTAGATGCTGATTTGGGTCGTGGACCATGTCAAAAACAAGATTCAATCATGAAAATCTAGGCCAATTTGACAAAAAAATGCATTTTTGAGCACATTTGACTTTTGGCAATTTTGCAAAAATGGTCAACTTTGATAATGCATATCTCCTCCAATTTTAACCCTAGAGAGGTGTTCTTGGACTTTTTATAAAGCTTAGTATGTCCCCTAAACAATCCTTTTGGTATCATCTCAATTGGTTCTTCCATGTTCATGTAAGAAGCTTTGACCCAAAAGGTGTTTTTGTTTACTTTTCAAAAGGACCTATAATGTAGAAATTCATATCTTTCCATGAGTGCATTTTTTGAACTTGAGGGATGAAGTTGAGTTGTAGGAAATTGGATTCTCTTTAAAATGAGCCTTGGATGAGAAATTTCTGATAAAGTATGAGAAAGTTATGCTTGGTCAAAGTTTGGTTGACTTTTCCTAAGAAACCCTAATTTAGCAACTTTTGAGTTTTGATAAATTAGGAGCATTCCTTGAGAAATCATAATCAACCCTTGATCAAATGATGGATATCACTTCAAAATGTTGATGTTGACCAAAAATATTGAAGTTTGATTGTATGTGGGTCACAGTTGACTTTTGACCTAATATAGTTGATTTTCAAGCATCTGAATAGTTTACTGAGCAAACTTCTTGTGCAAGGCATGAAACTTGACATGGATGATCTTGAGAACATATTAGGACCATGGAAAAGATTTGAGGCCTTTGGAGCTCACCCATCTTGATGAAAATGGAAACCCTAGTTGGAGGTTCCTTGCTTTAGGAGAGAGTTTGTCTGGTCAACTCTTGGGTATCCTTGAGCAAATTGAGGACCTCAATGGGCATGTGTTGAGTAAATGAGAGGGGAATTTTTGGGGTACAACACACTCTCCTTTGACTTGACTAATTACCAGTGCTGAATCCATGTATACGCTTAAGAATTTGATTCTTAAATCAATGGCAACCTTTAGACCTAAGATGCACGCTTCATATTGGGCCATGTTGTTTGTACAATCGAAGCATAGACTGGAAGTGAAAGGTTTATGACAACCTTCGGGAGAAATGATCACAACACCAATTCCGTTACCCAAAGCATTGGAAGCTCCATCAAAAACCATAGTCCATCGGGATCCTGGTTCAGGTCCTTCATACGGTCCATGTTTTTCACAGTCGGTCACTAGCATGATATTATCATTCGGGAATTCAAAGTTCATGGATTGATAGTCATCAATAGCTTGATGGGCCAAATGATCCGCCAAAACACTTCCTTTGATTGCTTTTTGCATAGTGTATTAGATGTCATATCCAGTCAAGATCATCTTCCATCTAGCTATTCGTCTGGAGAGAGCTGGCTTCTCGAATATATACTTGATGGGATCTATCTTAGAAATCAATAAGGTAGTATGAGTCAACATATACTGTCTTAGTCGGCGAGCAGCCCATGCCAAAGTGAAACAAGTTTTCTCGAGCAGTGAATATCTGGTTTCACAGTTTGTAAACTTTTTGCTAAGGTAGTATATTGCATGCTCTTTTTGGCCAGACTCGTCATGTTAACCATGCACACACCCCATTTAATTCTCTAATACTGTCAAGTACATAATTAGAGGTATTCCTTCAACTGGAGGCATCACGATTAGAGGTTCTTGCAAATACTCCTTGATTTTGTCAAAAGCTGCTTGGTAATCGTCATTCCATCTGAATACTTGATCTTTCTTCAATAATTTAAAGATTGTCTCACAAGTAGCAGTCAAGTGAGACATGAATCGGGAAATATATTTGAGTCGACCTAAGAAACCTTTGACCTCCTTCTCAGTATAGGGAGCTGGCATTTCTTGTATGGATTTGAATTTTGCAGGGTCGACCTCGATACCTTTTCCACTGACAACAAAACCTAGAAGCTTTCCAGACCTTATCCCGAAGGTGCATTTGTTGGGATTCAGCCTTAGCTTGTATTTCCTCAACCTCTCAAATAACTTGTGAAGATGATCAAGATGTTGTTCCTCGGTTTGAGATCTTGCAATCATATCATCAACGTAGACTTCTATCTCATGATGAATCATGTCATGAAATAGGGCTACCATAGCTTGTTGATAGGTTTCCCCTGCATTCTTCAAACCGAAAGGCATGATCTTGTAACAGAAGGTGCCCCATTGTGTAACAAAAGTGGTATTTTCCATGTCTTCGGGCACCATTTTGATCTGGTTATATCTGGAGAAGCCATCCATGAAGGAGAAAACTTTGTGTTGAGCAATGTTATCGACCAAGACATCTATGTGTGGTAGTGGGAAATCATCCTTGGGTCTTGCCCTATTCATATCTCTATAGTCTACGCATATACAGACTTTATCGTCTTTCTTAGGCACCGGGACCACATTTTCCACCCATTGAGGGTATGACGTCACTGTTAGGAAACCTGCATCAAACTTTTTCATTACCTCGGCCTTTATCTTCTCAAACATATATGGTCACATGCGACAAACCTTTTGCTTAACTGGAGGATAATCTTCCTTCATTGGTAGGCGATGAACTACAATATCAGTATCAAGCCTCGACATATCTTCATATGACCAAGGAAACACCTCAACATAATCATGCAGCATCTAGACCAACCTCCCTTTGACACTTTCTTCTAGGTTAACACTGATCTTGACTTCTTTTTTGTCTTCCTTAGTACCTAGGTTTATCACTTCTACTGGTTCCTCATGTGGTTGAATGGCTTTTTCCTCTTGCATTAGAAGTCTGGCGAGTTCCCCAGGTATTTCACAATCTTCACCGCTTTCCTCTTCGGCTTGATATATTGGATGTTCGAAATCATAGATGGCAATAGCAGAGTCGTTGTCAATGAGATCTAGAGTGGATGTAGATCTGCATATGTGTGTGTATGTGTAAGATCACACGACTATTTGAAAATGTAATAAAAGTAAAATAAAGGTAAAGAGTGCAAAATTTGAATGCAAAATAGTCCAATGTTTCATTAAAATGAGCATATGGCATATGAAAATGACAAACCCTTAACAAATGGACCATTGTTCCCCGGGCAAGGCACATGGTTTAAAATTCATTGTTTAAATGGAAATTACAAACTAATCTCTCAAAGCAAATAAAACAGTAAGCGATAATTAATCCTTTTTGAAGGAGATGGGAATGAAATCCTTGGCATGCCAGTTGTTGAGCCCTCCATCAGCAGTCAGGTAGATCCAATCATCAAAATCAAAATCAGCATCAGAGTCTTCAAGAGCATTAACTTCATGGTTAGTAATGCGGAGAGGTGGTTTCCATGCACGAGCACGTCGAACCTCCTTTTGAGCTTTGGAAGTGAAGCTCAACCCAAATTTGTCTGACTTGAAAGGGAAATCAGTGAGTTGTCTCTAAATGGTACAATCTCCTTCTTTAATAACAACATGAGCATCTTTGAGAGAGGCCATCCTTGGTGTATCTTTATAAGCTTTGGGAGTGTCGGGAGTAGCCTTGGCAACAACAACTGTGGGAGAGACCATTTTGAAGGCTTGACAAGGAGTTTCAATGAACTCGCCATCCATTTCAACATATTTGAATGAATTTAGATGGCTAATCATAAACTCTTCTTCACTACAAACGGTAACAATTTTCCCCTTGACCAGATATTTCAACTTCTGATGTAGTGTGGAAGTTACCGCACTTGCCCCATGGATCCATGGGCGTCCAAGCAGGCATGAATAAGCAAGACGAATATCCACCACATAGAATGTTGAGTTGAAAACTTGAGACCCAACTTTGATGGGGAGATCAACTTCTTCATGAACCATCCTCTTAGAACTATCAAAAGCCCTTACTACAATATCGCTTGGTTTCAATACCAGTCCATCACAGTCTAGCATGTCCAAAGCTCCTTTAGGTAAGACATTGAGATAAGATCTAATATCCACTAATACATGTTCCAGGGTAGTTCCCTTGCATTCTAGGGAGATGTGGAGAGCTTTGTTGTGATTCTTCCCCATCAGGGTCAAATCTGCATTAGAGAACCCTAAACTGTTGTCGGCAGTCAAGCTTGCTACACAGTATTCAAATTGATCGACCATAGTTTTTTGAGGAACATGGGCATTCTTCAAGAATTTTTATCAGTGCTTGAGCATGTGCCTCGGAGCACAACAATAAAGACAATATAGAAATATTTGAGGGTGTTTGCCCCAACTGTTCACTACCTTGTAATCACTTTTTCTGATAATTTTTAGGATCTCCTCCATCTCTTGGGTAGATGGATCCTCAATAGTAATGTCTTTTGTGGGCGCCTCCGTCCTAGCAGGCTCAGTCATTTTTCCCTTTCCTCTAGTGCCAGCAATAGGTTTAACAACAGTAATGCAAACGAGTGTGTCGTAACCCAAATTTGTCCTACCCCGATGGTTTTATCTCAAAGATTAGAATAATAAAGAAGCGTTTAACTAAGGATGGTACATCAATATCTGATGGCCTATTATAAATATTTAAGTCGATCAGGGGTGTATTTTAATTCAGGAAAAGCGGGGCTTTCTAAATCAGGAAGACTCATGCGTAAACCTATTCGCAGGGCATGTTGGCCTATGGCCCAAGCGATTCGAAAATGGAAAATTATTCAAACAATAGTTAAGTTTTTAATTAATAAAACTCATTTTTACTGTTAATGTTTTTAAAAAAAGGGAGGTGTAATTACTAATACTAGGCCCATTAGCGTTTACTGTTTATTTAAAAGAAATTATTTGTTTCTATTAAGGCCCAAACTGGATTAAAAAGGAAAAGGGGTTGCTGTAAAAAAATTGTTGTTAATTAGGGCTTAATATTTGGACCATTTCGCGTTGGCATTTGGAATCATTGCCTGGTTCATGTTTTTATTAAGGTTAATAAATAAAGAGATAAGGAATTATTGGATTGGGCCCGGTTATACAAACAAAGAAATGTTTTGTTGTAAATAAAAATAATTAATGTAGTTGGGCTGAGTAAAATAGATAATACACAAGGCCAAATTTAATAAAAAAAACTGATATTGTTCCAATTGGCCAGAATTAGCGCATGGTTTTGTTTATTAACAGGCACTGTTCAAATCTTACCAAAATCGAATCCAGAAAATACTATACAACCTAAAAACAAAGTCAATCTCAAATCCAATAAACCAAATATGGAAATGACAACAATAACAAATAAACTCAATCAAATATTTTCTGCTAATCAAATCTATTACATTTAATCCAAATCCCAAATTAACAGTAAAAGCAAAATCAGAATAGATTGCAAAATCAAATCTCTGTCCCAAAATATATTCAATCAATTACAAATTACAATCTGAAAAAGACTAAATTACAACAGAAATCTCAAAACCCTAATTGTTCTAAATCGTAAATCTAAGCAATTGTAACGACAATTCGCAAGCTCCAAATCCTAACCCTAAAAACACTAACTATAAATAAACAAAGTTATACAAAAGAGAGGAGATTGGTGGGGACATAAGGAGAACCAAGCGAAGAACGATGATTTTTGAGAGAATACAGAAGAGGCGGATCTTGGAAAGAAAATAGGGAAAAGATTCTGGAGACATAGAGATTAAAGAAGAAAACCTTGAAGTCAGCAATTATAGTTTCTGGATCTGAAACCCTAGTCGCTGCCTCTCGCCGTCATCACTCCAGTCATCACCATCCTCAAGCACCGCTACTCCTCCGTAACCTGTAACTCAAATAAGACGAAGTAAGCTTAGCCGAATCAGAAGAAGCTGAAGATTCAGAATAGCGAAAAAGGGAAACAACTGGCGACTCTGCTGGGGACTCTCCTTAACCCTAGGTTTTAGGTTTTACTTTGGGGGTTTTCTATTTTATTTATTTATCGCATTTATCTATTTTATTGCGTTTATTTATTTGTTATTGTTGTACCCCAAAATTTTCCCTCTCATTTCTCAAAGGATCATCCTTGACCCTCATGTTTGCTTCCATCCAATTCCAAACCTTGAATTATAAATTTCCCAAGAAAGTGATTTACAATGGCAAAATGGTCATTTGCATACTGAAAAGTCAAACTTTGACTTTAGGATCAAAATAAAGTTTCAAGAATCATATATCATCAAGACATGTTGAAATATGAAGTTTGTTTCATCAAGAAATTCAAAAGTCAAAATTACTTTGGAAAAGTCAAAATTCTAAATACTTAGAATTTTTCTAAGTGTTCAAGGAATATGACAAATTCAGAACTTTTGGCCAGATTATCACCATGATGCAAGCTGATTCTGGAAGAATTTCTAACACAAGAGTTATAGATCTCAACGAAACCTAAAACATTGCAGAATATAACTTCTTCTAGAAATGTTTGGATTTCAAGTTATACATCCTCAAAGTCACGTCCCTGAGACTTAAACACTTAGCAAATTCTGAGAATTTTCATATTAGAATTTGTTTACAACTTCTGGGCCAGTTTTCATGTAGGTTCAGTCAGAACTTCCAAGAGTAATTCAAAGAGGGCTTACAAAGCATGTCATAAGCTTTCTGGAAAGTCTGAGAACTCGCTCAGCACATGCTAGAGCAAAGAGATTCAAGGATCTGAGGTTGAATGTTTGTTCTAAGTTGCGTTGATGCTGAATTTCTGACCCATAATTAAGCTATGATGCATAATCTCATATTTCAGGATTTCTGGTTTGATAAATCTCATCATCATTTAATTCTCACAACCACTTTTGAGTTTTTATCCAAAGGATTTCCCCACGCGTGACACAGAAGTACATTGCTGTTCTTAAAAAAGCAAACTTTTGTACAATAGTATGTTGGGCCCATGCTTTGCTTTTGCTTCTAAGGGTACTTTTCCTTAATTCGTGCTTACAAATCCATCTTAGGTACGGCTAAAAGCTTCTAACCACCATACTTGTTTAACTTGCTTCAAGAACAAGCCAGCACACTAGCATGATGGTGGTACTTTTGACTTCACCAAGCTACAAAGTTCTTTCCTATAAATTGAACTTCATTTGCAATTGTGAAGGGGGCCGGTCGATGGAAAAATTGAAAAGAAAAAGCTTTGAAACCCTGCTAAAAATTCTAGGAATCCGAAATTGCAAACACAAATACAAAACCTGCTAGTTTTTTATTCTTGCATTCAAACTCCAATTTCCCACAAGTGTTTCTTGACCAAATCATCCATACAGCTTCTGAATTTTCCAGCCATTCGTAACCCAAGTTAAAGGTTGTTCCAATCTGCTGAGCACGTGAGGAAGCTGATAAGAACATTACAAGCAGTCAGAACCAGGCTCCAGCTCACAAAACATTTCCCAGCTGCAAGGTAAGTTTCTGCTGACCCTCATCATATTACTTAGGCATTGTTAGATTTGCATGTTCAAAATACAATGTAGACATCCTGATTCTAATGATGTACATATTCTGAAGCTTCATGTATTTTCTACCTAAGTAGTGAAAATATCAGTTCAGAACTTCCTAAGGAAATTAGGATTAACAGATACATGCTTGTTTCTGATTTGGAGTCTTGATTTTTTTATGTTTCTAAAACCATGATGGAAGCCTGCCATAATTGCTATGTTTATGTTTTCTGTTACGTTGAGAAATGACTAAGTTGCAGATGTTCTGATTAGCATGACGAAAGAGATGGAATTCATCATCAGAGTTTACTTTGTGATACATATTTATGTTTTTGCTGCTAATACCGGATGTACAGCCACCCCGGTGGTAGAAAACGTGCGCATAAGACATTAGTGCTAAGGGTCCTGATTTCTACCCCCAGAAGCATTTTTTTAGGTTAATTTAGTGACATTTTCACCCATTTATCTGTCAAACAATATTCCTAAATCAGAACTTCTAGACAACTTACCCAACAACATTATCACCTCACTCTCTCAAATAGCCGAAACTTCTGATCTGCCAGTGACATTAGAACTTCTAGATTCCCAGCTGTAACAGAGTTCCTGGACTCCCTCAGCAATCAGAACTTTTGGGTTTTCCTTTGTTCCCAACAACCTTAGAACTTGTTGTACCCAGACCCAGAACTTCTGACCTTCTATTTTCTTACTAACATCTTCTCTCTTGCAGCGTATCAGAGTCAGAACTTATGTTCCTTCTCGCTTCAGCAACGTGCTGATTTTGACTCCTTATTTATCTTATTTTAGCTTTTAATAACCAAAAATATAAAAAAATATATTATATTTACATACTTTGTTTTATCCCTTTTAAAACTCAAAAATTTAAAGATCGGAAATGTTTTCTTATGCAAACTTATTTCTTTATTAACAAAAAAACAAAACTAGTCCATTTTACATATCTTGTACATTATTTCAATATGGTTGTAATAGATAACTAGGACCTCAATTTCTCGCAATCCCCATTGTAAATTTTACACCCCATCCCCTTAATGATGTAATAGTGTAGGATTTTATCTTTCCGCATTTTATTGCTTTCATATATTGCTAGTAATTAGGTGTATATGGCAAGATAAAAACAACAAATAGTCAACCATAAAATCAAAGACTAAATGCATGCAATCAAACACACTTTGCACACATGCACCCCTTAGGGTAATCGCACTTGTTTCCTATCAGAAAAATAGTCATGTCCCTCGAACATGGGCGTTTTAGAAAAGACCCTCGATAAAAGATCGTAGTCCCTCGATGACCCTCGATGTTGCCTTCCGTAAACGATCTAGTCCCTAAACGATATTGCTAAAACATCCCATAGGTTGCCTTCTATGACTATAAAAACGTCCCACGCCCGTCCTTTCACATTCAATAATGGGGCTTCTTGCTAAAACAATGGTAAGATAGTAACATCTAAAGGAGGAGGAAAAGAACATTTAAGACCTTTTAAGTAGGTAGATTCGCTCCTAGTTGCTCGCTTGCTCAAAACAAAAACATTTTATACACCAACACACTCATTTGAAACATTTTCAAAAGACAAACACTTTGTACGCGTTCTTATAGAAACGAGAGCCATTAAAAAGAAGACACCTTTTCAAAATCTCTATCAAAAACACATTCCACAAACACCTCTTTGAGCTATTTTCGAAACAACACTTTGTATGCGTTCTTATAGAAACGAGAACCATTACAAAGATATTTTCAAAATACTTTCAAAAACACACACCACAAGCAAACATTCAAACAAAAGCAAGTGATCTAGCAAGCAACTAAGAGCCCGTAGATAACTACGGATGAAAAGGGTGCTAATACCTTCCCTTTTCATAATCTACCCCCGAACTCAAGAAAACATCTCTAAAGGTCTTTCCTGTTCTTTCCAACCTTTCCTTTTGGATAAAAGAAAAGTCGGTGGCGACTCTTGCTATCCATAAAATTTGCGATCAAACACAAAACACCCAAGTCAGTTCTCCCACCGTATCACAGAACTTGTGACTCTGCTGGGGAAAATACCTAAAAGTGGGGTTACCTTAGGGTTAGATCACATTTACTTGCTTTTCTTGTTTGACTTGCGTGCTTTAAATAATGGTTCCTTTCTTGGGTTTGTTTTGATCCTCCACCCGGATCTGGGGAAACCTTTTAGTTAAGTAGGATTAGATCGTGGAAACTGTGCGGTGTATACCGACACGGTTGAAGCGATGGCTACGTTGATGCGACACTTTGGTTGGTACCCGGTATCCCTTGAGTTAATTAAGGAGAATACGGAGCCGCTGCGTGGTGTCATAAAGCATTAAATAACGTTAGAACCTTTAAATGAATACCTTGGCTATTAGGACGTAGCGAGATGACGTCTTTGGTGTATTCCCAAGGTCAGCAGATACTCGATGCTACACTCATTGAGACTTGAATCCTGAGTTTTGTTTGGTTGCGAGTCAATCGCCTATCGAACGAAGCTTGTGGAAAAGGTCAGTGATATTGAGATCCCTTAGAACCCGATTACTATTTATAGGATAGGTTGAACCAATCCAACTTCAAGAGGGTACTACCTTAAAACCCATGCAAGCCTTAAACCTAAGGTCTCTTGTGTGATTTGCTTGTGCTTGCTATATCTGTGATTTCTTAGCATAATCATGACATCATGACATGTCATATCATACTAACCATTTCAAGTATTTTTTAGGGGCTTATCCTTGTATTGTTTTGTAGGACATGACATCCGCTTGCAGGAACACTATCCAAATCAACCTTGTGAAAATGCATCCTCAACTCAAGGAGTTAGTATCAAGGATTCCTGAAAGTTCTCCTTTCACTGAAAAACATGGTCGACTTCTCAACTTGGTCACTTCCACCCCTGATGAAGAAATGTTAAAGGTGCTCATTCAGTTCTTTGACCTGGTGCACCACTACTTCACTTTTCCTGATTACTAGCTAGTGCCTACTATGGAGTAGTTTTCTCAGTTATTGGGGGTACCTATCCTTAATCAGCTACCATTCAATGGTACGGAAAGAGACTCAAAGTCTGAAGAGATTGCTCAAGCCCTGTCTTTACAATGATCTGACGTGGTGGCGAATTGGGAAACCAGAAGAAGTGTCCAAGGATTTCCATCTAAGTTTCTATTTGAGAGAGTCCACTATTTTTGGGATAGCCTGGATTTACAAGCTTTTGAGGAGGTGTTGGCCCTTCTCATCTATGGGATGGTATTATTCCCTAACAAAGACTAACTCATAGATGTGTATGCAGTTAAGGTTTTTCCGTCACATAATCCAGTGCCTACCTTACTTGGGGATATGCTACACTTTCGGTATCCACGCACTCTAAAGAGAAGAGGGACCCTTCTGTGTTGCACTCCTCTATTGGCTAGGTGGTTTATTTTTCACCTACATCGGTCTACTTTGAAGAATGAGAATAGTTTTAAATGGTCTCGTAGGTTGTTGTCCCTTACACATTCGGATATTCATTGGTGTTCGTGATCCTCGAAGGATGTTACCATCATTGATCGCTGTGGGGAATTCCCTAATGTCCCTCTCTTAGGCATTAGGGGGGAATCACTTATAATCCTTGTTTAGCATTGCGACAATTTGGTTATGCTAGAAGCGATGGTCCTCATGATGCACTCGTCCAAGGAATCATATTTGACTATGGAAACGATGTTCAGGGTCATCGCAAAAGGTTCGTTCGAGCTTGGGGCATGATAAACAGAGTTGATAGAAAGACACTGGGGTACAAGAATTCCATCCCTCTTGAGCCTTAACTCAAATGGGTGCGAGCTCGTGATCAATGTCTTATGATGCCTTACCCCTCCATCTTACCTGTAATTATGGAGCCAGTTGCTGAGGGAGACACTCCTTACGTTGTTCCTCATCCTGATATGCCAACTGATTTTGAGGAGCTATAGAAATCCTGGATCCAAGTTAAAGAAGAGCGGGATACTTTCGAAGCCCAATTCTACGCCAGTGAGAAGAAGGTTTTGGAACTCACCAAGCAGCTTCATGAGGAGCAGAATCTGAACGCCTACATCGCACTAAAGAGGATACGTTCAACTTTTTTATCTTAGGAGTTTTGTATTGTAAGCCCAAGGAGGCATGATGTACTCAAACCTGGATTTATTGATATAACGTGTGTTTCTTTTTATCTAAAGAAAATTTAAATCCCTAATTTCCTTGAAATCATTTGCATATGCATCTTCATTCATCATAACACAAACAAGTTTCTTACAACAGGTCTTCTTATCTTTCTACTGTTTATTTCAGTGAGATGGATATTGAACAAACAGTAAAAGATCTTCAGGCGCATAACGCTAAGTTTCAACAAATGTTCTTGACTCTGGCAAAAGGACAAGAGGAGTTGAAAACTCTGCTGATCAAAGAAAAGAAGAAGAAAGCAAAGAAATCCGTCGGTGTTTTGAATCTGGGAAGAAGGTTCCAAGGACCAGCTAGACGGACTCTAGACTTCGCAATATCATTGGGTGAAGGGGACAATCAAGAAGGGAAAAAAAGGAAGTGGCTGGCTGTTGTACCCCAAAATTTGCCCTCTCATTTTATCAACATTTCTCATCACAAGGCTCTTGGAACTCAAGATCAAGCTAGGGTTTGCTCTGCTCAAGACATCTCCTTGCACTGATGACCTAAACTAGGGTTTGAGTTTGCACAAGGATTTTTGGACCTTCAATGCTCAAATTGACTTTCATACTTCATATTGGACTCATAAGTTTTCCCATACCAAGTTTCAAGCCTTGAACCAAATTTTTGCACAGTCAATTGGACAGTTGACCTAGAAATCAACTGTATTGGGGAAAAAGTCAACTGTGGCCAATTTACAGTCAAACCTCATGAATTTTGACCCACATCAACATTATGAACTCATATGAACCATTGAATCAATTTTGGACCACAACTCCACAAGAAATTTGATCAGATCACCAAAAGGGCAAAATGGTCATTTTTAGGGTTTTGACTGTGCAAAGGCAATTTCTGACTTTTTTGACCTAGCCAATGGCAAATTAGGTTCAACCATGGACTCAAGGACTCAATGACATCATCTTGACTTATTCAACAAGTTCAAAAGATCTCAAATGCATGGGATTGACAGATGAATTTTTCAGTCAACTGATCAAAATTTGACTGTACACTGAAAAGTCAAACTTTGCTTTTTGGTCAAAATCAAGTGCCAAGGGTCATTTTTCATCTAGATGTGTCAAATTATGAAACTTGTTCATCAAGAAACCCAAAATTGCAAATTAGGGTTTGAAATTGAAAATTTTCATAACTTAGAATTTTTCTAAGTTGTGAAATTTTCTTAATTTTTCCTAACTTTGCCCCACATTTTCACCATGATGCAAATGGATTCAAACAAAACCGCCAACATGAAAGTTGTAGTCCTCCACCAAGTCTATAACTTTGGATCACAAAGTTTTCTCAAAAGAAGCTTGGATCTTAAGTTATCAATTTTGGAACAAGGGTCCCTAAAACTTTTAACTTAGTGAAATTTTGCCCTAGTTTAGGCAGAATTTTGACCTATCTTCTTGGCCATTTTTCACATAGTTCCACTTGGAGTCTCAAGTTTCATTTCAAATATGGATTATATAGCATGTTGCAAGCTTTCCAAATTGTCCAAGAACTCCTCAAACACATTTGTGGTTAGGGAGAATCGAAGGCTTGAAGTTGGGAAAAACTCACTTTGCATCCATGGCATATTCTTGTCCATACAAGTTGCATTTTCAAATCAGCATGCCTTACACTAGTTTTCAGGCCTCTAAACCACTTCACACTCCATAATTAAATGCAAATCCATCAGTCTAAGCTTTTGTTTTGATCATTTGGACATTGTACACAAAACTAAGCCCTAAGTAGAAAAAAAAAGGAAAATTCCATTTTTGCTTAAGTATGCTTTATGTCAAACCAACAATCCTTGAGCATTGGTCCAAGATCTCTTGCAGCAAAACAAATCCATAAATCAGAGGGGCCAAGAGCAATGTATGCAAGCATATTTGATAGCCTGTACAGGCCTGTAATACCAACTTCCACTTTCTTACTTCAAAAACAAGAAATTTGTCCAAAATAAAAGAACTTGAAAACCAGCCAATGTTAACTTACACAAACAGTTTGAACATCTTTGTCACACCCCTTTGAGCTAGAAACACGATTGCTTGAGCCTCTAAACACCCCATAGCCAGAAAGCACATTCCTTTGGCAAAACAGGACAGGTTCTGCAACTTGAGTGCCAGAGCTCATTTGGCTCGTGCATTTTGCCCCAAGTTGCTTCAAACACCTTCCATTCAACTCACTCAAGCTATCCCAAACCTCAAATACCAACTGTAACTCCATTTACAGTGTTCACCATTTTTATTTTGAGCTTGTGCAGGTTGAGTTCTATAGGCTGATTCAAGGACATTCAAGGCAAGCTAGCTATTGGAGAAGGTTAAGTGAAGTTCAGGCAAGCTACCAGACACCTCAAGCCTTGTTGAAAAGCACTACATTACCTTACACGAATCCAACTGAAACAAGTTTTTCATCACTTTCTATCTCTCTACTTAGGAACATTTAGACTTAGGTTTGTGAATAAAAAATGTAATGTTCATTGCCATAAAGTTGTACATATGCTCCGTTTTCATTTATATTAAGTGTGCTAGTAGAATTTCATCCATGAACATGCTGAAAAAACTAGGTCAGATTTTAGGGCCAGAGAAATTCTCTCTGGTCTTTGAGAGTTAGGATTAGTTGTTTATTTGGTTGGAATCGTCTTCAAATTCTCTACAAGTTTGATGTTGTGAGTTTTTGCAATAGAGCTCATATGCAGGATGTCCCAAGTTTGTACAGGCGCGCGCGTTTTTCAAATCTGGAGGTTGAAGATGAAGTGGTGGGCTGGGCTTGGCCTGGCTCACTCTTGACACCCCCTCTTTTCATTTTTGCACCCCCTGGCATCTTTTCTTGTATTTTTATATTTTTGCATTTTTGTTTTCATTTCTGATTTTGTTTATTTATTTCCAAATATAAAAAATGCTCAAAAATGTTTTCATAATTTTTTCACATTTATTTGGCATTTTATTTTAATTTTTCTAACATAAAAGCACTTAAATACTTTTTTATTATTTATTAAGACTTGAAAAATATATATAATTATACTTTTATTTTTATTTCTTATTTTTATTCACATTAAAAATATTTTCCTAAATATATTTTATTTTTGTACATGTTTTTTTATATATTGTACATATTTAATTTAATTGATATATATATATATATATATATATATATATATATATATATATATATATATATATATATATATATATATATATATATATATATATATATATATATATATATATATATATATATATATATATATATATATATATATATATATATATATATATATATATATATATATATATATATATATATATATATATATATATATATATATATATATATATATATATATATATATATATATATATATATATATATATATATATATATATATATATATATATATATATATATATATATATATATATATACTTTTATTTTATTAAATACTTTAGAATAAAAATATAAAAATATTACATTTTTAATTTTATACTAAAAAATACTTTTTTAAGTATATTTTATGTTTGTATATATTAATATATTTTATTGTATATAAATAATATAATGTATTTATTTTCTTAAAGAAAATTAGGGTTTTATCCCTTAAACCAATAAAATTAATCTTCTTATTTATTTCTTTATTTTTTACATTAAATATTTTACATACATAAATGAACAAAAATCCCTTTTTTGCATACTTCATATTATTTGATATATTTATTTATTTTGAATATTTAAATATTGTCCATTTAATATTTATACATTGTGAATTCAATTTGGATGTAATAGTAAACTAGGGTTTATATTTCTTGTCAAATACCCCCCATTCAAAAATTGTACCCCCATCCCCATAATCATGTTGTAATAGTTTAGAATTTTAATTCTCGCACTTTACGCATTCAATTATGCCATGATTAGAGAATTAGGGGTTGTATGTAAAAATCCAAATCAACAAATAGTTTGACCTAATCAAAGACAAAAATGCATGAAAATCAAACACAATGCACACTTGCACCCCTAGGGTTACAATCCACTTATTGCCTTCAAAAATGGGCCATGTTATGCATGTTGGGTACTTTGGCAAAACAAAAACAAAACAAAAGATCATAGTCCATCGATGACGCTATCTTGGTTGCCTAAACAAAATGATCAAGTCCCTCAAAAAATTTCCAAAGATACTTGACACAATTGCTATCATGGTCTATACGATGACCCGCGCCTGTCCCGTTTAACATCCTAACACAAGGTTGTTCACCAAATGCAATGGTGAAACAACACTGTCAAAAGGGTTAAAAACATTAGGAAAGATCTTTGAGTAAAAAAGGGTAGATAGCTCTTAGTTACTTGATCAAAAAGCTTGCAAAAACATCCTTGTTATTTTCAAACACAATTTCAAAACATTTTCCCACATCAAACTTTCAAAACATTGAAATCTTTTCAAAAGACAAAAACACCTTTGTATACATTCAAACAAGAATCATTACAAAGGTTTCCACAATGATGGCCTCTTTTCAAAACATCTTTCAAAACCACACACAAAGCACCATTTCAAACAATTGGAAAAGCAAAGCAAGTGATCTAGACAAGTAACTAAGAGCCCATAGATAACCATGGATGAAAAGGGTGCTTGCACATTCCCTTTTCATAATCTACTCCCCGAACCCAAGAAAACATCTCAAAGGTCTTTCCTGTGCTTTTTGACCTTTCCTTAGGATAAAATAAAAAGTCAGTGGCGACTCTTGCTAAACCGAAACATTTGCAAACACAAACGCAAAACCTCAAGTTAGTTCTCCCATCGTATCACTGAACTGGCGACTCTACTGGGGATAACTTTAAAAGTGGAGTAACCTTAGGGTTTAGATCACCTTTGCATGCTTAACTTGATTGCTTTGATTTCTTTACATTTGGTTCTCTTGTTTTGGTTTGAATCCTCCACCCGAATTTTGGGGAAACATTCATAGGTAAATAGCAATATGTTGTGGAAACTGTGCGGGGTATATCGACATGGTTGAAGCAATAGCTATATTAGTGTGACATATTTGTGAGTACCGGTAGCCTTTGAGTCAATCAAAGAGAATACGGGGCCGCTGAGTGATATCATGAAGCACTAATGAACTCTTAGAACCTTACTTGACCATCTTGGCCTTTTTTAGGGGTAGTGAGATGACCGGCTTTGGTGCAGTCCGAAGTTGGTAGATACTCGATACTACACTCATTGAGGGTTGTTTTCTTGGAATATTTCGGTCGCCAATTAAGTGGCCAAATTGAAACAATGAACACATAAAATAATCCAGTGATATTGAGCTTGTTAGAACCCGGTTACTATTTATAAGACAGGTTGAGCCAACTAACTTCAAGAGGGTACTTACCTATGAAACCCCATGCAAGCCTGAAACTAGGATCTTGTGTGACTTGTTTGTACATATGCTTGTGCATACATCATGAACATCATAAAGCATCATATGCATCCACTAACCATTTCAAGGGTTTGGATATTCATCTTTGTTCTTGTTTTGTAGGTCATGGAATCTCTTCGCAGGAAAACAATTCAAGTCAACCTTGTGAGAATCCCTCCTCAACTCAAGGAGCTTACTTCCAAGATTCCAGAGAATTCTCTCTTCAGTGAAAGACATGGTAGACTTCTCAACTTGGTCAACTTCAATATTGAAGAAGACATGGTGAAAGTTCTCTTCCAGTTCTTTGACCCCCTTCACCACTGTTTCACATTCCCTAATTACCAACTAGTACCTACTTTGGAGAAATTCTCTCTACTCTTAAGGATTCCTATTCTCCATCAACTACCCTACAACGGTACGGAAAGAGAACACAAGCCTGAAGAGGTTGCTCAAGCATTACACTTGCAACCATCTGATATCAAAGGTCATTGGGAAACCAGAAGTGGTGTCAAGGGTTTCTTGGAAAAGTTTCTGTTTGAGAAGGCACAAGACTGCTGGAATTCTTTAGATCTACAAGCTTTTGAGGAGATTGTAGCACTTCTCATCTATGGATTGGTCTTGTTCCCAAACCCTGATCATCTTATAGATGTGAATGCTATCAAGATTTTCATATCTCGGAATCCTATACCTACATTGCTTGGGGACATCCTACACTCATTTGACACATGAACAATGAGGAAAAAAGGTGTTCTCATGTGTTGTACTCCTCTTCTAGCAAGGTGGTTTATTTCTCACCTACCCCAGTCAGTTTTGAAGAATGAGAAGGGTTTAAGGTGGTCACAACGGTTGATGACTCTCACATATTCTGATGTTCATTGGTGTTCTCGGTCCAGAGAAAATGTCATCATTATTGATTGTTGCAGAGAATTCCATAATGTCCCATTACTTGGAATTAGGGGAGGAATTACCTACAACCACTGTTTAGCTCTGAGACAATTTGGGTATGCCCGGAGGGATGGCCCTCATGATATGCTGATTTCTGACCTAGTTTTTGACTTCAACAATGACGCTTAAGGACTTCGACAAAGGTTTATCCGAGCATGGAGGATGCCCAACAAAGTGGATAGTAAGACACTGGGGCACAAGAATTCCATCCCCCTTGAGCCTTATCTCAAGTGGGTACGAACCCGCGCCCAGAGTCTTATGATGCCTTACCCTCACATTATTCCCGTGATCAAAGAGCCTGTTATGGAAGGAGAGGTTCCATACACCCTCCTACATCCAGACATGCCAACATCATTGGAAGAATTGCAAAAGAGTTGGATACAACTCAAGGAAGAGAAGAATACTTTTGAAGCCAGCTTATATGCCAGTGAGAAGAAGGTTTTGGAGCTTACTCACCGACTTCACGAAGAGGAGACTCTCAACACTTACATCGCACCAAAGAGGATGCGCAATGTCTTTTTACATTAAGAATTTTGTAATATTTTGCCCATGGGGCATTTATGTACTAACAAATTTCTTCTTATTAATATGACGTATGTTCTTTTTGTTTGCAACAAATTTGAAATTCTGAATCCTTGAATGCATTACATGAATAACATATCATTCATCATATTCATAAACAGGTCTTCACACCAGGTTTCCCTATATTTCTATTGTTTATTTCAGCAAGATGGATATAGAGCAGATGGTTAAAGATCTGCAAGCACAAAATTCGCAATTCCAGCAACTCCTCATGACGTTAGCAAAGGTTCAAGAGGATCTTAAAGCACTGTTAGAGAAAGAGAAGGAACCAGAAAGGAAGAAAAAGAAAAGAATTGGTGTGGCCACTATGGGAATAAGATTTGAGCATCAGGCTAGGAGAGTTCTAGAATTCCCCTCGACGTCTGACGAAGGGGTTGGTAAAGGTAAAGGAGCTGCGGTACCTTCTGAAGTTGAAGCTGAAGAGGAAGAAGAAGAAGAAGAGGAAGATTACTCCGAGCAACAGTATCCTCTAGTGGATGATAAGTATAAAAATTTTGAGGATCGTTTGGCAGCCATGGAGTTGCAAAGGGTACCTGGCTTAGATTTAGAAGAGCTAGGGTTGGTCGCTGGGATCGTCATTCCTCCCAAGTTCAAAGTACCTACATTTTCTAAGTATGACGGTTTGTCCTGTCCAAAGATGCATCTGAGGTCCTATGTCAGAAAGATCCAACCTCACTCCTCTGATAAGGATCTTTGGGTCCACTTTTTTCAAGATAGTTTGTCAGGCACACAATTGGACTGGTTCTATCAACTTGAGAGATCTGATGTTCATAACTGGGAAGATTTGGCTGCTGCATTCTACCGACAATACCAATACAATGCAGATTTAGCGCCTACTCGTACTCAACTATAAAGTATGGGTATGGACTCTAATGAGGGATTTAAGGAGTATGCCCAGAAGTGGCAGGATTTGGTTGGAAGGGTGCAGCCACCATTGTTAGATAGAGAGCTGGTTGGCATGTTTTTAGGGACTCTGTCCGGTCCATTATTCAATCACTTGATCGGGAGCTCATATGCAGGGTTCACCGAATTAATTCAGACCGGTGAAAGGGTCAAAGCTGGCATTAAAAGTTGTAAAATTCAGAAGGATGCCTCCGCTTCCACTGCTATTAAGAAGACCTTCCCAGCCAAGAAGGAAGTTTATGCTATTCATGCCCAGAGAAATCAAGGGAGAACAGAGCGTCGACCAACGGTGGGGGCTGCGATGATCCATAATTCCTCAACCGATCAACCTCGCAGCAATCAACCAAGAGCTAATCAGCAAAGGGTAGAAAGGCCACAACGGCAATTCACCCGAATCAACATGACACCGGCTCAAGTCCTCTCTCATCTGTCAAAGCCGAACCTTACCAACTTGAAAGAAGCGCCGAAAAACCCCAATACCTCTTCTCCTTATTATCACTCCAATGAAAAATGTGCATACTACTCGGACAGTGTAGGGCATGATACCAACAACAGTTGGGCTCTTAAAAACAAGATCCAAGACCTAATAGACGCCAAGGAGGTAGAGTTTGATGCTCCCGAAAAACCCAACGTGATATCCGCTCCTATGCCAAAACATGGTCATAATGTCCATGCCATTGTGGAAGATCTTCATGTTACCACTGTTGATGACCTTTTGACTCTGTTACCGGTGATTAAAGTGAATTTGATGAAAGCCGGGATATTCCCAGGCTGTGGAAAAGACTGTTACTTTTGTTCAAACATGCAAACTGACTGCCCGCTGTTAAAATCAGGCATCCAACGTGTTGTACCCCAAAATTTGCCCTCGCAATTTTCTCAAGAAATGCAAATTAGGGTTTGAAATGGAATTTTTCATAACTTAGAATTTTTCTAAGTTATGGAAAACCCTAATTTTTTCCCAACTTTGCCCCACTTTTTCACCAAGATTCATTTGGATTCAAACAAAAGTCAAAACATGAAAGTTGTAGCTTGTTGCATAATCTACAACTTTGATTCACAAAGTTTTCCCAAATGAGGCTTGCATATCAAGTTATAATTTTTTGAATAAGAGCACTAAACCATTCATAACTTAGTGAAAATTTGACCTTTTTGACAAGGTTTTCTACCTAACTTCAAGGCCATTTTCCATACACTTCCACTTGGAATTTCAATTTGCATTTCAAAGATGGATTGTAGTACACATTCCAAGCTTTCCAAAATGTCCAAGAACTTCTCAAACAACCTCATGGTTAGGGAGAATCGAATTTTGCAAAATGAGCAAAAGTCACTTTGATTCATGGCCATGCACATGTTCATACACTTTGCAATTTTTCAAATCAGCATGGGCAAGCTAGTTACAGGCCTCTAATCCTTTTCTTACTCAATAATTAAATGCCAATCCATTGTGTTTTAGCTTTGTTTTGTTCATATAGTCATTACATAAGGAATTAAGCCTTAATTGGAAAAAGTGGTTTATCCATTTTTGAAAAGAAGAACTTTATGTCAAGTTTGCAAATCAAATGGTACAATGCATATCTTTGGACACAAGATTCATGGACATAACACTCTGATCAAGACAAAAAGATGCAGGTTTTCAGGCTTAGGCAGGCAGAGATAGAGAGAAAGATATACAAGAAGAACAACACAGTTCAAGAGGAAGGGGCATAAGAAAATATACAAGGCAGAACTTTCACCAAGACAAAGAAGAAAGATACAAACTGCTAAGCTTGAAGCCCAACCACAACCTGCATAAGCCCTGCCTCCAAAACACCAAAGAAACATACAAAAGGCCAACCTCAAACCTGTTGAACTACTACAAACATCAAACACCTTTCAAACATTGATCTTAAGCAAAAGCACAAGCCTTTCCCTTCCAATACCTTCAAGAACTCAGAAAACCAGATAACTGTCAAAAACCAAAAAAGACCAGTTTTTCAACACAACTTCCACTGGTGGAAGTATAGTATAAAAACTGTCAAAAACCAAAAAAACCAGTTTTTCAATACAACTTCCACTGGTGGAAGTATAGTATAAAAACTGTCCAAAAAAACCAACAAAACACATAACCTCAAACCTGCTGAACCATTACAAACACATAACCTCAAACCTGCTGAACAAAAACATCAACCACCATAAAAAACCTGCTAAAAGCTCAAAAACCTGTCAAACACCTAAAACCTGAAGCATACCCTGCCTCAACATACAAACTGCATAAACCATAAACATCTCCAAAAGACATCTCAAAAACCATATACCAAATGTTCTACCTACTGCCAAAAATCCATGAACTTTAAGCAAGAAATATAAGCATTCAACCTGTCCAGTTCAAACCTGAACAACCATAACAACATAACCTGCTGAAACACATCAAACCAGACCAAACTCACCCTACTGTCAAACAAAAGCCTGGCTTAAACTCAAAAACACCATTTCCAAACCCAAATACCCCAGGCCTCAGAAGAAACTCTTCATCATAGGCATCCAACTCAAGGCAATAAGAGAAGAAACGGCAAGCATACAGTGGTAAAGAAAAAGATAAAGAGTACCAGGAAGCTCAAAGGGTACATCATCACGTGTATCCTCCACCCACCGGCCATCCTCAGCGCCTCCGGTCCGCCTCATCTCCATCTCCCAAAAAGCCTAAGGTATAAACCCCTTCTCTTCCCTTTTTTTTGTCGCTCACAGAAATAATAATGACACAAAGCTAAGCATGCAAGATAAATTATTGAAAACCAGAAAAACCAGTTTTTCAACACAACTTCCACTGGTGGAAGTATAGTGTAAAAAGTGTCAAAAACCAGAAAAACCAGTTTTTCAACACAACTTCCACTGGTGGAAGTATAGTGTAAAAAGTGTCAAAAACCAGAAAAACCAGTTTTTCAACACAACTTCCACTGATGGAAGTATAGTGTAAAAAGTGTCAAAAACCAGAAAAACCAGTTTTTCAACACAACTTCCACTGGTGGAAGTATAGTGTAAAAACTGTCAAAAACCAGAAAAACCAGTTTTTCAACACAACTTCCACTGGTGGAAGTATAGTGTAAAAAGTGTCAAAAACCAGAAAAACCAGTTTTTCAACACAACTTCCACTGGTGGAAGTATAGTGTAAAAAGTGTCAAAAACCAGAAAAACCAGTTTTTCAACACAACTTCCACTGGTGGAAGTATAGTGTAAAAAGTGTCAAAAACCAGAAAAACCAGTTTTTCAACACAACTTCCACTGGTGGAAGTATAGTGTAAAAAGTGTCAAAAACCAGAAAAACCAGTTTTTCAACACAACTTTCACTGGTGGAAGTATAGTGTAAAAAGTGTCAAAAACCAGAAAAACCAGTTTTTCAACACAACTTCCACTGGTGGAAGTATAGTGTAAAAAGTGTCAAAAACCAGAAAACCAGTTTTTTCAATACCAACTTCCATCTCACACTTACACAATACAAATACACAATACATTGCCCTATACACATTTGTTTATCTTATATTTGTATATTCGATATTTACATTTGATCGCAAATTCGATTTGGTTGTAACTTATTGGATACTATAAGTCTCATCCCCATTCATACATATGTACCCCCACTCCCGGATACTAATTTTGTAATAGCGTAGATTTTACATTTTTGCAATTTACCGCTTTCAATTATACCATGGTTAGACCTAGGGTTTGCATGTACATAAAAATCAAACGCTAGATAACCTAATACAAGACAAATACGTGAAATCGATACACAATCACACTTGCACCCCCTAGGGTAATCCCACATGTTTCCTTCCAAAATGGGCCATGCTTGCACGTCGAGTATATTTGGCAAAACAAAATCAAAATGATCATAAGTCCCTCAAAATGTTGCCTAAACGGAATGATCATAGTCCCTTCAAAGCAAATTGCCAAAGACACTTGGCACCATTGCATTCATGGTCCATACGACGACCCGCGCCCGTCCCGAATAAACTTCCTAAACGCAAGATTGTCCACCAAATTCAATGGTGGAACAAAATTGTTAAAAAGGGTTAAAACATAACAAAAACCTTTGAGTACAATAGGGTAGACAAAACTCTTAGTTACTTGAGATCAACTTGCAAAAACACTTGCCTTCTTTTCAAAAACCACAATCCACAACACTTTCAAACAAACTCTCAAAAACATTTGAAACATCTTTTCGAAAAGATACACACTTTTGTAAAACACTCAAACACGAGTCAAATACATTGGTCGCCTAAGACAAGGCATCTCTTCAAAAACATTTTCAAAACACACACACACACCACATTTTCAAGCAATCGAAAAAACAAGGCAAGTGATCTAAAAACCAAGTAACTAAGAGCCCATGGATAACCATGGATGAAAGGGGTGCTAATACCTTCCCTTTTCATAATCTACCCCCCGAACCCAAGAAAACATCTCAAAAGGTTTTTGCTGTGCTTTTTTTAACCTTTCCTTAGGATAAAATAAAAAGTTGGTGGCGACTCTTGCTCAACCGAAACATTTGCGAAAAAAAACGCAAAACCTCAAGTCAGTTCTCCCACCGTATCACAGAACTGGCGACTCTGCTGGGGAATTTTTTTTTTAAAAGTGGGGTTACCTTAGGGTTTAGATCACCTTTGTTTTCAATTGATTGCTTTGTTTGCTTTACATTTGTGGGCTTTGTATCGGAGTTTCATAGATCATAACCCGGATCTGGGGAATACCCTTTTAGGTAGCATAATCTGTGAGGGACCTGTCCGGCGTATACCGACATGGGTGAAGCAGTGGCTACGTTGGTGTGGCGCCTTGGTCTGTACCGATATCCCTCGTGTTGAAACGGGGAGTATATGGGTCTTCCAAGGAGTCATTAAGCACCAACCGACCTTAGAACCCTAAATTGACCAACTTGGCCATTAGAACAGTAGCAGTATGCTACACTCATTGAGGCTAAACTCTCGAGATGGTTCTGGCCGCGAGAAAAGATTGCGATGCTGGAGTTATGACCGATTGAGGGTAGCCAATGATATGAGATCCTCTAGAACCCGGTTACTTTTGATAGGACAGGTTTTCACCAACGAACTGAAAGAGGGTAGTACCTGAACCTCATGCAAGCCTAAACCTAAGGACTTGTTTGCTTTGTGTGAATATGTTTGCCTGTATATACACTCACTTGCTTGTGCATACATGTACATAACATCATGACATCATACCATAGCATTTTCAATAACCATTTCAAGGATCTCAAGGGTTCTGTTAATGCAGGGTTACGTTGAACCAGACATCTATCAAGGGGCAAGAGGTTTCTCCTCTAACCAACGCCAACCAAAGTTCAAGTGCAACAACTTGAATCAGTGGCTATGACCCACTCGACATGGTGAGCTTGATTCTAGTGGAAAGACATCCATCGATACAAAGCTCTCCAATCAAAGTTCAAGAACAACAACTTGAATCAGTGGCTATGATCCACTCGACATGGTGAGCTTGATTCTCGTGGAAGGACGTCCACCGGTGCAGAGATCTCCAATCCAAGAGCAAAGTTCAACCTCTAACATTTTCTTGTGTTTACCCCCAAGAGATCCTTGAAAGCATGCATCCACATATCATGCATTGCATTTTGACAGTCTTTCCTTTTTCAGGTTTCCTTACTCTCCCGCTGTTTATTTCAGCAAGAGATGGCTCTAGAAAGGTCTGTCAAAGACCTCCAAGACCAGACTACTCAGCTGCAGGAGATGTTCCTGAACTTGTATCTGGGGCAAGAAGAGATGAAAGCTCTCCTCACCAAGGGCTTGGGGAATTCCAACAATGCCAGGAGTGATCAGCTTGCGGAGCTGCAGTTTGACCTGACAACATTGAGGACCCAAATGATGGGACAGTTGGTGGGCCAGATGGCTCTCATCCAAGACCTATCTCAAAGACAAGAGGAACTCAGAGTTCTTGTCCGCCAACTGCTTCCAAACAACCAACTGGGGCAAACATCTGAGGTCGAAGAGCAAGTCACCGCTCAGCCTCCATCCACTCAAGAAGACAAGGGGAAAGCTCATTTGCTTGCTTCAGGGTCACAAGCCCATCAACAACCTTGCCAGCGTCAACGGGGTAATCGGCGTAAGCAAGAAAAGTCGGGAACAGTTCACGGAGACTGAAATACCATCATTTTTCATACTGAAGCGCCTGTTGGAGCCCGGGACACGACACCAACGACTGTTGGGCCTTGAAGAACAAGATTCAAGATCTGATCGACATTGGGGTGCTGGAATTCATGCTAGAAGGCGAGATGAAAATCTTCCGTTAAAGGGTTCTCCGTTTGAAGTGACGAAGCCCAAGCTGAAAGACTTTTGCTTCTTTTTGAATTTTCAAAGTTGTAATTTCTTCTACTGTCAAACAATTATCTGTTGATGTTAAACTCTGTTTTCATTAATGCATTGCATATGTTTGTCTTGAATTCATCCATTCGTTTCACTACTCTTATGCTTTTCTTTATGATATTTGACTCTTGATAAAAAGCTGCAAGCCTTTAGAGGGAGGATGATGAAACAATACCATGATCTTATACAGTATGCTTTTGAACAGACCTTGCTGATGATGTACATGCATTTCTTTCAATTCCCAAACACTGGAGTTATAAGGAAGTTAATCCCTAGTCAACCCCTTCGAGCCAAAGAAGTAGGAGTTTTCTGTTCTAAACGATCAAAACCCTTGATATAAACCCGGGGCAGGGTAGTCTCTCAGTTAATTCAAAAGAAAATGCGCATTGAAGTCGAAAACTCTCAGTTCGTAATACAACGAACGACGTCAAAGAAAAAGAAAAGCATTCCTTTGGAATCAAAAGACAAGGGTGGTTCCCTATCACATAGGCAGTCAATCTCTCAAAAGAGAAAAAGCCCACTGAGCCAAAACCTGTAAAGGAAGCTCGAGAAAGCTGGGGCATCCCGCTGACTGTAATCTCGAAAAATGGGAACAGTCAGGCAAAAGTTAGGGATAACAAATCAAAATCAAAATAGTGAGGTCATTACAAAATCCTCATCAACAAGAAAAATGTTGAAAAAGAAAAAAAGGAGATGATGACTGTCTCCCCAAATTCAACTGGTGAACCATCGCCCAAAAGTCGTTCCAAACTCAAAACAGAGTGTGACGCACAATTAACTGAGTTTAGGTTGAAGAACATCACGAAGAGCGGGTGGGTTCAAATATACTTTGAGCCTTTATCCTTTGTTTCTTAAACCGTGAACCAGGCCACGTTACAACCCTTCAAAAGTCCTAATTGAAGCATGGGTTAGTTCGAAAGCATACTGTTACAAAAGGTATCCTGACTCCTGTAGGGCTTTGCTCTAAATCTTGTGTTGATCTGTCTTGTGAAAAGTTTTCTGCTAAAAAACGCATTTTTCAAAACTTCGAGACAAACATAAACTTTGCATTATTCGAATATCACTGTCTGCATTTGACCTTTTTGTTTGACAGCGAAGAAATTCATACAGCGAATGTTCGGAGGAACGAAAACTCTCTCAGTAAGTCAAAATCACTCCAAGAGGATAACACTCCCATCAAATCCCCTATCAACAAGGGGCATGGCATGTCACAATTCAATTAACCTGGGGTAGTCCAGTCAAGGTTCAACATATCTTTCAAAGTTCAGTTAACCTGGGGCAGTCCAGTCAAGATTTCAAGAAATCTCTCAATATGCAGAGTAATCTGATTCAAGATTCCTTCATCACCACTTGGGGCATTCGAATGTCAAAAGTGTTCAACAAATCAATCATTACATTTCCAGACTCGATTCCTGTATCTAGCCAGGGCACGTCTGAAGAGTTCGAAGATTCAATTCCTGTATCCAGCCAGGGCATATATGTTGACCATATTTCCAGACTCGATTCCTGTATCCAGCCAGGGCATGTCTATCAACTGCCACAATTCCAGATTCGATACCTGTATCTAGCCAGGGCACATCTGAGAGTGATCTGTTTCCAGACTCGATTCCTGTATCTAGCCAGGGCACGTCTGAAGAGTTCGAAGATTCGATTCCTGTATCCAGCCAGGGCATATCTGTTGACGACTATTTCCAGATTCGATTCCTGTATCCAGCCAGGGCATATCTGTTGACCACATTTCCAGACTCGATTCCTGTATCTAGCCAGGGCACGTCTGAAGAGTTTGAAGATTCGATTCCTGTATCCAGCCAGGGCATGTCTATCAACTGTCACAATTCCAGATTCGATTCCTGTATCCAGCCAGGGCATATCTGTTGACCACATTTCCAGACTCGATTCCTGTATCCAGCCAGGGCATGTCTATCAACTGCCACAATTCCAGATTCGATACCTGTATCTAGCCAGGGCACATCTGAGAGTGATCTGCTTCCAGACTTGATTCCTGTATCTAGCCAGGGCACGTCTGAAGAGTTCGAAGATTCGATTCCTGTATCCAGCCATGGCATATCTGTTGACAACATTTCCGGATTCGATTCCTGTATCCAGCCAGGGCATATCTGTTGACGACTATTTCCAGACTCGATTCCTGTATCTAGCCAGGGCACGTCTGAAGAGTTCAAAGATTCGATTCCTGTATCCAGCCAGGGCATATCTGTTGACGACTATTTCCGGACTCGATTCCTGTATCTAGCCAGGGCACGTCTGAAGAGTTCGAAGATTCGATTCCTGTATCCAGCCAGGGCATATCTGTTGACGACTATTTCCAGACTCGATTCCTGTATCTAGCCAGGGCACGTCTGAAGAGTTCGAAGATTCGATTCCTGTATCCAGCCAGGGCATATCTATCAACTATCACCTTTCCAGATTCGATTCCTGTATCTAGCCAGGGCACGTCTGAAGAGTTCGAAGATTCGATTCCTGTATCCAGCCAGGGCATATCTATCAACTATCACCTTTCCAGATTCGATTCATGTATCCAGCCAGGGCATGTCTGAAGAGTTCCCGATCAACACCTGTAACAACCCAGGAAACATCTGTGAACGACCGATCGTAGACCAACACCTGCAATAAGCCAGGAAATTATCTACATCACCACTTGGGGTATTCGAATGTCAAAAGTGTTCAAAAACCGATGCAGTTTTACGCAAGCTCATCATCAGGAAACCCTACACCGGTTCCTCTTCAAGATTTCTGAAAACAGTTCACGGGTTCTCCAAGTAAACGGATGTTAACCTATCGCTTGATTCAGATTCTTCTCAAGCTAACTCCACTCAGAGTCAAACTTCATTATCTCCAGCAAAGTAAAACTACACATTATCAATCCCCAGCGGAGCCAGACCATTGAACCTTCTCCCCACGGAGTTTTGGGAGGGCAAATCTTGAGTTCCCCAGTGAAGTCGCCAGAGTTACTTCCCACCGGACTGGAAATTCTCCATCTTACCTCCCCAGCATGAGCCTATTAGTTTGGAACTCCCCAGTAGAGGTCATCAGGAATTCTCTTCCACAGCAGCAACCAAGGAATTATTCTCCCCGGCAGCAGTCAAGATTCTTTTATCTTCAGCCACCCAGGATTCATTTATCCTCAGCAGAATAGCTCTCCAACTTACATGCGCATTCATCACATTCATATTATAAACATTGATGTCACATACATTGCATCATGCATCATAACATTGCATACAACTAACTCTCTGCCTTTTCAGGTAAGATCAGTCGACAGACACAGATCATCTTCCGAGATTCATCCAGAAATAGTTCAGATGTGACCCAGATACGGCGACATTCTGATACTTATTCCAGATCCATTCAGACACCCTACACCGGTTCCTCTTCAACTTCAAGACTTCTGAAAACAGTTTACGGATTCTTCCCTACAACGGATGTCAATCTACCGACTTGTTCAGACTCTTCTCAACTTTTGAAAACAAGTTTACGGATTCTTCCCTACAACGGATGTCAATCTACCGACTTGTTCAGACTCTTCTCAACTTTTGAAAACAGTTTACAGATTCTTCCCTACAACGGATGTCAATCTACCAACTGGTTCAGACTCTTCTCAACTTTTGAAAACAGTTTACGGACGCTTCCCAACAACGGACGTTGCTCTATTGCTTATTCAATCCCAACTCCTGAAAATAGTTTACGGATTCTCCAGACATGAACGTCAATCTGTTGCTTGTTCGGACCCCTAATTCAGAGATGTTCCGAAACGTGGATACCCTTCTGATACTTGTCCACTCACCATTTGACATACAGTTCAACATTTCCAGATGGCATCTATAAGCCCATCCTCCTACCAGCAGTCACCAGATGGCATCTCTAAGCCCATCCCCCGACAAGACTCTATCACATCAGGTGGCATCTTTAAGCCCATCACCAAATGGCATCTGTAAGCCCATTCACCTCTACCATCACATCGACGAGTGCAAATTTTCTGGGCACTTTAGTGTCCAATCTTCTTTTACCTTCAAGTCGCGAAAGGCAAACTTGCCAATCTAACTCTTCAGGTCCAAGAAGATTGAACAGGGGCAACTGTTGTACCCCAAAATTTGCCCTCGCAATTTTCTCAAGAAATGCAAATTAGGGTTTGAAATGGAATTTTTCATAACTTAGAATTTTTCTAAGTTATGGAAAACCCTAATTTTTTCCCAACTTTGCCCCACTTTTTCACCAAGATTCATTTGGATTCAAACAAAAGTCAAAACATGAAAGTTGTAGCTTGTTGCATAATCTACAACTTTGATTCACAAAGTTTTCCCAAATGAGGCTTGCATATCAAGTTATAATTTTTTGAATAAGAGCACTAAACCATTCATAACTTAGTGAAAATTTGACCTTTTTGACAAGGTTTTCTACCTAACTTCAAGGCCATTTTCCATACACTTCCACTTGGAATTTCAATTTGCATTTCAAAGATGGATTGTAGTACACATTCCAAGCTTTCCAAAATGTCCAAGAACTTCTCAAACAACCTCATGGTTAGGGAGAATCGAATTTTGCAAAATGAGCAAAAGTCACTTTGATTCATGGCCATGCACATGTTCATACACTTTGCAATTTTTCAAATCAGCATGGGCAAGCTAGTTACAGGCCTCTAATCCTTTTCTTACTCAATAATTAAATGCCAATCCATTGTGTTTTAGCTTTGTTTTGTTCATATAGTCATTACATAAGGAATTAAGCCTTAATTGGAAAAAGTGGTTTATCCATTTTTGAAAAGAAGAACTTTATGTCAAGTTTGCAAATCAAATGGTACAATGCATATCTTTGGACACAAGATTCATGGACATAACACTCTGATCAAGACAAAAAGATGCAGGTTTTCAGGCTTAGGCAGGCAGAGATAGAGAGAAAGATATACAAGAAGAACAACACAGTTCAAGAGGAAGGGGCATAAGAAAATATACAAGGCAGAACTTTCACCAAGACAAAGAAGAAAGATACAAACTGCTAAGCTTGAAGCCCAACCACAACCTGCATAAGCCCTGCCTCCAAAACACCAAAGAAACATACAAAAGGCCAACCTCAAACCTGTTGAACTACTACAAACATCAAACACCTTTCAAACATTGATCTTAAGCAAAAGCACAAGCCTTTCCCTTCCAATACCTTCAAGAACTCAGAAAACCAGATAACTGTCAAAAACCAAAAAAGACCAGTTTTTCAACACAACTTCCACTGGTGGAAGTATAGTATAAAAACTGTCAAAAACCAAAAAAACCAGTTTTTCAATACAACTTCCACTGGTGGAAGTATAGTATAAAAACTGTCCAAAAAAACCAACAAAACACATAACCTCAAACCTGCTGAACCATTACAAACACATAACCTCAAACCTGCTGAACAAAAACATCAACCACCATAAAAAACCTGCTAAAAGCTCAAAAACCTGTCAAACACCTAAAACCTGAAGCATACCCTGCCTCAACATACAAACTGCATAAACCATAAACATCTCCAAAAGACATCTCAAAAACCATATACCAAATGTTCTACCTACTGCCAAAAATCCATGAACTTTAAGCAAGAAATATAAGCATTCAACCTGTCCAGTTCAAACCTGAACAACCATAACAACATAACCTGCTGAAACACATCAAACCAGACCAAACTCACCCTACTGTCAAACAAAAGCCTGGCTTAAACTCAAAAACACCATTTCCAAACCCAAATACCCCAGGCCTCAGAAGAAACTCTTCATCATAGGCATCCAACTCAAGGCAATAAGAGAAGAAACGGCAAGCATACAGTGGTAAAGAAAAAGATAAAGAGTACCAGGAAGCTCAAAGGGTACATCATCACGTGTATCCTCCACCCACCGGCCATCCTCAGCGCCTCCGGTCCGCCTCATCTCCATCTCCCAAAAAGCCTAAGGTATAAACCCCTTCTCTTCCCTTTTTTTTGTCGCTCACAGAAATAATAATGACACAAAGCTAAGCATGCAAGATAAATTATTGAAAACCAGAAAAACCAGTTTTTCAACACAACTTCCACTGGTGGAAGTATAGTGTAAAAAGTGTCAAAAACCAGAAAAACCAGTTTTTCAACACAACTTCCACTGGTGGAAGTATAGTGTAAAAAGTGTCAAAAACCAGAAAAACCAGTTTTTCAACACAACTTCCACTGATGGAAGTATAGTGTAAAAAGTGTCAAAAACCAGAAAAACCAGTTTTTCAACACAACTTCCACTGGTGGAAGTATAGTGTAAAAACTGTCAAAAACCAGAAAAACCAGTTTTTCAACACAACTTCCACTGGTGGAAGTATAGTGTAAAAAGTGTCAAAAACCAGAAAAACCAGTTTTTCAACACAACTTCCACTGGTGGAAGTATAGTGTAAAAAGTGTCAAAAACCAGAAAAACCAGTTTTTCAACACAACTTCCACTGGTGGAAGTATAGTGTAAAAAGTGTCAAAAACCAGAAAAACCAGTTTTTCAACACAACTTCCACTGGTGGAAGTATAGTGTAAAAAGTGTCAAAAACCAGAAAAACCAGTTTTTCAACACAACTTTCACTGGTGGAAGTATAGTGTAAAAAGTGTCAAAAACCAGAAAAACCAGTTTTTCAACACAACTTCCACTGGTGGAAGTATAGTGTAAAAAGTGTCAAAAACCAGAAAACCAGTTTTTTCAATACCAACTTCCATCTCACACTTACACAATACAAATACACAATACATTGCCCTATACACATTTGTTTATCTTATATTTGTATATTCGATATTTACATTTGATCGCAAATTCGATTTGGTTGTAACTTATTGGATACTATAAGTCTCATCCCCATTCATACATATGTACCCCCACTCCCGGATACTAATTTTGTAATAGCGTAGATTTTACATTTTTGCAATTTACCGCTTTCAATTATACCATGGTTAGACCTAGGGTTTGCATGTACATAAAAATCAAACGCTAGATAACCTAATACAAGACAAATACGTGAAATCGATACACAATCACACTTGCACCCCCTAGGGTAATCCCACATGTTTCCTTCCAAAATGGGCCATGCTTGCACGTCGAGTATATTTGGCAAAACAAAATCAAAATGATCATAAGTCCCTCAAAATGTTGCCTAAACGGAATGATCATAGTCCCTTCAAAGCAAATTGCCAAAGACACTTGGCACCATTGCATTCATGGTCCATACGACGACCCGCGCCCGTCCCGAATAAACTTCCTAAACGCAAGATTGTCCACCAAATTCAATGGTGGAACAAAATTGTTAAAAAGGGTTAAAACATAACAAAAACCTTTGAGTACAATAGGGTAGACAAAACTCTTAGTTACTTGAGATCAACTTGCAAAAACACTTGCCTTCTTTTCAAAAACCACAATCCACAACACTTTCAAACAAACTCTCAAAAACATTTGAAACATCTTTTCGAAAAGATACACACTTTTGTAAAACACTCAAACACGAGTCAAATACATTGGTCGCCTAAGACAAGGCATCTCTTCAAAAACATTTTCAAAACACACACACACACCACATTTTCAAGCAATCGAAAAAACAAGGCAAGTGATCTAAAAACCAAGTAACTAAGAGCCCATGGATAACCATGGATGAAAGGGGTGCTAATACCTTCCCTTTTCATAATCTACCCCCCGAACCCAAGAAAACATCTCAAAAGGTTTTTGCTGTGCTTTTTTTAACCTTTCCTTAGGATAAAATAAAAAGTTGGTGGCGACTCTTGCTCAACCGAAACATTTGCGAAAAAAAACGCAAAACCTCAAGTCAGTTCTCCCACCGTATCACACAACGCCTGATGGATACCCAAGAGATCCTCTTTCAAAAGACTCATGTTGCTACTATCACTCATGTTACTCCTGTTACCTTTGATACTCCAATCAATGACATTGCTATAATAACCATCTCCGACAATCTTTCCAAGACCTGCAAAAGGCCTGTTAAGATTACGCCTGATCCTAAGTTTGTGCCGCTGAAAATCACCATGCCGGGGCCTGTCCCGTATAAATCTAACAAGACGATACCATGGAACTACGGAGGAGAGATATTCTACCATGGTATCAAGCAGATCGAATCAGTCTAAGAGAATTCCGATGATGAAACCCCTGATATAGGGAATATTGCGGGAACAAGCAAGATAACTCGTAGCGGTAGGATCTTCTCTCCGGATATTGCTCCTCCGCAGGCAGTCTTTGGACCCTCAAGAGTTTTTTTTGCCTGTCAAGCCATTTGTGCAAAGTCTGGTAATTAAAGAAATTGACGCACCCGAAGCTAGACCCTCTGATGTTACTACCAATAAAGGTAAGGGGATCTAAGAAGCGCCTGTCAGGACGAAGGCTCAGACTATGGTTATCCCCGAGACCACCCCAAAAGAGATGGAAGAAATCTTAAAAATAATCAAGAAGAGCGACTACGATGTCGTGGAGCAGTTGGGGCAAACCCCTTCAAAAATCTCCATGCTGGCTCTGTTACTCTGCTCCGAGGCTCATGCCAAATCCTTGATCAAATTTCTAAAGACGGCACATGTGCCTCAAGAAACTTCTGCGGACCAGTTTCAAGAGTGTGTGGATAGCCTTACAGCCGATAATGGTCTTGGATTTTCTGATGCTGATTTGACCCCTAAGGGAAGAAAGAATAATGATGCACCGCATGTCTCGGTAGAGTGCAGGGGGACCACACTTGATCATGTTCTGGTAGATACCGGTTCATCCTTAAATGTTCTACCAAAGAAGGCGTTGGACAGATTGGACTGCGAAGGTTTGACCCTAAAGCCCAATAACATCGTTGTTAGAGCCTTCGACGGTTCTAAGAGGATGGTTCACGGAGAAGTGGACATTCCAATCAAAGTGGGTACAAAAATTTTCAACTCTACTTTTTATGTGATGGACATCCGTCCTTCATATTCATGCTTGTTGGGAAGGCCATGGATCCACAACGCTGGGGCAGTCACTTCTTCTCTACACCAAATGCTAAAGTATCCAGTTCAGGGTAAGATCATAACGGTTCATGGTGAGGAGGAGTATATGATATGTCACCTTAACTCTTTTTGTTATGTGGAGTTACATGGCGAATTCATAGAAACACCTTTCCAACACTTTGAAGAGGTTTCTCCTGAAGTCGCGGTAGCAAAGACAATGACTGATGTGCCTATAATTTCCAAGCATGTGTCTTGGATGGCATCCCTTAAAGATGCGGAGGTTGTAATCAAAGAAGGAAGAAGTACAGTGTGGGGGCAACTGCCTGATTTTCCTCACAAGACGGACAAGTTCGGGCTAGGTTTAACTGCTGCTGGCCAGAAAGCTGTGTGTCGCTCCCGGGCTGGAGGACCACCCTTAAAAATCACTCACTATGGAATTCATGCCTTAGAAGATGATGATGAAGAAGTCAACTTTGAAGATTGGATCTTTCCGACCATTGAAGGAGGATTAAGCAACTGGGAGGCGAAAGACTTCGTTCCCATCACTTTCATCAATCAGTAATTTATCTTTGAACAATTTCCTGTTTGGTCTGTAATAATTAAACAATTTGTACACTCTTTTCACCTTATGCCTTACCCGAGGCATATAGGTCCATTTGTAAGGGTTGTGATTCTTCATTTTCATATGCCATTTTTAATGAATCATTGGACGTTTTCATCTATAAACTGTTGTGTTCATTTTCTTTCCTTTTACATTTTGTTTTGTTTAAGGATGGCTATCCCTTACACACACCCACACTCACAAAATGCAGGTACCCATCCACTCCGGATTCCATGGGTGACTATTCTGCTTTGGCCTTCGGTGACTCTGAAGATTTGGTCAATCATGTCGGGTACGAAGGTGATGAAGACTGTGAAGTGCCTGGAGAATTAGCTAGACTTTTGCAACAAGAGGAAAGGGTTATTCTGCCCCATGAAGAATTGCTAGAGACTATCAATTTGGGAATAGAGGAAGACAAGGAAGAGGTTAAAGTGGGTTCCAACCTGGAACCAAATGTCAAAGAGCATTTAGTTCAGTTGTTGAATGAGTTTGTTGAAATCTTTGCCTGGTCCTATGAAGACATGTTGGGACTGGATACAGACATTATGGTTCACCGTCTCCCTACAAGAGAAGACTATCCACCAATCAAACAAAAATTCCACCGAATGAGGCCTGACATGTCCGAAAAGATCAAAGCTTGAGTGATGAAACAGTTCAATGCTGGCTTTCTGGCTGTTACTTCCTATCCATAATGGGTTGCTAACATTGTGCATGTGCCTAAGAAGGACGGAAAAGTCAGGATGTGTGTGGACTACATAGACCTAAACAGGTCTAGCCTTAAAGATGATTTTCCACTACCACACATTGACATCTTGGTTGATAACACAGCTCAACACAAGGTATTTTCCTTCATGGATGGATTCTCGGGATACAACCAGATCAAAATGGCCCCCGAGGACATGGAGAAGACTATTTTTGTTATGCAGTGGGGTACCTTCTGCTATAAAGTGATGCCATTCGGACTGAAGAATGCCGAGGCAACCTATCAACAAGCCATGGTAGCTTTGTTTCATGACATGATACATCATGAGATTGAAGTCTACGTAGACGACATGATAGCCCGTTCACAAATAGAAGAAGAACACCTCGACCATCTGCAGAAGCTGTTTGTCAGGTTAAGGGAATATAATCTCAGACTGAACCCTAGCAAGTGCACTTTCGGAGTCAGGTCCGGTAAACTTTTGGGATTCATCGTCAGTAACAAAGGCATCGAGGTCGATCCTGCTAAAGTCAAAGCTATACAAGAAATGCATGCCCCTGCACTAAGAAGGAGGTTAGAGGTTTCTTGGGACACTTAAACTATATTGCAAGGTTCATCTCTCACCTAACATCTACCTGTGAGCCAATCTTCAAGCCGTTGAAGAAAGATCAGGTGGTTGAATGGAAAGATGACTGTTAAGTTGCTTTTGATAAGATCAAGGAGTATTTGCTGGAACCTCCTATCTTGATGCCACCTGTCGAAGGAATGCCTTTAATCATGTATCTGACTGTTTTGGATAACTCAATGGGGTGCGTACTGGGCCAACATGACGAGTCTGGCTGAAAAGAGCATGCAATTTATTACCTTAGCAAAAAGTTTACCGACTGTGAGACTCGCTACTCACTGCTCGAGAAAACTTGCTGCGCTTTGATATGGGCTACTCGCCAGCTAAGGCAGTATATGTTGACACATACCACTTTGCTGATTTCTAAAATGGATCTGATTAAGTACATCTTCGAGAAGCCTGCTTTATCCGGAAGAATCGCTAGATGGCAGATGATCCTGACTGAATATGATATCCAGTATACAACCCAAAAAGCTATAAAGGGGAGTGTACTAGCTGACCATCTAGCTCATCAAGCTATCGAAGATTACCAATCTATGAGATTCGACTTCCCTGATGAGGACAATATGACATTGGACAACATTGAAGGTAACGGACCGTATGACGGACCTGAACAAGGATCCCAATGAACCCTGTACTTTGATGGTGCTTCAAATGCACTTGGAAACGGTATCGGTGCGATACTTATTTCTCCAGAAGGTTTCCATACACCTTTCATTGCTAGACTCTGCTTCAACTGTACCAACAACATGGCCGAATTTGAAGCTTGTATCTTTGGTCTCAGGGCTGCTATTGACTTAGGAATCAAATATCTGATTGTATTTTGGGACTCAGCTTTGTTTATCAGTCAAATCAAAGGAGAGTGGGACACTAAGCATCCTAATCTTATCCCATACAAAGAACATGTCTTGACATTGTTGCCTCATTTCGAGCAGATTACCTTTGAGCACTTCCCGCGAGAAGAAAATTAGCTAGCAGATGCTCTGGCTACAATTTCTTCCATGTTTAAACTCAACTGGGATAATGAGGCTCCCCAAATCACCATCGAACGAATGGACAAACTTGCACACTGTCATGAGATTAATACCGAAGAAGCAGTGGAACAACCCTGGTTTAATGAAATCAAAAGGTATCTCTAGACTCGAGAATACCCTGAAGGAGCTTCCGCCAATGACAAAAAGTTCTTAAGCAGATTTTCTGCCAAGTTCTTCCTAAGCAATGGTATCTTATATAAGCGCAACCATGATTGTGTTTTACTTCATTGTATGGACTAAGTTGAAGCTGAGTTGATCATGACTGAAATACATAGTGGCACATTTGTCACCCACTTGAGCGGACATACGATGGCTAAGAAGATTCTAAGGGCAGACTACTATTGGTCTACCATGGAAGCTGATTGTCATCAACATTCCCGTACTTGTCACAAATGCCAAGTCTATGATGACAAGGTACATATTCCCCGAGTTCCTCTCAATGCTCTAACAGCTCCCTGGCCATTCACGATGTGGGGAATTGACATGATTGGAGAGATCAAGCCTACGACATCCAATGGACATCACTTCATCTTGGTCTCTATTGATTATTTTACCAAGTGGGTCGAAGCAGCTTCCTTCGCCTCCGTTACAAAGAATGTGGTTGCCCGCTTCATCAAGCAAAACCTCATATGCCGGTATGGTATCCCCGAAAGGATCATCATGGACAATGGTACAAATTTGAACAACACTATGATCACCTCTCTGTGCGAACAGTTTAAGACTCAACATCACAATTCATCTCCCTATCGGCCAAAGATGAACAGTGTTGTTAAAGCTGCGAACAAAAATATCAAGAAGATCATTCAAAAGATGACAGTCACCTTCAAGGAATGGCATGAGATGTTACCGTTTTCTCTGCACGGATATCGTACCACGACGCGTACTTCAACTAGCGTAACCCCCTTTTCTTTGGTATATGGCATGGAGGCTGTTTTACCTATGGAAGTTCAGATTCCTTCGTTAAGGATTATGCAGGATGTTGGTTTAAATGAAGACGCTTAGATTCAGACCCGGCTTGATCAACTTAACTTGATCGACGAGAAACGACTTACTGCTGTTTGTCATGGCCAGACGTATCAAAAATGGATGATCAATGCTTTCAACAAGAAAGTTAGGCATCAAGTATATCAAGTCTGAGATCTTGTAATCAAGCGGATCATCTTACCGCAAATTGATCCCAGGGGCAAGTGGACTCCTACTTACGAAGGACCATTTGTGATCAAGAACATATTTTCTGGTGGGGCAATGATTCTGACCACCATGGACGGTGACGACTTGCCACACCCTGCAAACACAGACATAGTCAAAATATACTACGCATAAAACGACCCGGAAAGTCGAAAACCCGAAAGGGCGACTTGGGCAAAAATGGTCATCCCGGTGAATCGAAAACCCGAAAAGGCGGTTCAGGCAAAAATTAGGGATAACTAAAAATATCTGTACACCCGGCAAGTCGAAAACCTGAAAGGGCGACTTGGGCAAAAAAGGGTTTCCCGGTGGATCGAAAACCCGAAAGGGAGGTCCAGGCAAAAGTTATGGAATTAAAGCGTATGACTATGTCTCGTCGGATCACTTTAAGGACAGTCTCTTCACACCAAACTCCAAGCTTCTGATCAATTCAGTCATCCACGGACGAAGCAACGAATGAACAAGATACTCAGAGTTATGAAAGCTACAACAGAATGGGAACCCCATGGAATTGTTACACATAGCCATCTTTCTTTTTGTATAAAAATTTTTCTCAGATTGTTCGACAACATTCTCTTACTAGGATGTTTGTCTCCTTTGTACAAAGATACTTACAAAAGTTAATACAAAGATACTTCAAAGTGCAGAAATTTGCTTGTCTTTCCTTTCTTTTTTACACTTATGTTTTATTTAAAAAATGTCCAATGGTTTGTTAAATAGGCATGTGCATTTGAATATAATCACTTCTTACAAATAAAACAAAATAAGAAAGGATAATTATTGATAGGTCGAAAGTATAGGAAAACGTCTTTAGGCTATTCCAGAAGAAATCCCCTACAATATGTCATTCAGATCCTCAACAGAGCTAAAACCTTGAAGTACATATCCTAAGCGGAGTTAAATTTCAAAATTCCCATCAGAGCTAAGTTTCTAAAACTCCCAATCCTCAGCGGAGCCCAAAAACTTTGAACTACAGATCCCCAGTGAAGATGAAACTTTCTTCCCCAGCGGAGTCCAAAACTTCAAACCTTAAACCCCGGTGGAATTCTATCCAACTTCCCCCGATTCACCAGCAGAGTTCTCCACAAAATAAGGAATCCCCAGTAGATTGGCATACAACCCAAGCCTCTGATTTTCCCGGCAGAATAAACACTCTCCCCACAAAGTTATTTCCCGATAGAACGAAGGTTCTAGTTCCCGTTTCTCCATTTGAAGCCTCCCAGGTTTTAATTCCCCAATAGAGGTCGTCAGATTTTTCCTTATTTCCCCAGGAAAGTCATGAAGGATTCTCACATCCCCACAGAAGTTGTCAAAATTTTGATAATCCCCGCAGGTTGCCAAGGATTTTCTATCCCAACAGTAATCAGCAAGGTTCTCTCATCTTCAACAATAAAAGATTTTTGGAATCCCCAGCATCGGTCAAGGATTTACTTTCCCCGACAGCAGTCAAAGATTTCATTATCTCCAGCTATCTAGGATTTATTTGCCTCAGCAAGACAGCTAATCAGCTTACATGCACATCAATTACATTCATATATCATAAACATTGATGGAACATATTTTATTGCATCATACATATCATGCAACATAACTTTGTGCTTTAGCTATCATTCTACCCTTTTCAGGATAAGATTAAAAAGCTATCATTAAACAACTATTCAGAGATTTCAGATACAGTATGGATACACCCCCAGACACGGTGGTCATTCTATTACTCATTCAGAATTTCAAGTCAAGATACAATATGGATACACCCCAGACATGGCGGTCATTCTATTACTTATTCAGAATTCAGCAATCAGTTACAAACTAGATACGCTCCAGACACGGCGGCCATTCTATTTCTCATTCAGATTCAACTATCAACTTCAAGTTCAGATACACTCCAGACACGGAAGTCATTCTGTCACTTGTCCGGATCCCAATTACTGTATGGATATACTCCAGACACGGAAGTCATTCTGCTACTCATACAGATCTCAACTTCAGATATAGTCCAGATACGCTCCAGACATAGTTTCCATTCTGTCACTCATTCGGAATTTGTCCCCAGCACATAGATGCTCCATACACAGATGTTTTTTTGTTACCCATTCAGAATACAGATACACTCCAGACACGACAGTCATTCTGATATTCATTCAAGAATCAAATACAGTTACAGCTCGGATACGCTCTAGACACGGACGCCATTCCCTTGCTCATGCGAACCCAGTCTCCAGATACAACTCAGATCCGGTCTAAATACGGATACCATTCTGATGTTCATTCTACTGATTTTCAACAAACAAGTTTTGGATGGCATCTCTAAGCCCATCTCCAACAAGATTCTACCAATTCCAAATGGCATCTTTAAGCTCATTCCCTCAACCTACATTTTGACGAGTGCAAATTTATGGACACTCTAGTGTCCAATCCTCTTTTACCTTCGAGTCACGAAAGGAAAACTTGCCAATATAACTCTTCAGGTTCAAGAGGAATGAACAGGGGCAACTGTTGTACCCCAAAATTTTCCCTCTCATTTTATCAACATTTCTCATCACAAGGCTCTTGGAACTCAAGATCAAGCTAGGGTTTGCTCTGCTCAAGACATCTCCTTGCACTGATGACCTAAACTAGGGTTTGAGTTTGCAAAAGGATTTTTGGACCTTCAATGATCAAATTGACTTTCATACTTCATATTGGATTCATAAGTTTTCCCATACCAAGTTTCAAGCCTTGAACCAAATTTTTGCCCAATCAATTGGACAGTTGACCTAGAAATCAACTATATTGGGGAAAAAGTCAATTGTGGCCAATTAACAGTCAAACCTCATGAATTTTGACCCACATAAACATTATGAACTCATATGAACCATTGGATCAAGTTTGGACCATAACTCCACAAGAAATTTGATCAGATCACCAAAAGGGCAAAATGGTCATTTTTAGGGTTTTGACTGTGCAAAGGCAATTTCTGACTTTTTGACCTAGCCAATGGCAAATTAGGTTCAACCATGGACTCAAGGACTCAATGACATCATATTGACTTATTCAACAAGTTCAAAAGATCTCAAATGCATGGGATTGACAAATGAATTTTTCAGTCAACTGATCAAAATTTGACTGTACACTGAAAAGTCAAACTTTGACTTTTTGGTCAAAATCAAGTGCCAAGGGTCATTTTTCATCAAGATGTGTCAAATTATGAAACTTGTTCATCAAGAAATCCAAAATTGCAAATTAGGGTTTGAAATTGAAAAATTTTCATAACTTTGAATTTTTCTAAGTTATGAAATTTTCATAATTTTTTCTAACTTTGCCCCACATTTTCACCATGATAAAAATGGATTCAAACAAAACCTCCAACATGAAAGTTGTATTCCTCCACAAAGTATACAACTTTTATTCACAAAGTTTTCTCAAAAGAAGCTTGGATCTTAAGTTATGATTTTTCGAACAAGGGTCCCTAAAACTTTTAATTTAGTGAAATTTTGCCCTAGTTTAGGCAGAATTTTAACCTATCTTCTTGGCCATTTTTCACATAGTTCCAATTGGAGTATCAAGTTGAATTTCAAAGATGTATTATAGAGAATGTTTCAAGCTTTCCAAATTTTCCAAAAACTTCTCAAACACATTTATGGTTAAGGAGAATCGAAGGCTTGAAGTTGGCAAAAACTCATTTTGCATCCATGGCATATTCATGTTCATACAAGTTGCATTTTCAAATCAGCATGCCTTACACTAGTTTGCAGGCCTCTAAACCACTTCACACTCCATAATTAAATGCAAATCCATCATTCTAAGCTTTTGTTTTGATCATTTGGACATTGTACACAAAACTAAGCCCTAAGTAGAAAAAGGAAAATTTCCATTTTTGCGTAAGTATGCTTTATGTCAAACCAACAATCCTTGAGCATTGGTCCAAGATATCTTGCAGCAAAACCAATCCACAAATCAGAGGGGCCAAGAGCAATGTATGCAAGCATATTTGATAGCATGTACAGGCCTGTAATACCAACTTCCACTATCTTACTTCAAAAACAAGAAATTTTTCCATAACAAAAGAACTTGAAAACCAACCAATGTTAACTTACACAAACAGTTTGGACATCTTTCTCACACCCCTTTGAGCTAGAAACACGATTGCTTGAGCCTCTAAACATCCCATAGCCAGAAGTCACATTCCTTTGGCAAAACAAGGCAGGTTATGCAACTTGAGTGCCATAGCTCATTTGGCTCGTGCGTTTTGCCCCAAGTTGCTTCAAACACCTTCCATTCAACTCACTCAAGCTATCCCAAACCTCAAATACCAACTGTAACTCCATTTACAGTGTTCACCATTTTCATTTTGAGCTTGTGCAGGTTCAGTTCTATTGCCTGATTCAAGGACATTCAAGGCAAGCTAGCTATTGGAGAAGGTTAAGTGAAGTTCAGGCAAGCTACCAGACACCTCAAGCCTTGTTGAAAAGCACTACATTGCCTTACACGAATCCAACTGAAACAGGTTTTTCTCCACTTTCTATCTCTCTATTTAGGAACATTTAGCCTTAGGTTTGTGAATAAAAAATGTAGTGTTCATTGCCATGAAGCTGTACATATGCTCAGTTTTCATTTATATTAAGTGTGCTAGTAGAATTTCATCCATGAACATGCTAAAAAAACTAGGTCAGACTTTAGGGCCAGAGAAATTCTCTCTGGTCTTTGAGAGTTAGGATTAGTTGTTTATATGGTTGGAATCGTCTTGAATTCTCTACAAGTTTGATGTTGTGAGTTTTTGCAATAGAGCTCATATGTAGGATGTCCCAAGTTTGTACAGGCGCGCGCGTTTTTCAATTCTGGAGGTTGAAGATGAAGTGGTGGGCTGGGCTTGGCCTGGCTCACTCTTGACACCCCCTATTTTCATTTTTGCACCCCCTGGCCCATTTTCTTGTATTTTTATATTTTTGCATTTTTGTTTTCATTTCTGATTTTGTTTATTTATTTCCAAATATAAAAAATGCTCAAAAATATTTTCATAATTTTTTCACATTTATTTGGCATTTTATTTTAATTTTTCTAACATAAAAGCACTTAAATACTTTTTTATTATTTATTAAGACTTGAAAAATATATATAATTATACTTTTATTTTTATTTATTATTTTTATTCACATTAAAAATATTTTCCTAAATATATTTTATTTTTGTACATATTTTATTTTATATTGTACATATTTAATTTAATTAATATATATATATATATATATATATATATATATATATATATATATATATATATATATATATATATATATATATATATATATATATATATATATATATATATATATATATATATATATATATATATATATATATATATATATATATATATATATATATATATATATATATATATATATATATATATATATATATATATATATATATATATATATATATATATATACTTTTACTTTTACTTTTATATATATACTTTTATTTTATTAAATACTTTAGAATAAAAATATAAAAATATTACATTTTTACTTTTATACTAAAAAAGACTTTTTTAAGTATATTTTATGTTTGTATATATTAATATATTTTATTGTATATAAATAATATAATGTATTTATTTTCTTATAGAAAATTAGGGTTTTATCCCTTAAACCAATAAAATTAATCTTTTTATTTATTTCTTTATTTTTTACATTAAATATTTTACATATATAAATGAACAAAAATCCCTTTTTTGCATACTTCATATTATTGAATATATTTATTTATTTTGAATATTTAAATATTGTCCATTTAATATTTATACATTGTGAATTCAATTTGGATGTAATAGTAAACTAGGGTTTATATTTCTTGTCAAATACCCTCCATTCAAAAATTATACCCCCATCCCCATAATCATGTTGTAATAGTTTAGAATTTTAATTCTCGCACTTTACGCATTCAATTATGCCATGATTAGAGAATTAGGGTTTGTATGTAAAAATCCAAATCAACAAATAGTTTGACCTCAAAAATGGGTCATGTTATGCATGTTGAGTACTTTGGCAAAACAAAAACAAAACAAAAGATCATAGTCCCTCGATGACGCTATCTTGGTTGCCTAAACAAAATGATCAAGTCCCTCGAAAATTTGCCAAAGATACTTGTCATAATTGCTATCATGGTCCATACGATGACCCGCGCCTGTCCCGTTTAACATTCTAACACAAGGTTGTTCACCAAATGCAATGGTGAAACAACATTGTCAAAAGGGTTAAAAACAATAGGAAAGATCTTTGAGTAAAAAAGGGTAGATAGCTCTTAGTTACTTGATCAAAAAGCTTGCAAAAACATCCTTGCTATTTTCAAACACACTTCACAACACAATTTCAAAATATTTTCCCACATCAAACTTTCAAAACATTGAAATCTTTTCAAAAGACAAAAACACCTTTGTATACATTCAAACAAGAATCATTACAAAGGTTGCCACAATGATGGCCTCTTTTCAAAACATCTTTCAAAACCACACACAAAGCACCATTTCAAACAATTGGAAAAGCAAAGCAAGTGATTTAAACAAGTAACTAAGAGCCCATGGATAACCATGGATGAAAAGGGTGCTTGCACCTTCCCTTTTCATAATCTACTCCCCGAACCCAAGAAAACATCTCAAAGGTCTTTCCTGTGCTTTTTGACCTTTCCTTAGGATAAAATAAAAAGTCGGTGGCAACTCTTGCTAAACCGAAACATTTGCGAACACAAACGCAAAACCTCAAGTCAGTTCTCCCACCTATCACACTGACCATCCAGAATCTGAAGAGGAAGAAGAGGTTGATTACACTGAAGAGCAGTATCCTCCAGCTGACGACAAATACAAACAGTTGGAAGATCGTCTAAATGCTATGGAGATCCAGAGGGTACCAGGATTGGATTTTTAGGAGTTAGGACTTGTCTCAGGGGTTGTCATACCATATAAATTCAAGGTCCTTACTTTCCCTAAATATGACGGTGTCTCTTGTCCAAAGCTACATTTAAGATCATACGTCAAGAAAATTTAACCCCATACTGCCGATAGGGACCTATGGGTACATTTCTTCCAAGAAAGCTTGTCAGGGACACATTTGGATTGGTTCTATCAGTTGGAAGGGACCAATATTCACAATTGGGAAGACTTGGCTGCCGCCTTTTACAAACAATACCAGTATAATGCTGACTTAGCTCCAACTTGAACACAGTTGCAAGGCATGTTCATGGGTACAGGTGAAGGTTTCAAAACCTATGCTCAAAAATGGCAAGATCTCGCCATCTAACAGAGAGTTGGTGGATATGTTCTTAGGCACGCTATCTGGCCCTTTCTTCAAACACCTAATTGGAAGCTCCTCGGCTGGATTTACTGAATTAATCATGACGGGTGAACGGGTAGAAGCGGGTATAAAAAGTGGAAAAATTCAAATAGATGCATCCTCAAGCATGATGAAGAAACCATTTGCTGGGAAGAAAGAGGTTGGTGTTGTGTACCATCAAAGGAATTAGGACAAAACTGAACACCGTCCAACGGTAGGGGCTGTCATGATATCTAAGCCTGCACCTACTCAACAAAGGAATAGTGAGCCGAGAACAGAGAGGCCGGTAAGACAATTTATCCGGATAAATATGACATTATCTCAAGTCTTGCCACATTTGTTAAGATCTAACCTGGTAACCTTGTGGGAAGCACCGAAGAATCCCAACACTGCCTCTCCCCGTTACAACCTAAATTCCCATTGTGCTTACCATTCAGAAAGTCCAGGTCATGATACAAATGACTGCTGGGCTTTGAAAAACAAGGTGCAAGACCTTCTCGAGGAAAAGGAAATTGAATTTTACGCCCCTGAGATCCCAAATGTTATCACTGCTCCTATGCCCAAGCACGACCATGGCGTTAACACCATTGAAGATGATGTATTTGTCACTATTGTTGATGAACTTGTTACTCCTCTCCTAACCGTCAAAAGGGACCTGTTGAAGGCCCGTTTATTTCCGGGTTGTGGAGAAGGTTGCCACCTCTGTTTATCTCTACTGACTGGTTGGAATTTATTGAAGGAAGGTGTCCAGCGCCTGATGGATGACAAAGAGATTTTGTTTAAAAAGACTCCCGTTCCAACCATTTCTTACAAGCATGTTTCAATAATAACCATTTCCACTAATCCTCCTAGGGTCTCCACCAAAAGACCCATCAGGATTACATCCGTTCCAAAGATGACTCCGCTAATAATTACTATGCCAGGGCCAATCCCATACTCCTCAGATAAAACTGTTCCCTGGAACTATGGGGGTGACGTCTACTACCACGACGTCAAGCAAGATTGGCTGGCTGATGAAGACTCGGTTTTTAAGAGGGCTGACCCTTACATTGGCAACATTGTGGGAACCAGCAAAATAACCAGAAGTGGAAGAGTGTTCTCCCTTGAGATTTCTCCTCTAAAAGTTATTACTGGTCCTGTGATCAATCCTGCTTTTGTTCCTGTTGATACTACTACTACAGTTCCTGTGATCACCCTTGCTGACACCTCTATCACCGAGTCAACCAAGACTCGGGGCAAAGACATTTTGATTGAGCCTGTCCAGAAGAAGGCACAGCCAATATCTATCACAGAGGCTTCCAAGAAGGAGATGGAAGAAATTTTGAAAATTATAAAGAAAAGCGATTACAATGTAGTCGAACAGCTAGGACAGACCCCTTCAAAGATTTCTATGCTAGCTTTCCTGTTGTGCTCCGAAGCTAATGCGAAGGCTTTGGTGAAATTTTTTAAAACTGCCCATGTGCCACATGAAACCTCTGCGGACCAATTTGAAGATTGTGTGGCCAGTCTGACGGCATATAATAGTTTAGGCTTTTTTGACGCTGATTTGACACCCAGAGGAACAAAACACAATGATGCGCTGCATGTTTCCGTCGAATGCATGGGCACTACTTTGGCCCATGTCCTGGTAGATACTGGTTCATCATTGAACATGATGCCTAAGAAGGCTCTGGATAGACTAGACTGTGAAGGTTTGACCTTAAAACCCATCAACATAGTGGTAAGGGCCTTCGATGGTTCAAAGAGAATGGTGCACGGGAAGGTGGAAATCCCCATCAAAATTGGCTCTCAAACCTTTGATTCAACTTTCTACGTAATGGATATACGCCCTTCCTATTCTTGTTTGTTAGGCCGACCTTGGATCCATGGCGCTGGTGCCGTCACCTCTACGTTACATCAAATATTGAAATACCCAATCAGGGGAAAGATCATCACTGTTCACGGGGAGGAGGAATACATGGTCAATCACCTGAACTCTTTCAGGTACGTGGAAATGGATGGTGAGTTCATCGAAACTCTGTGTCAGCATTTCGAGGAGGTCCCACAAACATTTGCGACAGCTAAGACTGCTACCAAAACTCTAAAAGCTACCAAACCACCATTGAAAATGGCCTCGTCGAAGGATGCTAGAGCAGTGATTGAAGAAGGTGGATGCACTATCTGGGGTCAACTTTCGGATATTACTTACAAATCCAATAAATTTGGTTTGGGCTTCACCTCGGAGGCATAAAAGGTTGTTCGACGAACTCGTGCCGGGGGGCCACCTTTGCGTATCAGCAATCAGGGAGTATACACAGTGGAAGACGATGACAGTAACTGTGACCTGGACGAGTGGATCTCCCGAACCGTCAGCGGAGGACTCAACAACTGGGAAGCCAAAGAATTTGTCCCTATTACTTTTCTTCAAGAGTAATTATCTTTCAATTTTCGTCATAGTTGTAATAATTAAACAATTTAGATTTTAAAACCTTGTGTCTTATCCGAGGCACAACGGTCCATTTGTGAGGGTTGTTACTTCATCTTCATATGTCATCAATAAATCATGGATGTTTTTGCATGCAAATTTTTACGCTCATTGTTTTTCTTTTTTTTAACCTTTATCATTTTTCAAAGATAGCTATGCTCTTACACAAACTCACATATCAAAATGCAGATCTACATCCACTCAGGATCCCATGGGTAACGATTATGTTATGGCCTATCATGACTTTAAAAATCCAATCTACCAAGTCAAAGACGAAGGTGAGGAAGATTGTGAGGTACCAGGGGAACTAGCCAGGTTATTGCAACAGGAAGAAAGGACCATATAGCCCCACGAAGAGCCAGTTGAGATTGTTAACTTAGGTACTGAAGAGGACAAGAAAGAGGTCAAGGTAGGTGCCAACCTGGAGCCTAGCGTCAAGAAGCGCTTAACCCAGTTACTACATGACTATGTTGAGGTTTTTGCTTGGTCATATGAAGACATGCCAGGGCTCGACACTAACATCGTGGTCCATTGTCTGCCGACAAAAGAAGACCGCCCTCCGGTAAAACATAAATTCCGTCGCATGAGGCCAGAAATGTCAGAAAATTGAGACTGAAGTCATGAAGCAGTTCAACGCCGGATTCTTGGCTGTCACCTCCTATCCATAATGGGTCGCAAATGTTGTTCCAGTGCCTAAAAAGTATGGTAAGGTAGGCATGTGTGTGGACTACAGAGACTTGAATTGGGCAAGCCCCGAGGATGACTTCCCGCTTCCCCACATCGATATTCTGGTTGACAAAACCGCACATCATAAAGTATTTTATTTCATGGACGGTTTTCTGGATACAACCAGATCAAAATGGAACCTGAGGACATGGAAAAAACGACCTTTGTCATACAGTAGGGTACATTCTGTTACAAGGTTATGCCATTCGGGTTGAAGAACGCTGGGGAAACCTATCAGCGTGCCATGGTAGCTCTATTTCATGACATGATCCATCACAAAATATAGGTCTATGTGGATGACATGATAGCCATATCTCAAACTGAAGAAGAGCATTTTGACCATCTGCAGAAACTGTTCGAAAGACTGGAGAAATATAAACTAAGGCTGAATCCAAATAAATGCACTTTTGGAGTAAGGTCCGGTAAACTCTTAGGTTTCGTTGTCAGCAGCAAAGGTATCGAAGTGGACCCTGCAAAGGTAAAAGCAACACAGGAAATGCCCGCTCCTCGCACTGAAAAGGAAGTGAGGGGATTCTTAGGACGGTTGAATTATATCGCCCGATTCATTTCCCATCTGACCACTACTTGTGAACCGATCTTCAAATTACTGAAGAAAGATCAAGTGTTGGATTGGAATGATGACTGCTAGGCTGCCTTCAACAGGATCAAAGAATATCTTCAAAAGCCTCTCGTTTTAATGTCGCCGGTCGAGGGAAGACCTTTGATCATGTATCTAACTGTCTTGGAAAATTCAATGGGGTGTGTGCTCGGGTAGCATGACGAGTCTGCCCAAAAAGAGCATGCAATATACTACCTGAGCAAAAAGTTTACCGACTGTGAAACCAGATATTCACTACTCGAGAAAACTTTCTGCACTCTGGTATGGGATGCTCGCCGGCTAAGACAGTATATGTTTACCCATACTACCTTATTGATATCCAAGATGGATCCAATTAAATCCATATTCGAGAAGCCCGCCCTCTTGGGAGAATAGCAAGATGGCAGATGGTCCTGACCGAATACGACATTCAATACACTACACAGAAATCCATAAAGGGAAGTGTATTAGTCGATCACCTTTCTCATCAGGTTGTAGATGACTATCAGTCCATGAAATTCGAGTTCCCAGATGAAGACATTATGTTGGTAGGAAATTGTGAAGAACTAAAACCATATGACGGACCTGAACAAGGATCCCGATGGACCTTGGTTTTTGATGGAGCTTCTAACGCACTCGGCAACAACATAGGCACTGTAACCGTATCCCCTGAAGGTTGTCATACTCCCTTCACTGCTAGATTGTGTTTCAACTGTACCAATAATATGGCAGAGTACGAAGCGTATATTTTGGGTCTCAAAGATGCCATAGATTTGGGAGTCAAGTCTTTAAGTTTATTTGGAGATTCAGCCTTAGTCATTAGTCAGATCAAACGAGAATGGGACATGAGGCACCCTAATCTCATCCATTACAAAGAACATGTGTTGACATTAATCCCACATTTTGAGGAAATTACCTTTGAACATTTTCTACGAGAGGAAAATCAACTAGCAGACGCGCTAGCGACTATGTCATCCATGTTCAAAATGAGATGGGATAATGAGACTCCTCAGATCACCATCGAGAGAATGGACGAACCAACTTACTGTCATGAGATCGATACTAATGAAGTAGTGGACAAGCCTTGGTTCCACTAAATTAAGAGATATCTTGAGGCCCAAGAGTATCCGGAAGGAGCTTCAGTCAACGACAAGAAATTCTTGAGAAGATTATCTACTAAGTTCATCCTCAGTAATGGAATTCTCTACAAGCGCAACCACGACTTTACTTTGCTTCGTTGCATAGACAAGAGTGAGGCAAAAAAGGTCATGGATGATCTACATGAAAACACTTTTGGCACCCACTCTAGTGGTTACACGATGGCTAAAAAGATACTACAGGAAGGATACTACTGGTCTACCATGGAAGCAGATTGTCATCAGCATTCACGAACCTGTCACAAGTGTCAGATCTATGCTGACAAAGTACATGTGCCTCCAGTTCCTCTAAACATCCTAACTTCTCCTTGGCCATTCGTGATGTGGGGCATTGACATGATTGGAGAAGTCAAACCTACAACTTCTAATGGACACCGCTTCATCTTGGTTGCCATTGACTATTTCACGAAATGGGTTGAGGCAACATCCTTTGCTTATGTCACCAAGAATATTGTGGCCCGATTCATCAAGCCGAATCTTATATGTCGATATGGTATTCCAAAAATAATCATCACAGATAATGGTAAAAATCTCAACAATACTATGATCACTTCACTGTGCGCACAGTTCAAGATCCAGCATAATAACTCTTCTCCTTACTAGCTGAAGATGAATGGCGCTGTAGAAGCCGCTAATAAAAACATCAAGAAGATCATACAAAAAATGACAGTAACATACAAAGACTGGCATGAGATGTTACCATTCGCTCTCCACGGTTACCGTACCACGGCGCACACATCAACAGGGGAAACTCCCTTCTCTTTGGTATACGGCACAAAAGTTGTTCTACCAATTGAAGTCCAAATACCTTCTTTGAGAATCATAAAGGATGCGGGGTTGAGTGAAGATGAATGGATTCAAACTCAATTTGACCAATTGAACTTGATTGATGAGAAGAGGCTTACAGTTGTCTACCATGGTCAGATGTACCAGAAACGTATGATCAAAGCTTTCAACAAGAAGTTCATACGTAAGGCATATCAAGCTGGTGACCTGGTAATCAAGCGTATCCTACTACCACAAGGTGATCCCAGGGGAAAATAGACTCCTACATACGAAGGACCATTTGTGATCAAGAGCATATTTTCCAGTGGGGCAATGATCTTAACCACTATGGATGGCGAGGATCTTCCACACCCTGTAAACGCGGACATAGTTAAAAGATACTACGCATAAACAAATACCCATTAGGTCAACTAGCCTAGGCAAAGATCAGGGCATCCCGGCGAACCAAAAGGTTTCGGGCAAAAATTAGGGATAAAATACAAAAAAAAATTGTACATCCAGCAAGTTGAAAACCTGAAAGGGCAGCTTGGGCAAAAAAGGGTATCCTGGTGGACTGAAAACCTGAAAGGGCAGTCCAGGAAAAAGTTGTGGATTCAAAGCGTATGACTATGTCCCGTTAGATTACCTTAAAACCAATCTTCATCAATCGTCAAACTCAAACAGTACTAATCAATCCAACCAGCTTCATACAATGCAGCAAATGGATGAGACACTCAGAGACATGAAGGCTATAGCAGAATGGGAACCCCATGGGATTATTTCACATAGTTGCTCTTTTCTTTGTATCAATTTTCATTTTTTACGACGACATTCTCTTACTAGGATGTTCGTCTCTTTGTACAAACACTTATTCAAGTTAATACAATGATACTCCTTTGAAAGTGAAAAATATATGTTTCTTCTTTTAATGTCTTATTTTGTTTACAAAAACGTCAACCATTTATTTTTTAGCATATGCATTTAAATGTAATTACTGTTTATAAATGAACTCATAAAAAAGAAAACTAAACCAGAAAGGCAATTACTAATAGCTTTAAGAAATAGGATAACATCTGTGGGGCATTCCATGAAATCCTCGCAGGTACTTTCTCCGGCAAAAGCAGAAGCGCAAACATCCTATTACAGGATCATTATCATATCCCCGAGGGGACAAAACTTCTGGTTGCCACCTCAAAGATTCCCCAGCAAAAGTCATTCAGCTTCTTAGGATTTCTCAGCAGGATTTCATAAGGCCTACAAGCAATACACAACGTTTCTCTTCCTCGACTGAGTTTATTTCTTTGGTTATGGAAACCCATCCATCAACACTTCAACTTCAAATAGAACATGAAGACTTACACTCCTCATCCTTAGCAGCAGTCAAGGATTTATTTTCCATAATCCAAACAACATAGCAACAAAACAGCTTGCATGCACATACATCACATCCAGGCATTATGAGCATCAATGGCACAAATGCATATATCACAATATCATTGCACTGTGCATTTCATACATCATAGCATTGCATACAATTAACTCTTCGCCTTTTTCAGGAAGGATCAAACCACAGAAAGTTATAGTCAACAAGACAAGGAAAATGTCTGAACAAATCACTTATAGATCAATTCCCGAAACAAGTCGGGGTGATTATCTACATGACAAATACTCCTTTCAGACTTCTTTCGGTTCAGTTTAAATCTCTCAACGGTTTATCCTGATTCTTTCCCACAGACATCTCCTCTAGTTCAGATAAATCGCTCCAAGATTTATTCTGATTCTTACCCAAGAACTCTACTGGTTCAGTTTAAATAACTCAATGGTTTATCCTGATTCTCTCTGGTAGACATATCTTCTGGTTGAGATAAGTCGCTCCAAGATTTATCCTGATTCTTCCCTGTGATCGGTGGAGATAGAACTGACTATTTTTTAAGCTGGTTCGCGAAATGTCGCGGAAGCAAGAGTCGCCGTCGTCTTTTATTTTCTCCAACATGGAAAGGACAAAAGCACAGCAAAATTCCTTATGAGAACGTTCCTCGGTTCGAAAGGTAGATTTATAGAAAGGGAAGGTGTTAGCACCCTTTCTATCCATGGTTATCCATGGGCTCTTAGGTACTTGCTCTTATGTTTTCAAAAGGTTTGTTTGCTTTTCAAATGTGCGTGGGTTTTGAAAAAGTTTCGTTTTGAAAGATTTCTGAGTGACTCTTGTATCTGTCCTCAAGTGTGTTTGAAAAATTTGTTTTGAAAGCTTTTTGAAAGTGTCAGTGTGAAAAGGTTTTTGTTTGTTTTTTAGAGAGCAAGTGCCCATGAGTCATCTACCTACCCTAAGGAATTAGGCTGTGTAAAAGTCCTTAAGGTAGTGCCATCCCACCATTGAGAGGTAGGTAGCACCACCGTTGGAGGTGTTCGGGTCAATTCGATTGTAGGGACAGTGTGGTCACCGAAGCAATAGTAGGACACCTTAGAAGTAACCCTAATGTCCTAGATCCTTTTTAATCCGAGGCAACCGTTTCGAGGCAACTGGATCTTAGACATAAGGGCAACCACTAAAACACCTTATACTTGACGACCACTTTCGAAGGCAACGAGGGAGGCGTACCTTAGAAGTGGCAGGTGCATTGTGTGTTGTTTTCAGTTTATATTTATCTTGGATTATGGCATTGTGGGCTACGAGTTGTTTTTAATTACCATACATTCTTTCATGCAAATTAGCAGTTAGGAGTGCGGAAAATTAAATACAGAAAGATAAAAGTTACGCTATTACAAGGCGCGGGTCTATACATCGCCAAAAAAATAAAGACCCGTTTTTGATAAGAGGACGGGAAGTAAAAAAAGCAATAAACTTAATTACTATTACATCCGGAAAGCAATTACATAATAATCCAATAAAATAAAAATCATGCGCGAAAAGAATTAAACTGGACGTCCTAGGGTTTTGGACCCTTTTGAGAAATTAAGAGTTTTTGTCCTTTGCTTGAAATTAAATTAAAACCTAATACTAATTTAATTAATTATTTACAAGAAAGATATTTTTGTGTTTTTTGTATTTATGAAATAAAGAAAATAAAAATCAAGAGAAAACCCTAATTCTAAGTTTATTTTAATTATTAAGGAAATGTTAAAGTTAACCTAATTTAAGCTAATTAATTAATTTTCATGTTATTTACAAAAATAATACTTAATAAATAGTGATGATAAACAAAATATGATTAAAAATGTCAAAACCTAATTCTATGCAATTTTTTTATTTATTAAGAAAACAAGGATTAAAATTAAAACCTAAATTAAACTAAGGTAATTATTAGTATTTATTTACAAAAAATAAGTTAATGGTAAATTTAATAAATAATTAAAATATATACACAATTTTGATTTTTCTGATTTTTATGTTATGAAAAATTAATTTGTTATGAATTAATAATAATTTAAACAATTAAAAGAATTTAGAGAAAAGAAAATAAAATTAAAAACAATGCAAACCAAAGGGGGTGTGAAGGCACATGTGGAGGTTTTTTGAGAAATTCTGGCCCAAGAAGATCCTAAGCCTGGTTGACTTTCAGGATTCACGTGCGTGCTGTTTGACTGGAGCACACCATGGACTCCATCTCTTGGCCTTCAGATTGTTCATCAAGGCCACTTGGCAAGCTTAGGCGTGGGTACGTATGGTGGACCTTTGGATGAATACTGCACTGGAACATGTTAAAACAAAAATCAACAATTATGTGGGGGGACCTGGGAATCGAACCCAGGTCCCAGTGCTTGCCAGCCACGTCTCCCACCATCTGAGCCATGAAGCGCATTTGTAAATATAATGATAAACAAATATTATATATGAAAAGTGATAATTATGCTGGAATTCAGAAAAAACGCGCCACTCCTTTGAATCAACCAGTCACATATTGCCACGCCTGTTATCTTCTTCGCTTCACCTGCATATATGAACAAGATAGCGGGGGTTTTAAACCCCCACAAAGCAAAAGTCCCAAGAATAACGATTAGGGCTGTGGATCATATAAAAAGAGCGCGAGGGTCTCAATAATTTCGTCTTGTTGCAACGAGTTTATCTATATTGGTCTTGAGGTCCAATTTTACAGTATAAGGAAGACCCCAATATGGAAGCTCTGAAACCCTATATATCTCCCATGGTGGATTTTGATTTAGGAAGTTTCAGCACAATTAATTTATACCAAAAGCTTCAGGAAGATGTCAGCAATGCAAATCAATAAGCAAAACATGTTAATGATGTATGGAAATTAGATTTCGATTATGAAAATATTTGATCAAACCGTGACTTTGTTTTACCGTTTCCTTGAGCTATGAAGTTGGAAAGTGCTTGCAATACGTTCAGGAAACTCTCAGCAAGGGATTAGAATCAACAAACTTCCTTGAATCGGACTGTAAATTAGAAAACAATTTTGAGTTTTTTCACTTTTATTTTCAATGTTGCATATGATGTTCTTGCAGCAATTTCTCGTTGTTAGCACTAGGGTTGTCCTTTGCATTTGTATTGGAACATAATTAGGTTAAGATTAAGCCCATAAATCCATTGCAATAATGTTTTCAATCCTTGATTTTCAATCATATAATTTCCAATCTTTTTTGAATGAAAACCTTGCCAAATATGGATGATTTTCCCTTTTTTATTGAGAAACGAGTTTGCCAGCTTACCCTGATCTGATTTGCTTCACAAAAGATCCAAAAAACATATCTTTTTAATTTTCCTATAATTAAAATCAATTAAATGAATTGATATTAATAAAAATTCAATTAATTAATTAAAAATAAGAAAATAAATCATTTTAAGTTAAATGGGTCGTGCATAGGCTTTGGGTAAATATTCAAGAAGGAAATTGAGGCCCATTAGCAAAAATGAAGAGTTTTAGGCAAAGTTGACTTTTGAAAGTTCCCAAAACTTTCCCAACTTCTCCAATGCATATCTTGCTCAATTTTGAAGCTATGAACATGTTCTTGGACATTTTGGAATCGTATTGAAGTCCTCTAACCAATGCCTTTGGTCCCATGTCATTTTGATTTACCAATCTCAAGTTATGGTCTTTGACTTAAAGTGCCTTTTTGTTGACTTTTGAAAATGACCTATAATGTTGAAATTGATAACTTTTTGTGAGAGCATTTCTTGGACTTGGAGTGTGAAGATGAGTTGTAGGAAATGTCATCCCCTTAAAAATGAGCTTTGGATGGGATTTTTCTGATAAACCATGAAGAAGTTATGCCTTGGTCAATTTGCAATTGACTTTTCAGCTGTCTAGAAATAGAAACTTTTGACATCTTGAGACTTTGTGAGCCATGCTTGTGGAATCATGATCAAGAATTGATTAAATGATGATTGTGGCTTCAAAATAATATGTTGACCAAAAATTTTGATTTTTGACTGTCAAATGACCATTTTGCCTCTGCAGTTGACTGTGAAGCAATTAGGGCTTTTGACTGTGCAATTTGATGCTGTGAGTCTTGAAACTTGACATATGGATGCTTGACAATGTATATAGGAATATGGGACTTGATTGGACCCTTGAAAACCTCAAATTCTTTGCAAGAACCAAAACCCTAATTTTGACTATGTTAGGAGGCAATTGGATTGTGCAACCCTTGAAAGATTTTGAACCATTTGGAGACTGATCTTGCCAGATCTTGAAGAATATGGGAGGGCAAATTTTGGGGTACAACATTCCCAGTTAAAGATTATTCAAGACCTCTAATGGTTCAGTTTAAATATCTCAACGATTTATCATGATTCTTTCTGGTAGACATTTCTTCTGGTTCAGAGAAGTCTCTCCAAGATTTATCCTGATTCTTCCCAGTTAAAGATTATTCAAGACCTCTACTGGTTCAGTTTAAATCTCTCAATGATTTATCCTGATTCTTTCTGGTAGACATTTCTTCTGGTTCAGATAAGTTGCTCCAAGATTTATCCTGATTCTTACCAGTTAAAGATTATTCAAGACATCTACTAGTTTAATTTAAATATCTCAACGATTTATCCTGATTCTTTCTAGTAGACATTACTTCTGGTTCAGATAAGTCGCTCCAAGATTTATCTAGATTCTTCCCAGTTAAAGATTATTCAAGACTTCTGCTAGGTTCAGTTTTAAATCAACCAAAGGTTCATGCTGATTTTTTCCCCAGTTAAAGTCAAGTTTAGACTTAGTCTGATTTCCGTCAACAATCACCTTCGAATGGCATCTTTTAAGCCCATTTCCTACACAATCAGACATGACATCATCAAATGCAAATTTCTGGGCACTCTAGTGTTCAATCATCTTCCACTTTCAGGTCACGAATGGCATATTCGCCAATCTAACTCTTCAAGCGTAAGAAGATTGAACAGGGGCAGTTATTGTACCATAAAATTTGCCATCTCATTTCTCAAAGGATCAACATGGACCCTCAGGTTTTCTTCCATCCAATTCCAAACCTTGAATTATAAATTTTCCAAGAAAGTCATTCACAAGGGCAAAATGGTCATTTGCACACTAAAAAGTCAAACTTTGACTTTTGGATCAAAATCAAGTTTCAAGAATCATATATCATCAAGACATGTTGAAATATGAAGTATGTTTCATCAAGAAATTCAAAAGTCAAAATTACTTTGGAAAAGTCAAAATTTTAAATACTTAAAAATTTTCTAAGTGTTCAAGGAATATGACAAATTCAGAACTCCTGGCCAGATTATCACCATGATGCAAGCTGATTCTGGAAGAATTTCTAACACAAGAGTTATAGATCTCAACGAAACCTAAAAATTGCAGAACAGAACTTCTTCTATAAATGCTAGGATTTCAAGTTATACATCCTCAAAGTCACATCCCTGAAACTTAAACACTTAGAAAATTCTAAGCATTTTCAAATCAGAATTTGTTTACAACTTCTGGGCCAGTTTTCACGTAGGTTCAGCCAGAAGTTGCAAGAGTAATTCAAAGAGGGCTTACAAAGCATGTCATAAGCTTTCTAGAAAGTCTGATAACTCGCTCAAAACATGCTGGAGCAAAGAGATTCAAGGATCCGAGGTTGGATGTTTGTTCTAAGTTGCGTTGATGTTGAACTTCTGACCCAGATTTAATCTATGATGCATAATCTCATATTGCAGGATTTTTGGTTTGATAAATATCATCATCATTTAATGCTCACAACCACTTTTGAGTTTTTATCAAAAGGATTTCCCCACGCATGGCACAAAAGTACATTACTGTCCTTGAAAAAGCAAACTTTTGTACAAGAGTATGTTGGGCCCATGCTTTGCTTTTGCTTCTGATGGTACTTTCCCTTAATTCGTGCTTGCAAATCCAGCTTAGGCACAGCTAAAATCTGCTAACTACCATACTTGTTTAACTTGCTTCAAGAACAAGCCAATACGCTAGCATGATGGTGGTACTTTTGACTTCACCAAGCTACAAAGTTATTGCCTATAAATTGAACTTCATTTGCAACTGTGAAGGGGGCCGGACGGTGGAAAAATTGAAAAGAAAAAGCTTTGAAACCCTGCTAAAAATTCCAGGAATCCAAAACTGCAAACACAAATACAAAAACTGCTAGTTTTTTATTCTTGCATTCAAACTCCAATTTCCCTCAAGTGTTTCTTGACCAAATCATCCATACAACTTCTGAATTTTCCAGCCATTCATAACCCAAGTTAAAGGTTGTTCCAGTCTGCTGAGCATGTGAGGAAGCTGATCAGAACATTACAAGCAGTCATAACCAGGCTCCAGCTCACAAAACATTTCCCAGCTGCAAGGTAAGTTTCTACTGACCCTCATAATATTACTTAGGTATTGTTAGATTTGCATGTTCAAAATACAATGTAGACATCCTGATTCTAATGTTGTACATATTCTGAAGCTTCATGTATTTTCTGCCTAAGTAGAGAGAATATAAGTTCAGAACTTCCTAAGGAAATTAGGATTAGCAGATACATGCTTGTTTCTTATTTGCAGTCTTGATTTTTTAATGTTTTTGAAACCATGATGGAAGCCTGCCATAATTGCCATGTTTGCGTTTTCTGTTATGTTGAGAAATGACTAAGTTGCAGATATTCTGATTAGCATGAAGAAAGAGATGGAATTCATCATCAGAGTTTACTTTGTGATACATATTTATGTTTTTGCTGCTAATACCAGATGTACAGCCACCCCTGTTGTAGAAAACATGTGCATAAGACATTAGTGCTAAGGGTGTTCTACCCCCAGAAGCATCTTTTTAGGTTTATTTAGTGACATTTTCACCCATTTATCTGTCAAATAATATTCCTAAATCAAAACTTCTAGACAACCTTACCCAACAACATTATCACCTCACTCTCTCAAATAGCCGGAACTTCTGATTTGACAGTGACATTAGAACTTTTGATTCCTAGATGTACCAGAGTTCCTGGACTCTCTCAGCAATTAGAACTTCTGGGTTTTCCTTTGTTCTCAGTAACCTCAGAACCTTGTGTACCCAGACCTAGAACTTCTGACCTTCTATTTTCTTACTAACATCTTCTCTCTTGCAGCGTATCAGAGTCAGAACTTCTGTTCCTTCTCGCTTCAGCAATGTGCTGATTTTGACTCCTTTTTTTCTCTTATTATCTTATTTTAGCTTTTAATAACCAAAAATATCAAAAACATTTTATATTTACATACTTTATTTTATCCCTTTTAAAACTAAAAAATTCAAAGATCGGAAATGTTTTCTTTGCAAACTTATTTCTTTTTTAACAAAAACAAAAACAAAACTAGTCCATTTTACATATCTTGTACATTATTTCAATATGGTTATAATAGATAACTAGGATCTCAATTTCTCGCAATCCCCATTGTAAATTTGTACACCTCATCCCCTTAATGATGTAATAGTGTAGGAATTTATCTTTCCGCGTTTTATTGCTTTCATATATTGCTAGTAATTAGGTGTATATGGCAAGATAAAAACAACAAATAGACAACTAGAAAATCAAAGACTAAATGCATGCAATCAAACACACTTTGCACACATGCACCCCTTAGGATAATCTCACTTGTTGCCTATCGGAAAAATAGTCATGTCCCTCGAGCATGGGTGTTTTAGAAAAGACCCTCGATAAGAGATCGTAGTCCCTCGATGTTGCCTTTGGTAAATGATCTAGTCCCTAAACGATATTGCTAAAACGTCCCATAGGTTTCCTTCTATGAATATACAAACGTCTCACGCCCGTCCTTTCACATCCAATGATGGGGCTTCTTACTAAAACAATGGTAAGATAGTAACATCTAAAGGAGGAGGAAAAGAACATTTAATACCTTTTGAGTAGGTAGATTCGCTCCTAGTTGCTCGCTTTCTCACAACAAAAACATTTTATACACCAACAGACTCATTTGAAACATTTTCAAAAGACAAACACTTTGTACGCGTTCTTATAGAAACAAGAGCCATTACAAAGAAGACACCTTTTCAAAATCTCTTTCAAAAACAAATTCCACAAACACCTCTTTGAGCTATTTTCGAAATAACACTTTGTATGCGTTCTTATAGAAACGAGAACCATTACAAAGATATTTTAAAAATACTTTCAAAAATACACACCACAAGCACACCTTCAAACAAAAGAAAGTGATCTAGCAAGCAACTAAGAGCCCATAGATAACTACAGATGAAAAGGGTGCTAATACCTTCCCTTTTCATAATCTACCCCCGAACTCAAGAAAACATCTCTAAAGGTCTTTCCTGTTCTTTTCAGCCTTTCCTTTTGGATAAAAGAAAAGTCGATGGAGACTCTTGCTATCCGCACATTTGCGATCAAACGCAAAACACCCAAGTCAGTTCTCCCAATGTATCATAGTTATCAATTTTTCTTATCATCATATACTTACTGCATGGCAGGATATTTTTATTTCTAAAAATATTTTCAACAACCCTTAGAGAGAAGGTTCGTCTATTAGCTTAGGGGGTACATCATCCCTGTGAGTTTATATGACGACTTCGCCTAGATTCGATGAACTTCTGAAAAAGGAATACTTATCAAGAGATATCCTCTTGACGAGTAGGACTTTGGAAGGACACCCATGACTCTTTGTAACGACCTTAACCTAAAATCTCATGACGAGACCTTTCACGACTTTGAGATGAAAGTTTCGGTCCGTAAAGAGGCTCCACCTAAGGGAGGCCTTTATGCCTTTTCCCTCTGGTGTTATTCATGACACCTTTAAGGAAACCACCTTTTAGGAGGGTAGACTAACCGTAGGTCAAAATTAAGGAGCTTACCTTCTAAGGATACTTATCACAAAAACCCCGTCACTGAACCATACATCCCTACCTTATAGGGGTACTTATTAAAAAAATCCTGTCACTCAACCCTACACTTATGCATTCATACTTTCATCGTACATTTCATATATTCGTCACCCTACATTCGTCTTATTAATAGGGGGTATAAAAGATAATAATAAACTCAAGATCTCGGTGACTGTCTTTAAAAATGGATACCGAAGGAAACAACTTGCCCGCGTCGACATGCCAACATGCCTGAAATCAAGGCCACAAAAGGCAAATAACGTGCTGAAGACTTTCTCAAATTTTGTCCAGCAACAGTGGATGGTTTCAAAAGAAGATATATGCAGGCGTGCCTAGAAGACTTACTTCCTTTTTGCCTGATTTCACGGAAATAAAGTTTTGGATTAAGATTGTAATATTTTTCAATATCTGAATTACGTTACTTTCAATAAAGGCATTTTGTTTCCACATCTCATTCGCGTATCTATTTTAAAGATAGTCGCCAAGTAAAATAATAAAGGACAAGCATGTACCCAGAGGAATAAGACATTTAAAACAGTAACCATTTCATATTCATACACATTCATTCGCACGTATGCATTCATGAACACCCGCATATCATGTTAAAACTCATTTTTTCACAAACATATCTCTAGTTGAACCATTGGCAGAAGAAGGTCTCCACCTCCTTGGCCTCCATATCAAACAAGGGCTTATCAACAGAAAGCAATGGAGAAAATCGAGTAAACTCAGGCTACATTCAAAGAGGACCTCGACCAAGTAAAGGGTGACGTAAGTTCAATGAAAGGAGATTTGAGTAAAGTTCTTCTGGCTTTGAAGAACATTATTGAGAGGCAAGACCAAATTCCCAGGGCAACTTTCAAAGAAGTAGCCCATACTATTGGTGCATCAAGAAGTCACCAACCAAGGAAAGAGCCAGAAGCAGGACCCCAAAAGTCCGTCATGGCCCAACAAGAAGCTGAAACTGAAGGGTTTGTCCCACCGCGGCAAAAAGCAGGGGAATCTCATACCCTACGGATTCTAGTCAACAATGCAGACAACTACTTGGACCTACAATATAGAGACCACGACCCAGAGGATGCCAACCAAGAGCCCCTAAAGACGACTAGTACTTATGTTGTTGATAATCCACTAGTGATGAATCAATACAAAGCTCTGGAGGAAAGACTAAAAGTCGTGGAAGGTTTTGACGCTTTCAAAGTAGACGCTCTCGAAATGGGCATAGTTCTTGATGTGGTGATTCCACCAAAGTTCAAAGTACCTGACTTTGAAAAATACAAGGGGCTCACTTTCCCAAGAAATCATCTTCACATGTATTACAGGAAGATGCATGCCCATGCCCACGAGCAGAAGATGATGATTCACTATTTTGAAGATAGCCTGAGTGGGGCATCTTCATACTGGTATATGCAATTGGAGCGAACGCATATTCGAACCTGGGTAGATCTTGCTAATGCTTTCCTAAAGCATTACAAATATAACATGGACATGGCGCCTACCCGCATGCAACTCCAGAATTTGTCCTAGAATAAAGAAGAGTCCTTCAAGGAGTATGCTCAGAGATGGATGGAATTGGCATCCTGTGTGCAACCACCAATGTTAGAGAAAGAGTTAGTAGACACGTTCACGGGAACTTTGCACGGACTGTATTATGAGGTGATGGTTGGAAGTATCTCTTCGGGTTCTCAGACCTAGTAACCATCAGAGAAATAATTGAGATCGGAATAAAAAGTGGGAAGATATCAGGGGGACCATCAAATGCTCCCTACAATTCAAAATGGCCTGCTTCAAACTTCACCAAAGGAAAGGAGGGAGAGATTAATGTTGTATCACCATAACCCAGGGTTCAACAACCATTAGTGATCCCCCTAGGGCAACAACCAAGCAGAAGGCCACCCAGGAAATTTGATCCACTCCCTATGCCACCTAGCCAGTTATTGTAACAGATAGTTAAGACATCCTTAGTGGAACTCAAGCCTCTATCTCCTCCAATCGGGCCACTCCCACGAAGATACGACGCCAACGCCAAGTGCGAATATCATGCTAATTCTCCTGGATATACCATAGAACAGTGTTGGCCTTTTAAACACAAGGTGCAGGATTTGTTGCATTCTCAAGACATTACTTTCGAGAAGCCCGATATCACATCAGACCATACGCCGTTGCACGATGGGATAATAATAAATGCAATCGAAGTAGTCACTGACTCTGGGGAAAGCAGACAAGCGAAGACCATGATAAACTCGCTGAAAGAATATCGGTTGGAATATGGACTCCCGCTAGAACACAATGAAGCTTTAGAAAGAGCTCTACAAAGGCTAAAGGACCAGGGGATAGTCCAGTTCGGACAATACTCTAAAGAAAAATATAAAGCTGCTCTTAAGGGCGAAGCACATTTTCCTCCAATCTAAGAGACTTTTGTCAACAATGAAGTAGTGCATGGCAGACATGAGGCAAGAATATCCAACAAAGCCAACACCAAAGGGACAACTGAATTCATCCGAGAATACGCCCCAGGAGAAAAACTCAAAAGATGGACGGTCGTGGAGATTCCTGAGATCTTTATCTTTCCTAATTAATTTTTCTAGTTTTTGAAAGAACCTATGTCAAGCCCGAGGCATATGGGTTGCTTGTAAGGGTTTCCCTGTTTTGTTTCAGACAATATTTATGATTAATAAAAGTTGTCTTTTATTTTCAATCAAGATCCATGTCTTTCTCTTGCATTTATGTCTTAAATTTTAAAAATTTGCAATACTTTCTCTGCACATGCATTTTCAAATATTCATATACTAAATCTACACCAAAACATGATAAAGGTGTAAATTCATGCCCAAAACCACCGATAATGCTACTGCTGTGATCCGATATAATTTTGATGCTCCTATCAACCAAGCTAAAGAGGAAGATGATAAAGATCTTGAACTCTCTGAGAAAATGGCGAGGGAAATAAAAAGAAAAGCTAACAATATGCAACCATATCAAGAGGTTGTTAAGGCCATCAATCTGAGCATAGGAGAAGACTCGGAAGAAACCAAGTTAGGGGGAAATGTTAGAGCGGAGACACAAATAAGTTGATCAAGTTATTGCACATATCTACGGAAATAGGCGAAGGCAAAATACAGACATTGCTGTAAAAATAAGGAACTATGAAATACCAAGATCTGACGAAGAACCCGAGCCTGGGGCACGTTGGGTATCCATGTTCGACGAAGCTTCAAATGCACCAGGGCACGATATAGGGGCAGTATTGACTTCTCCAGAGAATGCTCACAAGCCATATGTCAAGTCAATGGTGAACGGGATACTAAACATCCAAAACTGGTTCCATATCGGGATCATGTTTTGAAAACTAACTGCGGAATTTGCAAAAATCATTTTCAGTCACGCCCTGGAAACTATATCATTTATATCCAAAGTAACTTGGTCTAACCACAAATCACGCATCACAAACAGACACATTCAAGAGCCCACACTTAGTCTTGCTATCAAAGAAGGACCGGATGACAAGCCTTGGTTTTAGGACATCCAGAAAATGCCTCTAGCATCGACAAACGAACTCTACGGAAATTAGCCTCAGAATTATTTCAGAGTAACAGTGTACTGCACAAGATGAACTATGACATGGTCTAGTACTCAAGAAGATTCTGCTACCTCGCCTAAATTCACATGGTAAATGGACACCCAACTATGAAGGTCCATACATAGTCAAAACAACATTCTCCGGTGGTGTCCTTATCCATACAACAATGGATAGGGAAGAACTACCGCATCCGACAAACTCAGACGCAGTAAAAAAATACTATGTATAAAAATATCGCTAAGCTCGAACCTTAAACAGGAGACTTAGGCAAAAAGGAGCGTCCTGGTGGATCGAAAACCCTAAAGGGCGATCCAGGCAAAAATTAGGGGCATATAGACAAAAAAAATCATCTCGGTGGATTGAAAACCCTAAAGAGCAATCCAGGCAAAAATTAGGGATCATTCAAAAAGAAATAAAGAACAAAAAGACTGCGATCTAAGAACTGCGACTATGAACCATGAAGGGAGAGATAGTTCTGAATCATACAATTCAGAAGAAAATGAGATAAGATCAATAAAAGGATATCGGGGAACATCAGTAGCAATTATCATTTTTCATTGCCATTTACAGTTTTAAAACTTTCTGTAATTACCTCTTTCAAGGAATTGCATCGTGTATTCTTGCCTATTCAGAGGCCTATTAATAAAACAGTTGCTTTCTTTGCATCTTTCAAATTGTGTTTTTATTTTCCAAGACTTGTTTACAAAATACTGCGATCATTACTTGTGAATGTTGTCTTGAAATCATTTTGGGGACTTAACAAAATAAAAGCATTTGATAAAACATCGAAAAAACATTTTGGTTAGAAAAATATTGAAAGAAAATCCACATCTACGTCCATGCACATAGCTATGCCCACATCTATGCTCACAATACGAGAACTATACGCATGTCCACAATTACTCCTACGTCTTGCAACAAAACAAAATCTATACACATGTCTACACCTATATCTATGTTCACGATGCAAAAAAAGTCTACGCCCACACGTACATCTGCGCCTATGGCTGCACTCCACAATACAAAATCTATGTGTATCTACTCCTACGTTTACGTATTCGTACACGAAGTCTACATCCATATACACGTCAGTACCTATGCCTAACTTATAACACGAAGTCTACGTCCTCTCATGCGTCCACGCACATGTGTACTCCTGTCAATTCTATACATACGTCTACGCCTACGCCTGCGCCTATGACATACGAATCTACATACGTCTACGCTTACGCCTATGCTTACAACATACAAATCTACGCATAGTCCATTACCTACGTCTACGTCTACGTCTACACCCATAATACAAAATCAATGCTCAACTTTTGCTAACATTGCCCACCGTGTTCAAGTTCAACAATGCTACAACGACACAACATACAACGCCAAGAATCGGTAACTCTAAGCCAATGGTCTAAAGGAGAGAATGCCATAAATGGTCTTCATAATATTTCATACATACACACATTTTACATATCTCAAGCATACATACACTATGCATTCCTACATACGATACACATATAGTCAGGATTCTATATCAATGTCAAACATCATACATTTCGCATACATACAACATTCAATATGCATGCATACACATGTATCGCCTAGAAAACAGAAAAATAATGTCATCCTCGATTCAACTATCTAAGGGTCAACCAACGCGATACTTCTCCTACGATTCAACCAGTCACCTCAGTCTTCATTCCGTGACACATTCAGCCCATCACCTAAGTCTTCCTGCAGTGATGAGTTCCTTACGAGTCCAATTACATTCCCTCTAAGTCGTAGTGTATTATCCAAGCCCAGCACATTGCCTCTAAGCTGCAATGTATCCTCAAAACTCAACAAATTTCCTCTAAGCCACAATGTATCATCCAAGCATACACATTGCCTCTAAGACGCAATGTATTATCCAAGCCAACACATTGCCTCCAAGCTGCCATGTATTCGCGAAACTTAGTATATGGCCTCTAAGCCGCAATATATCATCCAACTCAAACACATTACCTCTAAGCCGCAATGTATCTTTCAGATCAGTATATTGCCTCTAAGCCCCAATATATCATCAAACTTAAACACATTGCCTCTAAGCTGCAATGTATCTTTCCAAACTCAGTATATTGCTTCTAAGACGCAATATATTATCCAACTCAAACACATTGCCTCTAAGCCGCAATGTATCTTTCCATATCAGTATATTGCCTCTAAGCCATAATATATCGTCCGACTCAAACACATTGCGTCTAAGCTGCAATGTATTTGTAAAACTCAACACATTGCCTCTAAGCCGCAATGTATCTTTCTAGGTCAACATATTGCCTCTAAGCCGCAATATGTTATCCAAACCAACACATTTCCTCCAAGCCTCAATGCATTACCCAAACTCATACCATCGTCTCAGACTTCAGGAAGTGATGTTCGAAACCAAATTTAGCTTATCACATTAGACTTCACGTAGTGATTTGCAAACCTAATCCATTGCCTTAGACTTCATGCAGCAATGTATTTCGTTATTCCAAGTTCCAGACCATTGTCTTAGACTTCATGCAATGATGTTCGAAACAACACATTTAGCTTATCACATCAGACTTCACGCAGTGATTTGCGAACCCAATCTATTGCCTCAAACTTCATGTAACAATGTATTCCAAACTCCGTACCATCGTCTCAGACTCCATGCAATGATGTTCGAAACAAATTTAGCTTATCATATCAGACTTCACGCGGTGATTTACGAACCTAATCCATTGCCTTAGACTTCATGCAGCAACGTATTCCAAACTCCGGACCATCGTCTCAGACTTCATGCAACAATGTTCGAAACAAATTTAGCTTATCACATCAGACTTCACGCAGTGATTTGCAAACCTAACCCACTGCCTCAGTCTTCATGCAACAGTATGTTCCCTTATTCTGCGACATGAATCATCACCTCAGACTTCATGAAACAATATATTCCGAACTTCAGACCATCATCTCAGACTTCATGCAACGATTTTCAAAACAAATTTAGCTTATCACATCAGACTTCATGCAGTAATTTTCAAACCTAACCCACTGCCTCAGTCTTCATGCAACAATGTGTTCCAAACTCAAGACCATCGTCTCAGACTTCATGCAGAAATGTTCGAAAACAAAATGCAGCCTATCGCATCAGACTTCACACATCGATTCGCAAACCAGAACATTGTCTCAGACTTCATGCAACGATGTATTTCTTTACTCCACAAAATCCAGCCTATCGCATCAGACTTCACGCAGCGATTCGCGAACCAAACTCATTGCCTCAGACTTCGTGCAGCAATATATATCTATTTACAACATAACACAAACCATCGCCTCAGACTTCATGCAGCGATGTCCGAAAACCAAATCTAGCTTATCGTCTCAGACTTCCAGCAGCGATTTGCAAAATTGTAACCCAATGCGTCAGGCTTCAAGCAATAATGCATTCCTCTATTCCATAAACACCTATCATCGTCTCAAACTTCATACCACGATGCTCAAAAGAAAATAAAATTTTTACCCATTGCATCAGACTTCAGCCAGCAATATATTTCGTTATTCCATAAACATCGATCATCTCCTCAGACTTCATGTTGCGATGCTCAAAAGAAAACAAAACTCGATACATTTCCTCTAAGCCGCAATGTATTCGCAAACTCAACACATTGCCTCTAAGCCGCAATGTATTTTCAAACTCAACACATTTCCTCTAATCCACAATGTATTTGCAAACTCGAAATATTGCCTCTAAGCCGCAATGTATTTGCAAACTCAACACATTTCCTCTAAGCCGCAATGTATTCGCAAACTCAACACATTGCCTCTAAGCTGCAATGCATTCTCAAAACTCATAACATTGCCTCTAAGCCGTAATGTATCCTCAAAACTCAACACATTGCCTATAAGCCGTAATGTATTCGCAAACTCAACACATTGCCTCTAAGCCATAATGCATTCTCAGAACTCAGAACATTGCCTCTAATCCGTAATTTATCCTCAAAACTTGGTGCATTGCCTCTAAGCCGCAATGTATTATCCAAACTCAACACATTGTGTCTAAGTCACAGTGTATTATTCAAATCAACACAATGCCTCTAAGCCGCAATATGTCCTTCAAACTCCAACACACAACCTCTGAGCCTCAATGTATTCATGCTTAAAACATCGCCTCAAATGTCATGCAGCGATTCACAAACATAACACATGGCCTCAGTCTTCAAGCAGCCATGCATCATCAATCATTGCTATACTCGCCCTCCACATGGGTGAATAAGCTAAGACATAGAGAATTGCGCTATATACCTCTATCAAACCCGGGTAAGCGATATATCATCAGCTTTGCCTACTTCCTTGAGACTTATAAGGGTATGCTACATCAATATAACCTTATGTTAGTCGGACAAATTTTGGGATACTTCAAGTATTCAATAAAATTTCAATCAAAATGCGCAAGACTCGAGTTTTCTCACGCTATTCGATTGAAAGATAATTGAATAGGGGCAGCTGTCGTAACCCAAATTTGTCCTACCCCGATGATTTTATCTTCCAAGATTAGAATAATAAAGACGCGTTTAACTAAGGATGGCACATCAATATCTGATGGCCCATTCTTAATATTTAAGTCGATCAGGGGTGTATTTTAATTCAGGAAAAGCGGGGCTTTCTAAATCAGGAAGACTCGTGCGTAAACCTACTTGCAAGGGATGTTGGCCTATGGCCCATGCGATTCAAAAACGGAAAATTATTCAAACAATAGTTAAGTTTTTAATTAATAAAACTCATTTTTAGTGTTAATGTTTTTTAAAAAAGAGAGGTGTAATTACTAATACTAGGCCCACTAGCGTTTACTGTTTATTTAAAAGAAATTATTTTGTTGCTATTAAGGCCCAAACTGGATTAAAAAGGAAAAGGGGTTGTTGTAAAAAAATTTGTTGTTAATTAGGGCCTAATATTTGGCCCATTTCGTGTTGGCATTTGGAATCATTTTCTGGTTCATGTTTTTGTTAAGGTTAATAAATAAAGAGATAAGGAATTATTAGATTGGGCCAGGTTATACAAACAAAGAAATGTTTTGCTGTAAATAAAAATAATTAATGTAGTTGGGCTGAGTAAAATAGATAACGCGCAAGGCCCAATTTAATCAAAAAAACTGATACTGTTCCAATTGGCCAGAATTAGCGCATGGTTTTGTTTATTAACAGGCACTGTTCAAATTTTACCAAAATCGAATCCAGAAAAGACTATACAACCTAAAAACAAAGTCAATCTCAAATCCAATAAACCAAATATGGAAATGATAGCAATAATAAATAAACTAAATCAAATATTTTCTACTAATCAAATCTATTACATTTAGTCCAAATCCCAAATTAACATTAAAAGCAAAATTAGAACAGATTGCAAAATCAAATCTATGTCCCAAAATATATTCAATCAATTGCAAATTACAATCTAAAAAAGAATAAATTACAACAGAAATCTCAAAACCCTAATTGTTCTAAATCGTAAATCTAAGCAATTGTAACGATAATTCGTAAGCTCCAAATACTAACCCTAAAACTACTAACTATAAATAAACAGAATTATACAGAAGAGAGGAGATTGGTGGGGATAGAAGGAGAACCAAGCGAAGAACGACGATTTTTGACAGAATACAGAAGAGGCGGATCATGGACATAAAACAGGGAAAAGATTCTGGAGACGGAGAGATTAAAGAAGAAAACCTTGAAGTTAGCAATTAGAGTTTCTGGATCTGAAACCCTAGCCGCTGCCTCTCGTTGTCGTCACTCCGGTCATCACTATCCTCAAGCACCCTACTCCATCGTAACCTGCAACTCAAAGAAGACGAAGCAAGCTTAGCCGAATCAGAAGAAGCTAAAGATTCAAAATAGCGAAAAAGGGCAACAGAGTGTGGTGGTGGTTGTCGGAGGTGAAATTTCTGGAGAGAAGATCCTCTCCATCCTAGTAACTTTACTCGATCCAGCAATATTTGTAATGTAAGCAGTTTCATCTTTATCATCCCAGGAATCTTGTTTGATACCATAGTTGTATACTTCCGCCCCATAATTCCAGGGCATCGCCTTATCAGAAGAGTAAGGGATTGGACCCGGTGTAGTGATGATTAATGGAGCTATTCTTAGTTCACTGGGAATCCTAATAGGACCTTTGGAGGTGATCCTAATAGGTTTGTTGAAGATAGTAATGATGGACACGTCTTTAAATTCTTGAGATACACTTTGGGTCAAACCTTTCATAGATGGAGTTCTTTCAAATAGAATCTCATGGCTATCCATCAGGTGTTGGACACCTTTCTTAAGCCATTCACAACCAGTAGTTTGTACAGCACGACAACAACAGTCTTGAAGGAAGCCAGGGAATACTCTGAATTTCAACAAATTATTTTTGATAGTCTTCAAAGGAGTAGTTAAATTATTGACGGAGGAAACAAAAGAGGCATCTTCATTATCATTGACACCTTTACCATGATTTGGCTTAGGTGCGGTGATTACATTGGGAGTTAACGAGGGATCGAATTCAATTGTCTTGTTGTCAATTAGGTCTTAAATTTTATTCTTTAAAAACCAATAATCATTGGTATCATGTCCGAGACTATTTGAATGGTAAGCACATTTGGCATTGGGATTGTATTTAGGTGAAGATGTATTGGGGTTTTATGGAGGGTCTCTTAGTGAAATGAGCTCATCTTTCAGTAAATGTTGTAGGGCTTGTGGTAAGGACATACCAATCTTGGTGTATTGTCTTTCTTGAAACTTCGTCCTATGCCTACCCTCTTGTTGTGATTGAGTAGATGTAGGATTGGAAATTAAAACTGCCTTATTGAGTGATGGCGGTTAGTCTTAGCACAGCTTCTTGATCCATACACAACATTAGTCTCTTTTTTACCAATAAATGGTTTTTTCACAGCATTTGAGGTGGAGGCCATAGGCATCTCCCCAATTTTAATCCTGCTTTCAACCCTCTCACCAGTTAATATTAATTCACTAAATCCAGATGACAAACTCCCAATCAGCAAGTTGAAGAATGGTCTAGTCAATGTCCCCATAAAAATATCTACTAATTCTCTATCAGTTAAATATGGTTGCTCCCTGCCAGCCAAGTCTCTCCATTTTTGGGCGTATTCTTTGAAGCCCTCATTTGAACCCATGGTCATGTCTTGCAATTGCACCCTAGTTGGCGCAAATCAGCGTTATATTGATATTGGCGGTAAAATGCGGCATCCAAATCCTCCCAAGTACATATGTTTGTCCCTTCCAATTGGTAAAACCACTCTAATTGTGTCCCAGATAGACTCTATTAGAAAAAGTGCACCCATAGTTTTCTATCAGAGGTATGAGGCTGAATTTTGCAGACATAAGCTCTTAAATGAAGCTTTAGACATGAAACTTCGTCATATTTGGCAAAGACTGATATCTTGAATTTGTAAGGAATGACTACCCTAGGTACCAAACCCAAGTCTTCAAAGTCCAAGCCAGGCACAACTTGAATTTCCATAGCTTTCAGTCTCTCTTCTAGTTGCTTATACTTATCGTCGACCGATGAATATTACTAATCAGAATAATCCTCGTCTTCAAAGATTTGATTTTCCACCCCCGACACAGGTACTCCTAGCATCTTCATCTTGATTTTCATCCTTCTAGGAGGAATCCTCTTCAACTTGAACTTGTTTTATGGGGCCTTTAAACCTCTTCCCCATGTTGATTACAAATTTCTTCTTGGTCTTCTTCTTCGTAACCAGAAGAGCCATTATTTCTTGCTGCCCCTTTGCTAAGTTGAGCAGAGTCTCTTGAAATTGAGAGTGTTGAGTCTGCAAGTCCTTGACAGTTTTCTCGAGATCCATCTTTATACTGAAATAAACAGTAAAAGGATGAGGAAACTTGTGTCGGAAATCTTGCTTATGATATGATGCATGTTATTCGAATGCAATGTTTTCAAGGATTTAAAGAAATTTAAATTTGCTTAGACAAAGAGAAAGCAACAAACATTAATAGAAATAGGAATTACAAATGCCTCTTGGGCTTACAATGGAAGAAACAAAATAAATTAAACTCCTAAAACAAAAGGACTCAAGTTTCCCATGGGCACATCCTCTTTGGTGCGATGTAGGCATTCAAGTTGCCTCGTGAGCTCTAAAACCTTCTTCTCACTTGTGTATAATTGTGATTCAAAGTTGTCTCGTTCCCCTTTGAGTTGAATCCACGATCTTTGTAATTCCTTGAAGTTGGTAGGCATGTCAGAATGAAGAAGAGTGTAAGGGGTGTCTCCCTCAGCAATGGGCTCCATAATCACAGGTAGGATGGCAGGGTAAGGCATCATGAGACTTTGAGCACGAGTTCGTACCCACTTGAGGTAAGGCTCAAGAGGGATGGAATTTTTATGCCCTAAAGTCTTACTATCCACTTTGTTTACCATTCTCCAAGATCGTATGAGTCTTTCACGATAGCCTTGGACGTCGCCCTCTTAATCGAATACCAAACATTGGATGAGCGCATCATGGGGACCATCTCTTCACGCATACCCAAACTGTCGTAATACAAGAGAAGGGTAATAAGTGATACCTCCCCTAATGCCCAAGAGTGGTACATTAGGGAATTCCCTACAATGGTCCATGATGGTAATATCCTCCAAAGATCAAGAATATCAATGAATATCTGAGTGTGAGAGTGACATCATCCTTTGAGACCATGTCAAGTCTTGCTCATTTTTCAGTGTTGATCGAGGTAGGTGCGAAATAAACCACCTAGACAACAATGGAATGCAACAAAAAAGATTACCCCTTTTCTTCATGGTGCGTGTGTGGAAATAATGTAGAATGTCTCAAAGCAAAGTAGGTATGGGATTACGAGAGAGAAAAACCTTGACGGAATTCACATCTATGAGTTGGTCCGGATTGGGAAATAGAACCAAACCATAGATTAGAAGGGCCAAGACATCCTCAAAATCTTGAAAATCCACATCTTCCCAAAAAAAATGAGACTTTTCCAACAGAAACTTGGCTAAGAAACCCTTAACTCCACTTCTTGTCTCCTAATTTGTCACAATGTCAGATCTCTTCAAATGCAAGGCTTTGGCAATAACTTTAGGCTTTTGAGTTTCCTCTAAACCAGTGAATGGTATTTGATCAAGCACGAGCACTCCTAGATATTGAGAGAATTCTTCTAATGTAGGCACTAATTGGTAGTCGGGAATTATGAAGCAATGATGCATAGGATCAAAGAATTGGAAAAACACACACATAATTTCTTCTTGGAAGTTTAAGGTAGCCAAGTTGAGAAGTCGACCATATTTATTGGTGAAGTGAGAATCTCCAGGCACTCTTGATGCTAACTCTTGAATTTGAGGATGCACTTTCACGAAGTTGACTCGGATGGTATTCCTACGAGTGGAAGCCATGTCCTACAAAACAGAACAAAGATAAATTCCTAAATCCTTGAAATGGTTAGTGAGGATTCTTATGATGTTATGATGTTTATGATGTCATGAATAATAATAAAAAACAAAGCACACAAAGGCCATATGTTTAGGCTTGCATGGGTTTCATAAGTAAGTACCTTCTTGAAGTTTAGTTAGTTCAATCTGTCCAAGAAAGTAACCGGGTTCTAGGGAATCTCGATATCACTGATCTTTCTTCATTGGGCATTGTTTTAGCACAACCAATCTTTTCTTGTGGCCAAAATATCCAAAAAGTCTGATATCAATGAGTGTAGTATCGAGTATCAACCAATCTTCAGCTTTGCACCAAAGTCGGCCATCTCACTACTTCCTAATGGTCAGGTTGTTCAATTAAAGGTTCTATGGTCAGTTAGTGTTTTATGACACCACACAGGGACCCCATATTCTCCTCGATTCAACACAAGGGATACAAGCACCAACAAATGTGTCACACTAACAGTTGTACCCCAAAATTTTCCCTCTCATTTCTCAAGACATTTCCTCACAAGGATTTTCAAAAGTTAAAATTTGCACAAGTACAATTGGATTTTTAATGTCCTTGTAGTTTCTATGGATCATATTGGATTTCCAAGCATCAGGTCAAAGAGGAAACCATTGAAAGAGCAAAGTAGATAAATTTGAGTTTTTAACAAAATTGGAGAAAAAACAAGTTTGCTTCGATTCAAGCGAGCTCCGATTGAGCTTGGATTCCCTTTGCTAGCTTCTTTCGATTCAGAATGAAATGACCTTCTGAAAAGCTTCCTTCGATTCAGAAGGAAATGACCTCTTTGCTAGTTTCCTTCAATTCAGAGGGAAATGACTTCCATACTAGCTTCTTCAGGCCAGCAGGAACAAGGCAAAAGCCTCTTGTTTGGCCTCCTTCGATTCAGGAGGAAAAGGCCTCTTTTCTGGTTTCCTTCGATTGTGCCTTTTACCTCCTGCATGCTTTCTTCGTTAGGGAATGTGGCCCCCTTTAATACAAGCTTTGGTGCTTTCTTCGTTTGGGCATGTTCCCCCCTTCAATACAAGCTTTGGTTGCTTTCTTCGTATAGGTTTGTGGTTTCCTTCGAATGCAAGTTTGGGTTACATATTTCATTTGGCCATACGACCCCTTGAAGGCAAGTTTAAGTGGGCAGTGGTTCTTCATGCAAGCTTTCATTTAAGCAAAATCTCCTTGCATGTTTTCTTGGAGTCATAAAGCAATAACCTCCTAAAGCTTTCCTTCGATTCAAAGGCCATTTTCCCTTTGCATGATTCCTTCGACTCACAAAAACCAGGACTCCCTTTAGGCCAGTATGCACAAGGAAAAAAGCTCCCCCATGGATGGAATTCACAAGGCAATGGCTACTTTCATGCTAGTTTCGACTGGGTAGTATCTCCCTTAGAAACAATTTATTTCAACACACAAATTCTACACTATGACACATAACTATTGCCTCGCCCGAAAAACGTACCATGGTGGCACATCCGAAGGACTTGCCAAACATACCTGGATGTCCCAATAAAATGACATATTTTGGTGACCCATTCAAGGGGCATGCATTTGGCTCCTTCGAAGGATGTATAAAAAGGTCCCATTCGAAAGACACATATTGGATGAAAATCAAATAATGGTGTCTGAAGAAGAATCTGGTCGAAGGTTAGACCTAGGTGGTCAAAACGAAAGGTTGAAATAATCCAAAGATGCTTGCTAACCAACGTCCTATGTGCTGCCAAGTACATGCCTACTATACTGGCCATAACACTTCAAAACTTCTTCAAAATTGTCCTGCAATGCTGCCCCGTTCTAGCACCAAAATGGCATACAAGACTGCACCTAAAAGACTACAAGAACATCATAGCCTTTTTGTTTAAATTTATTTTATTTTTCCTCCTAAACATCATCCAAAATCATCTATAAATATGAGCCTGCACCACACATCTTAGGGGCCCCTGATAGTTGCAAAAACTCTGGTTGTGAGAAAATTATCAATTTCTCAAAACTCTCAAACACTATCAAATGTTCTTAAATATTCGTAACACTTCAATTCTAAAAAAACGGATATCCCTTCATACACTAAGTGAACCCTTTAATTCACTCCTCAAACTGTCAGATAACCAACCTTCGATCCATTCCCCATTTGCAATATAATAGTCTTTTGATTCACTCCCTTACCTGTTATGGAGTAACCTTCAGTTTGCTCACCACTATCACATACATTCCTTAGATTCAGTGACTACTCAAACAAAATAGTAATTGAACTAGCCTCATGAAGATTCCGGCGAATTTCCATTCACCACCAAAAAAGTCACTTGCAGTTCCTTCGATTTAAGCGCTTCAAGAGGTAAGTTCTCTCTAAACTTGGAACTCTTTCATTTAAATATCATGTGTACTTACAAATAAAAAAATGTAGATATCTCATCTAGGGAGTTTGACCATGCTATAACTTTCGATCTTGACTGCATATATGTTGAAAGTCTCAACCCTGACTAGTTAGACTTTAGATTTTGAGGCCCAATAATCTTGTGCTAACCCCTAGTCTGTAGCTTTCGAAAGTTACACTTGAATGTTTCATTTTTTAAAAAGTTTAAAATAGGTTCTCTTTATCCTTCGTTTGGCTAAATATTCAAGCCTTTCGAATCTCAACCTGAGGGTCTAACATTCTTGCAATCGAAGAAGGCAGCAAGGAGCTTGAGGCGAAGAGTGCACCTTACGTTGACTCCAGGCCCCAATCGAAAGAAGCGGGAAAAGGATGAAAACAAAAAGGGTGACTCTACTAATTCCAAGCCTAAATCGAAGGAAGCCAAGAAGGGCAGAATCAAAGAGTGTTGCTGCCTAAATCTAAAAAGCCCATTTTCCTTTCTTTATTTTGTTTTGTCTTTACATTTTCTTGCTATTCAATATGGTTGTAATAGTGTAGGATTTATTTTCTCCATTTTTTATTGCCTTTTGTTGTACCCAAAAATTTTCGCTCTCACTTATCAAGAATTTACTCACAAGATCTCCTTTGGCTCAAGACTGCACTAGGGTTGATTAGCTCAAGACACCTCCTTAAGCACTGATGACCAAAATTAGGGTTTGAGATTGCACAAGGATATTTGAACTTACAATGCCCCATATGAATTTCATGGATCATTGTGGACCCTCAAGATTACTCATGTCAAGTTTCAAGCTTGGGATCACACTTTTGCTCAGTCAATTGAGCAGTTGACTTAAAAATCAGTTGTATTGGGGAAAAAGTCAACTATAGTCAATTTACAGTCAAACTTCATAATTTTTTATCCACATAAAAATTTTAAACTCATATGTATCATTTGATCAAGTTTGGACCATAATTCCTCAAGAAATTTGATCAAATCTTCAAAAGGGCAAAATGGTCAAAATTAGGGTTTTAACTGGGAAAAGGGCAATTTCTGATTTTTGACCTAGAAAATGATCAATTGGTTTAAGGAATGATCTCAAGAGTCCAATTGCATCATTTTTACCTAATTATATGTCTCAAAACATTGCTCAAGTCCAATTGATTAACAAATGAATTTTCAATCAATTGATTAAAAGTCAACTGTATACTGAAAAGTCAAACTTTGACTTTTTGGTCAAAATCAAATTCCAAAGATCATAATTCATCAAAGAATGTCAAAATATGAAACTTATTCATCAAGAAATCAAAAATTTAAGATTTCATTTTGAAAAGTTAAAATTTCTTAACTTAGAAATTTTTCTAAGTGTTGGAAATTTCTTATTTTTTCACAACTTTGAGAAAAAGTTTCACCATGATGCAAGATGATTCAAGAGAAACTTCCAACATGAAAGTTTTAGATCTCCATGAAATATACAACTTGGCTTCACACAACTCCTTCCAAAAGTTCTTGTATCTCAAGTTATAATTTTAAGAATACATGGTCTTGAAACAAAAACACTTAGTGAAATTTTGCCCTAATTTGGTCAGGATTTTGAACTAACTTCATGGCACTTTTTCATATATTTCCAAAGATAATTTTCGAAAGTGATTCAAATATGGGTTGTATAGCACATTGCAAGCTTTCCAAAATATCCAAGAACTCCTGGAGATCATTTTTGAGTAGGGAGAATCGAAGAGATGAATTTAGGGTTTAATCACTTGAATTACAAGTCATTTTGTGATGAACAAATTCAAAATTCAAAGTTATGTTGCGTAAACTCTACTTTGTAGGAATCAAACTTGTTAGGAACTCCATAATTAATTGCTTTCACATTTGTTAGAGGTCTCATTTCAAGCATTCAATGCAAGGCCATGCTTTATATCCATTTTGGGAAGAAAATGCACATTGCCATTTTGATAAAGTGACTTTTTGCACAAAACGTGTTCTTGAACCTTGCACTTCTTCTCTTCTGATCATACAAGTCCCATAACTCATAATAAACTTGTTAGACACTTACAATCACTCAGCCCATGCTTGTACTTCCCATTGAAACTTGTTTTCCCACTTTTCTTGAAAATCAAGTAACATAGCAAATAGTTTGTAACTTGTACTTCTGACTTTCCAATGCACTAAAAAATCTTTGCTTATACATACACAAGTCATTATCCACAAATCCCACACATGCTTAAGCCCTAAAAACACCAAGAACATAAAATCACCAAAAACACTTCAAAACTTGTCATTTCTGAGTTTTGAATCCATTCTCCAAATTTGCTCGTGCGTTTCTTGGCCTTTTACTTTCAAAAGCTTCTAAATAACATACACAAACAATCACAACACCTGCAACGCCACTGTAACACCTCCGTCATCATCTACCATTTTCAAAAACAACACCTTGCACCTTGACTTCTTCAGAACTCCTCAGGCACTTTCAGCTCAAGCTAAGCATCACATTAGTTTCTTGGGAACTTGAGGAAGCTAATCCAATCATTGGAACTCACAAAAAGCTACTCAAACTCCAAACACGATACCCTCTTACAAGGTAAGTTTTATGACTTTTAAACTCTTCATACAAGCATCATTAATGGCTTATTTGTGAATGAAAAATGTAGATATCATTTCCCTAAAGCTAACCGTGTCCATAGTTTTCATTCATATTGCTGGAGCTTAGAGAATTTTAAGATTGAAGTTTCTGAAATTTTTAGGGTTCAGATTAGGGCCATTAAAATCCATTCTTGTCTTTGATCTATAATTTTATTGCTTTGCATTTATGAAATCGTGAGGAAGTTTGCTACAAGTTTCCTGTTTACATTTTCAATTTTGTTGAGAATTGAATGAGATACAGAGGTTCAGGCTGGGCGTGAGGTTGAAATGAAGTTGGCCTCAGGAACGTGTTTACCATATATATTTATGGTTTGATTTATATAAACGGATGTAATGCCACCCCAGTGGTAGAAGCGCACGCCTGTGACTATAGGGACCTGGATTCGAGCCCCAATGGTATCCTTTTGGTTTTTTTTTCATATTTTTCACATTCTGACTTTTCTTTTTTGGCAGCGGTGGGCCTCTTTCCTTGGGCCTTATGTTTTTTTTTCATTTCTGACCCCCTTGCTGGCTTTTCACACGCTGGCCCATTTTATTTTATTTTTCTAATTTTTATTTATTTGTTTTCTTAAATATTTTATCTAACACTAAAAAAAATCAAAATAATATAAAAACATTAGATTTATATTTTGATATAGTTTATTTATTTATTTTTACACAAAAATATTTTATTTAATCATATTTTATTTATTTTACTAATTTGATTTGTAAATTTAATTAAAATACTAGGGTTTTAGTTATTTTGTTTTACACCATTAAAATATATTATTTTAAAACAAAAAAGTCCAAAAATATTTTATAATACTATAAATTATTTTCAAGACAAAAACACCAAAAATATTCTTCTTACAAACTTAATTCTCTTTTAATCAATTAATAGATTAGGGTTTTATTTAAATTCTTTTCCTAGTAAATTTAGCTTTTACTTTTTTTTACTATTTTAATTAATTATTTTCTTTTAGTTAATTAGGTTAAAATCAAAACCCCTTTTCTCTAAAAAATCCAAACAAAATATCCATTTTACATCCTTGTATATTTATTCATTTTGTACATTATTTATTCAGTTCTTGTACAAATTCAATATGGTTGTAATAATTATTTAGATTTAATTTCTTGCAATATTCCCCATTTTTAATTTGTATACCCCCTCCCCTAAATGATGTAATAGCATAGTAATTTTGTATTCCGCAATTTATCGCTTTATATACAAATGCTAGTAATTAGGGTTTTTATATGGAAATACTAAAACCAACAAATAGCAAACCCTAATAAAGATAAATCAAGAATGTAAATCAATCCACTTGCACACGAACACCCCTAGGGTAAATCCACTTGGCTGCCTTACAAAAATAGCCATATTACGTATGTGAGGTATCTTAGCAAAAACAAGCAAAATACAAGATCATAGTCCCTCGATGACGCTATCTATGTTGCCTTTAAAAATGATCTTAGTCCCTAAAGAAAAATGCTAAGATATCTTGCAACATTGCTAATCATGGTTATACGATGACCCACGCCCGTCCCTTTTACATCAAAGATAGGGTTACTTACCAAATCAATGGTAAGATGACAATGTCAAAGGAAAAAGGAAATGAACATGAAAGACTTTTGAGTAGGTAGTTTGTTCCTAGTTACTTGATCCATTTCAAAAAACATCCTTGCTATTTTTCAAAACAAACACCTACACTTTCAAAAACATCTTTCAAACTTGAAAACATTTTCAAAAGATCAAACACTTTGTATACATTCTTACGAACGAGAATCATTACAAAGTTTGCCTAAACAATGGCCTCTTTACAAAATACTTTCAAAAACTACACAAAACACAATTTCAAACAAAAGAAAGTGATCTAGCAAGTAACTAAGAGCCCATGGAAAACCATGGATGAAAAGGGTGCTAATACCTTCCCTTTTCATAATCTACCCCCCGAACTCAAGAAACAATCTCAAAGGTCTTTCCTGTGCTTTTTCACCTTTCCTTTTGGATAAAAGAAAAGTCAGTGGCGACTCTTGCTAACTGCAACATTTGCAATCAAACACAAAACACCCAAGTCAGTTCTCCCACCGAATCACAGAACTGGCGACTCTGTTGGGGAAAATTCTATAAGTTGGGTTACCTTAGGGCTAGATCATATTTACTTTCTTTCATTGTTTGACTTGTTTGCTTTACATTATGGTTCTTTGTTTGGGTTTGAATCCTCTACCCGAATTTTGGATACCTTATAGGTAAGTAGCACTACATTGTTAAAACTGTGTGGGGTATGCCGACATGGTCTAAGCAATAGCAACGTTAGTGTGACATATTTGTGGGTAGCGGTAGCCCTTGAGTTAATCAAGGAGAATACGGGGCCGCTGAATGATGTCATGAAGCACTAATGAACTTTTAGAACCTTTACTTGACCAACTTGGCCATTAGGATGTAGTGAGATGACCGGCTTCGGTGCAGTCCGAAGTTGGTAGATACTCGATACTATACTCATTGAGGTTTGGTTTTTTGGAATATTTCGGTCGCCATTAAAGAGGCTTGTGCTTAAACGATGACCAAGGAAACAAACCAGTGATATTGAGCTCCTTAGAACTCGGTTACTATTACTAGGATAGGTTTGAGTCAACTAAACTTCAAGAGGGTAATTACCTATGAGACTTCATTCAAGCCTAAACCTAAGGACTTGTTTGTTTTGTTTGTGTATATTTACTTGTACATAACATCATGAACATCATAACATCATACTCATATTCACTAACCATTTCAAGGATTTTGGGATTTATCTTTGTTCTATTTTGTAGGACATGGACTCTATTCGCAGGAAAACTATTCAAGTCAATCTTGTAAGGATCCCTCCACAACTTAAAGAGCTAGCATCAAGGATCCCTGAAAATTCTCCATTTACCAAAAGACATGGTCGCCTACTAAACTTGGTCACCTCCAACACTGATGAGGACATGATGAAGGTGCTCTTTCAGTTCTTTGATCCTTTACACCATTGCTTCATATTTCCCGATTATCAACTTGTGCCAACTTTGGAAGAATTCTCCCTACTCTTGAGGATTCCGATTCTCAATCAACTACCTTTCATCGGTACAAAAAGAGATCCAAAGCCAGAAGAGATTGCTCAAGCTCTACAGTTACAACCATCTGATATCACAACTAATTGGGAAACAAGGAGTCGTGTCAAGGGTTTCCTAGCAATGTTCTTGTTTGAGAAAGCCCGAAACTGGTGGAACTCTTTGGATTTGCAAGCTTTTGAGGAAATTGTGGCTCTCCTCATCTATGGGATGGTTTTGTTTCCAAATCCTGACGAACTCATAGATGTGAACACCGTCAAAATCTTCATATCCCGTAACCCGGTGCCTACTTTGCTAGGAGACATCCTACATTCTTTTCACACTCGCACTATGAGGAAAAGAGGTATCCTTTTGTGTTGTACTCCTCTTTTGGAAAAATGGTTTATTTTGCATCTTCCTCAATCTGTATTGAAGAACGAGCAAGGTTCAAGGTGGTCAAAATTGTTGATGACGCTCAAACATTCAGACATCCATTGGTGTTCCCGATCCATAAAGAATGTTACTATTGTCGACCATTGTGGAGAATTACCTAATGTCCCTTTATTTGGCATTAGGGGAGGTATCACCTATAACCCCCGTTTGTCTCTAAGACAGTTTGGTTACGCCCGAAGGTATGGCCCACATGAGATGCTCATTCAAGGTTTGGTATTTGACTACGAGAACGACGATCAAGGTCACCGCCAGAGGTTTATCCGAGCTTGGAGGATGTTGAACAAGGTAGATAGAAAGACAATGAGGCATAAGAATTCCATCCCTCTTGAGCCTTACCTCAAATGGGTACGAACTCGTGATCAGAGTCTTATGATGCCTTATCCCTCCATTCTCCCGGTAATCATTGAGCCTGTTATGGAAGAAGATGTTCCATACACTATCCTGCATCCTGACTTGCCCACCTCTCTTGAAGACTTACAAACAGATTGGATACAACTCAAGGGGGAGAGAGATACTTTCGAGGCCCAAATCTACGCTAGCGAGAAGAAGGTTTTGGAACTCACTAAGCAACTTCATGAGGAGCGGACTCTGAATGCCTACATCGCACCAAAGAGGATGCGTACTACCTTTTTATCTTAGAGTTTTTTGTTATTTTTTCCCAAAAAGCCATTGATGTACTCAAGCGTTAATTTATTAATATAACGTGTGTTTCCTTTTTGTCTAAAACAAATTTGAATCTTTGAAATCCTTAAAATTATTGCATATGCATCTACCATTCATCATAACATAAGCAGGTTTCTTGCAACAAGTCTCCTCATATTTCTAATGTTTATTTCAGTAAGATGGATCTCGAGAAAACGGTGAAGGACCTCCAAGCACAAAATGCCCAGTTTCAACAGATGTTCTTAACTCTAGCCAAAGGACAAGAAGAGTTGAAGACCTTGCTGGTTGAAGAGAAGAAAAAGAAAACAAAGAAAATAATAGGAGTTCAAAACATGGGAAGAAGATTCCAAGGGCAACCAAGAAGGACCCTAGACTTTGCAACGTCATTTGGTGAGAAAGACAATCAAGATGGGAAAGGCAAGGAAGTAGTTGTCCATCCAGATTCAAAAGAGGAAGAGGAAGAAGAATATTATTATGAAGAACAATATCCTCCAGCCGATGACAAGTATAAGCATCTGAAAGAACGATTAAGTGCAATGGAAATTCAAAAAGTTCCTGGATTGGACTTTGAGGAATTGGTTTTAGTGTCTGGGATTGTCATTCCTCCAAAATTCAAGGCACCGATGTTCTCCAAATACGATGGAGTTTCATGTCCCAAAATGAATCTCCGGTCCTATGTGAGGAAAATACAGCCTCACACCACCAACAAGGATTTATGGGTACACTTCTTTCAAGACAGCCTATCTGAAACTCAACTTGATTGGTTTTATCAATTAGAAAGAGCCAATGTTCATAACTGGGGTGATCTGGCCACCGCCTTTTACAAACAATACTAATACAATGCTGATCTTGCTCCCACTCGTACTTAACTCCAAAGTATGGTCATGGTTTCAAGTGAATGCTTTAAAGATTACGCGCAAAAATGGAGGGACTTAGCAGGAAGAGTCCAGCCTCCCCTATCTGAAAGAGAGTTGGTAGACATGTTTTGGGGCACCTTGTCTGGTCCCTTCTTTAATCACTTAATTAGGAGTTCATCGGCAGGTTTTACTGAATTGATATTGACCGGAGAAAGGGTGGAAACTGGGATAAAGAATGGGAAAATTCAAAAAGATGCATCCTCTGCTGCTGTAAGGAAACCATTCATTGGAACTAAAGAAGTTGTTAATGTATTTCCTCAGAGAAATCAAGATAGGGCTGAACACCGTCCAATGGTGGGGGCTGTCATGATTCCTAAACCCGCACCTGCTCAGCAAAGAAGCAACCAGCCAAGAATGGAAAGACCAGTCAGACAGTTCACCCGAATTAATATGACACTATCTCAAGTATTTCCACATTTGTTAAGATCCAATCTAGTGACTTTGAAAGAAGCTCCAAAGAACCCTAACACAACCACTCCTCACTATCATCGTAATGCCCGCTGTGCATACCACTCTAAGAGTCCCGGCCATGACACTAACAACTGTTGGGCTCTGAATAACAAGGTACGAGACCTTCTTGAAGCCAAAGAGATTGAATTCGATGCGCCAGAAATTCCAAATGTCATCACTACCCCTATGCCCAAGCACGACCGTGATGTCAACGCCGTTGAGGAAGATATGTTTGTTACCATGGTTGATCAACTTGTGACCCCACTCCTGACTATCAAAAAGAACTTGTTGAATGCCGATGTATTCCCAGGCTGTGATGAAAGTTGTCATTTCTATTTATCCTCACCAACCAGCTGTCCTTTTTTAAAAGCAGGCGTTCAATGCCTAATAGATAACAAGGAGATCTTGTTCAATAAAATTTTTATTCCAACTGTTTCTTATAATGATGTTTCCATTGTGACCATTTCCGCAAATTATTCCAGGGTCGCCACCAAAAGACCTGTTAGAATTACATCAGTTCCTAAAGTAGCTCCATTGATAATTACAATTCCTGGACCAATCCCATATTCGTCAGACAAAAACCGTCCCTTGGAATTATGGAGGTGATGTCTACTACCACGGTATCAAGCAAGATTGGCCAGCTATTGAAGATTCAAGTTCTGAGAAAGTTGACTCCGATATCAGTAATATCGCAGGGACTAGTAAGATAACTCGTAGTGGAAAGGTTTTATCTCCAGAAATTTCTCCTCTAAAAGCTATTTCTGGACCCGTAATCATTCCTGTTGTTGTTGCTCCTCCAAAGGCTATTCTCAGTCCTTCAATCATCTCTGCTAATGCTCCTATTGACAAAACTGTTACAATCCCTGTTATCACCCCTACTGACATTCCTGCTTCCGAGTCAACCGAGACTCGAGGTAATGGTATTCTGGTTGAGCCCGTTCGGAAGAAGGCACAATCAGTAGCTATCCCTGAGACCTCCCGAAAAGAGATGGAGGAAATTCTAAAGATCATAAAAAGAAGCGACTACAACGTAGTCGAGCAACTGGGGAAAACTCCATCAAAAATTTCCATGCTGGCTTTATTATTATGTTTAGAGGCTCATGCAAAGGCCTTGGTAAAATTCCTTAAAACTGCCCATGTACCCCAAGAAACATCTGCAGATCAGTTCCAAGACTGCGTAGTCAGCTTGACTGCAGATAATGGTTTAGGTTTTTCAGATGTTGATTTAACTCCAAATGGGGAGGAAGCATAACGAGGCATTGCATGTCTCAGTCGAGTGCAGGGGCACAACTTTGGCTCAAGTCTTGATTGACACCGGTTCGTGTCTGAATGTGTTGCCTAAAAAGGCAATTGATAGGCTTGACTATGAAGGATTGACATTGAAACCGAGCAATATAGTAGTGAGGGCCTTCAACGGCTCAAAAAGGATGGTGCACGGGGAAGTGGATATCCCCACAAAAGTTGGAACCCAGACATTTGATTCAACTTTTTATGTAGTGGATATTCTCCCTTCATATTCCTTCTTATTAAGCTGACCGTGGATTCACAATGCTGGCGCCGTTACCTCTACATTGCATCAAATGCTGAAATATCCAATTCAGGGGAAAATCATCATTGTTCATGGAAAAGAAGAGTATATGATCAATCATCTAAATTCCTTCAGATATGTGGAATTAGATGGTGAATTTATTGAAACTCCATTTCAGCATTTTGAAGGAGTCCCGCAAACTGTGGCAGTAACCAAGGCTATTTCTCAAGTCCCTAAGATTACAAGGCCTCCGCTCAAGATGTCATCTTTAAAAGATGCCAAGGCAGTGATAAAAGAAGGTGGGTGCAATATTTTAGGACAACTCCCAGATATCCCATACAAATCTGACAAATTTGGTTTGGGTTTCACTTTAGGAGCCCAGAAAGCGGCACGACGCGCTCGTGCCGAAGGACCACCCTTGAAGATCAGCAACCACCAAGTCAACACCGTGGAGGATGATGAAGACAGCTATAACCCGGAGGATTGGATTTTCCCAACCTCCATTGGAGGGCTCAACAACTGGGAGGCTAGAGATTTTGTCCCGATCACATTTATCCAACAGTAATTTGTCTTTAAATTTTGTCTGATCTGTAATATAAAAACAATTCAGACTCTTAAAATCTTGTGTCTTACCTGAGGCACAATGGTCCATTTGTAAGGGTTATTATCTCATTTCCATATGATATCAATGAATCATGGACGTTTTTGCATACAAACTTTGTGTTCATTGTTTTTCCTTTTACATTTTCATTTCTTTCAAAGATAGTTATACTCTTACACACACTCACATTCAAAATGCAGGCTTACATCCACTCAGGATCCCATGGGTAACGATTCTGATATGGACTTCTGTGATTATGAAAATCTAATCTACCAAGCCGAAGACGAAGGTGAGGAAGATTGTGAAGTTCCAGGGGAACTTGCCAGGTTACTACAACAAGAAGAGAGGACCATTCAGCCCCACGAAGAACTAGTGGAAACAATTAACCTAGGTACCGAAGAAGACAAAAGAGAAGTCAAGGTGGGTGCCATTCTAGAACCCAGTGTCAAAGAGCGTCTGATTTAGTTGTTACACGACTATGTTGAGGTCTTTGCCTGGTCATACGAAGACATGCCAGGACTTGATGCAGATATTATAGTACATCGTCTACCTACAAAAGAGGAATGTCCACTGGTAAAACAAAAATTTCGTCGCATGCGACCAGACATGTCAGAGAAAATCAAGGCAGAAGTCATGAAGCAATTCAACGCCGGATTCTTGGCACGGATGCCATTCTGATGCTCATTTACTTTCAGCTTACAGATAAGGTTCAACAATCATTTCTGGATGGCATCTATAAGCCCATCTCCAAACACTTTCTATGATCCATCCAAATGGCATCTTTAAGCCCATTCCTTATACCATCAACCATCATATCATCGAGTGAAAATTTCTGGACACTCTAATGTCCAATCATCTTCCACCTTCGAGTCACGAATGGCAAAATTCGCCAATCTAACTCTTAAGGCTTAAGAAGATTGAACAGGGGCAGCTGTTGTACCACAAAATTTTCCCTCTCACTTATCAAGAATTTACTCACAAGATCTCCTTTGGCTCAAGACTGCACTAGGGTTGATCAGCTCAAGACACCTCCTTAAGCACTGATGACCAAAATTATGGTTTGAGATTGCACAAGTATATTTGAACTTCCAATGCCCCATATGACTTTCATGGATCATTATGGACCCTCAAGATTACTCATGTCAAGTTTCAAGCTTGGGATCACACTTTTGCTCAGTCAATTGAGCACTTGACCTAAAAATCAGTTGTATTGGGGAAAAAGTCAACTATGGTCAATTTACAGTCAAACTTCATAATTTTTTATCCACATCAACATTTTAAACTCATATGTATCATTTGATCAAGTTTGGACCATAATTCCTCAAGAAATTTGATCAAATCTTCAAAAGGGCAAAATAGTCAAAATTAGGGTTTTGACTAAGAAAGGGCAATTTCTGATTTTTGACCAAGAAAATGATCAATTGGTTTAAGGAATGATCTCAAGAGTCCAGTTATATCATTTTTACCTAATTACATGGCTCAAAACATTGCTCAAGTCCAATGGATTAACCGATGAATTTTCAGTCAACTGATCAAAACTCAATTATATACTGAAAAGTCACACTTTGACTTTTTGGTCAAAATCAAATGCCAAAGATCAAAATTCATCAAAGCATGTCAATATATGAAAATTATTCATCAAGAAATCAAAAATTCAAGATTTCATTTTGAAAAGTTAAAATTTCTAAACTTAGAAATTTTTCTAAGTGTTGGAAATTTCTAATTTTTTTCACAACTTTGAGCAAAATTTTCACCATGATTCAAGATGATTGAAGAGAAACTTCCATCATGAAAGTTGTAGATCTCCATGAAATATACAACTTTTCTTCACACAACTCCTTCCAAGAGTGCCTGGATCTCAAGTTATAATTTTAAGAATACATGGTCTTGAAACAAAAACACTTAGTGAAATTTTGCTATAATTTGGTTAGGATTTTGACCTAACTTCATGGCACTTTTTCATATAGTTCCAAGGGGAATTTTCAAAAGTGATTTAAAGATGGGTTGTAGAGCACATTGCAAACTTTCCGAAAATGTCCAAGAACTCCTTGAGATCATTTTTGAGTAAGGAAATCAAAGAGATGAAGTTAGGGTTTTATCACTTGAATTACAAGTCATTTTGTGATGAACAAATTCAAAATTCAAAGTTACGCTGCATAACCTCTACTTTGAAGGCCTAAAACTTGTTAGGAACTCCATAATTAATTGCTTGCATAGATGTTAGAGGTCTCATTTCAAGCATTCAATGCAAGGCCATGCTTTATATCCATTTTGGGAAGAAAGTGCACATTGCCATTTTGATAAAGTGACTTTTTGCACAAAACTTGTTCTTGAGCCTTGCACTCGTTCTCTTCTGATCATACAAGTCCCATAACTCATAAGAAACTTGTTAGACACTTACAATCACTCAGCCCATGCTTGTACTTCCCCTTGAAACTTGTTTTCCCACTTTTCTTGAAAATCAAGTAACATAGCATATAGCTAATAACTTGTACTTCTGACTTTCCAATGCACTAAAACCTCTTTGCTTATACATACACAAGTCATTAGCCACAAATCCCACGCATGCTTAAGCCCTGAAAACACCAAGAACACAGAATCACGAAAAACACTTCAAAACTTGTCATTTCTGAGTTTTGAATCCAATCTCCAAATTTGCTCGTGCGTTTCTTGGCCTTTTACTTTCAAAAGCTTCTAAACAACATAAACAAACAATCCCAACACCTGCAACGCCACTGTAACACCTCCATCATCATCCACCATTTTCATAAACAACACCTTGCACCTTGACTTCTCCAGAACTCCTCAAGCACTTTCATCTCAAGCTAAGCATCAAATTAGCTTCCTGGGAACTTGAGGAAGCTCATCCAATAATTGGAACTCACTAAAAGATACTCAAACTCCAAACATGATACTCTCTTGCAAGATAAGTTTTCTGACTTTTGAATTCTTCATACATGCATCGTTAATGGTTTATTTGTGAATGAAAAATGTAGATATCATTGCCCTAAAGCTAACCATGTCCATAGTTTTCATTTATATTACTCGAGCTTAGAGAATTTTAAGATTGAAGTTTCTGAAATTTTTAGAGTTGAGATTAGGGCCATTAAAATTCATGCTTGTCTTTGATCTATAATTTTATTGCTTTGCATTTCTGAAATCGTGAGGAAATTTACTACAAGTTTCCTGTTTACATTTTTCATTTTTGTTGAGAATTGAATGAGATACAGAGGTTCAGGATGGGCGTGAGATTGAAGATGAAGTTGGCCTTAGGAACGTGTTTACCATATATATATTTATGGTTTGATTTATATAAACGGATGTATAGCCACCCCAGTGGTAGAAGCGCGCGCTTGTGACTATAGGGACCTGGGTTCGAGCCCCAGTGGTACCCTTTTGGTTTTTTTTCTTCATATTTTTCACATTCTGACTTTTCTTTTTTGGCAGCACTGGGCCTCTTTCCTTGGGCCTTATTTTTTTTCATTTCTGAGCCCCTTGCTGGCTTTTCACACCCTGTCCCATTTTATTTTATTTTTCTCATTTTTATTTATTTGTTTTCTTAAATATTTATCTAACACTAAAAAAATCAAAAAAATATTAAAACCTTATATTTATATTTTGATATAGTTTATTTATTTATTTTTACACAAAAAAATTTTATTTAATCATATTTTATTTATTTTACTAATTTGATTTGTAAATTTAATTAAAAAACTAGGGTTTTAGTTATTTTCTTTTACACCATTAAAATATATTATTTTAAAACAAAAAAGACCAAAAATAGTTTATAATACTATAAATTATTTTCAAGACAAAAACACCAAAAAAAATCTTCTTACAAACTTAATTCTTTTTTAATAAATTAATAGATTAGGGTTATATTTAAATTCTTTTCCTAGTAAATTTAGATTTTACTTTTTTTACTGTTTTAATTAATTATTTTCTTTTAGTTAATTAAGTTAAAATCAAAACCCCTTTTCTCCAAAAAAATCCAAACAAAATATCCATTTTACATCCTTGTATATTTATTCATTTTGTACATTATTTATTCAATTCTTGTACAAATTCAATATGGTTGTAATAATTATTTAGATTTAATTTCTTGTAATATTCCCCATTTGTAATTTGTATACCCCTTCCCTTAAATGATGTAATAGCGTAGTAATTTTATATTCCTCAATTTATCGCTTAATATACAAATGCTAGTAATTAGGGTTTTTGTATGGAAATACTAAAACCAACAAATAGCAAACCCTAATCAAGACAAATCAAGCATGTAAATCAATCCACTTGCACACAAACACCCCTAGGGTAAATCCACTTGGTTGCCTTACAAAAATAGTCATATTACGCATGTGAGGTATCTTAGAAAAAATAAGAAAAATACAAGATCATAGTCCCTCGATGACGCTATCTATGTTGCCTTTCAAAATGATATTAGTCCCTAAAGAAAAATGCTAAGATATCTTGCAACATTGCTAATCATGTTTATACAATGACCCACGCTCGTCCCTTTTACATCCAAAGATAGGGTTACTTACCAAATCTATGGTAAGATGACAATGTCAAAGGAAAAAGGAAATGAACATGAAAGATTTTTGAGTAGGTAGTTTGTTCCTAGTTACTTGCTTCATTTCAAAAAAACATCCTTACTATTTTTCAAAACAAACATCTACACTTTCAAAAACATCTTTCAAACTTGAAAACATTTTCAAAAGATTAAACACTTTGTATACATTCTTACGAACGAGAATCATTACAAAGTTTGCCTAAACAATGGCCTCTTTACAAAATACTTTCAAAAACTACACAAAGCACAATTTCAAACAAAAGCAAGTGATCTAGCAAGTAACTAAGAGCCCATGGAAAACCATGGATGAAAAGGGTGCTAATACCTTCCCTTTTCATAATCTACCCCCCGAACTCAAGAAACAATCTCAAAGGTCTTTCCTGTGATTTTTCACCTTTCCTTTTGGATAAAAGTAAAGTCGGTGGCGACTCTTGCTAACCGCAACATTTGAGATCAAACGTAAAACACCCAAGTCAGTTCTCCCACCATATCAAACCTTTGTACAAATGTTAGTAATTAGGATGTATGGCAAGATAAAATCAACAAGTAGACAACCTAAAATCAAAAGACTAAATACATGCAATCAAAGACACTTTACACACATACACCCCTAGGGTAATCCCACTTGTTGCCTCGGAATAGTCATGTCCCTCGAATATGGGTGTTTTAGAAAAGACCCTTGATAAAAGATCGTAGTCCTTCGATGACCCTCGATGTTGCCTTTGGTAAACGATCTAGACCCTAAGCGACATTGCTAAAACGTCTCATAGGTTGCCTTCTATGACTATACAAACGTCCCACGCCCGTCCCTTCACATCCATTGATGGGGCTTCGTACCAAAACAATGGTAAGATAGAAACATCTCAAGGAGGAGGAAAAGAACATTAGAACTTTTGAGTAGGTAGGACGCTCATAGTTGCTCGCTTGCTCACAATAAAAACATTTTATACACCAACAGTTTCAATTGAAACATTTTTGAAAGTTAAAACACTTTGTACGCATTCTTATAGAACTGAGAATCATTACAAAGACACTTTTCAAAATCAATTTCAAAAACACATTCCACAAACACCTTTTTGAACTATTTTCAAAACCAACACTTTGTACGCATTCTTATAGAGACGAGAATCATTACAAAGACGTTTTCAAAATATTTTCAAACCCACATCACAAAGCATATTTTCAAATAAAAGCAATTGATCTAGCAAGTAATTAAGATCCCATAAATAACCACGGATGAAAAGGGTTCTAATACCTTTCCTTTTTATAACCTAACCCCCGAACTCAAGAAATAATCTCGAAAGGTATTTCCTGTTCTTTTCACCCTTTCCTTATTGGATAAAATAAAAGTTGGTGGCGACTCTTGCTATCCGCAATAACTTCGAACAAACACAAAACACCCAAGTCAGTTCTCCTACCGTGTTACAAAACTGGCGACTCTGTTGAGGATAGTACTTAAGATTGGGGTTACCTTAGGGCTAGATCACCTTTATTTGCTTTGTTTTGTTTGATTTTCTTACTTTGCTTTATGGTTCCTTGTTTCGGTTTGCTTTGATCCTCTACCCGGATCTGGGGCACCTTTTAGGTAAGTAGCAATAAGTTGTGGAAACTGTACGGGGTATACCGACATGGTCAAAGCAATAGCTACATTAGTGTGACACATTTGTTGGTACCAGTAGCCCTTGAGTAGTCAAGGAGAATAAATGGTTGTTGTGTGGTCTCATGAAGCACTAACTGACTTTAGAACCTTACTTGAATAACTTAGCCATTAGGGAGTAGTGATGTAGTCGGCTTTCGTGCAGTATGAAGTTGGTTGATACTCGATACTACCCTCATTGAGATCAGACTTTCGGGGTATTTCGGTCGCTAATAAAGAGGCTTGTGCTGAAACAATGCTCGATGAAGAAAGATCAGTGATATTGAGATTCCCAAGAACCTGTTTACTTTCTAGGACAAGTTGAACCAACTAAACTTCAAGAGGGTACTTACCTATGAACCTCATGCAAGCATAAACCTAAGGACTTGTTTGATTTGCTTGTGCATATGCTTGTACATAACATCATGGCATCATACCATAGAATTTTAGACTAACCATTTCAAGGATATTGAGATTCATCTTTGTTTTGTTTTGTAGGACATGACTCCCACTTGCAGGAATACAATCCAAGTCAATCTCGTACGAGTACCTCTTCAGCTCAAAGAATTAGCATCAAGGGTCCATGAGAATTCTCCGTTCACCGAAATACATGGACGACTTCTCAACCTGGTTACCTCAAGCTTTGATGAAGACATGATGAAAGTGCTTTTCCAATTCTCCGACCCTTTGCACCATTGCTTTACCTTCCCCGATTACCAACTCATGCCTACTATGGAAGAATTCTATCAACTCTTAGGAATTTATATTCTCAATCGATTACCTTTCAACGGTATTGAAAGAGACCTGAGCCCTAAAGAGATTTCTCGAGCTTTACACTTGTAACAATCTGACGTCATGGTTAACTTGGAAACAAGAAGTGGTGTCAAAGGGTTTCTAGCCAAATTCCCGCTGTAAAAAGCTCAAGACTATTGGAACACTCTGGATTTACAAGCCTTTGAAGAAATCTTGGCTCTTCTCATCTATGGGATGGTACTATTTCCTAATCCTGACCAACTTATAGACGTGAATGCGGTCAAAAAATTTATATCTCGTAGTTCAGTGCCTACTTTGTTGGGAGATATCTTGCATTCTCTCCACTCTCGCACCATGAAGATAAGAGGAACCCTCATGTGTTGCACTCCTCTATTGGCTAGGTGGTTTGTTTTGCACCTACCCCAATCCATTGTGAAGAACGAGAAAGTTTTGAGATGGTCCAATAGGTTGATGTCACTCAGACATTCGGATATTCACTGGTGTTCTCGATCCTTAGAGGACATTACTATCATCGATCATTGTGGGGAATTCCCTAATGTACATTTTCTTGGAATTAGGGGAGGTATCACTTACAACCATTTCTTAGCTTTGCGATAATTTGGGTATGCACGAAGAGATGGTCCTCATGATGCGCTCATCCAAGGTGTGGTGTTTGACTACGAGAGTGATGACCAAGGCTACCGTCAAAGGTTTATACGAGCTTGGAGAATGGTAAACAAAGTGGATAGTAAGACATTGGGACATAAAAATTCTATTCCCCTTGAGACTTACCTTAGGGGGATATGAACTCGTGCTCAAAGTCTCGTAATGTGTTACCCCTTCATCCTACCTGCCATCATGGAGCCTGTTGCTGAAGGAGATGTTTCGTATACTATCCTTTATCCCAACATGCCTACCTCTCTTGAATACTTGCAAAAGGATTGGATTCAGCTAAAGGAAGAGCGAGAAACCTTCGAAGCCCAGTTCCATGTGAGTGAGAAGAAAATTCTAGAGCTCACAAGGAAGCTTCATAAAGAGCGAAGTTTGAACGCCTACATTGCGCCAAAAAGGATGCGCTCGACCTTTTTGTCTTAGGAGTTTATTGTGTTTATTTCTTTCATTGTAAGCCCCAAGAGGCATGATGTAATCAAACTTGGATTTATTAATACAATGTGTGTTTCCTGTTGTCTAAACAAATTTAAATCTCCAAGTTTCCTTGAAATCATTTGCATATGCATTTTCATTCATCATAACACAAACAGTTTTTTTTAAAAAAACAAGTCTCCTTATCTTTCTATTGTTTATTTCAGTGAGATGGATATTGAACAGACAGTAAAAGATCTTCAAGCATAAAATACTTAATTCCAACAGATGTTCCTGGATCTGGCTAAAGGACAAGAGGATCTGAAGGCTCTCATGATCAAAGATAAGAAGAAGAAGGCAAAGAAAACAATCATTGTTTTGAATTTAGGAAGAAGGTTCAAAGGACCAGCCAAGCGAGCTCTAGATTTTGTAACCTCGTTGGGTGAGGGAGATAATCAAGAAGGAAAGAACAAAGAAGGAAATGATAACCCAGAGTCTGAGGAAGATGAATTTGACTACTCTGAAGAACAATATCCTCTTGTTAATGATAAATACAAACAACTGGAGGATCACCTTAATGCTATGGAGATCCAGGGGGTACCCGAACTGGATTTTGAAGAGCTGGGACTGGTCTTAGGGGTGGTCATCCTGCAGAAATTCAAGGTCCCTACATTTTCTAAATATGACTGTGTCTCTTGTCCTAAGTTGCATTTAAGGTCATACGTCAGGAAGATTCAACCCGATACTGCTGATTGGAACCTATGGGTACATTTCTTCCAAGAAATTTTGTCCGAGACGCAATTGGATTGATTCTATCAAATGGAAGGAACCAATATTTTCACTTGGGAAGATTTGGATGCTGCCTTTTACAAGCAATACCAGTATAATGCTAACCTAGCTCCAACTCGAACACAACTGCAAAGTATGTTTATGGGTTCTGGTGAGGGTTTCAAAAATTATGTCCAAAAATAGGGGATCTCGTGAGAAGAGTCCAGCCCCCTTTATCTGATAGAGAGCTGGTGGATATGTTCTTAGGCACGTTGTCTGGTCCATTCTTCAAACATCTGATTGGAAGCTCTTCAGTTGGATTTACTGAGTTAATCTTGACCGGTGAGCGGGTAGAAGCTGGTATTAAGAGTGGAAAAATTCAAAGGGATGTATCCTCAAGCATGATGAAGAAACCCTTCATTGGAAAGAAGGAGGTCAATGTTGCTTATGGCCACATGAATCAAAACAAAACTGAACATAGTCCATCGGTAGGGGCTGTTATGATCTCTAATTCTTTTAAAATCAACAGTGAAACCATCAATGCAGGCCGGAGGTGCCCATAAGACGATTCTCCCGGATTAACATGACCTTGTCCCAGGTTTTTCCACATCTGTTAAAGTCCAATCTAGTGACTCTAAAGGAAGCTCCCAAGAACCCCAATACTGTTTCTCCCTGTTACAACCCGAATGCTCGATGTGCCTATCATTCCAAAAGTCCAGGGCATGATACAAACGATTGTTGGCCCCTGAGAAATAAGGTACAAGACCTTATCAAGGCGAAAGAGATTGAGTCTAACCTTCTAGAAACACCTAATGTAATAACGGCACCAATGCCCAAACATGGCCAAGGTGTCAATGCTTTTGATGATGACCATTTTTTTCCTCCGTGGATGAATTAACTACTCCCCTTTTGACTATTAAACAGAATCTATTGCGAGCCAGTTTGTTTCCAGGCTGTGATGAAAGTTGTCACTTATGCATGTCTCTACCAGATGGCTGTTTGTTGTTAAAAATGGGTGTCCAACGCCTGATGGTTAACAAAGAAATTTTGTTCGAAAAAATTCCCCTTACACGAAGTTGTTATGAAGATGTCTCGATAATCACCATTTTCGACAATCCTCCCATGGTCTCCACCAAAAGATCTGTCACGATTACATATGTTCCCAAGTTTTCTCCCTTGATCATCACCATGTCAGGGCCAATACCTTATTCCTCGGATAAAGTTGTTCCCTAGAATTATGGGGCTGACGTCTATTACCATGGCGTCAAGCAAGACCTATTGGATATTGAAGACAAAGTTGCTAAAGATACTGAGCCTGACATCAACAATATTGTCAGGACCAGTAAAATTACGAGAAGCGAAAGAGTTTTCTCTCCCGAGATCTCTCCAAAAACTGTTGTTATTCCTGTAATTATTCCTGCTACCTCTCCTGTCAGTATTCCAAGTGTTACTCCTATTGTTAGTCCTATTGTTATCCCTGCTACCGAGTCGGCCGAGACACGGGGCAAAGAGGTATTGGTTGAGCTTGTCCAGACGAAGGCGCATCCAGAAGTCACCCTCGAGGCTTCTAAAAGAGAAATGGAAGAGATATTAAAGATAATCAAGAAAAGTAATTAGAACACAGTGGAGCAGTTGGGGCAGACCCCCTCAAAGATCTCGATGCTAGCCTTACTTTTATGCTCTGAAGCCCACGTTAAGGCTTTAGTAAAATTCCTGAAATCCACCCACGTGCCCCAAGAGACCTCCGCTGATCAATTCGAGAGTTGTGTGGCTAGTCTAACTGCTGATAATAGACTGGGTTTTTATGACGCTGATTTAACTCCCAAGGGAAGGAAACACAATGATGCCCTGCATGTCTCTGTTGAGTTCATGGGTACTACATTAACCCATGTTCTGGTGGATACAGGTTCGTCGCTAAATGTCTTACCCAAGAATTTTCTTGACCGTTTAGATTGCGAAGGACTCACATTAAATCCCAGAAACATTGTGGTGAGGGCCTTCGATGGTTCTAAAAGAACGATGCATGGGGAGGTGGACATCCCTATCAAAGTTGGTACTCATACTTTTGATTCAACCTTCTATGTGATGGATATCCTTCCATCTTATTCCTATTTATTGGGTCGACCCTTGATCCATAGGGATGGTGTTGTCACTTCTACCCTACATCAGATGTTGAAGTACCCCGTCAAGGGAAAGATTATCACAAACCATGGGGAGGAGGAATACACGGTTAGCAACCTGAACTCTTTCAATTATGTTGAAATGGACGGCGAGTTCTTTGAGACCCCCTGTCATAATTTTGAGAAGGTTCCATAGACGGTTGATGTAGCCAAGAATTCTACTAAGGTTCCGAAGATTACCAGACGTCCATTGAAAATGGCTTCTCTGAAGGATGCTAAAGAAGTGGTTAAGGAAGGTGGATGTACCATTTGGGGTCAACTTCCGGACATTCCCTACAAATCTAACAAGTTTGGTTTAGGTTTTACGTCAGAGGCCCAAAAACCTGTTTGACGTACTAGCGCTGGGGGACCACCATTATGCATCAACAATCATAGTGTCAATGCGTTGGAAGACAATGATAGCAACTGTGACATGGACGAGTGGATTTTTCCAACCATCAGCGGTGGACTCAACAATTGGGAGGCCAAAGATTTTGTTCCTATTACTTTTATTCAAGAGTAATAGTCTTTTTAATTTTCAGACTTATAATATGTAAACAATTTAAACTTTAAAACCTTGTGTCTTACACGAGGCACAATGGTCCATCTGTGAGGTTTGTTACTTCATCTTCATATGTCATTAATAAATCATGGGAAGTTTTTGCATACAAATTTTACGCTCTTTGTTTTCTTTTCTACCTTTTATTTTATAAAAGATAGCTATGCTCTTACACACACTCACATATCGAAATGCAGATCCACATCCACTCGGGATCCCATTGGTAACGATTCTGTTATTTCCAATTTTGACTTTGAAAATCCGATTTACCAATCCGAGGACAAAGGTGAGGAAGATTGTGAGGTACCATGGGAACTTAATAGATTATTACAATAGGAAGAAAGGATAATACAGCCCCACGAAGAGCCGGTTGAAACAATTAACTTAGGTACTGAAGAGGACAAGAAAGAAGTCAAGATAGGTGCCGATCTGGAGCATAGTGTCAAGAAGCGTTTAACTCAGATACTACATGACTATGTTGAGGTCTTTTCCTGGTCATACAAAGATATGCCAAGACTCACCACTGATATTATGGTCCATCGTCTTCCGACAAAAGTAGACTGCCCTCCAGTGAAACAAAAGGTTTGTCATATGCGGCCAAAAATATCAGAAAAAATCAAGACTGAAGTCATGAAGCAGTTCAACACTGGATTCTTAGCTGTCACCTCTTATCCATAATGGGTTTCCAATTTTGTTCCGGTGCCTAAGAAGGACGGTAAGGTATGTATGTGTATGGATTACAGAGATCTGAATAGGGCAAGCCCCAAGGATGATTTCCCGCTTCCCCATATCGATATTTTGGTTGACAACACCATACAGCATAAAGTATTCTCCTTCATGGATGGTTTCTCCGGATACAATCAAATTAAAATGGCACCTGAGGACATGGAGAAAACGACCTTCGTCATACAATGGGGCAATTTCTGTTACAAAGTTATGCCATTTGGGCTGAAGAACATTGGGGCAACCTATCAGCAAGCCATGGTAGCTTTGTTTCATGATATGATCCATCACAAGATAGAGGTCTACATGGATGATATGATAGCTAGATCTCAAATCAAAGAGGAACACCTTGACCACCTGCAGAAGCTATTTGAAATACTGAAGAAATACAAACTAAGGTTGAACCCGAATAAATGCACTTTTGAAGTAAGATCTGGTAAGCTCTTAGGCTTCGTTGTCGGCGGTAAAGGTATTGAAGTAGACCCTGCAAAGGTAAAAGAAATACAAGAAATGCCCACTCCTCGCACTGAGAAAGAAGTTAGGGGATTCTTAGGACGTCTAAACTACATCGCGAGATTCATTTCCCATCTAACCGCTACTTGTGAACCAATCATCAAATTACTGAAGAAGGATCAAGTGGTGAAATGGAATGACGACTACCAGGTTGCCTTTGACAAGATCAAGGAGTACCTTTAAGAGCCTCCAATTTTGATGCCGCCAGTTTAGGGAAGACCTTTGATCATGTACCTAACAGTTTTGGAAAATTCAATGGGGTGTGTGCTGGGGAAGCATGACAAGTCTGGCCGAAAAGAGCATGCAATATACTACATGAGAAAAACTTTTACCTACTGTGAAACCAGATATTCACTGCTCTAGAAAACTTGTTGCACTCTGGCATGGGCTGCTCGTCGGCTAAGACAGTATATGCTGACTCACACTACCTTCTTGATATCCAAAATGGATCCTATTAAATACATATTCGAGAAGACCGCCCTCTCTGGAAGAATAGCAAGATGGCAGATGGTCCTGACCAAATACGACATTTAGTACACTACCCAAAAAGCAATAAAAGGAAGTGTACTAGCTGATCATTTGGCTCATCAGGCTGTGGATGACTATCAATCCATGAATTTCGAATTCCCGGACGAAGACATCATGTTAGTGAATGATTGTGAAGAACTCAGACCGTATGACGGACCTGAACAAGGATCCCGATGGACCATGGTTTTTGACGGAGCTTCCAACGCACTTGAAAATGGCATCGGTGCTGTGATCATATCTCCTGAAGGTTGTCATACTCCGTTCACTGCCAGGTTATATTTCAACTGTACCAATAATATGGCTGAATATAAAGCATGCATTATGGGTCTCAAAGCTGCCATAGATTTGGGGATCAAATCCTTAAGTGTATTTGGAGACTCAGTCTTAGTAATCAATCAAATCAAAGGAGTATGGGACACAAAGCATCCTAATCTCATCCCTTATAAAGAAAATGTGTTGACACTGATCCCACATTTTGAGGAAATTACCTTTGATCTTTCCTATAGACATTTTCTCTGGTTCAGATAAATCGCTCCAAGATTTATTCTGATTCTTTCCAGACCTCTGTTGGTTCAGTTTAAATCTCTCAACGGTTTATCCTAATTCTTTCCCTTAGACATTTTCTCTGGTTTAGATGAATCGCTCCAAGATTTATTCTGATTCTCTCCAGACCTCTGCTGGTTCAGTTTAAATCTCTCAATGGTTTATCCTGATTCTTTCTGGTAGACATTTCCTCTGGTTCAGATAAATCGCTCCAAGATTTATTCTAATTCCTTTCTAGTTGATGTCCAGTTTAGACTTAGTCTAATTTCTGTCAATAATCACCTTTGGATGGAATCTATAAGCCCATCTCCGACAACTCTCTATCATCTTACCAAATGGCATCTTTTAGCCCATTCCCTACATAATCAACCACCACATCATCAAGTGAAAATTTCTGGACACTCTAGTGTTCAACCATCTTCCACCTTCAAGTCACGAATGGCAGATTTGCCAATCTAACTCTTCAGGTGTAAGAAGATTGAACAGGGGCAGCTGTTGTACCCCAAAATTTGCCCTCTCATTTTCTCTAGATTTCTCTCGCATGTGTGATTACAAAAACATGTTTAAAGAAATAAAGCAAATGTAAAATTTTGAAGATGTTAATGTGCCTTTCAATTAGGTTAAAAAAGAAACAAGTTGGATTCGATTTAACAAGTTTCAAACTGGCCATGTGTTTTCCTTCGAAGTAACCCCCTTCGATCCACAAGCTGGGCAGCTTCCTTCGATTTACAAGTTGGGCAACTTCCTTCGATTTACAAGCTAGGCAACTTCCTTCGATTTACAAGCTGGGCAGCCTCTTTCGATTTACAAGCTGGACAACTTCCTTCGATTTACAAGCTGGGCAGCTTCCTTCGATTTACAAGCTTGGAAGCTTCCTTCATTTTACAAGTTGGGTAGCCTCTTTCGATTACAAGCTGGGCAGCTTCCTTCGATTTACAAGCTAGGAAGCCTCTTTCGATTTACCTGTTGGTCAATTAAACCCTTCGAAGCAACATGCTTAGATTACACCTCTAAAATTCTTTAACACTATGGATCATATTTGGTGGATTCGAAGGACCTATAATGGGTCCATTCTAAGAGCACACATTGTTGGAAACGAACGTTGTTGTCGAAGTGATCAAAATGAAAGGGTGAAGTATTCAAGGTGTTTGTTGACTAAAGTCCTCTATAGTGCCAAACCCAAGCAAGCTGTACTGCTATGCAACAGTCCTGCACCAACCTATCATAACACTCCAAAATACTACTGAGCCTGCATTGTCTCAGTCCCATATTTACACAAAAAAAGGGTACATAAGAGCTGCATCAAAGAAAACAGGGGGACAGTATACCCAAATAGTTCAAATGTCATTTGATTTCCCCCCAAAACCACATCAAAGCTCGCCTATAAATAAAAGGTTTCACAACATGTTTAAAGGACGATTTTTTGGCCAGAGGAGAAACCTCCAAAATCTTCTCAAACACAACAAAACTCTCAAGTCCCTTCAACACTTGTGAAATCAAAAAAAAAACCCAGAATCACATTCATCTCCTTCGATTCTGACGAACAAGCACACTTCAGTCTTCTTCGAATCCGGTGGAATGAAGCATCACACTTGCTTTATTTCCTCCTTCGAACCCAACATCCCAGGCCTTGTTTCAGGCCCCTCCATTTGAATCCAGGAAACAACCAGAGCCACCACTCAAGGCCCAGTTCATATTCAAGGTTGAAGCAAGGTCAGTCACTCGTACCCTTGAACCTTTCATTTCATGGCATAGCATGTGACTAACTTTCCCTTTCATTTGAAACATGTACATAATACTTTGTTCTTTTCGTTTCCACTCTCTTAATATATTTTCAGAATGAACCCTTTCGTTTACTTCTTGTTTACCTAAACATTCTTTAAGTATTAAACTATTTGCAAGACAAATAATAGCATGGCCTTAGGTTATGTTGCCATTTTATGTCCCAAACGAAAGAAACAGGAGGAAAAAGACATGTCAGAAGCCTTGGGCTTCCGTGCTAACTTCCAGGCCCAGCCAGAATGCATGTTCATGCTGATGCCAACCCAAATCAAAGAAGGAAACAAGGCAGAGAAGGAAAAATCGAAGGTCATGACTTGCTGATGCCAACCCCAATCGAAGAATGCAACAAGGCAGAAAGGCAGAACCAGAAGGCGCACCCTGCTGATTTCCAATGCCCAATGGAAGGCCATGACCTGCTGGTGCCAATGCCCAATCGAAGGCCATGACCTGCTGGTGCCAACTCCCACTCGAAGAAGGCCAACAGAAGCAGAATCGAAGGCTTCTTCCCCCCCCCCCCCCCAATTGAAGGAGCTCTTTTGTTACTTCTTTTTATTTTATTTTTTGCCTTTACATTTTTCTTGCCTTTCAATATGATTGTAATAGTGTAGGATTTTTCTTTTCTGCATTTTTATTGCTTTATACAAATGGTAGTAAATTGGATGTATGGAAAGATGAAACCAACAAGTAGACAACCCCTAATCAAGACAAAATGCATGCAAATCAAACACACTTTGCACACATGCACCCTTAGGGTAATCTCGCTTGTTGCCTCGAAAAAATAGTCATGTCCCTCGAACATGGGCGTTTTAGCAAAGAACCTCGACAAAAGATCGTAGTCCCTCGACGAACCTCAATGTTACCTTCGATAAACGATTTAGTCTCTAAACGAAATTACTAAAACGTCTCATAGGTTTCCTTCTATGACTATACAAACATCCCACGACCGTCCCTTCACATCCAATGATGGAGCTCCTTAACAAAACAATGGTAAAATAGCAACATCTAAAGGAGGAGGAAAAGAACATTTAAGACCTTTTGAGTAGGTAGGTTGCTCCTAGTTGCTCGCTTTCTCACAAGAAAAACATTTTATACACCAACACTCTCATTTTGAAACATTTTCAAAATACAATACTTTGTACGCGTTCTTATAGAAACGAGAGCCATTACAAAGACACCTTTTCAAAATCACTTTCAAAAACACATCCCAGAAACACCTCTTTGAACTATTTTTCAAACAACACTTCGTACGCGTTCTTATAGAAACGAGAACCATTACGAAGACGTTTTCAAAATAATTTCAAAACCCACACCACAAGCACATTTTCAAACAAAATCAAGTGATCTAGCAAGCAAGTAAGAGCCTGTAGATAACTACGGATGAAAAGGGTGCTAACACCTTCCCTTTTCATAACCTACCCCCTGAACTCAAGAAAATATCTAGAAAGGTCTTTCCTATTCTTTTCAGCCTTTCTTTATTGGATAAAAGAAAAGTCGGTGGCGACTCTTGCTATCCGCAACAATTGCGATAAAATGCAAAACACCCAAGTCAGTTTTCCCACCGCGTTACAGAACTGGCGACTCTGCTGGGGAATTACTTAAAAGTGGGGTTACCTTAGGGCTAGATCACCTTTACTTGCTTTCTTTGTTTGACTTGCATGCTTTACATTACGGTTCCTTGCTTGGGCTTGCTTTGATCCTCTACCCGGATCTGGGACACCTTTTAGGTAAGTAGAAATAGATTGTAGAAACTGTACGGCATAGACTGACACGGTCGAAGCAATGGCTATGTTAGTGTGACGCATTGTTGGTACCGGTATCCCTTGTGTTGAATCGAGGAGAATACGGGGCTGCTGAGCAGCGTCATAAAGCACTAACTGACCTTAGAACCTTAATTGAACAAACTTGGCCAATTAGGACGTAGTGAGATAACCAATTTCGGTGGAAAGTTGAAAATTGGGTGATACTCGATGCTACACTCATTGAGGCTGGACTTTTGGGATATCTCGGCCGCAAGAAAAGATTGATTATGTTGAGACAATGCCTAAAAGAAAGGTCAGTGATATTGATATCCCTTAGAATCCGATTACTATTAACCAGGACAGGTTGAGCCAACTAAACTTTAAGAGGGTACTTACCTACAAACTCCATGCAAGCCAAAACCTAAGGACTTGTCTGCTTTGTGTGTATATGATTATTTGTATATAAACTTGCTTACTTTTCATACTTGTACATAACATCATGACTTCATACCATAGCATTTTTGATAACCATTTCAAGGATCTCAAGGGTCTATGATGCAGGGTCACGTTGAACCAGACGTCTATCAAGGGGCAAGAGGATTTATTTTCCTATAAACAGACACTGTCAAAGATCAAGTACAACAAACTTGAGTTAAGGGCTATGACCCACTTGACATGGTGAGCTTAATTCTCGTGGAAGGACATCCACCGATACAAAGTTATCCAATCAAAGTTGTTGATCAAAGTTCAACTTCTAACATTTTCTTATGTTTACCCTGCGAGATCCTTAAAAACATGCATCCAAATATCATGCATCATATCATGACATGTTTCTCCCACACAGACTTCCTTATCTTCCTATTGTTTATTTCAGTAGAGATGGCCCTAGAAAAGACAATTAAGAGCATTCAGATTCAAAACTCTCAACTTCAAGAGATGTTCTTGAAACTATCCAAGGGACAAGAAGAGGTGAAGGTTCTCCTCAATAGGGGCATGATCATGGGAAATACTGGGGACGACAGAGATGACCAGTTGGAGCGGCTACAAAGCGAGATAGCCATAATGAAGGTCTAAATGATGGGACAACTGGTGGGCCAGATGGCTCTCATCCAAAACTTAGCTTAGGGAAAAGAAGAGCTAAGGATCCTCGTCAATAAACTTCATCAAGACAGTTGCAACCAAGTGAAACAAACCGTCGAGATTGGGGATCAAGTAACCATTCAGCCTCCCATGAGACAAGGGGCCAGTTTGGTGGAGAGTAGATTGTTCCAAATTGTTGCCACGTCTCGAGTCTGACAACAACCTTTCCAACAACAACAATGGAATCAGCGTAAGGAGGTCGCACCTAAGAGACAATTTACCAGGATATGCATGTTGCTAACTCAGGTGCTACAACACATGTTAAAGGCAGGGCTGATTACACTAAAGGCTCCTCCCAGGAATCCTAACACTGTCGCTCCTAGTTACCATCCCAAAGAGATATGTGCATACCATTCTGATAGTCCTGGGCATGACACGAACAATTGTTGGGCTCATAAGAATAGGATCAGGACCTAATCGACGAAGGCGTTTTGGAATTTACACAAGACGATCAACTGGAAATCTTCTATCACCAATCTAGGGCATCCATATGAAGTGATGATCTGGGCGAGGAAATTTTCTGTTTATTCGAATTTTCAGTTGTCATTCCTTTGTTTATTCAAACACTTATATTTATGTCAGACTTTGATTACTCTCATTAATGCATCACATATGTTTGTCTTGAATTAATCTATTCATTTTCACTCTATTTAAAACTATGTTTTTTTACTCCCTTTATGATATTCAACTCTTGTTTTTTTTTAAAAAATTTCCAAGCCTTTAGAGGGAGGATGACAAAAACAATGCCATAATCTCATACAATATGCTTTTGGACAGACCTTGGTGACGATATACACCTGTTCTTTCAAATCATAAACACTGGAGTTATAAGGAGGATAATCCCTAGTCAACCCCTTTGAGCCAAAGAAGTAGGAATTTTCTTTTTCACACAAAATGAAACCTTCAATCAATACCTGGGGAAGGGTAGTCTCTCAGTTAATTCAAATGCGCGTTCAGTTGCAAACTTTCACTTTGTATACAATGAGTGATATCAAAAACATTCCTCTGGAATCAAAAGACAGTGATGGTTCCCTATCACATAGGCAGTCGCCATCTCAAAAGAAAAGCCCACTAAGTCAAAACCTACGAAGAAGACTTAAGGAAATCTGGGGCATCACGCTGACTGTAATCTCAAAACAAGAAAAGTCACACAAAAATTAGGGATAACAAATCAAAAGAAAGAGGTCACTACAAATCCTCAACAACATGAAAAATTTGCAAGAAATGACTGCCTTCTGATATACTTAACTTGTCTGAACCATCACTAAGATGTCATTCCAGACTCAATTAGAGTTCGAACGCATAATTAACTGAGTTTAGGACTGAAGAACATCACGAAGAAAGGGTGGGTACAAATACACTTTGAGCCTTATCCTTTGTTTCTTAAACCGTGAACCAAGCCACATTACAATCCTTCAAAAGTCCTAATTGAAGCATGGGTTAGTTTGAAAGCATACTGTTACAAAAGGTATCCTGACTCCTGTAAGGCTTTACTCTAAATCCTGAGTTGAATTTTCTTAAAAAACATCTTGATAAAATTGCATTTTCAAAATTTCAAGACAAGCATAAACTTTGCATTATTTGAATATCGCCGTTTGCATATGGCTATTTGTTTGACAACAGAGAAATTCACACAACGAATATCCGATGAACGAAAGATCTCTCAGTGAACAAAATCACTTCAAGTGAGATGACACTTCCAATGACAAATCTCCTATCAACAAGGGGGCATGACATGTCACTATCCCGCACACCTGGGGCTGTCCAGTCAAGATTCCAAGAAATCTCTCAAAAAGTGCAGAATAACCAGGGGCAGGTCTCCATCTAAATCACTTGGGGCATTGAACGTAAATCCCAACAAAGGGTTACGTACAGTCAATTAGTTCCTGGAAGTGCCATAAACACTTGCTACTAGGGGTAGTGACAAATATCCCTAAAATCCTTCTCATAGAATGACTCCCAGCCAGAGTTTCAATCTCTAAAAACTTATCCCCAACTGAGTCGACCTCAAGAATCTTCGAGGATTTCTGTCAAAAGAAGACACCTCTCCAACAGGTTGGCAACAGGGTTTATTTCCCCAACAAACGGCGGGATTCCCCAACTTATGTTTTCCTCTCCGACTACTACAAATCAAAGGACCACAACTACTCTTCCCCAGTAGACTACTCTACAATCCACAGCAAGTTACTATGAAGCCTGGATCCGACCAGATATCAGTTCAACTTCGTCCATCAAGAGATGACTCCCCAGTAGAGCAACGGACAACGGAGAATCCTGAACTCTTTTCCCCAGATAGGAATCAACACTCTCCACAAAGTTTTTAATATTCCCCAACAGAGTTCTCCTCAAACAATAAAACAGGATTCCCCAGCGGAAACATTCTAAGCAAGGTTTGAGGATGTGCATGCACTTCATCCCCAATGGCCGTTCGGGATTCAGCTTCCCAAAAATCCCCAGCACTTGTGAAGGATTTATTTTCCAAGACAAAATTACATTCCAACAACCTTTTCATGCATCATACTACATACATGATAAGCGCGTATAGCATAAACGCATACAACATAATCTCATTTATTTTGAGAACATTATTACACCATGCATTTCATACATCATGACATTGCATACAACTAGCTCTTTTCCTTTTCAGGAAAGATCAATCAACAGAAAATTATCATCAACAAATTTTCAACAAAGATAAGAAAACTATCTATGAACAAATCAATGGTAGATCCATTCCCGAAACAGGATAGGGTGACTATCTACATGACGAATGCTCCCTTCAGACCTCTACTGGTTTAGTTTAAATCTCTCAATAGTTTATCCTGATTCTTTCCTGTAGACATTTTCTCTGGTTCAGATAAGTCGCTCCAAGATTTATTCTGATTCTTTCGGGTTAAAGAAAATTCAAGACCTCTACTAGTTCAGTTTAAATCTCTCAATGGTTTATCCTGATTCTTTCTTGTAGACATTTTCTCTGGTTCAGATAAGTCGCTCCAAGATTTATTCTGATTCTTTCCAGTTAAAGAAAATTCAAGACCTCTACTGGTTTAGTTTAGATCTCTCAACGGTTTATCCTAATTCTTTCCGATAGGCATTTTCTCTGGTTCAGATAAATCGCTCCAAGATTTATTCTGATTCTTTCCAGTTACAGAAAATTCAAGACCTCTACTGGTTCAGTTTAAATCTCTCAATGGTTTATCCTAATTCTTTCCTGTAGACATTTTCTCTGGTTCAGATAAATCACTCCAAGATTTATTATGATTCTTTCCAGACCTCTGCTGGTTTAGTTTAAATCTCTCAATGGTTTGTCCTGATTCTTTGTCGTAGACATTTTCTCTGGTTTAGATAAATCGCTCCAAGATTTATTCTAATTCTTTCCAGACCTCTGCTGGTTCAGTTTAAATCTATCAACGGTTTATCCTGATTCGTTCCCATAGACATTTTCTCTGGTTCAGATAAATCGCTCCAAGATTTATTCTGATTCTCTCCAGTCCTCTGCTGGTTCAACTTAAATCTCTCAATGGTTTATCCTGATTCTTTATGGTAGAAATTTCCTCTGGTTCAGATAAATCGCTCCAAGATTTATTCTGATTCCTTTCCAGTTGAAGTCCAGTTTAGACTTAGTCTAATTTTTGTCAACAATCACCTTTGGATGGCATCTATAAGCCCATCTCCGATAACTCTCTATCATCTTACCAAATGACATCTTTAAGCCCATTCCCTACATAATCAACCACCACATCATCAAGTACAAATTTCTGGGCACTCTAGTGTTCAATCACCTTCCACCTTCAAGTCATGAATGGAAGATTTTCCAATCTAACTCTTCAAGTTTAAGAAGATTGAATAGGGGCAGTTGTTGTACCCCAAAATTTTCCCTCTCATTGTCTCAATATTTCTCTAGCATGTGTGATTACAAAAACATGTTTAAAGAAATAAATAAAATGTAAAATTTTGAAGATGTTAATGTGCCTTTCGATTAGGTAAAAAAAGAAACAAGTTGGCTTCGATTTAACAAGTTTCAAACTGGCCATGTGTTTTCCTTCGAAGTAACCCCCTTCGATCCACAAGCTTGGCCGCTTCCTTCGATTTACAAGCTGGGCAGCCTCTTTCAATTTACAAGATGGGAAGCTTCCTTCGATTTACAAGCTGGGCAGCTTCCTTCGATTTATAAGTTGGACAACTTCCTTCGATTTACAAGCCAGGCAGCCTCTTTCAATTTACAAGCTGGGCAGCTTCTTTCAATTTACAAGCTGGGCAGCCTCTTTCAATTTACCTATTGGGCAATTAAACCCTTCAAAGCAACGTACTTAGATTACAACTCTAAAACTCTTCAACACTATGGATCATAATTGGTGGATTCGAAGGACCTATAATGGGTCCATTCGAAGAGCACACATTGTTGGAAACGAACATTGTTGTCGAAGTGATCAAAACAAAAGGGTGAAGTATTCAAGGTGTTTGTTGACCAAAGTCCTCTATACTGCCAAACCCAAGCCAGTTGTACTGCTATGAAATATTCCTGCACCAACCTATCACAACACTCCAAAATACTACTGAGCATGCATTGTCTCAGTCCCATACTTACACAAAAAAAGGGTACATAAGAGCTGCATCGAAGAAAACAGGGGGACATTAGACCCAAACAGTTCAAATGTCATTTGATTTCCCCCCAAAACCACATCAAATCTCGCCTATAAATAAAAGGCTTCACAACATGTTTAAAGGAGGATTTTTTGGCCAGAGGAACGAAACCTCCAAAATCTTCTCAAACACAACAAAACGCTCAAGTCCCTTCAACACTTGTGAAATCAAAAAAAAACTAGAATAACATTCATCTGCTTCGATTCTAAAGAATAAGCACACTTCAGTCTCCTTTGAATCCAATGGAAAGAAGCATCACACTTTATTTCTTTCCTCCTTCGAATCCAGCATCCCAGGCCTTGTTTCAGGCCCCTTCCTTCGAATCCAGGAAACACCCAGAGCCATCACTCAATGCCCAGTTCATATTCAAGGTTGAAGCAGGGTAAGTCACTCTTACCCTTAAACCTTTCGTTTCATGGAATAGCATATAAGTAACTTTCCCTTTCGTTTGAAACATGTACATAATACTTTTCTTTTCGTTTCCACTCTCTTAATATATTTTCAGAACTAACCCTTTCGTTTGCTTCTTGTTTACCTAAACATGCTTTAAGTATTAAACTGTTTGCAAGACAAATACTAGCATGGCCTTAGGCCATGTTTCCATTTTATATTCCAAACGAAAGAAACAGGAGGAAAAAGACATGAAAAAAAGACTTGTGCTTCCATGCTAACTTTCAGGCCCAGCCAGAATGCATGTTCATGCTGATGCCAACCCCAATCGAAGAAGGCAACAAGGAAGAGAAGGCAGAATCGAAGGCCATGACTTACTGATGACAACCCCAATTGAAGAAGGCAGCAAGGTAGATAGGCAGAACCAAAAGGCGCGCCATGCTGACTTCCAATGCCCAATCGAAGGCCATGACCTGCTAGTGCCAATGCCCAATCGAAGGCCATGACTTACTGGTGCCAACTCCCAATCGAAGAAGGCTAACAGAAACAGAATCGAAGGCTGCTTCCCCCCAATCGAAGGAGCTCTTTTGTTACTTCTTTTTATTTTATATTTTGCCTTTACATTTTTCTTGCTTTTCAATATGGTTGTAATAGTGTTGGATTTTTATTTTCTGCATTTTTATTGCTTTATACAAATGCTAGTAAATAGGACGTATGGAAAGATAAAACCAATAAGCAGACAATCCCTAATGAAGACAAAATGCATGCAAATCAAACACACTTTGCACACATGCACCCTTAGGGTAATCTCACTTGTTGCCTCTTAAAAATAGTCATGTCCCTCAAACATGGGCTTTTTAGCAAAGACCCTCGATAAAAGACCGTAGTCCCTCGATGACCCTCAATGTTGCCTTTGGTAAACGATCTAGTCCCTAAACGACATTGCTAAAATGTCCCATAGGTTGCCTTCTATGACTATACAAACGTCCCACGCTTGTCCCATCATATCCAACGATGGGGCTTCTTACCAAAACAATGGTAAGATAGCAACATCTAAAGGAGGAGGAAAAGAACATTTAAGACCTTTTGAGTAGGTAGGTTGCTCCTAGTTGCTCGCTTGCTCACAAGAAAAAAAATTTATACACCAACACTCTCATTTTAAAACATTTTCAAAAGACAACACTTTGTACGCGTTCTTATAGAAACAAGAGCCATTACAAAGACAACTTTTCAAAATAACTTTCAAAAACACATCCCATAAACACCTCTTTAAACTATTTTCCAAACAACACTTCGTACGCGTTCTTATGGAAACGAGAACCATTACAAAGATGTTTTCAAAGTACTTTCAAAACCCACACCACAAGCACATTTTCAAATAAAAGCAAGTGATCTAGCAAGCAACTAAGAGCCCGTAGATAACTACGGATGAAAAGGGTTCTAACACCTTCCCTTTTCATAACCTACCCCCCGAACTCAAGAAAATATCTCGAAAGGTCTTTCCTGTTCTTTTCAGCCTTTCTTTATTGGATAAAAGAAAATTCGGTGGCGACTCTTGCTATCCGCAATAATTGTGATACAACGCAAAACACCCAAGTCAGTTCTCCCACCGTGTTAGGGATTTAAAGCGTATAACTATGTCCCGTTGGATCACTTTACAACCAACCTTTAGTATCAATTATCAAACTCAAACAATACTAATCAATCCAATCAGCTTCAGACAAATCAACAAGTGGATGAGACACTCAGAGACATAAAGGATATAGCAGAATGGGAAACCCATGTGATTATTTCATATAGTTGTCTTTCTTTGTATTAGTTTTCATTCTTACAACGGAATTCTCTTACTAGGATGTTCGTCTCTTTGTACAAAAATGCTTATTCAAGTTAATAAAAAGTTATTCCTTTAAAAGTGCAAAACTATCTGTTTTTTTTACTTTCCTTTTTTGTTTGCAAAAACGTCCAGTGATTATTTTTGAACATATGCATTTGAATGTAATTAATGTTTACAAATGTATGCATGAAAAAGGAAAAGAAAAGAGTAATACAATTACTAATGGCTTTAAGAAACATGATAATATCTATAGGCCATTCCATAAAATCCCTGCAGGTACTTTCTCCAACAGGAGCAGAGGCAGAGACATCCTGCTACAGGACCACTGTCATATCTCCAGAATTCAGCCTAATGTTAACAGGTACTCTCATATCCCCTACCGAGCAAAATTTCCAATTACCGGTCCAAATATTCCCCAGTGAAAATTGTCGAGCTTCTCAAGATTCCCCAATAGGATTTCACAAAATCCCCAAACAATGCACATAATTTCCCTTCCCCAACAAAGTTTATTTCTATAAAAGCGGAAACCAATCTATCAACACTTCAACTCCAGCAAGTTATGAAGACTTACACTCCTCTTTCCCAGCAGCAATCAGGGATTTATTTTCTCCAGTCCAGCAACACTGCAGTAGAACAACTAATATGTTCATATATTGCATTCACACATCATAGCATCGACAACATAAATGTATATATCACAATCTCATTTATTTTTAGAAACATCATTACTCCATGCATTTTGTTGTACCCCAAAATTTTCCCTCTCATTTATCAAGTATTTTCACACAAGGTCTCATTTGGTTCAAGACTGCACAACGATTGATCAGCTTAAGACACCTCCTTAAGCATTGATTACTAAAATTAGGTTTTGAGATTTCACAAGTATATTTGAACTTTCAATGCCTCATATGACTTTAATGGATCCCTATGGACCCCCAAAATTACTCATGACAAGTTTCAAGCCTTGGATCACATTTTTACTCAGTCAATTAAGCAGTTGACCTAAAAATCAACTGTATTGGGGAAAAAGTCAACTGTGGCCAATTTATAGTCAAACTTCATAATTTTTTATCCACATCAACATTATAAACTCATATGTATCATTTGATCAAGTTTGGACCATAATTCCTCAAGAAATTTGATCAAATCATCAAAAGGGCAAAATGGTCAAAATTAGGGTTTTGATTGAGAAATGACAATTTCTGATTTTTAACCTAGCAAATGGTTAATTGGTTTGAGGCACAATCTCAAGAGTACAATTGCATCATTTTGACCTAATGGCATGACTCAAAACATTGCTCAAGATCATTGGATTGATAGTTGATTTTCAGTCAACTGATCAAAAGTCATCTGTATACTGAAAAGTCAAACTTTGACTTTTTGGTCTAAATCAAGTGTCAAAAATCACAATTCATCAAAACATGTCAAAATATTAAAATTATTCATCAAGAAATCAAAAAGTCAAGATTTCATTTTGAAAAGTCAAAGTTTTCAAACTTAGAAATTTTTATAAGTGTTAAAAACATCATGTTTTTTCACAACTTTGAGCCAATTTTTCACCATAACGCAAGATGATTCAAGGAAAATTTTCAACATGAAAGTTGTAGATATCAATGAGATCTAAAACATTGCTTTACATAACTCTTCCTAGAAATTCTTGGATTTTAAGTTATAAATTCATGAAGTCATGGCATTTTTGAATAAAACACTTAGAGAAATTTTCATCAATTTTGGTCAGGTTTTTATCCCAACTTCTCGGCCAATTTTCATCAAGTTCCAGTTTGATTTTACAAAAGTGGTCAACATGGAAGTTGTATAGGGTTTTTCAAGCTTTCCAAAACATCCAAGAGCATGAATTTATCATATTTTAGCTAGGAGATTCAAGGGCATGAAGTTGAGCATCCATTATTGAATTGCAAGTCATTTTAGTCACTAGAACTCTACATATCTTGCAAGTTCTGCCCAAACATCTAAGCACCTCACATATATCACCTAGAATTTGTTCAAACTCAAGAACAAGCTTCTATAACACCTATGTTTTTTGTAAGTTCAAGAACGGTCAAGACAACAACTCAAGCCCAGAGTATAAAATCCAGCTCCAACGTAAGTTTCTTGACATTAATTCTTCATTTTAAGCATCATTAGTGATTTATTTTTGAAGAAAAAATGTAGTAACCATTGCCCTTGAAGATAACCATTTGTTTGTCTTCCATTCTTTTCATTTATGTTTTGAGAACTAACCCATGTATGCAACAAAACAATGTTGAAGTAAAAAATGACAGTATGAGTCGACACATACCTATATGAGTCGATTCATCTTAGTGAAAAATGATAGTATGAGTCGACACATAGCCTTATGAGTCGATACATACTTCTATACATGCCTAAAACAGAAGGAAAAAAGTGTGTATGAATTGACACAAAGCATGTATGAGTCGACACATACCATTATGTGTTGACTCATACTGAGTTGATTTGGCAATACAGGGGCAAGGAAAGTTATGTGTCGATGCATAGGAGCTTGTGTCGACACATAATAGTTCAAAATGCAATTTTTCCTTCTTTTTACACTGTTTTTACATTTCCTTCATTGTTATTCGATATGGTTGTAATATTTAAGTTCATATTTCATCCCCATTTGTAAATTGTACCCCCATCCCCTAAACAACGTAATAGCGTAAGACTTTATTTTCTGTAATTTAAATGCTTTATATACAAATGCTAGTAACTAGGGTTTGGTATGGAAAGACTAAAACCAACAAATAGCAAACCCTAATCAAATAAAAACCAAGCATTAAAATCAATCCACTTGCACACAAACACCCCTAGGGTAAATCCACTTGGTTGCTTTACAAAATGGCAATATTATGCATGTGAGGTATCTTAGCAAAAACAAGTAAAATACAAGATCATAGTCCCTCGATGACGCTATCTATGTTGCCTTTAAAAATGATCTTAGTCCCTAAATAAGAATGCTAAGATATCTTAAAACATTGATAATCATCGCTATACGATGACCCTTGTCCGTCCCTTTTACATCCAAAGATAGGGTTACTTACCAAATCAATGGTAAGATAACAATGTCAAAGGAAAGAGGAAATGAACATGAAAGACTTTTAAGTAGGTAGATTACTCCTAGTTGCTTGCTCAAATTCAAAACCAAAACATCCTTGTTATTTTCAAAACAAACACTAACACTTTCAAAAACATCTTTCAAACTTGAAAACATTTTCAAAATATCAAACACTTTGTATACATTCTTACGAACGAGAATCATTACAAAGTTTGCCTAGACAAAGGCCTCTTTATAAAATACTTTAAAAAACTACACAAACACATTTTTAAACAAAAGCAAGTGATCTAAAAAGTAACTAAGAGCCCATGGAAAACCATGGATGAAAAGGGTGCTAATACCTTCCCTTTTCATAATATACCCCCCGAACTCAAGAAAACATCTCAAAGGTCTTTCCTGTGCTTTTTCACCTTTCCTTTTGGATAAAAGAGAAGTCGGTGGTGACTCTTGCTAACTGTAACATTTGCTATCAAACACAAAACACCCAAGTCAGTTCTCCCACCGTATCATAGAACTGGCGACTCTGCTGGGGAGAAATTCTAAAAGTGGGGTTACCTTAGGGCTATATCACATTTACTTGCTTTCATTGTTTGACTTGTTTGCTTTACATTTTGGTTCTTTGTTTGGGTTTGAACCCTATACCCGGATTTGGAATACTTTATAGGTAAGTAGAAATACGTTGTGGAAACTATGCAGGGTATACCGACATGGTCTAAGCAATAGCTACGTTAGTGTGACAAATTTGTGGGTATCTATAGCCCTTGAGTAGTCAAGGAGAATACAGGGCCGCTGAGTGATGTCATGAAGCACTAATGAACTTTTAGAACCTTTACTTGACCAACTTGGCCATTAGGACGTAGTGAGATGACCGACTTTGGTGCAGTCCAAAGTTGGTAGATACTTGATACTACACTCATTGAGGTTTGGTTTTTTGGGATATTTCGATCGCCATTAAAGAGGCTTAGGCTGAAACAATGCCCAAGGAAATAAACCAGTGATATTGAGTTCCTTAGAACCTGGTTACTATTGCTAGGACAGGTTTGAGCTAACTAAACTTTAAGAGGATACTTACCTATGAGACTCCATGCAAGCCTAAACCTAAGGACTTGTTTGCTTTGTTTGTATATATATACTAGTATATAACATCATAAACATCATAACATCATACTCATATTCACTAACCATTTCAAGGATCTTGGGATTTATCTTTGTTTGGTTTTGTAGGACATGGATTATATTCGCAGGAAAACCATTCAAGTCAACCTTGTAAGGATCCATCCTCAACTTAAAGAGCTAGCATCAAGAATTCCTAAAAACTCTCCATTCACCGAAAGACATGGTCGCCTACTAAACTTGGTTACCTCCAACACTGATGAGGATATGATGAAGGTGCTCTTTCAGTTCTTTGATCCTTTACACCATTGCTTCACATTTCCCAATTATCAACTTGTGCCAACTTTGGAAGAATTCTCCCAACTCTTGAGGATTCTCTTTCTCAATCAACTACCTTTTAACGGTACGGAAAGAGATCCAAAGCTAGAAGAGTTTGCTCAAGCTCTACACTTGCAACCATCTGATATCACAACTAATTGGGAAATAAGGAGTGGTGTCAAGGGTTTCCTAGCAAAGTTCTTATTTGAGAAAGCCCAAAACTGTTGGAACTCTTTGGATTTGCAAGCTTTTGAGGAAATTGTGGCTCTCCTCATCTATGGGATGGTTTTGTTTCCAAATCCTAACCAACTCATAGATGTGAACACCGTCAAAATCTTCATGTCTCGTAACCCGGTGCCTACTTTGCTAGGGAACATCCTACATTCTTTTCACACTCGCACTATGAGGAAAAGAGGTATCCTTATGTGTTGTACTCCTCTTTTGGTAAGATGGTTTATTTCGAATCTTCCTCAATCTGTAATGAAGAACGATCAAGGTTCAAGGTGGTCACATAGATTGATGACACTCAAACATTCAGACATTCATTGGTGTTCCTGATCTATAGAGAATGTTACTATTGTCGACCGTTGTGGAGAATTCCCTAATGTCCCTTTACTTGGAATTAGGGGAGATATTACCTACAACCCCTTCTTAGCCTTAAGACAATTTTGTTATGCCCGAAGGGATGGCCCACATGAGATGCTTATTCAAGGTTTGGTATTTAACTACGAGAACCACGATCAAGGTCACCGCTAGAGATTTATCCGAGCTTGGAGGATGTTGAACAAGGTAGATAGAAAGACATTGGGGAATAAGAATTTCATCCCTCTTGAGCCTTACCTCAAATGGGTACGAGCTCGTGCTCAAAGTCTTATAATGACTTACCCCTTCATTCTCCCGGTTATCATAGAGCCTGTTGTGGAAGGAGATGTTCCATACACTATCCTACATATTAACATGCCCACCTATCTTGAAGACTTACAAAGGGATTAGCTACAACTTAAGGGGGAGCGAGACACTTTCGAGGCCCAATTCTACGCCAGCGAGAAGAAGGTTTTGGAACTCACTAAGCAACTTCATGAGGAGTGGAGCCTGAACGCCTACATCGCACCAAAGAGGATGCGTACAACTTTTTTATCTTAGAGTTTTTGTATTTCTTTGTAAGCCCAAAAGAGGCATGATGTACTCAAGCTTTGATTTATTAATATAACGTGTGTTTCTTTTTGGTCTAAAGCAAACTTAAATCTCTATTTTCCTTGAAATAATTGCATATGCATTTACCATTCATCATAACATAAACATGTTTCTTACAACAAGTCTCCTCATATTTCTACTATTTATTTCAGTAAGATGGATCTCGAGCAGACAGTAAAAGACCTCCAGGTGCAGAATGCTCAATTTTAACAAATGTTCTTGACTCTAGCCAAAGGAAAAGAGGATTTGAAATTTTTCCAGTTGAAGAAAAGAAGAAGAAAGCAAAGAAAGTAACCGAAGTTCTGAATATGGGAAGAAGATTCCAAGGACAAGCCAGGCGGTCCCTATACTTTGCAACGTCATCTGGTGAAAAGGATAATCAAGAGGGGAAAGGCAAGGAAGCGGCTGCCCAGCCAGAATCTGAAGAGGAAGAAGAAGAAGTCTACTCTGAAGAGCAATATCCTCCGACTGACGACAAATACAAACATCTGGAAGAATGTCTAAGTGCAATGGAAATTCAAAAAGTGCCTGGGATGGACTTTGAAGAGCTGGGTTTAGTGTCTGGGATTGTTATTCCACCAAAATTCAAGGAACCGGTATTTTCTAAGTACGATGGGGTTTCGTGTCCCAAGATGCATCTCCGGTCTTATGTGAGGAAGATACAACCTCACACTACTGACAGAGATTTGTGGGTCCACTTCTTTCAAGACAGTCTATCCGGGACTCGGCTAGATTGGTTCTATCAACTAGAAAGGGCCAATATTCATAATTGGGAAGACCTTGCCACTGCTTTCTATAAACAATATCAGTACAACACAGATCTTTCTCCCACCCGTACTCAACTCCAGAGTATGGCTATGGTTTCAAGTGAAGGTTTCAAAGACTACGCTCAGAAATAGAGGGACTTAGAAGGAAGAGTCCAGCCTCCCCTATCCGAAAGAGAATTAGTAGACATGTTTCTGGGTACCTTGTCCGGTTCTTTCTTCAATCATCTAATTGGAAGCTCTTCAGCAGGCTTCACTGAATTAATTTTGATCGGAGAAAGAGTGGAAGCTGGGATTAAGAGTGGGAAGATCCAAAAAAACGCACCCTCCACTACTGTAAGAAAACAATTTATTGGGAAGAAAGAAGTTAATGTTGTGTATCCTCAAAGGAATCAAGAAAGAACTGAACACCGTCCAATTGTGGGGGTTGTCATGATCCCTAAGCGTGCACCTACTCAACAAAGGAGCAACCAACCTAGAACAGAAAGACCGGTAAGACAATTTACCCGGATTAATATAACACTATCTCAAGTCCTGCCACATTTGTTGAGATCTAATCTGGTAACTTTGAAAGAAGCTCCAAAGAATCCCAACACAACCTCTCCTCATTACCATCCTAATACTCGATGTGCTTACCATTCAGAAAGTCCAGGCCATGATACCAACAACTGTTGGGCTTTGAAAAACAAGGTGTAGGACCTTATTGAAGCCAAAGAAATTGAATTCGATGCTCCTGAGATCTCAAATGTTATCACCGCTCCTATGCCCAAGCATGGTCGTGATGTTAACGCTGTTGAAGATGATATGTTTGTTACTTTTGTTGATGAACTTATTACTCCTCTCCCGACCATCAAGAGGAACCTATTGAGGGCCGGTTTATTTCTGGGTCGTGACAAAAGCTGCCACTTCTGTTTATCCCTACCAACTGATTGTCATTTATTAAAAGCAGGTGTTCAACGCCTAATGGATGACAAAGAGATTTTGTTTGAAAAGACTCTCGTTCCAACCATTTCTTACAATGATATTTCAATAGTAACCATTTCCACCAATACTTCCAGGGTCTCCACCAAAAGACCCGTTAGGATTACATCTGTTCCTAAAGTAGCTTCACTGATGATTACTATGACTAGACCAATCTCGTACTCATCAGATAAAACTGTCCCATGGAACTATGGAGGCGACGTCTACTATCACGGCGTCAAACAGGATTGGCTGGATGATGAAGACTCAATTTTTGAGAAGGATGACACCGACATCAGCAACATTGCAGGAACCAGCAAGATAACCCGAAGTGGCAGAGTATTCTCTCCCGAGATTGCTCCTCCGAAAACTGTTATTGGTCCTGTGATCATCCCTGCTTATGTTCCTGTTGACACTACTACTACTAATACTACTACTACTACTACAATCCCTATGGTTACCCCTATTGACACTCCTACCACCGAGTCGATCGAGACTCGGGGAAAAGGCATTCTGGTTGAGCCTGTCCGGATGAAGGCGCAATCAGTATCTATCCCTGAGGCCTCCCAAAAGGAGATGGAAGAAATTCTGAAAATTATAAAGAGAAGCGACTACAACGTAGTCGAACAACTAGGGCAGACTCCGTCAAATATTTTCATGTTGGCTTTATTGTTATGCTCTGAGGCTCATGCGAAGGCCTTGGTGAAATTTCTTAAAACTGCCCATGTACCACAAAAAACCTCTACTGATCAAATCCAAGACTGTGTGGCCAGCTTAACCGTGGATAATGGTTTATGCTTTTCTGATGCTGACCTGAAACCTAGGGGGAGGAAGCATAACGAGGCATTGCTTGTCTCTGTCGAATGCAGGGGCACAACTTTGGCCCGTGTCTTGGTTGATACTGGTTCGTCTTTGAATGTGCTGCCTAAGAAGGTTCTTGATAAACTCGACTGTAAAGGTTTGACCTTAAAACCCAACAACATAGTGGTAAGGGCCTTCGACGGTTCAAAAAGAATGGTGCATGGGGAGGTGGACATCTCCATAAAAGTTGGAACCCAAACCTTTGATTCAACTTTTTACGTGATGGACATTCGCCCTTCCTATTCTTTCTTGTTGGGATGACCATAGATTCACAATGCTGGTGCCGTCACCTCTACATTACATCAAATGTTGAAATACCCGACCAAGGGGAAAATCATTATTGTCCATGGAGAAGAGGAATATAAGGTCAATCACTTAAACTCATTCAGATACGTGGAATTGGATGGTGAATTCATTGAAACTCCATTTCAGCATTTTGAGGAAGTCCCACAAACCGTGGCAGTAACCAAGGCTGTTTCTCGAGTCCCAAAGATTACAAGACCTCCGCTAGATATGTCTTCTCTAAAAGATGCCAAGGCAGTGATCGAAGAAGGATCTCAGAAAGTTGTACGTCGTGCTCGTACCGGGGGACCACCTTTGAAGATCAACAACCACAAAGTCAATGCAGTGGAGGATGATGATGAGGACAGTTGTGACCTAGAGGATTGGATTTTCCCAACTGTCAATGGAGGGATCAACAACTGGGAAGCTAAAGATTTTGTCCCAATTACTTTTATCCAACAATAATTGTCTTTAAATTTTTGTCGGACCTGTAATAATTAAACAATTCAGACTTTTAAAACTTTGTGTCTTACCCGAGGCACAACGGTCTATTTGTATGGGTTGTCACCTCATTTTCATATGTCATCAATGAATCATGGACGTTTTTGCATACAAACTTTGTGCTCTTTGTCTTTATTTTTCTACATTTTCATTTCTTTCAAAGATAGTTATTCTCTTACACACACTCACATTCAAAATGCAGATCTATATCCATTCGGGATCCCATGGGTAACGATTCTGCTATGGCCTTCTGTGACTCTAAAAATCTAATCTACCAAGTCGAAGACGAAGGTGAGGAAGATTGTGAAGTGCCAGGGGAAATTTCCAGGTTACTAAAACAAGAAGAAAGGACCATACATCCCCACGAAGAACCAGTGAACACAGTTAACCTAGGTACCCAAGAGGAAAAGAAATAAGTTAAGGTGGGTGCCAATCTGGAACCCAATGTCAAGAAGCATCTGATTAAGTTGCTACACAATTATGTTGAGGTCTTTTCCTGGTCATACGAAGACATGCCAGGACATGATGCTGATATCGTGGTACATCGTCTACCAACAAAAGAAGAATGCCCTCTGGTAAAATAGAAAGTCTGTCGCATGTGACCAGACATGTCAGAGAAGATTAAGGCTAAAGTCGTGAAACAATTCAATGTTAGATTCTTGGTCGTCACCTCCTATCCACAATGGGTCGCCAATTTTGTTCTAGTTCCTAAAAAGGTCGGCAAAGTACGTATGCGAATGGACTACAGATATTTGAATAGGGCAAGCCCTAAGGACGATTTCCCACTCCCCCATATCGATATTTTGGTCGACAACACTGCACAACATAAAGTGTTCTCATTTTTGGACGGTTTCTCAGGCTAGAATCAAATCAAAATGGCCCCTGAGGACATGGAGAAAACAACCTTCATCACACAGTGGGGCATATTCTGTTACAAGGTTATGTCATTTGGGTTGAAGAACGCTGGGGCAACCTATCAGCGTGCCATGGTAGCTCTATTTCACGACATGATACATCACGAAATAGAGGTTTATATGGACGACATGATAGCCAGATCTCAAACTAGAGAGGAACATCTTGACCATTTACAAAAATTGTTTGAGAGGTTAAAGAAATACAAGCTGAGGTTGAACCCGAATAAATGCACATTTGGGGTAAGGTCCGGTAAACTCATAGGCTTTGTCGTCAGCGGTAAAGGTATCGAAGAGGATCCTGCCAAGGTGAAAGAAATACAAGAAATGCCCGCTCCTTGTACTGAGAAGGAAGTCATAGGATTCTTAGGACGGCTAAACTACATTTCTAGATTCATTTCTCACTTAACAGCTACTTATGAACCAATCTTCAAATTACTGAAGAAAAATCAAGTAGTCAAATGGAATGATGAATGCCAATTTGCCTTCGACAAGATCAAAGAGTACCTGCAAGAGCCTAATGTTTTGATGCCACCAGTCGAGGGAAGACCCTTGATCATGTATCTAACTGTTTTGGAAAATTCAATGGGGTGTGTGCTGGGGCAGCATGATGAGTTTGGCCAAAAAGAGCATGTTATTTACTACCTGAGCAAAAAGTTTACCGACTGGGAAACAAGATACTCACTGCTCGAGAAAACTTGTTGTGTTTTGCCATGGGCTGCTCGCTGGCTAAGAAAGTATATGCTGGCCCATACTACCTTATTGATATCCAAGATGGATCTAATAAAATACATCTTTGAGAAACCTTCCCTCTCTGGGAGAATAGCAAGATGGCAGATGATCCTGATGGAATATGACATTTAATACACTACCCAGAAAGCAATAAAGGGCAGTGTGCTAGCCGATCACCTTGCTCATAAAGTTGTGGATGACTATCAGTCCATGAAGTTCGAATTCCCGAATGAAGACATCATGATGGTAAAAAACTGTGAAGAATTCAGACCATATGACGGACCTGAACAAGGATCCCGATGGACCCTGGTTTTTGATGGGGCGTCCAACACACTCGGAAATGGCATAGGTGTTGTACTCATATCCCCTGAAGGATGTCACACTCCCTTCACTGCAAGACTCTGCTTCAAGTGTACAAATAACATGGCAAAATACGAAGCGTTCATTTTTGGTCTCAAAGCTGCCATAGATTTAGGGATCAAGTCCTTAAGTGTATTCAGAGATTCAGCCTTGGTCATCAGTCAGATCAAAGGAGAATGGGATACGAAGCACCCTAACATTATCCCCTACAAAGAACATGTGTTGACATTAATCAGACATTTTGAGGAAATTACCTTCGAGCATTTCCCGCGAGAGGAAAATCAACTAGCAGACGCGCTAGCCACAATGTCATCCATGTTTAAACTCAAGTGCGGTAACGAGGCTCCCAAGATCACCGTTGACCGGATGGATGAACCGACTTATTGTCACGAGATCAATATTGAAGAAGTAGTGGGATGAACTTGGTTCCATGAAGTCAAGAGGTACCTCGAGGCTCAAGAGTATCCGGAAGGAGCTTCAGTTAATGATAAGAAGTTCTTAAGGAGATTCTCTGCTAAGTTCTTCATCAGTAATGGCATCCTCTACAAACGCAACCACGACTATGTATTGCTTCGTTACATAGACAAGGTTGAGGCAGAAAAGATCATGTTTGATCTACATGAAGGCACTTTTGGCACCCATTCTAGTGGGCACACGATGGCTAAGAATATCCTACGGGCAGGGTATTACTGGTCTACCATGGTAGCAGATTGCTATCAACATTCACGAACCTTTCGTAAGTGTCAGATCTATGCTGACAGAGTGCATGTACCTCCAATTCCTCTGAATATCCTGAGTGCTCCTTGGCCATTTGTGATGTGGGGCATCGATATGATTGGAGAAATCAAACCTACAGCTTCTAATGGACACCGCTTCAACTTGGTGGCCATTGACTATTTCACGAAGTGGGTTGAGGAAGCTTCTTTCACTTTCATTACATAGAATGTCGTGGCCCGATTCTTCAAACAAAATCTCATCTGTCGGTACGATATCCTAGAGAGAATCATCACAAACAATGGTACGAATCTCAACAATACTATGATCACCGCATTGTGCGTGCAATTCAAGAACCAGCGCCATAATTCTTCTCCTTACCGACCAAAGATGAATGGTGTTGTTGAAGCCGCAAATAAGAACATCAAAAAGATCGTACAAAAGATGACAGTTACATAGAAGGACTGTCATTAGATGCTACCATTCACTCTCCACGGTTACCGTACCTCAGCATGCACATCGACCGGGGAAACACCTTACTCTCTGGTATACAGTACGGAAGCTGTCTTGCCTATTGAGGTCCAGATCCCTTCTCTGAAAATCATGAAGGATGCAAGGTTGAATGAAGATGATTGGATCCAAACTCGACTTGATCAACTAAACTTGATTGATGAGAAAAGGCTTACTGTTGTCTGTCATGGTCAAATGTATCAAAAACGGATGATCAAGGCCTTTCAACAAAAAGGTTAGACGCCAAGTGTATCAAGTCGGGGATCTGGTGATCAAGCGCATCATACTGCCGCAGGGTGATCCCAGGGGCAAATGGACTCCTGCATGCGAAGGACCGTTTGTGATCAAAAGCATATTTTCTGGTGGAGCAATGATCTTAATCATTATGGATGGAGACGAACTTCCACACCCGGTAAACACAGACATAGTCAAAAGATATTACGCGTAAGAGACCCGCTAGGTTGACACACCTAGGAAAAATAAGGGCATCCTGGCAAACCAAAAAGGTTCATGCAAAAATTAGGGATAAATCAAAAAAAAAATTGTACACCCGGCAAGTTGAAAACTCGAAAGGGCAACTTGGGCAAAAAAGTGTATCCTGGTGGACTGAAAACCCGAAAGGGAGAACCAGGCAAAAGTTAGGGAATTAAAGAGTATGACTATGTCCCGTTGGATCACCTTACAGACAACCTTTAGCTTCGACTGACAAACTCAGTGGTTTTGATCAATCCAATCAACTTCGGACAAGTCAGCAAGTAGACAAGATGCTCAGAGACACGAAGGCTATAGCAGAATGGGAACCCCGTTGGATTATTTCACATAGCTATCTTTTCTTTGTAACAATTTTCATTTTTTACGACGACATTCACTTACTATATGTTCGTCTCATTATACAAAAATTACTTATTAAAGTTAATACAAAGATATCCCTTTGAAAGTACAAAACTTTCTGTTTTTTATTTTTGTGTTTTGTTTACAAAAACGTCCAATGATTTATTTTTGAACATATGCATTTGAACGTGACTACTGTTTATAAATGACCAAAAGGGAACAGAAAATAGAAAGACAATCACTAATGGCTTTAAGAAATAGGATAATATCTTTAGACCATTTCATTAAAATTCCCCCACAGTGTGCAGCTTAATGATATCAAGCTCTCTCACATCCTCGGTGGAACAAAAATTCCAGTTATCACTCCCCAGTAGAAGTCGCCCAATTTCTCAGGGTTCCCCCAACAAGATTTCACAATCAATGCACGGCGTTCCCCTTACAACAGAGTTTATTTCTCGAACAAATAGAAGCTCATGAACTCATCAGCACTTCAAAACATGAAGACTTACACTCCACGTCCCCAACAACAGTCAGGGATTTATTTTCCTTAATCCAAAAGTATTACAACAGCATAGCTTACATACCCATACATCGCATCCATACATCATAAACATCCATGGCACAAATGCATACAACATAATTACATTCATTTGATAGAACATCATTATACAATGCATTTCATACATCAGGATATTGCATACGACTAATCTTTCATCTTTTCAGGAAAGATCAGTCAACAGATGGCTATCATTAATAATTTGCAAAATGTTAGAGATTAATACCTAAAACAAGCCAGGACAATTATCTACACGACCATCTAAAGCAATCCTAAATGAGATTCTTCTCATACATATTTTAGATACAGTTCTGATACGCTCCAGATACAGATGCCATTCTGATACTCTTTCAGATTCAGCTTTCAGATACAGTTCAGATGCGCTCCAGATACGGATGCCATTCTGATACTCATTCAGTTTCAGCTTTCAGATACAGTTCAGATACACTCCAGATACGGATGCCATTCTGATACTCATTCAGATTCAGATTTCATATACAGTTCAGATACGCTCCAGATACGGATGCCATTCTGATACTCATTCAGTTTCATCTTTCAAATACAGTTCAGATACACTCCAGATACGGATGCCATTCTAATACTCATTTAGTTTCAGCTTTCAGATACAATTCAGATACTCTCCGGATACGGATGCCTTTCTAATACTCATTTAGATTCAGTTGTCAGATACAGTTCAGATATGCTCCAGATACGGATGCCATTCTGATACTCATTCAGATTCAGCTTTCGGATACAGTTCAGATACGCTCCAGATACGGATGCCATTCTGATACTCATTAAGTTTCAGCATTCAGATATAAGTCAAATACAATCCATTTACTCAAACCAACACATCCATTATTTCAGTATAAATCAACCGGAGATTTATTCTGGCACTTCTTTCATTCCTGCCAACAATCATTTTTGGATGGCATCTGTAATCCCATCTCCAACAACTTTCCATCAACTCTCCAAATATCATCTTTTAAACCCATTCCCTACACCATTAACCACCACATCATCTAGTGCAAATTTCTGGGCACTCTAGTGTCCAATCATTTTCCACCTTCAAGCCACGAATGACGGATCTGCCAATCTAACTCTTCGGGTTTAAGAAGATTTAACAAGGGAAGTTGTTGTACCCCAAAATTTTCCCTCTCATTTATCAAGTATTTTCCCACAAGGTCTCCTTTGGTTCAAGACTGCACAAGGATTGATTAGCTCAAGACACCTCATTAAGCACTGATGACTGAAATTAGAGTTTGAGATTGCACAAGGATATTTGAACTTTCAATGCCTCATATGACTTTCATGGATCATTATGGACCCCCAGGATTACTCATGACAAGTTTCAAGCCTTGGATAACATTTTTGCTCAGTCAATTGAGCAGTTGACCTAAAAATCAACTGTATTGGGGAAAAAGTCAATTGTGGCCAATTTACAGTCAAACTTCATAAATTTTTATCCACATCAACATTATAACTCATATGTATCCTTTGATCAAGTTTGGACCACAATTCCTCAAGAAATTTGATCAAATCATCAAAAGGGCAAAATGGTCAAAATTAGGGTTTTGATTGAGAAAGGGCAAATTCTGATTTTTGACCTAGAAAATGGTTAATTGGTTTGAGGAATAATCTCAATATTTCAATTGTATCATTTTGACCTAATGGCATGACTCAAAACATTGCTCAAGATCATTGGATTGATAATTGATTTTCAGTCAACTAATCAAAAGTCAATTGTACACCGAAAAGTCAAACTTTGACTTTTAGGTCAAAATCAAGTGTCAAAAATTACAATTCATCAAAACATGTAAAAATATGAAACTTATTCATCAAGAAATCAAAAAGTCAAGATTTCATTTTGAAAAGTCAAAGTTTTCGAACTTAGAAATTTTTCTAAGTGTTAAAAACTTCAGGTTTTTTCACAACTTTGAGCCAATTTTTCACCATAATGCAAGATGATTCAAGGGAAACTTTCAACATGAAAGTTGTAGATCTCAATGAGATCTAAAACATTTCTTTACACAAATCTTCCTAGAAATTCTTGGATTTTAAGTTATAAATTCATGAAGTCATGGCATTTTTGAATAAAACACTTAGAGAAATTTTCAGCAGTTTTTGTCAGGTTTTTATCGCAACTTCTTAGCCAATTTTCATCCAGTTCCAGTTTGATTTAACAAAAGTGGTCAACATGGAAGTTATAGAGGGTGTTTCAAGCTTTCCAAAACATCCAAGAGCATGAATTTATCATATTTGAGCTAGGAGGTTCAAGGGCATGAAGTTGAGCATCCATTATTGAATTGCAAGTAATTTTAGTGAAGAACACATAACAAAACCCTTATGATTTGCTGCATAATCTTATGTTTCAGGCTTCTTTGCTTGCAAATCTCATCATGGTTTAATGCTTACTCCCACTCTTGAGCTATTACCCAATTGTTTAAACCATTGTCCAAAAGATCTTTCCATTTATGGCATAAAGGCACCATTTCTATTCTTGAAAAGCAAGCTTTTTGTACAAAGTTTGTCTTGAGCCCATACCTTACTGGTTGCTGATTATACTCCATCATAAATCATGGGAAGTAACTCCTCTATACCAGCAATTTGGTACTTCATCTTGGTACTATGGAGTACTTGACATAGTTTGATCTTTGTAATCCAACCAAACCATAACATGTTGTTTTGGAAACCTAATCAGCTCATATGCACAAACCCCTTGCCTATAAATAGAATAAGTATTTGCAAGAAAAAGAGGTTAGAAAAAATAGAGAGAAAATCCAGAAGTTTTGTTGATAAACCCACAAAATCTCATATTCACAAAAGCCATAAAAGTTCATAAAGCTTCCATTTCTTGAGCTTTGAAATCCAAATCCTAGAAATCTACATATCTTGCAAGTTCTTCCCAAACATCTAAGCACCTAACATATATCACCTAGAAGTTGTTCAAACTCAAGAACAAGATTCTATAACACCTCTGTTTTTTTTAAGTTCAAGAACAATCAAGACAACAACTCAAGCTCAGAGTATAAAATCCAGCTCCAAGGTAAGTTTCTTGACTTTAATTCTTAATTTAAAGCATCATTAGTGATTCATTTTTGAAGACAAAATGTAGTAACCATTGCCCTTGAAGTTAACCATTTGTTTGTCTTCCATTATTTTCATTTATGTGTTGAGAACTAACCCATGTATGCAGCAAAACAATGTTGATAGTATGAGTCGACACATAGCCTTATGAGTCGATACATACTGCTATACAGGCCCAAAATAGAAGGCAAAAAGAGTGTATGAATCGACACAAAGCACGTATGATTAGACACATGCAGTGTATGAGTCGATACATACCATTATGTATCGACTCATACTAAGTTGATTTGGCAATACAGGGGCAAGGAAAGTTATGTGTCGATGCATATGAGCTTGTGTCGACACATAATAGTTCAAAATGCAAGTTTTCCTTATTTTTACACTGGTTTTACATTTCCTTCATTGTTATTCGATATGGTTGTAATATTTAAGTTCCTATTTCATCCTCATTTGTAAATTGTACCCCCATCCCCTAAACAATGTAATAGCGTAAGACTTTATTTTCCGCAATTTAAATGCTTTATATACAAATGCTAGTATTTAGGGTTTTGTATGGAAAGACTAAAACCAAAAAATAGCAAACCCTAATCAAAGACAAATCAAGCATGAAAATCAATCCACTTGCACACAAACACCCCTAGGGTAAATCCACTTGGTTGCCTTACAAAATGGCCATATTATGCATGTCAGGTATCTTAGCAAAAACAAGCAAAATACAAGATCATAATCCCTCGATGACGCTATCTATGTTGCCTTTCAAAATGATCTTAGTCCCTAAAGAAGAATGCTAATATATCTTACAACATTTATAATCATGGTTATACGATGACCCTTGCCCGTCCCTTTTACATCCAAAGATAGGGTTACTTACCAAATCAATGGTAAGATAACAATGTCAAAGGAAAGAGGAAATGAACATGAAAGACTTTTGAGTAGGTAGATTACTCCTAGTTGCTTGCTCAAATTCAAAACCAAAACATCCTTGTTATTTTCAAAACAAACACCAACACTTTCAAAAACATCTTTCAAACTTGAAAACATTTTCAAAAGATCAAACACTTTGTATACATTCTTATGAACGAGAATCATTACAAAGTTTTCCTAAACAAATGCCTCTTTACAAAATACTTTCAAAAACCACACAAAGCATATTTTCAAACAAAAGCAAGTGATCTAGCAAGTAACTAAGAGCCCATGGAAAACCATGGATTAAAAGGGTGCCTATACCTTCCCTTTTCATAATCTACCCCCCGAACTCAAGAAAACATCTCAAAGGTCTTTCCTGTGCTTTCTCACCTTTCCTTTTGGATAAAAGAAAAGTCGGTGGCGACTCTTGCTAACCGCAACATTTGCGATTAAATGCAAAACACCCAAGTCAGTTCTCCCACTGTATCACACATTTCATACATCATGAAATTGTATACAAGTAACTCTTTACCTTTTCAGGAAAGTTAAATCAATAGAAAATTATCATCAAACAATTTTCGACAAGATATGACAACTATCCCTACGATCAACAAAAACAAGTTCCAGATTAATACCTGAAACAAAACAAGACAATTATTTGTGAACAAATCGATTATAGATTAATTCCCAAAACAGGATGGGGTGACTATCTACATGATGAATACTTCCTTCAGACCTCTGCTGGTTCAGTTTAAAATCTATCAATGGTTTATCCTGATTTCTTTCCGGTAGATACTTTATTTGGTCCAGATAAGTCGCTCCAAAGATTTATCTTGATTCTTTCCAGTTAAATAATATTCAAAACCTCTTTGGTTCAGATTAAATCGATTAATGGTTTATCCAAATTCCTTTCTGGTAGACACTTTTTCTGGTTCAAACAAATCACTCCAAAGATTTATCCCAATTCTTTCCAGTTAAAGAATTTTCAAGACCTCTACTGGTTCAGTTTAAATTGATCAATGGTTTATCCTGATTCCTTTCTGGTAGGCACTTTCTCTGGTTCAGACAAATCACTCCAAATATTTATCCTAATTCTTTCTAGTTAAAGAATTTTCAAGACCTCTGCTGGTTCATTTTAAATCGATCAATGGTTTATCCTGATTCCTTTCTGCTAGACACTTTCTCTGGTTCAGATAAATTGCTCCAAAGATTTATCTTGATTCTTTCCAGTTAAATAATTTTCAAGACCTCTATTGGTTCAATTTAAATCGATCAATGGTTTATCCTGATTCCTTTATGATAGACACTTTCTCTAGTTCAGATAAATCGCTCCAAAGATTTATCCTGATTCTTTCCAGTTAAAGAATTTTCAATACCTATGCTGTTTCAGTTTAAATTGATCAATGGTTTACCCTGATTCCTTTCTGGTAGACACTTTATCTAGTTCATATAAATCGCTCCAAAGATTTATCCTGATTCTTTCTAGTTAAAGAATTTTCAAGACCTCTGCCGGTTTAGTTTAAATTGATCAATGGTTTATCCTGATTCCTTTCGAGTAGACACTTTCTCTGGTTCATACAAATCACTTCAAAGATTTATTCTGATTCTTTTCCAGACCTCTGCTGGTTCTGTCTAAATTGATCAATGGTTTATTCTGATTCCGTTCCAGTAGACACTTCTTCTGTTTCAGCTTAAATCAACCAAAGATTTATTCTGATTCTTTTCCAGTTGAAGTCAGGCTTAGATTTAGTCTTATTTCTGTCAATAATCACCTTTAGATGGCATTTGTAAGCCCATCTCCGAAAACTATCCATCATTTCTCCAAATGACATCTTTAAGCCCATTCCCTACACAATCAACCACCACATCATCAAGTTCAAATTTCTGAGCACTCTAGTGTTCAATCATCTTCCACCTTAAAGTCATGAATGGAAGACTCACAAATATAACTCTTCAGGTTTAAGAAGATTGAACAGAGGCGGCTGTTGTACCCCAAAATTTTCCCTCTCATTTCTCAAGACATTTCCTCACAAGGATTTTCAAAAGTTCAAATTTGCACAAGTACAATTGTATTTTTAATGCCCTTGTAGTTTCTATGGATCATATTGGATTTCCAAGCATCAGGTCAAAGAGGAAACCATTGAAAGAGAAAAGTAGATACATTTGAGTTTTTTACAAAATTGGAGATAAAACAAGCTTGCTTTGATTCAAGTCAGCTTCGATTGGGATTGGATTCCCTTTGCTAGCTTCTTTCAATTTAGAAGGAAATGACCTTCTGAAAAGCTTCCTTCGATTCAGAAGAAAATGACTTCTTTGCTAGTTTCCTTCGATTCAGAGGGAAATGACCTTCATATTAGCTTCTTCAGGTCAGCGGGCACAAGGAAAAAGCCTCATGTTTGGCCTCCTTCGATTCAGGAGGCAAAGGCCTCTTTTTTGGTTTCCTTCAATTGTTCCCTTTACCTCTTGCATGCTTTCTTAGTTTGGGCATGTGGCCCCTTTTAATACAATCTTTGGTTGCTTTCTTCATTTGGGCATGTGCCCCCCTTCAATACAAGCTATGGTTGCTTTCTTCGTATGGGTTTGTGGTTTCCTTCGAATGCAAGTTTGGGTTACATCTTTCGTTTGGCCATACGACCCCTTGCAGGAAAGTTTGTGTGGAAGTGGTTCTTCATACAAGCTTTCGTTTGAGCAAAGGCTCCTTGCATGTTTGTTTGGAGTCATAAAGCAATAACATCCTAAAGCTTTCCTTCGATTTAGAGGACATTTTCCCTTTGCATGATTCCTTTGACTCACAAAAACCAGGACTCCCTTCAGGCCAGTATGCACAAGGCAAAAAGCTCCCCCGTGGCTGGAATTCACAAGGAAATGGCGCCCACAAAGCATTGGCTACTTTCATGCTAGTTTCGAATGGGCAGTATCTCCCTTGGAAACAATTTGTTTCAACACATAAATTCTACACTATGACACATAACTATTGCCTCGCTCGAAAAACGTACCATGGTGGCATATTCGAAGGACTTTCCAGACATACCTAGATGTCCCAATCGAATGACATATTTTGGTGACCCATTCAAGGGGCATGCATTTGGCTCCTTTGAAGGATGTATAAAAAAGTCCCATTCGAAAGACACATATTGGATGAAAATTAAATAATGGTGTCTGAAGAAGAATCTGGTCGAAGGTTGGACCTAGGTGGTCAAAACGAAAGGTTGAAATAATCTAAAGATGTTTGCTGGCCAAAGTCCTATGTGCTGCCAAATACAGGTCTACTATACTGGCCATAACACTCCAAAACTGCTTCAAAGCTGTCTTACAATGCTGCCCCATTCTTGCACCAAAATGGCATACAAGACTGCACCTCGAAGACTACAAGAACAAAATACCCTTTTTGTTTAAATTTCTTTTATTTTCCCTCCTAAACATCAGCCAAAATCATATATAAATATGATCCTCCACCACACATCTTCGGGGCCCCTGATAGTTGCAACAACTCTGGTTGTGAGAAAATTATCAATTTCTCAAAACTCTCAAACACTATCAAATATTCTTAAATATTCCTAACACTTCACTTATAAAAAAACTGAGACCCCTTCATACACTAAGTGAACCCTTCAATTCACTCCTCAAACTATCAAATAACCAACCTTTGACCCATTCCCCATTTGCAATATAATAGTCTTTTGATTCACTCCATTACCTGTTATAGAGTAACCTTTGATTTACTCACCACTATCACATACCTTACTTCGATTCAGTGACTGCTCAAACAAAGTATTAACTGAACTAGCCTCAGGAAGACTCTAGCGAATTTCCATTCACCACCAAGGAAGTCACTTGCAGTTCCTTCAATTTAAGCGCTTCAAGAGGTAAGTTCTCTCTAAACTTGGAACTCTTTCATTTAAATATCATGTGTACATACCAATAAAAAAGAAAATGTAGATATATCATCTAGGGAGTTTGACCATGCTTTAACTTTCAATCCTGGCTGCCTATATGTTTAAAGTCTAAACCCTGACTAGTTAGACTTTGGATTTTGAGGCCCAATAATCTTGTGCTAACCCCTGGCCTGTAGCTTTCTAAATTTACACTTGAATGTTGCATTTTACAAAAAGTTTAAAACAGGTTCTCTGTATCCTTCGTTTGGCTAAATATTCAAGCCTTTCGAATCTCAACCCGAGGGCCTAACATTCATGCAATCGAAGAAGGCAGCAATGAGCTTGAGGCGAAGAGTGCACCTCACGTTGACTCCAGACCCCAATTGAAAGAAGCAGGAAAAGGATGAAATCGAAAAGGGTGATCTTACTGATTCCAAGCCTAAATCGAAGGAAGCCAAGAAGGGCAGAATCGAAGAGTGTTGCTGCCTGAATCGAAAAAGCCCATTTTCCTTTCTTTATTTTGTTGTCTTTACATTTTCTTGCTATTCAATATGGTTGTAATAGTGTAGGATTTATTTTCTGCATTTTTTTATTGCCTTTGTACAAATGTTAGTAATTAGAATGTATGGCAAGATAAAATCAACAAGTAGACAACCTAAAATCAAAAGACTAAATGTATGCAATCAAACACACTTTGCACACATACACCCATAGGATAATCCCACTTGTTACCTCGGAATAGTCATATCCCTCGAATATGGTCGTTTTAGCAAAGACCATTGATAAAAGATCGTAGTCCCTTGATGACCCTTGATGTTTCCTTCGGTAAACGATCTAGCCCCTAAACGATATTGCTAAAATGTCTCATAGGTTTCCTTCTATGACTATACAAACATCCCACGCCCGTCCCTTCACATCCAATGATGGGGCTTCTTGCCAAAACAATGGTAAGATAGCAACATCTAAAGGAGGAGGAAAAGAACATTAGAACTTTTGAGTAGGTTGGACACTCATAGTTGCTCGCTTGCTCACAACAAAAACATTTTATACACCAACACTTTCAATTGAAACATTTTCAAAAGTTAAAGCACTTTGTACCCATTCTTATAAAAACGAGAATCATTACAAAGACACTTTTCAAAATCACTTTAAAAAACGCATTCCACAAATACCTCTTTGAACTATTTTCAAAACCAACACTTTGTACGCATTCTTATAGAGACGAGAATCATTACAAAGACGTTTTCAAAATATTTTCAAACCCACATCATAAAGCACATTTTCAAACAAAAGCAAGTGATCTAGTAAGCAATTAAGAACCTGTAGATAACTACGGATGAAAAGGGTGCTAATACCTTCCCTTTTCATAACCTACCCCCTGAACTCAAGAAATAATCTCGAAAGATATTTCCTTTTCTTTTCACCCTTTCCTTATTGGATAAAATAAAAGTCGGTGGCGACTCTTGCTATCTGCAACAATTGTGAACAAACACAAAACACCCAAGTCAGTTCTCCTACCGTGTTACACTAACGTAGCCATTGTTTCAACCAAATCGGTCTACGACGTATAATTTCCACAATCTATTGCTACTTACCTGATGATGTTCCCAGATCCGAGTAGAGGATCTATACATGAAACCCAAACATAGGCCCAAAAATGTAAAGCAAACAAGTCAAATAAATGAAAGCATTTTAAATGTGATCTACTCTCTAAGGTAACACCACTTTTAAGTTTTTCCCCAGCAGAGTCGCCAGTTCTATAATACGGTGGGAGAACTGACTTGGGTGGTTTATGTTTTATCGCCATTTTTGAGGATAGAAAGAGTCGCCACCGACTTTTCTTTTATCAAATAAAGGAAAGGGTGAAAAGAACAGGAAAGACCTTTTGAGAAGTTTCTTGAGTTCGGGGGATAGGTTATGAAAAGGGAAGGTGTTAGCCCCTTTTTCATCTGTAGTTATCTACGGGCTCTTAGTTGCTAGATTACTTTGAAAATGCTTTGTTTGAAATGTGTTTGTGATTTGTTTTTGAAAGTATTTTAAAAAGTGCCTTCATTTATGTGAACTTTGTAATGATTCTCGTATCTATAAGAATGCATACAAAGTATTGACTTTTGAAAATATTTCATTTTAAAATGTTATTGTGTTTTGAAAGATGTTTTGAAAATGGTTGTGAGCAAGCAACTATAAACGTTCTGTTAGATCATAATTTGGTTCTACATCCCTGCAAGAGTTTTGATGATAACAAACACATAATATATATAAATAACAAATATGCTCTCTAATAAAAGTATCTTTATATGCATAAAGTTCTGATGTGAAAAAGATGTTTTGATGTAAGGAGCATAGAAGATCAGCTAGATCATCTAGAAGTTCTGATATAAGAAGATTTCTTCAGACACAACATAAGCAAATCTGTGTAACACGCTGAATGAAGAAGTTCTATGGTACAACTTTTGAATGCACCCTGCTGTGTAAACAGGATCTCTGATACTCTGATCTGTAAATTTCTGCAGAAGCAGTAAGGGACTCCCAACAGTAACATTTATCCTCTGATGTGAGAAGTTCTGAAGAAAATTAGAAGATCAATTGCTGATCATGTAAAGAAGATCATCAGAAGTTTACCAAAGCAACGGAGACCCATGGTCACTGCTCTCAAACTGGAAAAAGATCTGAACAAAATATTTGTCAGCTCTCTCAGAAGCCATGAGATAGAATTAGAAGATGATGAGCTCTAGAAGCAAGGTAAGTCTCTCGCTCTGAAATCTAATAAATATGAAACCAAATTTTTGCAGGCAAAAGAAGAAGCAAAAAACTCTGGAGAATCCTCGTCAGAAGAAGACGAATTGTTCCTTCTATCCAGAAGAATCAATCATCTGTGGAAGCACAGGCAGAGAAAATTTAGAAACTCCAGAAGAACAGGAAATGACTCTGAACAATCTTCTGGATACAGAAAATCCAGTAACAAAAACATTACCTACTATGAATGCAATAAACAAGGTCACTACAAAAGTTATTGTCCAAGGCTTTAGTAGGAGAAACCTAAAAGGAAGTTTGTTAAGGAGAAGAAGAAAAATCTTATGGCAACGTGGGATTACTCTGAATCTTCTGAAGAAGGAAAAAAATCAGAAGATGAACGAGCCAATATAGCTCAAACGGACAACCTATCACATGTCTCTGAATCCTCTGAATCAGAATCAGAATCGGAGTCAGAAGAGGTATTTTCTAACTTTTCAAGATCTCAATTAGAGAAGAGTCTGTCAAATATTCTAGAAAGGTATCAGAAGCTTCGAGTCATAAACAAGAACCTGAAAAAGGATCTAGTTTCTGACTCTGAAGAAACTAAGAATCTGAGACTAGAAAACTATGAGTTGAAAGAAAAAAATTTTAAACGTGAAAATGATTTACAAAATACTCAAAAGGAAACTGTCTCAGAAGTTCCTAGTAATCCAGATCACAAATTTTAGAGATTCCTCGCTAAAAACATAGATAGAAGCAAGATTGCTTCAATGATCTATAGAGTTAGCAGAAATGGCAGAATAGGTATAGGATACAAAGGTAAAATATCCTAACCTAATAAAATTAAGGATCTGGTTAATAAACGCACTCCTCTTTATTCTCACTTCACTACTGGACAAACACATGATATAAAATATACCAGTGGAGCGTTTTCTGCTAAACCAAAATTCAAATAGAATTTTGGAAACTCTAACAGTCATGGACCCAAAAAGATATGGGTACCAACAGAAAAAATCATCTATGTTGCAAATATTTTTAAAAGCAAGGTTGAAACACCAGTCCTAACACCTGGATTTTGGATGCACTTTACACATGGAGAGAAGAAAGCATATGTTCCAAAGCCTGGAATTTAAAGGATTTGCAAGCTTTAGAGGAAATCAGGAACAAAAAGTTATTGGATCTGAAACTATTGGAACGGGAAGTAGAATAAAAATTCAGAAGCTCTCTAAATAATCTCAGTTGAATCCAGAAGAAAATGTCACACCTTCTCAGGAAACTTCTTACTTTTTGATTATTGACAAAAAGGGGGAGAATCAATGATATTTTGACATCAGAAGCAAATATGCATTATCAGAAGATCTTTTGGGAAGTATTTTATTTTCTCATTATCTGAGTATTCTACTCAGGGGGAGTTTTTTTCCTGTGTTCTTTATGCTCCATCAAAATCTACAATTTTTTGTCATCATTAAAAAGGGGGAGATTGTTAGATCATAATTTGGTTCTACATCCCTGCAAGAGTTTTGATGATAACAAACACATAATATATATAAATAACAAATATGCTCGCTAATAAAAGTATCTTTATATGCATGAAGTTCTGATGTGAAAAAGATGTTCTGATGTAAGGAGCATAGAATATCTGCTAGATCATCTAGAAGTTCTGATATAAGAAGATTTTTTCAAACACAACATAAGCAAATCTGTGTAACACGTTGAATGAAGAAGTTATATGGTACAACTTCTGAATGCACCAACGCTGTGTAAACAGGATCTCTAATACTCTGATCTGTAAATTTCTGCACAAGCATTAAGGGACTCCCAACAGTAACATTTATCCTCTGATGTGAGAAGTTCTGAAGCATTACAAATTATCAATGCAATATCAAAAGTAATAGCTACAAATAGACAAGGATCTCCTGGTTTGGAAAGTTCATTAACTTGTGTTATGAACATACCAAAAGCATCTTATTATGTCTCTGTTGCATGGCCTATATAAAGAAAACGCATAGAAGATTTCAAGTGATGATGAAACACTTCCCACAAAAAGAAGAAATCACGTGAAGCTACAGTAACGCATCAATCATCTTTCATTCTCAAGCATTCATATTCAAAATGTGTAAAACATCACTATTAGTGATATTTTTTTATTAGAAACACCATTGTACACATTTATCCAATTATTGTTTAGACATTTCCTTGAGAAAATCGGGTTGTGGTTTTGGACTCAAGAAGACTTTGGCAGTTGTGAAAGTAGTTTTGTAATCAAGATTGATTAGTGGATGAAGACCTTGTTGGAGAGAGGCGAAATCACCTTGATGGGTGGACTGGAGTAGTTTGAGTTCAAATGAACCAGGATAAAAATAAAAGTGTTATTTCCATTGTTTTTTTGTGATCCCAATTCAACCCCCTTCTTGTGTTTTTCCCTTCTTCAATTGGTATCAGAGCACCTGGATCTGGGTGCAAACACTTAACCGTTTCAGAAAAGGATCCAAGGAGAAAAAACACCATGGTGGGACCAAGTCAGAACATCAGCAGCAGCCCCCCAATATTTTACAGAGAAAATTTTGACTACTGGAAAGATATGATCAGAAGTTTCTTCCTAGCCTATGACACCGACCTCTGGGATATGGTAACTGATGGATACATACATCCTGTTGATGAAAGTGGTCAGAAGATTGATAGAAAAAGGATGACAGATCATCAAAATCAAGACTTCATAAATCATCACAAAGCCAGAACTATTCTCCTGAGTTCCATCTCATATTCAGAGTATGAGAAGATCACAAATAGAGAGACAACAAAGCACATGTTTGATTCTCTGAGAATGACACATGAAGGCAACACACAAGTAAAATAAACCAAAGCCCTTGCGCTCATTCAGAAGTATGAAGCCTTCAAAATGGAAGAAGATAAAACCATTGAAACAATGTACTCTAGATTTCAAATTCTGGTGGCTGGGCTTAAGATGCTGGACAAAGGGTACTCAACTGCTGATCATGTAAAGAAGATCATCAGAAGTTTACCAAAGCAACAGAGACCCATGGTCACCGCTCTCAAACTAGAAAAAGATATGAACAAAATATCTCTAGAAGAACTTGTCAGCTCTCTCAGAAGCCATGAGATAGAGTTAGAAGATGATGAGCTCCAGAAGCAAGGTAAGTCTCTCGCTCTGAAATCTAATAAATATGTAACCAAATTTTTGCAGGAAAAATAAGTAGCAAAAAACTCTAGAGATTCCTCGTCAGAAGAAGACGAACTGTTCCTTCTATCCATAAGAATCAATAATCTCTGGAAGCACAAGCAGAGGAAATTCAGAAACTCCAGAAGAACAGGAAATGACTCTGAACAATCTTCTGGATACAGAAAATCCAGTAACAGAAACATTACCTACTATGAATGCAATAAACAAGGTCACTACAAAAGTGATTGTCCAAGGCTTTAGAAGGAGAAACCTAAAAGGAAGTTCGTTAAGGAGAAGAAGAAAAATCTTATGGCAACATTGGATGACTCTGAATCTTCTGAAGATGAAACAGAATCAGAAGATGAACGAGCCAATATAGCTCAAACGGACAACCTATCAGATGTCTCAGAATCCTCTAAATCAGAATCAGACTCAGAGTCAGAAGAGGTATTTTCGAACTTTTCTAGATCTTAATTAGAGAAGAGTCTATAAAAAATTCTAGAAAGGTATTAGAAGCTTCGAGTCATAAACAAGAACCTGAAAAAGGATTTAGTTTCTGACTCTGAAGAAACTAAGAATCTGAGACTAGAAAACACTGAGTTGAAAGAAATTTTTTTAAACTTGAAAATGATTTAAAAAATACTCAAAAGGAAACTGTCTCAGAAGTTCCTAGTAATCCTGATCACATCTTTCAGAAATTCCTCGCTAAAAACATAGATAGAAGAAAGATGGCTTCAATGATGTACGAAGTTAGCAGAAATGGCAGAATAGGTATAGGATACAAAGGTAAAGTATCCTAACCTAATAAAATTAAGGATCTGGTTATTAAACACACTCCTCTTTATTCTCACTTCACTACTAGACAAACACATGATATAAAATATACCAGTGAAGCGTTTTATGCTAAACAAAAATTCAAACAGAATTTTGGAAACTCTAACAGTCATGGACCCAAAAAGATATGGGTACCAAAAGACAAAATCATCTACGTTGCAGATATTTTTAACAGCAAGGTTGAAACACCAGTCCTAACACCTAGATTCTGGATGCTCTTTACACATGGAGGGAAGAAAGCATATGTTCCAAAGCCTGGAATTTAAAGGATTCGCAAGCTTCAGAGGCAATCATGAACAAAAAGGTATTGGCTCTGAAACTATTGGAACGGGAATGAGAATACAACTCCAGAAGCTCTCTAAATAATCTTAGTTGAATCCAGAAGAAAATTGTCACACCTTCTTAGGCAACTTCTTACTTTTTGATTATTGACAAAAAGGGGGAGAATCAGTGATATTTTAACATCAGAAGCAAATCTGCATTATCAGAAGATCTTCTGGGAAGTATTTTATTTTCTCATTATCTGAGTATTCTACTCAGGGGGGGTTTTTATTTTGTGTTATTTATGCTCCATCAAAATATACATGTTTTTGTCATCATCAAAAAGGTGGAGATTGTTAGATCATAATTTGGTTCTACATCCCTACAAGAATTTTGATGATAACAAACACATAATATATATAAACAACAAATATGCTCGCTAATAAAAGTATCTTAATATGCATGAAGTTCTGATGTGAAAAAAGATGTTCTGATGTAAGGAGCATAGAAGATCTGCTAGATCATCTAGAAGTTCTGATATAAGAAGATTTTTTCAGACACAACATAAGCAAATCTGTGTAACACGCTGAATGAAGAAGTTATATGGTACAACTTCTGAATGCACCAACGCTGTGTAAACAGGATCTCTGATACTCTGATCTATAAAGTTCTGCACAAGCAGTAAAGGACTCCCAACAGTAACATTTATCCTCTGATGTGAGAAGTTCTGAAGTGTTACAAATTATCAATGCAATATCAAAAGTAACAGCTACAAACAGACAAGGATCTCTTAGTTTGGAAAGTTCATTAACTCGTGTTATGAACATACCAAAAGCATCTTCTTATTTCTCTGTTGCATGGCCTATATAAAGAAAACTTATAAAAGATTTCAAGTGATGATGAAACACTACGCACAAAAAGAAGAAATCACGTGAAGGTACAGTAACGCAACAATTATATTTCATCCTCAAGCATTCATATTCAAACTGTGTAAAACATCACTGTTAGTGATACTGTTTTATTAGAAACACCATTGTACACATTTATCCAATTATTGTTTAGACATTTCCTGGAGAAAACCGGGTTGTGGTTTTGGACTCAAGAAGACTTTGGCAGTTATCAAAGTAGTTTTGTAATCAAGATTGATTAGTGGATTAAGACCTCGTTGGAGAGAGGCGAAATCACTTTGGCGGATGGACCGGAGTAGTTTGAGTTCAAACAAACCAGGATAAAAATCAAAGTGTTATTTCCATTATTTTTTTGTGATCCTAATTCAACCCCCCCCCCCCCCCCCCCTCCTTCTTGTGTTTTTCCCTTCTTCACGTTCTACCTACTAAAAAAGTATTTGTTCTTTTCCTCCTCCTTTAGATATTTCTATCTTAACATTGATTGATAAGAAGCCTTATCATTGGTTATGAAGGGACGGGCGCGGGTCGTCGTACAATTATAGAAATCAATTAATTAGAATTTTTGACCTAATTAAAACTAATTAATTATTTATAAAAAGAAATCAATTAATTATTTAATCAAACCTAAAGTCTTAAAAAGGAAAATTTAAATAAACCTAAGTTTAATTTTAGTTTTAATTCTAAAAGAAGAAATTAATTAGTTAAGAAAAAAAATACTTTTTAGTGTTTTGTTTACAAAACAAATAAGGTGAAAAAATAAAAATTAGAAATTTATTTAAGAAAATGTATTTTTTTTATATTTTTGGGTCAAAATAAAAATAATAAAATAAATAAATAAATAAAAGTAAAGAAAATATATAAAGAAAATAAAAATATTGGGCTAGGTGTTAAAAAGTAGAAAGGGGTTAAAAGTTAGTAAAAGGGGTTAGGCCTAAGATATTAGTTTTTGTTTGATGCTGAAAACAATAAAAAATGTATGATGGGTCTGCACTAAAAATAAAAATGGAGGGTGCTATAAAGCAAAAATCATCCAAGCCCAAAGCAAAGATCCAGTGCCTATTTGGATCCAATAGGGGGCCTGATGAGGGAGCATCATGGATGGAAGTACGAGACGTGTTGGGTTGGTGTTGATGAAGATTCAATGGCCAGAGATGAGAAGCGCACCATACGCGTGTGTGGCCTGCGTGTATTGAATATGTAAAAGTAAAATAAGAAAAAGCAAAAGGGTACCACTGGGGCTCGAACCCAGGTCCCAAATGTTAACAGGCGCGCGCTTTACCACTGGGGTGGATATACATCTGTTTATTAATACAAAATCATAAATATATATTTGAAACACGTTCTTGACGATGACTTCATCTTCTTCCTCGCGCCAACAATTTTGAAAATTGTAACTTCATCAATTCTTAACCAAAATGAAATATGCAAACATGAAAGTTGCTCCATTTTTCCATACGAATTCAACCATATAAATATCATAAGCTATAAATAACAGATGAATGAGAATTTCTAACGGTACCAAATTTGACCTAACTTTTTCAAAAAGTTCATCTTCCAAATTCTCACTACTAAACCAATATAAATGAATTCTAAGGACATGACTAGTTTCGGGGCTATGATGTCAACATTTTATCTTCACAAATGGAAAGCTAACAACGCCTATATGAAGAGTTCAAAAGTCAGAAAACTTACTGTGATCGGTGGAAATAGAACTGACTGTTTTTGGAATGCTGGTTCGCGAAATGTCGCGGTAAGCAAGAGTCGCCACCGTCTTTTATTTTCTCCAACAAGGAAAGGACAAAAGCACAGCAAAATTCCTTTTCGAGATGTTTCTCGGGTTCGGGAGGTAGATTATAGAAAGGGAAGGTGTTAGCACCCTTTCTATCCGTGGTTATCCACGGGCTCTTAGGTACTTGCTCACTATGTTTTCAAAAAGTTTTGCTTTTCTTGTGTTTGTGGGTTTTGAAAAGAGTTTTGTTTGAAAACTTCGATTTAACTCTTGTATCTGCCCTCAAGAGTGTATGAAGTGTTTGTTTGAAAACTTTGTTCAAAAAAGTGTAAGTGCGAAAAGTATTTTTGTTTTGAAAGAGCAAGTACCTGAGAACCTCTACCTACTCAAAACAAATTAAGTTGTGTAAATGTCCTTTAGACAGTACTATCCCACTATTGAGAAGTAGGTAGCACCGTCGTTGGAGTTTTTGTGTCAATTCGATTATAGGACATGTGGTCACTAAAGCAATGTTAGGACGCCTTAGCGGTAATCCTAATGTCTTAGATCGTTTTTTATCGAGGCAACCGTTTCGAGGCAACTTGATCTTTAGACAAGAGGGCGAACTCTAAAACACTCTATACTCAATGACCACGTCGAGGCAACCAAGTGAGGCGTACCCTAGGAGTGGCATGTGCAAATGTGTCAATTTTCAATTATGTTATCTTTGTACATGTTATGGTGAGCTACGGTTGATTTTAAATTAAGGTAGATCTTGTCATGCATAGCCTATTATTCATACATCTAGCAGTTAATGGTTGCGGAAAATAAAACTAAGCTATTACAAGGCGTCAGGTATTTACATCGCCAAAAACAAACCCTTGAAAAGTAAATGCGGAAAGATAATAAAAGCGATAAATAATTAAAGTCCTAATTAAAAGCTATTACATTCCGGGAAACAGATACAATAATATGATAAAATGGATCGCGTACGGGAAATTAAATCAGATGCGAGTTTTTTGGGTTTTGACCATTTTTTATTAAAGAAAGGATTTTTGTTTATTTTTGAATTAAATGGAATTAAATTAAATGAACAATTAAATTAAATTAAATAATGAAAATATTTTTGGATTTTTGAGTTTTTAAAGAAATAAAATAAATTGAATTAATGCTAATAAAAACCTAATATTCTAAATTGATTTTAAATATTGCAAAAAATATTAAAAGTTAAATCTAATTAAAGCTAAATTGATTAAATTAATTTATTTACAAAAATAAAAGTGATGAAATTAATTTTAATAAATAAAATATTTTTTTTGTTTTTGATTTTATTAGGAAAAAATGTTAATTGGTTAGTGATTAATAAAAAGAATAACGATTAATTAATTAAAGGAAAATAATAAAAATAGAGAGAGAGTTTATGAGTATACGGGCCTGATTGGAGGGGTGAAACAGCTGTTGGTGTCATGTGTAAACTATTTTGTTTTGGCCATTTGACTTTTGGCTTTTGGCCATTTGTGTTTTGGATTTTGGCCATTTGTGTTCTGGCCTCCACGTTCCTTAACCTTCTCAGGATGTTTGTCTCGCCATATATTGGTGTCATGTGTAAGCTGTTCTGTTTTGGCCATTTGGCTTTTGGCTTTTGGCCATTTGTGTTTTAGCCTCAACGTTCCTTAATGAACCTGCATGGGATCCTGTCTAAATCTGCAGTGTTGAATCTCATGAACACATTAAATAAATTATTATATATCATAAAATACAAATAAAGCCAATATATGAAAAAATTTAATGTTTAGGTCAATATGACATGTATGGATGATTATACCCTTTTGATCATGGAGATCAAATCAACCTTACCCTTACTGGAAAAGTAGTGACACGAATGCTTTTATGCCCTTTTGATCATGGAGATCAAGCCAGCCTTACCCTTACTGAAGAAATAGTGAGATGTTGGTTTGTAACTGAGATGACTTGTTTGTAGTGAGATGTTGGTTTGTAACTAGGATGGCTTGTTTGTAGTAAGAGAGGGATTTGTAATAAAGATTTCAAGGTTTTAGGGTTCTTGAAAGAATTTGATATTCTGATAGCGTTGTGGCAAGGTTTTTTTTTTCTCTCTGGTTTGTATGAAAAGAATATGATTATATAATGGAAATTAGAGTAAAGAAAATGGGCTTTGAATGTGCAATTGGGCCTCCAATGTTCACTTGAGTTCGTCACTTTCCAGGCTAAATCGCAGGGACTTAAGTGCAATTTTTGAAGTTGAAATGTGAAAACAAAATGTAGCCGACATCGATAACTAACTCCTGTCCGAAAATCGGATCAATCGGATAAATGGTGAATTAGTTATGAATTTTTGAAGTTTCAGCTCAGACAAACTTATTTTGGGCTCTAGTGTCGACTCTGACACGTTCTTCAATAAAAAACTGGTATTGATCGGAGCATAATCCGGTCTCGACTTTTGAAGCAAAGTTGTAGATCTATGAGTCAGTGACCTTGTGTAAAAATATGAGCCCAATCCGATAAAAATTGACCGAGTTATGAATTTTTGAAGTTTTGGCCCAGATGAAATAATATTCAGCATTCAGGATTTTCAGCGTGTCACGCACTCTGAGAAAAAAACAAAGGCCTTTTGAATACCGTTTGAACTTAATACCTTCTGTGAAAATGTAGCCAACTCAATTTGTGAAATTTTGGCGCCAGAACCAACTCGATATGATGAAAATCGACCAAGTTATGATTTTCTGAACATGACGCAAATAAACTTCTGTCACAAATTTTCTGTACGAAAATACTTGATTAATCCACATTTTTGAAGACCTTCTGATCGAAATTGGCTTCCAGCCGTGAGAGATGAAAACATAGATAATGTCAAGACGGAATTTTGGCTACCGGAACGGGTTCAAAATGAGCCACGATCTTCAAGTTATGAATTTTTTAGCGCGTAAAAACTGCACTTTCAGCACACTTCTTCACCATATTTCTTCGAGAAAACTCACACATTCGGATACCCTCTTTAAAGAATTGACTCTTGAGTCGAACCTGAATTTGAGAATACGTTATCAGAGGTATCTTGGCGAAAGAACATCTGAATATGACGCGCCGGGTTGGACTTGTGAATTTTTCTTGAAATGTTTTGAGAAATATGGGAGGGCAAATTTTGGGATACAACACTTACCTCTAAAATGGATTTCGTGTTTTGAGTTTGAGCTTGTTTCAAGGTGATGTAATGATCAGGTTAGCTTACTTGAGTGCCTAGGAAGTTAATGCAATGCTTAGCTTGAGTGGAGAGTGGCTGAAATGGTCTGGAGAAGTCAAGTTACAGACCCCTGTTTTTGAGTTTGGACAATGGTGAAAATGGTGTTACAGTTTGGAAACAGGGATTGGGGTGAGTTTTATTTGAGGTAAGGAAGCTTTTAATATCATTTGGAGAGGAAACTCACAAGTGGTTTGAGAGATGGGAGTTTATGGTCAGATTCTGCACAACAATGGAGTTTTTATGTAATCTGAGTTTTCCGGTAGTTTGGATGAGTTTGACTACTTTCTCATTCGTGTGTTATGTTGCAAATGCTGGATCAATTTATAGATAGGAGGTTTGGAAGCTTGCAGAAGTCACAAGTACAAGATCACATGTTTGTGGATTTTGACTTGTTTTTGAAGCAACTTGGACAAACATGGTTTCAAGGAAAGGTAAGGGGCTAGCAACTTTAAACATGCTTTCTCTAAACTTGTAAAGGATGCTTGTGCATAAATAACAACTAAAAATCTCAAGGAGAGTGGACTTTGTGATTAAAGCTACTTTTCCAAAATGGAAGTGTGAACTTTCTTCCATTAATGGAAATTTGGTTTGAATAATGGTTCAATCACTTGGATAATGGTTCAACCATTTGTGTAAACCATTAATTATAGAGTGAAACATAAGTTAGAAGACTGCAAATAAATATTATGCAGCATGATTAATGGATTTGGTCAAGTGTTCTTCATGAAAAATACCTTGTAATTCAAGTTTGAAACCCTAACTTCATCTCTTTGATTATCCTAGCTCAAGAATAATCTCAATGAGTTCTTGGATATTTTGGAAAGCTCGGAGCATCCTCTACAACCTTCATGTTTTTAATTTTTGATGAATCAATTTAGAACCATGTGAAAAATTTCCATGAAGTTAGGTCAAAAATCTGCCTAAACTAGGTCAAATTTTCACTGTGTTTTTATAAAAATTGCATGACTTTGTGAATTTATAACTCAAGATCCAAGCATTTCTAGGATTTGATCAGTAAATCAAAGTTGTATATCTCATCAAGATCTATAACTTTTATTTTAAAAAATTTCTTTGATTCATCTTGCATCTTGGTGAAAAGTTGGCATGAAGTCATGAAAAAGTAAGACTTAAAGACAATTAGAAAAATTCTAAGTCTTGGAAAGTTTGACTTTTAAAGATGAATTTTGACTTTCTTGATTTCTTGATGATCAAGTTTAAATTTTTTGAATGTATTGATGAAATGTGATATTTGAAACTCAATTTTGATCAAAAAGTCAAAGTTTCACTTTTGGTGTATCGGTTGACTTTTCATCAGTTGACTGAATCTCAACTATCAATCAATTGATCTTGAGAAATGAATTGAGATATGCAATTAGGTCAAAATGATGAATTTGAATCCTTGAGGTCATGTTTCAAACCAATAAGTCATGTATTAGGTCAAAAGTCAAAGATTAGCCATTCTCAGTCAAAACCCTAATTTTGACCATTTTGCCCTTTTGGTGATTTGAACAATTTTCTTGGGGAATTATGATCCAAACTTGATAAATTTATACATATGACCTCAAAATGTTGATATTTATCCAAAATCTTAAAGTTTGACTGTAGGTTGACCACAATTGACTTTTTTTTACCCAATACAGTTGATTTTAGGTCATCTGATCAATTGACTGAGCAAATTTGTGATCCAAGACTTGAAACTTGACATGAACAATATTGAGAGTCCATAATGATCCATGAAAGTAACTTTAAGTATTAGAAGTCCAATTGTGCTTGTGCAAACTTAAACCCTAATTTGAGGTATCAGTGTTGAGGAGATGGCTTGACCTAGTCAACCCTTATGCAAGCTTGAGCTTTTGAAGATCTTTGTGAAAAATGTCTTGAAAAAAGAGAGGGCAAATTGTGGGGTACAACACCCTGTATAAATTATTCTATTAAAATACATGGTTTTATCATCATCCAATTGTAATAACAAGAAGTGTTTCTACATCTGGACTTAAGATTTTGATGATAACTTTACATGTTATCTTAGAGAACAATTGTATACACTAATAGTTTTGTTCTAGTGTGTAGTTGCTGCTATAATGTTCTAACTCTGGTACAAGGCGTGTGACATCATTAGGTTCTTAACATACACTAATGGAAGAAAACATGTGGTTACATGTTACAGTTGAAGTCAAGGTTCTGAATCTATCTTCTGCAATGTGTCTAAGGAACGTTAGTACATGAGGTTTTGATCGTGACTTTGTGGTTAAGCTTTGGAGGCCTTATAAATCTTTTCTTCTATGTGTTACAAGTTTTGAAGATTATGAAGACAAGGTTCTGCTGAACAAGTTCTGATGATCTGAAGAAAAGTAACTTCTTATAACCAAGTGCCGAAGACTATGAAGATAAGGTTCTGTGTGACAAGTTCCGAAGAATCTAAGACTTAGGTTCTAAGACTTAAAGAGTGAATCTTCTACAACAAGATTCAATGTTAAACATTCAAATATCTGAAGCCTCTGATGATAAGAAAAAATTTCAAATGGTTAATGTGTGATATTATACAAAAGGTACATAAAGTCTTTATGACCTCTATCCTCTAGGATGGCGCAAGGACAATCCTTTATATTGTATTATCAACCACTCTCATTGTGACCGTTGGGAATAAACGGCTGGATTTACAACTATCTTTCTTTACTTAACGGATCTCTATTTACAAATCTTAATATAAAAACATTATTCAGAGAAAAGGTGGAAAGATATCATTGAACAGTGACGGGATACATAAATATTACTGTATACTGTATAAACTCTTACACCTTATTCTATTCACTGGGAACTAAGAGTTAATACAGGAAAAGTCCTTTCTATCCTCACAACATATATCTCTCTCTCTCTCTCTGTGTGTGTGAAAGGCTATAAATTAAGGTTAAAGATTCAAAGAAAGTTGTCATTGGCCATCAAGCTTCATCCTGTGAAAGGAAAGCAGTGGATGCTGAAGATGTTAAAGATGCAACGCTACACATTCTGAAGACCATAAAAGAAGCGAGAAAAGAAAGAAAGAAGATTTCATCAAGATGATAAACAACTATCATCATATACTTCTTGATTGAAACAAAAGAAGCAAGGAGTTGTTGCTCGTATCTTGCTCGAAGAAGAAGAAGATTCTACAAGATGATATTCAACTTCCATCACATATATCTTGGTAGATCTCAGAAGAAGCAAGGAGTTGTTGCTTGGAACTTGCTCAACAAGAAGATGAAGAATAACACTACAAGATTCTACTGAACTTTTGATCATATATATATTTTTAGAACATTTTAATGAACACTAGAGTTGTTGCTCGTATAGTGTTTCTGTTTGAATCTCTTCATGTAAATTTTTTTAACACTTCAGTTGTTGCTCGAAGAAGTGTTAAATAATATGTGCTTAAAATACTTGTGTAATATGCTTAGCAGAAGCATTAATGTAAACATAAGATCACCATCAACTATTGTTGATTGATCCTTGGTGAATGTCGGATCTCAATAAGATAATGGTTGCAGTCATTATAGAAAATCCTGATAGGAGATCTTGTAGGATCTAATTCTATTAGGTTAATGGTAGTCATATCTCAAAGGGGACCGAGTGAAGGTTAGACTCTTGTGAGATCACTAATGGAAATCATTAAAAGGAAATCTTGGTAGAAGATCTTGAGGGATCTAATTCTATTGGGTCAATGAACTTCATATTCGGTTGTATCATTGAACGTGTCATTGTGTGTTAGTCACTGGCGGTTGCCCTACAAGGGTGGACAGGAGTAGCCTAGTTAACGACGAACCTGGATAAAATACTTGTTTTCTTTTCTATGCATTGTCTTTATTGTATTATCATTTGATTTCTTAGAATTTCTAAAGGAGAATGTTTTCTATGAACACAATTCAAATCCATCCCCCATTATTGTGTTTTCTCTACCTTTAATTGGTTTCAGAGTCTGGCTCAGTTATTGATTTAAGAATTAAACACTTAACCGTGTAGAGAGATATAGTTACAGAAAATTCTATAGATGCCTACTACTCAAATGATAGAAAGCTTTTTTGATTCAAAACTCGTACGGTACATGATTCAAAACTCTGGGCTAGAATCAGAAATATGAAGACAGAATCCCTATAACAAGTTCTCAGGATTTCGAAAGCTCAAGTACCTGATGGAAAGGGATTTCATCTTATCAATCAACAGAAGTTTTCCATCAGAAGCAATGGTCAACAATCAACACTTCAACTCCAATGAAAGTTGTCATCCAGATGACAGACCGCTGCAAGCTGCAATAGATCCAATCAATGTCACCTTTGGAAGATCCATCAGGATCTCTAAGAAGACCAAAGCTTCTCAAATTTATGCAATCCAAAAATCATAAGGAGGAGTCACGTAAAAGCCGCGAAGAAGTGTGCATATAAGAATTGGGATTCGAAAGGAGAAAATTCCATCCACCAGAAGTCAGAATAATTTGGAAATTTGTGGAATCTTTTTCAGAATTTGAAAAAGATATAACAGCTACTGAAGAACAAGAAGTGAAGAAATCAGAAGATTATCATCCATAAGTATCTTATTTTCAAGCTCTAAATAAGGCATAACTCTTGAAGATATTCACTCAAAGAAAGTCACCAAGACAAGAAGACAACAACTATAGGGAACCATCTGTAGGGAACCAGCTGCTGCTAAAAGCTCAAAAATCAAGAAGATCAGAAGGGGCACCTTAGAACAAGGGATGAAATGCTAGAAGTGTTCAAAAGACTGGAGAATTAGAAACAAGCTCAAATGAAGGTAAACTCGTCACAAGTAAACCCCAGGTTAGTATCTACATGCTTTCTAACAAAAGTACTACTAGATACTTCTACTAGTTAGAAGATGTCCTGTTTAGGAAAAGACACTTGTCTCATATGGAAAAAAAGTATGTTACAATGTCTTTAATTTTGCTTCAACTAAGAAATATTATTTTTATTGTTCAATCTTTCCTGGTTAGCATAACCTTTACCTCAATCTGAATCGTCATAACTCAGAATAAAAATCTTAACTTGTCCAACAATAGGTTCTTTTAGGGTAATTAAATTTTTTTGTCTTAGCTTATATCTAGCTCTATTAGTTTTTCAATTTTTCTTTTTTTATAAGTCTTTATCAAAAATTAAGTAACCAGTTAAATTAGTCTAACTTTTATAGTAACTTCCCTCTTGAAGGTCTAGTGCCTATATCTATTATCTCTCTAGGTATCCTCTTCTTCCGTCACTTGCCTTGGAATTTGTAGATACATCCTTCCATACAATATCCATTCATTGTGTTGTCAGTTTCCATATCTCCAACTATCTGCTTATTTGTCTAAGTTTGTTTGTTTCACTCTCTTCCATCCATTTAAAGCCCCCTCAAAAATATCTTGATCATCCTTTTCTCATCTCACTAAAAATCCTTATCCTCTGCTAATGGCTTCAAAAACCTTTTGTGGTTTTGAGGAACTCCTTGAGGTTGTTTCCAAACTTCTCCCCAATGTTCCCAGGGTAAGATCTGATGAACTTGGCCTCAACCAAAGTATCATCTAGCAAGGTTGGTCTAACTACTTTTCCATGCTTCATGGACCAGTCTACCCTTATCTTGTCAAGGAATTTTGGTTGTATGCTTCTGTTGATGGCGACTCTATCCACTCAATCGTCTTTGGTAACAATATTGCCATTACTCCAACATCCATTGCTACTGCAATCAGGCGCCCTCAAACCGGAACCATAATGGATGATTTTAATCATCCTCCCTCCTTCACCGAAATACTATGCACCATTCATAACACCTTTGAAGGATATGTGTCTAGCGATCCTAAAAATCTTCTTCCCATAGCCAATGTTTGGTTTCAGCTTTTACTAACCAACTTCCTACCTAGAGGGGTTAGTTTGAACTATATGGTCTTTTCAGAAAGAATTTTAATCTACCTTATTTTGCATGATGTTAGAATCAACCTACCTCAAACCATTTTCATATATCTTAGGGGGTCAGTTGTTGTGTCTAGAAAGTATTACCAGTCTTTTATCTCTTTTGGAAGAATTCTCTCTGCTCTCTTCTCTCAAGCCGGAATTATTGAAACAATTCGTCTAAATGGTTCAGACGATGTTCTTGAAGAAGAAATATATGAAGTTCTTAAAGTTTAGGTCCTTTGGAATTTCTGTCTTTTCAAGAATTTATTGTATTAGTACTTTTTCATTTCAGCATGTTTTGTCTTGTTCTTCTGTGATAAGTGTATCTTTTTTATAAAAAATCTTCTAGTAATAAGTGTCCAATCTAATATATGTTCTTATCAAAACAAATAATAATTTTTGTTTCTCTTCTCACTGTTGTTAAAAGGAACCCTCTTTAACAAACTAGTTTCTATATAAGTAGAGAATCTCTAGTTTAACTAGAATCTTTTGTCATTTTCAACTCTTAGTTAAGTCTAACAATTCTAGGGAATATATGGAAATCCTTTGCTTTCCTCAATGTTAGAATAATCCTCTAAACCCGCTGCACTCTTTCCTAAAATTATCATTAAGTGTTATGTCCTAAGTTTTCACCTCATATCTTATGCGTGATACGCCTCTCTACCTTTGTCACATGTTCATTCAGTCACGCCTTCTATCAATATATTCATCTCCTTCCTTGAATATATTCATCATCTTCATTTCTCAAAAACCCTCCTACTTCTCATCATGTCTCTAGTTACCTTTCTTGGAGATGAAAGTCTTCTTGAAATCATAACTGAAGAACAAATCAGACCCTCTCATCTTAGAATAGTTAACGTTTGTTGTACCCCAAAATTTTCCCTCTCATTTCTCAAGAAATCTCTCATAAGATCTCCATTGATTCAAGACTACACAAGGTTTGATCAACTCAAGACACCTCCTCAAACACTGTCAACTCAAAATTAGGGTTTGAGTTTGTACAAATATAATTGAACTTCTAATGCCTTATATGACATTCATGAATCATTTTGGATCCCCAAGATTGCTCATGTCAAGTTTCAAGCTTTGGATCACATTTTTGCTCAGTCAGTTGATCAGTTGACCTAAAATCAACTGTATTAGGGAAAAGTCAAATGTGGTCAATTTGCAGTCAAACTTCTAAATTTTTTATCCATATCAACCTTATGAACTCATATATGTCAATTGATCAAGTTTGGATCACAATTCCTCAAAGAAATTTGATCATAACACCAAAAGGGAAAAATGGTCAAAATTAGGGTTTTGATTGAGAAGGCTCAGTTCTTGACTTTTGACCAAGAAAATGACTTATTGGTTTAAGAAATGATCTCAAGGATCCAAATGCACCATTTTGACCTAATTTCATAGTTTGAATCACCTCTCAAGATCATTGGATTGACAGATGAATTTCAGTCAACTGGTGAAAAGTCAATTGTACACTAAAAAGTCAAACTTTGACTTTTTGATCAAAATCAAGTTTCAAAAATCATATTTCATCAAGACATGTCAAAATATGAAATTTTTTCATCAAGAAATTAAAAAAGTCAAAATCATAGGACATAAATTTTTCTAAGTGTTAGAAAGTTAACATTTTTTCATAACTTTGTACCAAATTTCCACCATGATGCAAGATGATTCAAGGAGAAATTCTAACATGAAAGTTGTAGATATTAATGAGATATAAAACATTGTAGGGCAGAAATTTTTCTAGAAATGCTTGGATTTCAAGTTATGAATTTATGAAGACATGTCCATGAAACTAAAAGACTTAGTGAAATTTTGCCCTAATTAGGCAGATTTTTGGTACTAATTTCATAGTAAATTTTCACATGGTTCCAAGTTTATTATTCAAAAATGTCCAACATAAAGGTTTTAGAGAATGTTACAAGATTTCCAAAATGTCCAAGAACTCATCAAAACCATACTTCAGCTAAGAGAATCGAAGGCAAGACATATTTTGTGATGAACATGAACCAAATCCATAGCCATGATGTATAATCCTCACTTTTCAGGCCTCAAACTTGTTTTTCACTCCATAATTAATAGTTTGCACAACTGATTATGCCCTTATCCAAGTGTTTCAAGCTTTGTCCAAACCAATTTTCCATTTTGGGAAGAAAGTTCACACTTCCATTTTGAAAAAGTGGCTTTAATCACAATGTCAACTCTTCTTGAGCCCATACATTGTTGCTCCTGACTCCAAAACATTTCAAATCAAGAAGCAACATATCTACATCCTGCTAACCACCCTACAAATCCTTGTACTTCACATTGAAACCACGTTTGTCAACTTTGCTTCAAAATCAAGTAACCAAGCCATAACATGTGATTTCAAATTCTTAGTTATTTCAAGTCTTAAAACCTTTTGCCTATAAGTAAATACACTATTTGCAAGCTAAGGGAAAGATGCTTAAGCCCTCAAACCCTCTCAAAGTCAGGATTGCATAAACAACATCCATTGTTGCACTTTCTGGCCAGAAATCCCAAACACCTAATCCACTTGTGCGTTTCTTGGCCTTTCACTTACAAAAGTTCCTAAACATTATCTACAAACAATCCCACACCCTGTTACACGACTGTAACATCTCCATCACTTTCCTCCATAACCAAAAAACAGAGCTTGCATCTTGACTTCTCTAACACGACTCAAGCACTCCCAGGATCAAGTAAGGGTTGCATTAGCTTCCTGGGAACTTGAGGAAGCTAACCTACTCATCAACATCACTTGAAACAAACTCAAACTCATTTCACGATTTCCAGTTTTTGAGTTTTGAGAATGGATGAGAAATGAATGAGATACGGGGACCCTGGCGGGAGGTTGAAGATGAATTTCATTTCTAGGAATGGATTTGTAATATATATATATATATATATATATATATATATATATATATATATATATATATATATATATATATATATATATATATATATATATATATATATATATATATATATATATATATATATATATATATATATATATATATGGTTTTATTTAAGTTAACGAATGTATAGCCACCTGTAACACGGTGGGAGAACTGACTTGGTTGTTTTGCGTTTGATCGCAATTATGCGGATAGCAAGAGTCGCCACTGACTTTTCTTTTATCCAAAAGGAAAGGCTGAAAAGACATGAAATACCTTTAGAGATGTTTTCTTGAGTTCGGGGGGTAAATTATGAAAAGGGAAGTGGGATACGGTGGGAGAACTGACTTTGGTGTTTTGTGTTTGTTCGCAAATGTTGCGGTTAGCAAGAGTCGCCACCGAGTTTTCTTTTATCCAAAAGGAAAGGTGAAAAAGAACAGGAAAGACCTTTGAGATTATTTCTTGAGTTCGGGGGGTAGATTATGAAAAGGGAAGGTATTAGCACCCTTTTAATCCATGGTTTTCCATGGGCTCTTAGTTACTTGCTAGATCACTTGCTTTTGTTTGAAATTGTTCTTTGTGTGGTTTTTGAAAGTATTTTATAAAGAGGCCATTGTTTAGGCAAACTTTGTAATGATTCTCGTTCGTAAGAATGTATACAAAGATGTTGATCTTTTGAAAATGTTTTCAAGTTTGTAAGATGTTTTCAAAGTGCAGGTGTTTGTTTTGGAAATAGCAAGGATGTTTTGTTTTGAAATGGAGCAAGTAATTTGGAGCATTCTACCTACTCAAAAGTCTTTCATGTTCATTTCCTCTTTCCTTTGACATTGTTATCTTACCATTGATTTGGTAAGTAACCCTATCTTTGGATGTAAAAGGGACGGGCGTGGGTCATCGTATAACCATGATCAGCAATGTTGAAAGGTATCTTGGCATTCCTTTTTTAGGGACTAAGATCATTTGAAAGCCAGCATGGATAGCGTCATTGAGGGATTATGATCTTATATTTTTCTTTGTTTTTTCTAAGATACCTCACATGCGTAACATGGCCATTTTGTAAGGCAACCAAGTGGATTTACCCTAGGGGTTCTTGTGTGCAAATGTATTGTTTTCATGTTTGGTTTTGTCTTTGATTAGGGTTTTCTAATTGATTGGTTTTAGTCTTTCCATACAAACCCTAATTACTAGCATTTGTATATAAAGCGATAAATTGGAGAATTTAAAATTACTACGCTATTACAATACTTGTGGGAGGGTGTATACAAATTACAAATGGGGATTGCAAGAAAATAAAGCCTAATTATCTATTACAACCATATTGAATTTGGATAAATAATGTACAAAAATGAATAAATATACAAGAATGTAAATGTAAAGAAAATGGATATTTTGTTTGGATTTTTTAGAGAAAAGGGGTTTTCGTTTAACCTAATTAACTAAAAGAAAAATAATTAATTAAATTAGTAAAAAGTAGACCTAAATTTACTAGGAAAAAGAATTTAAATAAAACCCTAATCTATTAATTGATTAAAAAAAGAAATTAAGTTTACAAGAAGAATATTTTTTGGTATTTTTGTCTTAAAAAAATTTATAGTATTATAAAATATTTTTGGTCTTTTTATATATTAAAATAATATATTTAAATTGTGTAAAAGAAAATAAAAAAAAAACCTAGTTTCTAATTAAATTTACAAATCAATTAGTAAAATAAATAAAGTATGATTAAAAAAAATATTTTTTTGTGTAAAAAAAACTATATCAAAATATAAATCTAATATTTTTTGTATTTTTTCTGATTTTTTAGTATTAGATAAAATATTTAAGAAAACAAATAAATAAAAAAAGAAAAAGAAAATAAAAATGGGTCAGAGTGTGAATAGACAACAAGGGGATTAGAAGTGAAAAAAACATAGGGCCCAGGAGATGAGGCCCAGCACTGCCAAAAAGTTAGAATATGTGAAAAATGTAAGAAAAATCCAAAAGGGTACCACTGGGGCTCGAACCATAAATATATATGGTAAACATGTTCCTGAGACCAACTTCATCTTCAATCTCACGCTCATCCGGAACCTCTGTATCATATTCAATTCTCAACAAAATGAAAAGTGTAAACAGGAAACTTGTGGCAAATTTCCTCACGATTTCAGAAATGCAAAGCAATAAAATTATAGATCAAAGACAAGCATGAATTTCAATGGCCCTAATCTGAACCCTAAAAATTTCATAAACTTCAATCTTAAAATTCTCTAAGCTCAAGCAATATAAATGAAAACTATGGACACAGTTAGCTTTAGGGCAATGATATCTACATTTTTTATTCACAAATAAACCATTAATGATGCTTGTATGAAGAGTTCAAAAGTCAGAAAACTTACCTTGCAATAGGGTATCGCGTTTGGAGTTTGAGTAGCTTTTAGTGAGTTCCAATGATTGGATTAGCTTCCTCAAGTTCCCAGGAAGCTAATGTGATACTTAGCTTGAGCTAAAAGTGCCAGAGGAATTCTGGAAGAGTGAAGGTGTAACGTGCTATTTTTGAAAATGCTGGATGATAATGGAGGTGTTACATTGGTGTTGCAGGTGTTGGAATTGTTCGTATATGTTATTTAGAAGCTTTTGAAAGTAAAAGGCCAAGAAACGCACGAGTAAATTTGGAGATTGGGTTCAAAACTCAGAAATGGCAATTTTTGAGGTGTTTTTGGTGATTCTGTGTTCTTGGTGTTTTCAGGGATTAAGCATGCGTGGGATTTGTGGAAAATAACTTGTTCATGTATAAGCAAAAGGTCTTGAGTGCTTTGGAGAGTCAGAAGTACAAGTTACAAGCTAATTGCTATGTTACTTGATTTTCAAGAAAAGTGGGAAAACAAGTTTCAAGAGGAAGTACAAGCATGGGCTGAGTGATTGTAAGTGTCTAGACTAGTTTCTCTTGAGTTGTAAGACATGTATGATCAGAAGAGAACAAGTGCAAGGCTCAAGAACAAGTTTTATGCAAAAAGCTACTTTATCAAAATGGCATTGTGCACTTTCTTCCCAAAATGGATATAAAGCATGGCCTTGCATTGAATGCTTGAATTGAGACCTCTAACAGCTGTGAAAGCAATTAATTATGGAGTTCCTAACAAGTTTGAGGCCTGCAAAGTAGAGGTTATGCAGCATAAGTTTGAATTTTGAATCTTGTTCATCATAAAATGACTTGTAATTCAAATGTGATAACCCTAACTTCATCTCTACGATTCTCCCTACTCAAAAATGATCTCAAGGAGTTATAGGACATTTTGGAAAGCTTTTAATGTTCTCTAAAACCCCTCTTTGAATCAATTTTGAAAATTCCCCTTGGAACTATATGAAAAAGTGCCATGAATTTAGGTCAAAATCCTGACCAAATTAGGGCAAAATTTATCTATTGTTTCATGACCAAGTGTTCTTAAAATTATAACTTGAGATCCAAGCACTTTTTGAAGGAGTTGTGTAAAGAAATGTTATAGATTTCATGGAGATCTACAACTTTCATGTTGAAAGTTTCTTCTGAATCAGCTTGCATCATGGTGAAAAATTTGCTTAAAGTTGTGAAAAAATAAGAAATTTCCAACACTTAGAAAAATTTCTAAGTTTAGAAATTTTAACTTTTCAAAATGAAATCTTGAATTTTTGACTTCTTGATGAATAAGTTTCATATTTTTACATACTTTGATGAATTGTGATCTTTGACATTTGATTTTGACCAAAAAATCAAAGTTTGACTTTTCAGTATACAGTTGACTTTTGATAAGTTCACTGAAAATTCATCTGTCAATCCATTGGACTTGAGCAATGTTTTGAGCTATGTAATTAGGTCAAAATGATGCAATTGGACTCTTGATATCATGCCTTAAACCAATTGATCATTTTCTAAGTCACAAATCAGAAATTGTCATTTCCCAATCAAAACCTTAATTTTGACCATTTTGCCCTTTTGAAGATTTGATCAAATTTATTGAGGAATTGTGGTCCAAACTTGATCAAATGATACATATGAGTTTAAAATGTTGATGTGGGTCAAAAAAATTATGAATTTTGACTGTAAATTGACCGCAATTGACTTTTTCCCCTAATATAGTTGATTTTTAGGTCAATTGCTCAATTGACTGAGCAAAAATGTGATCTAAAGCTTGAAACTTGACATGAGTAATCTTGAGGGTACATAATGATATATGAAAGTTATATGGGTTATTGGAAATTCAAATATCCTTTTGCAATCTCAAACCCTAATTTTGGTCAGCAGTGCTTAAGGAGGTGTCTTGAGCTGATCAACCTTAGTGCAGTCTTGAGCCCAAAGGAGATCTTGTGAGAAAAATCTTGATAAATGAGAGGGGAAATTTTGGAGTACAACAGCTTCCCCTGTTCAATCTTCATAACCCTGAAGAGTTAGATTGGCGATTTTTTCCATTCGTGACTCGAAGGTGGAAGATGATTGGACATTAGAGTGCCCAGAAATTTGCACTCTGTGATATGATGGTTGATGGTATAGTGAATGGGCTTAAAGATGATATTTGGAGGATTATGGAAAGTTGTTGGAGATGGGCTCGTAGATTTCATCCAGAAATGATTGCTGAACCGTATCTGTAAGCTGGAACTAAATGCGTATCAGGATGGTGTCCGTGTCTGGTGCGTATCTGAACTGTATCTGAAAATTGAATCTGAAAACTGAATTTGAATGAGTATCAGAATGGCATCTGTATCTATAGCGTATCTGAACTGTATCTGAAAGTTGAATCTGAATGAGTATCAGGATGGCATCCGTATCTTGAGCGTATCTGAACTGTATATGAAAGTTGAATCTTAATGAGTATCAGGATGGCATCCGTGTCTGGAGCATATATGAACTGTATCTGAAAGTTGAATCTGAATGAGTATCAGGATGGCATCCGTGTCTGGAGCGTATCTGAACTGTAGCTGAAAGTTGAATATGAATGAGTATCAGGATGGCATCCATGTCTTGAGAGTATCTGAACTGTATCTAAATCTGAAGGAGTATCATGATGGCATCCGTGTCTGGAGCGTATCTGAACTGTATCTGAAAGTTGAATCTGAATAAGTATCATGATGGCATCCGTATCTAGAGCGTATCTGAACTGCATCTGAAAGCTAAATCTGAATGAGTATTAGGATGGCATCCGTGTTTGGAGTGTATCTGAATTGTATCTGAAAGTTGAATCTGAATGGGTATCAGGATGGCATCCGTGTCTGGAGCGTATCTGAACTGTATCTGAAAGTTGAATTTGAATGAGTATCAGGATGGCATTTGTATCTGGAGCGTATCTGAAAGTTAAATCTGAATGAGTATCAGGATGGCATCCTTGTCGGGAGTGTATTTGAACTGTATCTGAAAACTGAATTTGAATGAGTATCAGGATGGCATCCATATCTGGAGCGTATCTGAACTGTATCTGAAAATCCTTTGAACATTGTTAATGGTAGCTATTGATTAACCTTATCCAGAAAAGGGTAAAATGTTAGCTAATATGCAATGTCACGTTGTATGAAATGCATGGTACAATGAGATTTTGATACATACATTCGTGTTATCGATGTTTATGATATAGGGATGTGATGTATGCGTATATGAGCTAATCTACTACACTGCTTGTTGGATTGGGGAAAATAAATCCCTGACTGCTTGTTGAGGATACGGAAAGTCTTCATGTTTTGAAGTGTTGATGAATTTCCACTTTCTTGTAAGGGAAATGCCGTGTACTGCTTGTAAAATCCTGTTGGGGAATCCTGAGAAATTTGGCGACTTCTTCTGGGGATTAATAACTGGGAGTTTTGTTCTTCTGGGGATTAAATTGCACACTACGGGGAATTTTATGGAAATAACCTAGAGAGATTCCCCTTTTAAAGCCATTAGTGATTGTCTTTTTATTTTGTTCATTTGTAAACAGTAGTTACGTTCAAATGCATATGTTCAAAAATAAATCATTGGACGTTTTTGTAAACAAAACACAAAAATAAAGAAAAAACAGATAGATTTGCACTTTCAAAGGGATATCTTTGTATTGACTTTAGTAAGTATTTTTGTACAATGAGACAAACATTCTAGTAAGAGAATGTCATCGTAAAAAATGAAAATTTGATACAAAGAAAAGATTTCTATGTGAAATAATCCCATGGGGTTCCCATTCTGCTATAGCCTTTGTGTCTCCGAGCATTTTATCTATTTGTTGCCTTGTCCGAAGCTGATTGAATTGATCAGAACCGTTGAGTTTGTAGGTTGTCCATAAGGTGATCCAACGGGACATAATCATACGTTTTAATTCCCTAACTTTTTCCTGGACCGCCCTTTCGAGTTTTTAGTCCACCGGGATACCCTTTTTTTGCCCAAGCTGCCCTTTCGGGTTTTCAGCTTGCCGGGTGTACAGATTTTTTTGTTTTATCCCTAATTTTTTCCTAAACCTTTTTGGTTCGCCGGGATGCACTTGTTTTGCCTAGGTGTGTCAACTTAGCGGGTCTCTTATGTGTAGTATCTTTTGACTATGTCCACGTTCACAGGGTGCGGTAGGTCGTCGCCATCCATGGTGGTCAAGATCATTTCTCAACCAGAGAATATGCTTTTGATTACATACGGTCCTTCATATGTAGGAGTCCATTTTCCCCTGGGATCACCTTGCGGAAGTATGATGCGCTTGATCACCAAATCCCCGACTTGATATACTTGGTGTCTGACCTTTTTGTTGAAAGCCTTGATCATCTGTTTTTGATACATTTAACCATGACAGACAACAATAAGCCTTTTCTCATCAATCAAGTTTAGTTGATCAAGACGAGTTTGGATCCAATCTTCTTCATTCAGCCCTACATCCTTCATAATTCTTAGAGACGGGATCTGGACCTCAATAGGCAAGACAGCCTCCATGCCTTATACCAGAGAGTAGGGTATTGCCCTGGTTGATGTGCATGACGTGGTACGATAACCGTGGAGAGCGAATGGTAGCATCTCATGCAAGTCTTTATACATGACTGTCATTTTCTGTATGATCTTTTTTATGTTCTTATTTGCGGCTTCGACAACACCATTCATCTTTGGCCGGTAAGGGGAAGAATTGTGGTGCTGGATATTGAATTGCGCGCATAGTGCAGTGATCATAGTGTTGTTAAGATTCGCACCATTGTCTATGATGATCCTCTCTGGGATACCGTACCGATAGATGAGATTTTTCTTGATGAACCGGTCGATAAAATTCATGGTAAAGGAAGCGAAAGAAGCCACCTCAAGCCACTTTGTAAAATATTCAATGTCCACCAAGATGAAGTGGTGTCCATTAGAAGTTGTTGGCTTGATTTCCTTAATCATATCGATGCCCCACATAGCAAAGGGCCAAGGAGCCGTCAAGACATTCAAAGGAACCGGAGGTATGTGTACTTTGTCAGCATAGATCTGATACTTATGGCAGGTTTGAGAGTGTTGATAGCAATCTGCTTCCATGGTAGACCAATAATAGCCCGCCCGTAGGATCTTCTTTTCCATTGTATGCCCACTGGAATGGGTTCCAAAAGTGCCCTCATGTAGATCAGCCATGATCTTTTCTGCCTCAACCTTGTCTACGCAACGAAGCAAAATAGAGTCATGGTTGCGTTTGTAAAGAATATCGTTACTAAGAAATAACTTAGCAGAGAATCTCCTTAAGAACTTTTTATTATTGACTGAAGCTCCTTCCGGATATTCTTGAGCCTCGAGATACCTCTTGACTTCATGAAACCAAGGCTGGTCCACTACTTCTTCAGTATTAATCTCGTGACAGTGAGCTGGTTCATCCATTTATTCAATGGTGATCTGGGGTGCCTCGTTATCCCATTTAAGTTTAAACATGGATGACATTGTGGCTAGTGCGCCTGCTAGCTGATTTTCTTCTCGCGGGAAATGCTCGAAGGTAATATTCTCAAAATGTGAGATCAATGTCAACACATGTTCTTTGTAGGGGATAAGGTTAGGGTGTTTGGTATCCCATTCCCCTTTGATCTGGCTGATGACCAAATCTGAATCTCCGAATACATTTAAGGATTTGATCCCTAAATCTATGACAGCTTTGAGACCAAAAATGCACGCTTCGTATTCCACCATGTTGTTTCTACAATTGAAGCAGAGTCTTGTCGTAAAGGGAGTATGACATCCTTCAGGGGATATAGGTACATCCCCTATACCATTGTCGAGTGCGTTGGATTCGCCATCAAAAACCAGGGTCCATCGGGATCCTTGTTCAAGTCTGTCATATGGTCTAAATTCTTCACAGTTATTTACCATCATGATGTCGTCATCTGGGAATTCGAACTTCATGGACTGGTAGTCATCCAAAGCTTGATGACCAAGGTGATCAACTAGTACACTGCCCTTTATTGCTTTCTGGGTAGTATATTGTATGTCATATTTTGTCAGGATCATCTGCTATCTCGCTATTCTCCCAAAGAGAGCAGATTTCTCGAAGATGTATTTTGTTGGATCCATTTTGGATATCAATAAGGTAGTATGGGTCAGCATATACTGTCTTAGCCGGTGAGCAGCCCATGCCAAAGCGTATCAAGTTTTCTCGAGCAGTGAATATCTTGTTTCACATTCGGTAAACTTTTTGCTCAGGTAATAAATAGCATGCTCTTTTCGGCCAGACTCATCATGCTGCCCCAGCACACACCCCATTGAATTTTCCAAAACAGCTAGGTACATGATCAATGGTCTTCCCTCGACCGGTGGCATCAAAACAGGAGTCTCTTGCAGGTACTCTTTGATCTTGTCGAAGGCAGTTTGGCACTCATTATTCCATTTGACTACTTGATCTTTCTTCAGTAATTTGAAGATTGGTTCACAAGTAGCTGTTAGGTGATAAATGAATCTGGAAATGTAGTTTAACCGTCCCAAGAATCCTCTAACTTCCTTCTCAGTACGAGGAGCAGGCATCTCTTGTATCAGTTTCACCTTGGCGGGATCCACTTCGATACCTTTATTGCTGACAATAAAGCCTAGGATTTTACCGGACCTCACCCCAAATTTACATTTATTCGGGTTCAACCTCAGCTTGTATTTCTTTAGTCTCTTAAAGATTTTTTGTAAATGGTCCAGATGTTCTTCTTCTGTTTGAGATCTGGCTATCATGTCCTCCACATAGATCTCTATTTCGTGATGTATCATGTCGTGAAATAGAGCTACCATGTCACGCTGATAGGTTTCCCCAGCGTTCTTCAACCCCAATGGCATAACCTTGTAGCAGAATGTGCCCTACTGTGTGACAAAGGTTGTTTTCTCCATATCCTCAGGCGCCATTTTGATTTGGTTGTAGCATGAGAAGCCATCCATGAAGGAAAACACTTTAAGTTTTGTCGTATTGTTAACTAGAATATCAATGTGGGGAAGTGGGAAATCATCCTTAGGGCTTGCCCTATTCAAATCTCTATAGTCTACGCACATTCGTACCTTGCCGTCCTTTTTAGGCATGGGAACAACATTGGCAACCCATTATGGATAGGAAGTGACGGCCAAGAATCCGGTGTTGAATTGTTTCATGACTTTCGCCTTGATCTTCTCTGACATGTCTGGTCGCATGCAACGGACCTTTCGTTTTACCGATGGGAAGTCCTCTTTTGTAGGTAGACGATGTACTATGATATCTGCATAAAGTCATGGCATGTCTTCGTACAACCAGGAAAATACCTCAACATAATCGTGTAGCAACTGAATTAGACGCTCTTTGACATTAGGTTCCAGATTGGCACCCACCTTGACTTCTCTTTTGTCTTCTTTGGTACCTAGGTTAATTGTGTCTACTGGTTCTTCATGGGGATGAATGGTCCTCTCTTCTTGTTGTAGTAACCTGGCGAGTTCCCCTGGTACTTCACAATCTTCCTCGCCTTCGTCTTCGGCTTGGTAGATTATATTTTCAGAATCACAGAAGGCCATAGCAGAACCGTTACCCATGGGATCCCGAATGGATGTAGATCTGCATTTTGAATGTGAGTGTGTGTAAGAGTATGACTCTCTTTGAAAGAAATGAAAATGTAAAAAGAAAAAAAATGAGCACAAAGTTTGTATGCAAAAACGTCCATGATTCATTGATGCCATATGGAAATGAGATAATAACCCTTACAAATGGACCATTGTTCCTCGGGTAAGGCAAAAGGTTTTAAGAGTCTGAATTGTTTAATATTACAGATCCGACAACATTTAAAGACAAATTACTGTTGGATAAAAGTGATAGGGACAAAATCTCTAGCTTCCCAGTTGCTGAGCCCTTCATTGACAGTTGGGAAAATCCAATCCTCCAGGTTATAGTTGTCTTCATCATCCTCCATGGTGTTGACCTGGTGGTTGCTGATCTTCAAGGGTGGTCCTCCAGCACGAGCACGACGTACAACTTTCTGGGCTTCTGAAGTGAAACCCAAACCAAATTTGTCAGATTTGTATGGGATATCTAGGAGTTGGCCCCAAATAGTGCACCCACCTTCTTCTATCACTGCCTTGGCATCTTTAAAAGACGACATCTTGAGCGGAGGCCTTGTAATCTTTGGGACTTGAGAAACAGCCTTGGTTACTGCCACAGTTTGCGGGACTTCTTCAAAGTGATGGAATGGAGTTTCAATAAATTCACCATCTAATTCCACATATCTGAAGGAATTTAGATGACTGACCATATACTCTTCTTCTCCATGAACAATGGTGATTTTCCCCTGAGTTAGATATTTCAGCATTTGATGCAATGTAGAGGTAACGGCACCAGCATTATGTATCCACGGTCGACCTAATAAGCAGGAATATGAAGGGAGAATATCCATTACATAAAAATTTGAATCAAATGTTTGGTTTCCAACTTTTATGGGGATGTCCACTTCCCCATGTACCATCCTTTTTGAGCCATCGAAGGCCCTCACTACTATGTTGCTTGGTTTCAAGGTCTATCCTTCACAGTCAAGCCTATCAAGAGCCTTTTTAGGTAACACATTTAAAGACGAACCGATATCCACCAAGACATGAGACAAGTTCGTGCCCCTGCATTCGACTGAGACATGCAATGCCTCATTATGCTTCCTCCCTTTTGGCGTTAAATCAGCATCCAAAAAACCTAAACCATTATATGTAGTCAAGCTGGCTATACAGTCTTGGAACTGATCGGCAGATGTTTCTTGGGGTACATGGGCAGTTTTAAGGAATTTTACCAAGGCCTTTGCATGAGCCTTGGAACATAGCAGTAAAGCCAGCATGGAAATTTTTTATGGAGTTTTCCCCAATTGTTCGACTACGTTGTAGTCGCTTCTTTTTATAATCTTTAGAATTTCCTTCATCGCTTTCCATGAGGTATCAGGGATAGCTATTGATCGTGCCTTCATCCAGACAGGCTCAACCATAATAGCTTTGCCTCGAGTCTCGTTTGACTCGGTAGCAGGAATGTCAGTGGGGGTGATAACAGGGACTACAACAGTTTTGTCAACAAGAGTCTCAGCATAGATGATTACAGGATTGGGAATAGCCTTTGGAGAAGCAACAACAACAAAAATGATTATGGGTCCAGAAATAACTTTTGGAGGAGCAATTTCTAGAGAGAATACCCTTCGATTTCGTCTTATCTTACTAGTCCCTGCGATATTACTGACATTGGAGTCAACTTTCTCAGAGCTTGAATCTTAAGCAGCTAGCCAATCTTGCTTGATATCGTGATAGTAGACATCACCTCCATAATTCCATGAGACAGTTTTGTCTGACAAATACGGGATTGGTCTAGGCATTGTAATTATCAACAAAGCTACTTTAGGAACTGATGTAATTCTAACGGGTCTTTTGGTGGAGACCCTGGAAGAATTGACAGAAATGGTCACTATGGAAACATAATTATAAGAAACAGTTGGAATAGAAGTCTTCTCGAAAAAAATCTCCTTATCATCTATTAGGCATTGGACACCTGCTTTTAACAAATGACAGCTGGTTGGTGAGGATAAACAGAAATGACAGCTTTCATCATAGCCTGGGAATACACCGACATTTAACAAGTTCTTTTTTATAGTTAAGAGTGGGGTCACAAGTTCATCAACAAAAGTAACAAACATATCTTCCTCAACGGCATTGACATCATGGCCGTGCTTGGGCATAGGGGCAGTGATGACATTGGGGATTTCTGGCGCATCGAATTCAATCTCTTTGGCCTCAAGAAGGTCTTGTACCTTGTTTTTCAGATCCCAACAGTTGTTAGTGTCATGGTCGAGACTCTCAGAATGGTATGCACATCGGGCATTAAGAGGATAATGAGGAAAGGTCGTGTTAGGATTCTTTGGAGCTTCTTTCAAAGTCACTAGATTGGATCTTAACAAATGCGGCAATACTTGAGATAGTGTCATATTAATTCGGGTGAACTGTCTGGCTGGTATTTCCGTTCTTGGCTGGTTGCTTCTTTACTGAGTAGGTGCGGATTTAGGAATCATGACAACCCCCACCATTGGACGATGTTCAGTCCTATCTTGATTTCTCTAAGGATATACATCAACAACATCTTTTTTTTCCAATGAATGGTTTTCTTACAGCAGCAGAGGATGCATCTCTTTGAATCTTCCCATTCTTTATCCCGGCTTCCACTCCTTATCCGGTCAATATCAATTCAGTAAAACCTGTCGAGGAACTCCCAATTAAGCGATTAAAGAAAGGACCAGATAAGGTGCCCAAAAACATGTCCACTAGCTCTCTTTCTGATAGGGGAGGATAGACTCTTGCTGCTAAGTCCCTCCATTTTTGCACATAGTCTTTGAAGCCTTCACTTGAAACCATGGCCATACTCTGGAGTTGAGTACAGGTGGGAGCAAGATCTGCATTGTATTGGTATTGTTTATAAAAGGCAGCGGCCAGATCTTCCCAATTATGAACATTGGCTTTTTCTAGCTGATAAAACTAATCAAGTTGAGTTCCGGACAGACTGTCTTGAAAGAAGTGTGCCCATAAATCCTTGTCAGCAGTATGAGGCTGTATTTTCCTCACATAGGAACAGAGATTCATTTTGGGACATGAAACTCCGTCGTATTTGGAGAACTACGGTGCCTTGAATTTTAGAGGAATAACAATTCCAGACACTAAACCCAATTCCTCAAAGTCTAATCCAGGAACTTTTTGAATTTCCATTGCACTTAACCATTATTCCAGGTGCTTATACTTGTAGTCGACCAGAGGATATTTTTCTTCAGAATAATCTTCTTCTTCCTCTTCCTCTTCTGAATCTGGCTGGACAAATGCTTCCTTGCCTTTCCCATCTTGATTGTCTTTCTCTCCAGATGATGTTGCAAAGTCTAGGGTCCTTCTTGTTTGTCCTTGGAATCTTCTTCCCATATTTAGAACTCCGGTTATTTTCTTTGTTTTCTTCTTTTTCTCTTCAACCAGCAAGGTCTTTAACTCTTCTTGTCCTTTCACTTGAGTTAAGAACATCTGTTGAAACTGAGCATTTTGTGCTTGGAGGTCTTTCACCGTCTGCTCGAGATCCATATTACTGAAATGAATAGTAGAAAGATGAGGAGACTTATTGCAAGAAACCTGCTTATGTTATGATGAATGGTAGATGCATATGCAATGATTTCAAGGATTTTAAAGATTCAAATTTGTTTTAGACAAAAAGGAAACACACGTTATATTAATAAATTAAAGCTTGAGTACATCAATGCCTCTTTGGGCAACAAAAATACAAAAACTCTAAGATAAAAAGGTTGTACACATCCTCTTTGGTGCGATGTAGGCATTCAGTCTACCCTCCTCATGAAGTTGCTTAGTGAGTTCCAAAACCTTCTTCTCGCTAGCGTAGAATTGGGCCTCGAAAGTGTCTCGCTCCCCCTTGAGTTGTATCCAATCTCTTTGTAAGTCTTCAAGAGAGGTGGGCATGTTAGGATGCAGGAAAGTGTATGGAACATCTCCTTTCATAACAGGCTCAATGATTATTGGGAGAATGGAGGGATAAGGCATCATAAGACTCTGAGTACAAGTTCGTACCCATTTGAGGTAAGGCTCAAGAGGGATGGAATTCTTATGCCTTAATGTCTTGCTATCTACCTCGTTCAACATCCTCCACGCTCGGATAAATCTCTGGCGATGACCTTGATCGTCGTTCTCGTAGTCGAATACCAAACCTTGAATGAGCATGTCATATGGGCCAGCCCTTTGGGCGTATCCAAACTATCTTAAGGCTAAACAAGGGTTGTAGGTGATACCTCCTCTAATGCCAAGTAAAGGGACATTAGGGAATTCTCCACAACAGTCAAAAATAGTAACATTCTCTATGGATCGGGAACACCAATGAATGTCTGAATGTTTGAGTGTCATCAACCTTTCTGACCACCTTGAACCTTGCTCGTTCTTCAATACAGATTGGGGAAGATGAGAAATAAACCATCTTGCCAAAAGAGGAGTACAACATATAAGGATACCTCTTTTCCTCATTGTGCGAGTGTGAAAATAATGTAGGATGTCCCCTAGCAAAGTAGGCACCGGGTTGCAGGATATGAAGATTTTGACGGCGCTCACATCTATGACTTGGTCAGGATTTGGAAACAAAACCATCCCATAGATGAGGAGAGCCACAATTTCCTCAAAACTCGCGGATCCAAAGAGTTCCAACAGTTTTGGGCTTTCTCAAACAAGAACTTTGCTAGGAAACCCTTGACACCACTCCTTGTTTCCCAATTGGTTGTGATATCAGATGGTTGCAAGTGTAGAGCTTGAGCAATCTCTTCTGGCTTTGGATCTCTTTCCGTACTGTTGAAAGGTAGTTAATTGAGTATGGTAATCCTCAAGAGTTGGGAGAATTCTTCCAAAGTTGGCACAAGTTGATAATCGGGAAATGTGAAGCAATGGTGTAAAGGATCAAAGAACTAAAAGAGTCCCTTCATCATGTCTTCATCAATGTTGGAGATGACAAAGTTTAGTAGGCGACCATGTCTCTCAGTAAATGGAGAATTCTCAAGAATCCTTGATGCTAGCTCTTTAAGTTGTGGAGGGATCTTAACAAGATTGACTTGAATGGTTTTGCTGCAAATAGAATCCATGTCGTACAAAACAGAAACAAAGATGAATCCCATAAATCCTTGAAATGGTTAGTGAGTATTAGTATGATGTTATGATGTTCATGATGTTGTAAAAGTGAATATACACAAACAAAGAAAACAATTCCTTAGGTTTAGGCTTGCATGGAGTCTCAAAGGTAAGTACCCTCTTGAAGTTTATTTGGCTCAAACTTGTCCTAGTAATAGTTACCAGGTTCTAAGGAGCTCAATATCACTGGTTTGTTTCCTTGGTCATTGTTTCAGCACAAGCCTCTTTAATGGAGACCAAAATATCCCAAAAAACCAAACCTCAATGAGTTTAGTATCGAGTATCTACCAACTTCGGACTGCACCAAAGTTGGTCATCTCACTATGTCCTAAAGGCAAAGTTGGTCAAGTAAAGCTTCTAAAAGTTCATTAATGCTTCATGACATCACTCAACGGCCCCGTATTCTCCTTGATTAACTCAAGGACTACTGGTACCCACAAATATGTCGCACTAACGTAGCTATTTCTTAGACCATATAAGTATACGCCGCACAGTTTCCACAACATATTGCTACTTACCTATAAGGTATCCCAAATCTGGGTAGAGAATTTAAACCCAAACAAAGAACCAAGATGTAAAGCATACAAGTCAAACAATGAAAGCAAATAGATGTGATCTAACCCTAAGGTCACCCCACTTTTAGAATTTTCCCCAGCAGAGTCTCCAGTTCTGTGATACGGTGGGAGAACTAACTTGGGTGTTTTGTGTTTGTTCGCAAATGTTGCGGATAGCAATATTCGCCACCGACTTTTCTTTTATCCAAAAGGAAAGGTGAAAAAGCACAGGAAAGACCTTTGATATTATTTCTTGAGTTCGGGGTATAGATTATGAAAAGGGAAGTTATTAGCATCCTTTTCATCCATGGTTTTCCATGGGCTCTTAGTTACTTGCTAGATCACATGCTTTTGTTTGAAATTGTGCTTTGTGTGGTTTTTGAAAGTATTTTGTAAAGAGGCCATTGTTTAGGAAAACTTTGTAATGATTCTCGTTCGTAAGAATGTATACAAAGATGTTGATCTTTTGAAAATGTTTTCAAGTTTGTAAGATGTTTTCAAAGTGTAGGTGTTTGTTTTGAAAATAGCAAGGATGTTTTGTTTTGAAATGGAGCAATTAATTTGGAGCATTCTACCTACTCAAAAGTCTTTCACGTTCATTTCCTCTTTCCTTTGACATTGTTATCTTACCATTGATTTGGTAAGTAACCCTATCTTAGGATGTAAACGGAACGGGCGCGGGCCATCGTATAACCATGATTAGCAATATTGCAAGGTATCTTAGAATTCCTTTCTTAGGGACTAAGATCATTTGAAAGGCAACATGGATAGCGTCATCGAGGGACTATAATCTTATATTTTTGCTTGTTTTTGCTAAGCTACCTCACATGCGTAACATGGCCATTTTGTGAGGCAACCAAGTGGATTTACCCTAGGGGTGCTTGTGTGTAAGTGTATTGTTTTCATGTTTGGTTTTGTCTTTGATTAGGGTTTTCTAATTGATTGGTTTTAGTCTTTCCATACAAACCCTAATTACTAGCATAATATAAAGCAATAAATTGCGGAATTTAAAATTACTACGCTATTACAATACTTGTGGGAGGGGGGTATGCAAATTACAAATGGGCATTGCAAGAAAATAAAGCCTAATTATTTATTACAACCATATTGAATTTGGATAAATAAGGTACAAAAATGAATAAATATACAAGAATGTAAATGTAAAGAAAATGGATATTTTGTTTGGATTTTTTAGAGAAAAGGGGTTTTGGTTTAACCTAATTAACTAAAAGAAAAATAATTAATTAAATTAGTAAAAAGTAGACCTAAATTTACTAGGAAAAAGAATTTAAATAAAACCCTAATCTATTAATTGATTAAAAAACGAAATTAAGTTTATAAGAAGAATATTTTTTGGTATTTTTGTCTTAACAATAATTTATAGTATTATAAAATATTTTTGGTCTTTTTATATATTAAAATAATATATTTAAATTGTGTAAAAGAAAATAATTAAAAAAAACCTAGTTTCTAATTAAATTTACAAATCAATTAGTAAAATAAATAAAGTCTGATTAAATAAAATATATTTTTTTTGTAAAAATAAATATATAAACTATATCAAAATATAAATCTAATATTTTTTGTATTTTTTCTGATTTTTTAGTATTATATAAAATATTTAAGAAAACAAATAAATAAAAAAAGAAAAAGAAAATAAAAATGGGCCAGGGTGTGAATAGTCAGCAACGGGGTTAGAAGTGAAAAAAACATAGGGCCCAAGGGATGAGGCCCAGCGCTGCCAAAAAGTCAGAATATGTGAAAAGTGTAAGAAAAATCCAAAAGGGTACCACTGGGGCTCGAACCCAGGTCCTATAGTCACAGGCGCGCGCTTCTACCACTAGGGTGGCTATACATCCGTTTATTAATATCAAACCATAAATATATATGTTAAACATGTTCCTGAGGCCAAATTCATCTTTAACCTCACACCCAACCTGAACCTCTGTATCTTATTCAATTCTCAACAAAAATGAAAAGTGTAAACACGAAACTTGTGGCAAATTTCCTCACGATTTCAGAAATGCAAAGCAATAAAATTATAGATCAAAGACAAGCATGAATTTTAATGGCCCTAATCTGAACCCTAAAAATTTCATATACTTCAATCTTAAAATTCTCTAAGCTCAAGCAATATAAATGAAAACTATGGACATGGTTAGCTTTAGGGCAATTATATCTACATTTTTCATTCACAAATAAACCACTAATGATGCCTGTATGAAGAGTTCAAAAGTCAGAAAACATACATTGCAAGAGGGTATCGTGTTTGGAGCTTGAGTAGCTTTTAGTGAGTTCAAATGATTAGATTAGCTTCCTCTAGTTCCTAGGAAGCTAATGTGATACTTAGCTTGAGCTGAAAGTGCCTAAGAAGTTCTAGAGAAGTCAAGGTGCAAGGTGATGTTTTTGAAAATGGTGGATGATAATGGAGGTTTTACAGTAGTGTTGCAGGTGTTGGAATTGTTTGTATATGTTATTTAGAAGCTTTTGAAAGTAAAAGGCCAAGAAACGCACGAGTAAATTTGGAGATTGGATTAAAAACTCAGAAATGGCAAGTTTTGAGGTGTTTTTGGTGATTATGTGTTCTTGGTGTTTTTAGGGATTAAGCATGCGTGAGATTTGTGGCAAATAACTTGTGTATGTATAAGAAAAAGGTCTTGAGTTCTTTGGAGAGTCAGAAGTACAAGTTACAAGCTAATTGTTATGTTACTTGATTTTCAAGAAAAGTGGGAAAACAAGTTTCAAGAGGAAGTACAAGCATGGAATGAGTGATTGTAAGTATCTAGACAAGTTTCTCTTGAGTTATAAGACATGTATGATCAGAAGAGAACAAGTGCAAGGCTCAAGAACAAGTTTTATGCAAAAAGCTACTTTATCAAAATGGCATTGTGCAGTTTCTTCCCAAAATGGATATAAAGCATGGCCTTGCATTGAATGCTTGAATTGAGACCTCTAACAACTGTGCAAGCAATTAATTATGGAGTGCCTAACAAGTTTGAGGCCTGCAAAGTAGAAGTTATGCAACATAAGTTTGAATTTTGAATCTTGTTCATCACAAAATGACTTGTAATTCAAGTGTGAAAACCCTAACTCCATCTCTTTGATTCTCCCTAATAAAAAATGATCTCAAGGAGTTCTTCAACAATTTGGAAAGCTTGAAATGTTCTCAAGAACCCCTCTTTGAATCACTTTTGAAAATTCCCTTTGTAACTATATGAAAAAGTGCCATGAAGTTAGGTCAAAATCCTGACCAAATTAGAGCAAAATTTCACTAAGTGTTTTGTTTCATGACCATGTGTTCTTAAAATTACAACTTGAGATCCAAGCACTTTTGGAAGGAGTTGTGTAAATAAATGTTGTATATTTCATTGAGATCTAAAACTTTCAGGTTGAAAGTTTCTTCTGAATCAGCTTGCATCATGATGAAAATTTTGCTCAAAGTTGTGAAAAAATAAGAAATTTCCAACAGAAAAATTTCTAAGTTTAGAAATTTTAACTTTTCAAAATGAAATCTTGAATTTTTTATTTCTTGATGAATAAGTTTCATATTTTGACATGATTTGATGAATTGTGATCTTTGACATTTGATTTTGACCAAAAAATCAAAGTTTGACTTTTCAGTATATAGTTGACTTTTGATCAGTTGACTGAAAATTCATCTGTCAATCCATTGGACTTGAGCAATGTTTTGAGCTATGTCATTAGGTCAAAATGATTCAATTGGACTCTTAAGATCATGCCTTAAACCAATTGATCATTTTCTAAGTCAAAAATCAGAAATTGCCCTTTCCCAATCAAAACCCTAATTTTGACCATTTTGCCCTTTTGAAGATTTGATCAATTTTCTTGAGGAGTTGTGGTCCAAAGTTGATCAAATGATACATATGAGTTTAAAATGTTGATGTGGGTCAAAAATTATGAAGTTTGACTGTAAATTGGCCACAATTGACTTTTTCCCTAATATAGTTGATTTTTAGGCCAACTGCTCAATTGACTGAGCAAAAGTGTGATCCAAAGCTTGAAACTTGACATGAGTAATCTTGAGGATCCATTATGATCTATGAAAGTTATATGGGGTATTGGAAGTTTAAATATCCTTGTGCAATCTCAAACCCTAATTTTGGTCAGCAGTGCTTAAGGAGGTGTCTTGAGTTGATCAACCCTGGTGCAGTCTTGAGCCCAAAGGAGATCTTGTGAGAAAATTCTTGATAAATGAGAGGGAAAATTTTGGGGTACAATAGGAAGTTATTAGCACCCTTTTCATCTGTAGTTATCTACGTGCTCTTATTTGCTTGCTACATCACTTGCTTTTGTTTGAATGTGCTTGTGGTGTGAGTTTTTAAAGTATTTTGAAATTTTTTTTGTAATGGTTCTCGTTTCTATAAGAACGCATACAAAGTTTTATTTCGAAAATAGTTCAAAGAGGTGTTTGTGGAATGTGTTTTTTTAAAGTGATTTTTAAAAGGTGCCTTTGTAACGGTTCTCGTTTCTATAAGAACGCGTACAAAGTGTTTGTCTTTCGAAAATGTTTCAAAATGAGAGTGTTGGTGTATAAAATGTTTTTTTTTGTGAGAAAGTGAGCAACTAGGAGAGAATCTACCTACTCAAAGGTCTTAGATTTTCTTTTCCTCCTGTTTTAGATGTTGTTATCTTACCATTGTTTTTGGTTTAAAAATACCATCGTTGGATGTGAAGGGACTGGCGTGGGACGTTTGTATAGTCATAGAAGGAAATCAATGGAACATTTTAGCAATGTCGTTTTAGGGACTAGATCGTTTACCGAAGGCAACATTGAGGGTCATCGAGGGACTACGATCTTTTATCGAGGGTCTTTGCTAAAACACCCATATTCGAGTGACATGACTATTTTCTGAAAGGCAACAAAGTGGGATTACCATAAGGGTGCAAGTGTGAATGGTGTGTTTGATTTACATGCATTTTAGTCTTGATTAGGGTTATCTATTTGTTGATTTCATATCTTGACATACACACCCTAATTACTAGCATTTACATTTGGAAGTGATAAATTGCGGAAATGTAAAGTCCTACGCTATTACATCACTTAGGGATGGGGATACAAATTTACCGATGGGGGGTTGCAAGAATTTAAATCCTAATTAACTATTAAAACCATATTGAAATGTACAATGCAAGAAAGAAAAAGGACTTGTTTAGAAAATGGTTTTTTGTCTTAATGAATTAAGAAAAAAGAAATAACTTAATTAATAAAAGAAGAAAATATTTGTATGTCTTTTTTATATTAATAAAAAGGGTATTAATATTGAAAATGATAAAAAGGGAAATAATGAGAGATAGAATTAGCATCCTGTTGAAAGCAAAAGAAAGGGGATCAGAAGTTCTGATGTCGGGCGCGTTGTGGTTTAGAAAGAAGCGTCGGAAGTTCTAGATTGATATACTCTGAGGTCCTACAAGAAACGTTAGAGGGAAAACACAGAAGTTCTGGGTTGCTATGTGCTGAACTTCTTAGTGTTAGAACAGTGAGAAAGTCTTAGAAGTTCTGTGTATTAAAACAGTGAAGAGAACTCAGAAGTTCAGTATGTGTTAAGACAATGAGTGAACATCAGAAGTTCAATGTGTGTTAACAATCAGTGAACATCATAAGTTTAGTGTGTTTAAACAGTGAGAAAATCATAGAAGTTCTATGTGTTAAAACAGTGAGGAGAACTCAAAAGTTCTGTGTTATGTTAAAACCATGAGTGAAAATCAGAAGTTCTGTGCTACATTTCAACTCGTTCCTCATATTAATTAGCACATCAGTAATTTATTCAGTTCTTAACAAACAGCAAATCAGAAGGATAAAAGCACAACAGTTTGTAGAATTTCTAATCCTGATTCTGAACCTAGCCTTAATCAAGAAGTTCTGATCCACAGTTTTTCCACTTATGAAATGATATGGACAACATCAATACTATGATATTTACATATTTAATGATGTTCAGAATGAAAAGATGCAAAGTCAGAAAGAATTACCTTGAATCTGGAGCATGTGCTTGGAACTTGAACTGCTGCCATCAAATGTTCTAGAGTCAGTAGGAACAACGGAAGAGAAAATGCAAAGTTCTTTGATTCAAAGGGAAGAACAAAGGTTTGGTTTTCTGTTTGGGAATTCTGGATTTTTATGAAGGTTTCTTAGTTTTTCCTTTCTCTCTTTTAACAATTCTCTCTCTCCAAAAGCCAGCCCCTTGAACGTGTGATGGAGCAACTTATTTATAGGTGAATTTGATGTGGTTTTTTTTCGGGGGGGGGGGGGGGGAATGGTATTTAAATCTTTTTGGCATACTGTTCCATTTCTTTTCAAACACAGTTTTCGTAGGCTAATTTGGTGTAATTATGGGGTTTGAGAAAAATGCAAGCTTGGACTGGATCAGCAGCACCTTGGAGTGTTGTGGCAGTTGGTGGCAGGACTGTGCTATAGCAGTGCAGCAGGTTGCTCTAACGAGGTTTTAGGATTTGGTGATGTTCTGATCGCAGAAGACCAGAGTGAGACTCGAAGAGTGATGTTCTGACTGTAGTGTTGAACATAGCCTTCATATGCTGAAGAATCTTGTTATGACCGAAGAGCATCTCTTCCACATGTTCTGATTGAAGCATCATGCTCTGAACCGTGTTTGCAAATTCTGACTGCACTTGCGTAGAGGCTGGCTCAGAAGTTCTGAAATATCATATTATCTTAACATTTAGAAAAAAATTTAAATGTTTAGAAATTTGGATTTTTCAAAGTAATTTTTGACTTCTGATTTTTGATGAACCAATTTCATGTCTTGATGAAATATAATTGTTGAAACTTGATTTTTGATCTAAAAATCAAAGTTTGACATTTCAGTGTGCTTTTGACCATTTTGCCCTTGTGAATGATATTTTTGGAAAATTTGTAATTCAAGGCTTGAAAGATGGGAGCAAAACTGAGGGTCTAGGATGATCCTTTAAGAAATGAGAGGGCAAATTTTAGGGTACAACAGCTGCCCCTTTTCAATCTTCTTTAACCTGAAGAGTTAGATTGGCAAATCTGCCATTCGTGACTTGAAGGTGGAAGATGATTGAACACTAGAGTGCCTAGAAATTTGCACTCAAAGATGAATTGTGAATGGGCTTATAGATGCCATTTGGATGAATGATGGAGATTTGCCGGAGATGGGCTTGTAGATGCCATCCAAAGGTGACTGCTGACATAAAGTGGACTAAGTCTGAACTTGATTTCAATTGGAAAAGATTCAAAATAAACCTTTGGAGCGACTTATCTGAACCAAAAGAAGTCTTGTATGTTATTTGACTGGGAAGAATCAGAATAAATATTGGAGTGATTTATCTGAACCCGAAGTATTACTTTGAAAAGTATCAAGATAAACCGTTGAGGGGTTTAGACTGAACCAAAAGAGATCTTGAATATTCTTTAACTGGAAAGAATCAGAGTAAATATTTGAGCGATTTATCTGAACCAGAGAAAGTTTCAGCGAGAAAGAATCAGAATAAAATGTTGAGAGACTTATCTGAACCGGTAGGGATCTGGAGAAGAATCAAAACAAATCATTGAGATATTTATCTGAACTAGAGAAGACGTCTGCGGGAAAGAATCAGAATAAACCATTGAGAGATTTATCTGAACCAGCAGGGATCTGGAGAAGAATCAGAACAAATCATTGAGAGATTTATCTGAACCAGAGAAGATGTCTACGGGAAAGAATTAGAATAAACCGTTGAGAGATTTATCTGAACCGGCAGAGATCTGGAGAGGAATCAGAACAAATCATTGAGAGATTTATCTTAACCAGAGAAGACGTGTGAGGGAAAGAATCAGAATAAACCGTTGAGAGATTTAAACTGAACCGGCAGGGATCTGGAGAAGAATCAGAACAAATCATTGAGAGATTTACCTGAACCATAGAAGACGTATGCGGGAAAGAATAAGAATAAATAGTTGAGAGATTTGAACTGAACCGGTAGGGATCTGGAGAAGAATAATTTATGTAGATGGTTGATCAGTCCTTTCTTGGGAATTGATCTATAATTGACTTGTTGAAAATTTGACGATAATTTTCTATTGATTGATCTTTCCTGAAAAAGATGAAAGGTTAGTTGTATGAAATGTCATGATGTATGAAATGCATGGCACAATGATGTTCTCAAAATAAATGAGATTGTGTCGTATGTATCTATATTGTCAATGCTATGGCGTATGAATGTAATGTATAAACACATTAATTGTTATGCCGCAGTGTTTCTGGAGTCAGGGAAAATAAATCCCTGAGCAATGTTGAGAATGAGGAGTACAAGTCTTCATGTTTTGAAGTGTTGATGAGTTTCCATTTATTAGAGGAATAAACTCTGTTGTGTAAGGGAAACGTCGTGTATTGCTTGTAGACCTCATGAAATCCTGAGAAACTGGACAACTTTCACTGGGGAATCTTAGGAGCGGTAACTAGAAGTTTGTTCTGTCTGGGATGTGAGAGAGCTTGATATCATTAAGCTGTATACTGGAGATACGTTAACGATCCGGTAGTGGGATGTCCCATTTTCCGCTCTTGCTGGAAAAGTATCTGCAGGGGACTTTATGGAATAGTCTAAAGACATTATCCTATTTCTTAAAGCCATTAGTGATTGTCTTTTTATTTTCTGTTCTTTTTTATTCATTTGTAAATAGTAGTCACATTCAAATGCATATGTTCAAAAATAATCATTGGACGTTTTCGCAAACAAAACATGGAAAAAGAAAAACAGATAGTATTGCACTTTCAAAGGGATGTCTTTGTATTAACTTGAATAAGTATTTTTGTACAATGATACGAACATTCTAGTAAGAGAATATCGTCGTAAAAACTGAAAATTGATACAAAGAAAAGATAGTTATGTGAAATGATCCCGTGGGGTTCCCATTCTGCTATAGCATTCGTGTCTCTGAGCGTCTTGTCCATTTGCTGTCTTGTCTGAAGTTGATTGGATTGATTAGACCCGTTTGAGCTTGTCAGTAGATGCTGAAGGTTGTCTGTAAGGTGATCCAACGGGACATATTCATACGCTTTAACTCCCTAACTTTTTTCTAGACCGCCCTTTCGGGTTTTAAGTCCACCGGGATACCTGTTTTTGCCCAAGCCGCCCTTTCGGGTTTTCAGCTTGCCGGCTGTACATATTTTTTTGTATTTTATCCCTTATTTTTGCCCGAACCTTTGTGGTTCACCGGGATGCCCTTGTTTTTCCTAGGTGTGTCAACCTAGTAGGTCTCTTATGCGTAGTATCTTTTGACTATGTCCGCGTTTACAGGGTGCGGAAGGTCGTCACCATCCATAGTGGTTAGGATCATTGCTCCAGCGGAGAATATGCTTTTGATCACAAATGGTCCTTCGTATGTAGAAGTCCATTTTCCCCTGGGATCACCTTGTGGCAATATGATACGCTTGATTATCAAGTCACCAACCTGATATACCTGATGTCTGACCTTTTTGTTAAAAGCCTTGATCATACGTTTTTAGTACATCTGGCCGTGACAGACATCCGTAAGCCTCTTCTCATCAATTAGGTTCAACTGGTTTAGTCGAGTTTGGATCCAATCATCTTCATTCAGCCCTGCATCCTTTATGATTCTCAGAGAAGGTATTTGGACTTCAAATTGGTAGAACAACTTCCATGCCGTATACCAAGGAGAAGGGAGTTGCCCCTGTTGATGTGTGTGTCGTGGTACCGTAACCGTGGAGAGAAAATGGTAACATCTCATGCTAGTCCTTGTATGTTACTGTCATTTTTTGTATGATCTTCTTGATGTTCTTATTTGCAGCTTCGACAATGCCATTCATCTTTGGCCGTTAAGGGGAAGAATTATGGTGCTGGATCTTGAATTGCGCGCGTAGTGCAATGATCATAATATTGTTGAGATTCATACCATTGTCTATGATAATTCTCTCCGGGATGTCGTATCAATAGATGAGATTCTGTTTGATGAAACGGGCCACAACATTCTTGGTAACGGAAGCGAAAGAATCCGCCTCAACCCACTTCGTGAAATAGTCAATGGCCACCAAGATGAAGCGGTGTCCATTAGAAGCTGTAGGTTTGACTTCTCCAATCATATCAATGCCCCACATCGCGAATGGCCAGGGAGCAGTCAGGACGTTTTAGAGGAACTGGGGGTATATGCACTTTATCAGCATAGATTTGACACTTGTGATAGGTTCGTGAATGCTGGTAGCAATCTTCTTCCATGGTAGACCACTAATACCCTGCCCGTAGGATCTTTTTATCCATCGTGTGCCCACTAGGATGGGTGCCAAAAGTTCCTTCATGTAGGTCAGCCATGATCTTTTCTGCCTCAATCTTGTCTACGCAACGAATAAAAACAGAGTCTTGGTTGCACTTGTAGAGAATTCCATTACTGAGGTAGAACTTAGCAAAGAATCTTCTCAAGAACTTCTTATCATTGACTGAAGCTCCCTCCAGATACTCTTGGGCCTCGAGATACCTCTTAACTTCATGGAACCAATACTGGTCCACTACTTCTTCAGTATCGATCTCGTGGCAATAAGCTGGTTCATCCATCCGCTCAATGGTGATCTGGGGAGCCTCATTACCCCACTTGAGTTTAAACATGGATGACATGGTGGCTAGCGCGTCTGCTATTTGATTTTCCTCTCGTGGAAAATGCTCAAAGGTAATTTCCTCGAAATGTGGGATTAATGTCTACATATGTTCTTTGTATGGGATGAGGTTAGGGTGCTTCGTGTCCCATTCTCCTTTGATCTGACTGATGACTAAGGCTGAATCTGCAAATACACTTAAGGATTTGATTCCCAAATCTATGGCAGCTTTGAGACCAAAAATACACGCTTCGTATTCTGCCATATTATTAGTACAGTTGAAACAAAATCTTACAGTGAAGGGAGTATGACATCCTTCAGGGGATATGATTACAACACCTATGCCATTGCCGGGTGCATTGGAGGCTCCATCAAAAACCAAGGTCCATCGGGATCCTTGTTCTGGTATGTCATATGGTCTAAATTCTTCATAGTTGTTTACCATCATGATGTCTTCACCTGGGAATTCAAATTTCATGGACTGATAGTCATCCACAGCCTGATGAGCAAGGTGATCGGCTAGCACACTGCCCTTTATGGATTTTTGGGTAGTGTACTGAATTTCGTATTCAGTCAGAATCATTTACCATCTCGCTATTCTCCCAGAGAGGACAGGCTTCTCGAATATGTATTTAATTGGATCCATCTTGGATATCAATAAAGTAGTATGGGTCAACATATACTGTCTTAGCCGGCGAGCAGCCCATGCCAGAGCGCAGCAAGTTTTCTCGAGCAGTGAATATCTTGTTTCACAGTCGGTAAACTTTTTGCTCAGGTAGTAAATAGCATGCTCTTTTCGGCCAGACTCGTCCTGCTGCCCCAACACATACCCCATTGAATTTTCCAAAACAGTTAGATACATGATCAAAGGTCTTCCCTCGACTGGAGGCATCAAAACAAGAGGCTCTTCTAGGTACTCCTTGATCTTGTCGAAGGCAACTTGGCATTCATCATTCCATTTGACTACTTGATCTTTCTTCAATAATTTGAAGATTGGTTCACAAGTAGCGGTTAGGTGAGAAATCAATCTGGTGATGTAGTCAAGTCGTCCTAAGAATCCTCTGACTTCCTTTTTGGTGCGAGGAGCAAGCATTTTTTGTATTTCTTTCACCTTGGCAGGGTCCACTTCGATACCTTTACCACTGGCAATGAAGCCTAGGAGTTTACTGGACCTTACCCCAAATGTGCATTTATTCGGGTTCAACCTTAGCTTGTATTTATTTAGCCTTTCAAACAGTTTATGCAAATGGTCAAGATGTTCCTCTTCAGTTTGAGATCTGGCTATCATGTCATCCACATAGACCTCTATTTCGTGATGGATCATATCATGAAATAGAGCTACCATGGCGCGCTAATAAGTTACCCCAGCGTTCTTCAACCCGAATGGCATAACCTTGTAACAGAAAGTGCCCCACTGTGTGACGAAGGTCATTTTCTCCATGTCCTCAGGTGCCATTTTGATTTGATTGTAGCCTGAGAAACAATCCATAAATGAGAACATTTTATGTTGTGCGGTATTATCAAGCAAAATATCGATATGGGGAAGTGGGAAATCATCCTTAGGGCTTGCCCTATTCAAATCTCGGTAATCCATACACATGCGTACTTTACCATCCTTTTTAGGAACTGGAACAACATTGGTGACCCATTATGGATAGGAGGTGACGGCTAAGAATCTGACGTTGAATTGTTTCATGACTTCAGTCTTGATCTTCTCTGACATGTTTGTCCGCATGCGACGAACTTTCTGTTTTAACGGAGGGCAGTCTTCTTTTGTCGGTAGACAATGGACCATGATATCGGCATCAAGTTTTGGCATGTTTTTGTACGACCAGGAAAAGACCTCAACATATTCATGTAGTAACTGAGTTAAGCGCTTATTGACACTAGGTTCCAGATTGGCTCCTACCTTGACTTCTTTCTTGTCCTCTTCGGTACCTAAGTTAACTGTGTCTAATGGTTTTTCGTGGGGCTGTATGGTCCTTTCTTCCTGTTGTAGTAACCTGTCTAGTTCCCCTGGCACTTCACAATCTTCCTCACCTTCGACTTCGTCTTGGTAGATTAAATTTTCAAAGTCACAATAGGCCATAGCAGAATCGTTACCCATGGGATCCTGAGTGGATGTAGATCTGCATTTGATATGTGAGTGTGTGTAAGAGCATAGCTATCATTGAAAAAATAAAAATGTAGAAAAAGAAAAACAAAGAGCGTAAAGTTTGCATGCAAAAACGTCCATGATTCATTGATGACATATGAAAATGAAGTAACAACCCTTACAAATGGACCGTTGTGCCTTGGGTAAGACACAAGGCTTTAAAGGTCTGAATTGTTTAATTATTACAAGTCAGACAAAAATTTAAATACAATTATTATTGGATAAAAGTAATTGGGACAAAATATTTGGCTTCCCAGTTGTTGAGTCCTCCATTGACAGTTGGGAAAATCCATTCTTCCAGGTCACAGTTGTCATCACCATCTTCCACTATGTTGATTCCATGGTTGCTGATTCGTAAAGGTGGTCCCCCGGCACGAGCACGACGAACAGCTTTCTGGGCTCCTGAGGTGAAACCCAAACCAAATTTGTCAGACTTGTAGGGAATTTCTGGGAGCTGGCCCCAAATAGTATACCCACCTTCTTCGACTACTGCCTTTGCATCTTTCAGTGATGACATCTTTAGCGGAGGTCTTGTAATCTTTGGGACTTGTGAAACAGTCTTGGTTGCTGCCACTGTTTGTGGGACTTCCTCAAAATGTTGACACGGAGTTTCGATGAATTCACCATCAATTTCTACGTATCTGAAGGAGTTCAAGTGACTGACCATATATTCCTCTTCTCCATGGACAGTGATGATTTTTCCCTTGGTTGGGTATTTCAGCATCTGATGTAATGTAGAGGTGACAACACCAGCGTTGTGAATCCAAGGTCAGCCCAATAAACAGGAATAGGAAGGGCGAATTTCCATCACGTAGAAATTTGAATCAAAGGTTTGATTTCCAACTTTAATGGGGATGTCCACCTCCCCATGCACCATTCTTTTTTAACCGTCGAAGGCCCTTACCACTATGTTACTGGGTTTTAAGGTCAGACCTTCATAATTGAGTCTATCCAGAGCTTTCTTAGGCAGCACATTCAAAGATGAGCCAGTATCAACCAGGACATGGTCCAAAGTTGTGCCCTTGCATTCGACAGAGACATGCAATGCCTCGTTGTGCTTCCTCCCTCTAGGTGTCAAGTCAGCATAGGAAAAGCCCAAACCATTATCGGCGGTCAAACTGGCCACATAGTCTTGGAATTGGTCAGCAGAGGTTTCTTGTGGCACATGGGTAGTTTTAAGAAATTTCATCAAGGCCTTCGCATGAGCCTCGGAGCACAACAGTAAAGCTATCATAGAGATCTTTGACGGATTCTGCCCTAGCTGTTCGACTACATTGTAGTCGCTTCTCTTTATAATTTTCAGAATTTCTTCCATCTCCCTTTTGGAGGCTTCTGGGATAGATACTGATTGCTCCTTCATCTGGACAGGCTCAACCAAAATGCCTTTGCCCCGAGTCTCGGTCGAATCGATGATAGGGGTGTCAGCAAGGGTAACCATAGGGATTGTAGTAGTAGTGACAACAAGAACAAAAGCAGGAACGATCACAGGACCGATAATAGTTTTCGGAGGAGAAATATCAGGGGAGAATACTCTTCCACTTCAGGTTATTTTGCTGGGTCCTACAATGTTACTGATGTCGGGGTCAGCCTTCTCAAAAATCGAGTCTTCATCATCCAACTAATCCTGCTTGACATTGTGATAGTAGACGTCACCCCCATAGTTCCAGGGGACAGTTTTATCTGATGAGTACGAGATTGGTCATGGCATGGTAATTATCAGTGGAGTCACCTTAGGAACAGATGTAATCCTAATGGGTCTTTTGGTGGAGACCTTGGAAGGATTGGTGGAAATGGTTACTATTGAAACATCCTTGTAAGAAATGGTTGGAACAAGTATCTTTCCAAACAAAATCTCTTTGTCATCCATCAGGCGTTGGTCACCTGCTTTCAATAAATGACAACTAGTTGGTAGGGATAAACAGAGGTGATAGCCTTCGTCACAGCCCGAAAATAAACCGACCTTCAATAGGTTCCCTTTGACAGTCAGGAGAGGAGTAGCAAGTTCATCAACAACAGTAACAAACACATCATCTTCAACAGCGTTAACATTACGACCATGCTTGGGCATAGGAGAGGTGATAACATTTGGGATCTCAGGAGCATCAAATTCAATTTCTTTTGCCTCTATAAGGTCTTGCACATTGTTTTTCAAAGCCCAATAGTTGTTGGTATCGTGGCTTGTACTTTCTGAATGTCAAGCACAATGAGCATTAGGGTTGTAATGAGGGGAGGCGGTGTTGGGATTCTTCGGAGATTCCTTCAAAGTTACCACATTAGATCTCAACAAATGTGGCAAGACTTGAGACAGCATCATATTTATCCGGGTAAATTATCTTATTGGTCTTTCTGTTCTAGGCTAATTGTTCCTTTGTTGAGTAGGTGCAGGCTTAGGAATCATGATGGCCCCTATCGTTGGACGATGTTCAGTTTTGTCCTGATTCCTTTGAGGGTACAGAACACCAACCTCTTTCTTCCCAATGAATTGCTTTCTCACGGCACTGGAGGATGCATCTTTTTGGATCTTCCCACTCTTAATCCCAGCTTCCACTCGTTCCCCGGTCAAAATTAATTCAGTGAAGATGGCTGAGGAGCTTTCAATTAGATGATTAAAGAAAGGACCGAACAGGGTACCTAAAAACATGTCAACTAGCTCCCTGTCAGACAGGGGAGGCTGGACTCTTCCTGCTAAGTCCCTCCATTTCTGAGCGTAGTCTTTGAAACCTTCTCTTGAACCCATAGCCATACTCTTGAGTTGAGTACGGGTGGGAGTAAGGTCTGCGTTGTACTGATACTGTTTATAAAAAGCAGCGGCCAAGTCTTCCCAATTATGGACATTGGCCCTCTCCAGTTGATAGACCAATCTAGCTGAGTCTTGGACAGATTATCCTGAAAGAAGTGGACCCACAAATCTTGGTCGGAAGTGTGAGGTTGTATCTTCCTCACATAAGATTGGAGGTGCATCTTGGAACACGAAACCCTGTCGTATTTAGCAAATACCGGTGCCTTGAACTTAGGTGGAATAACAATCCCAAACACCAAACTCAGCTCTTCAAAGTCTATCTCGGGTGCTTTCTGAATCTCCATTGCACTTAGACGTTCTTCCAGATGTTTGTATTTGTCGTCAGCTGGAGGATACTGCTCTTCAGAGTAATCATTTTCTTCTTCCTCTTCAGATTCTGGGTGGGCAATCACTTCCTTGTTTTCCCTTTTTGATTATCCTTTTCACCAGATGATGTTGCGAAGTCTAGGGTTCATCTGGCTGGCCCTGGAAACCTTCTTCCTAGATTCAAAACACCTGTTGATTTCTTTGCTTTCTTTTTCTTTTCTTCGATCAACAAAGTTTTCAAATCCTCTTGTCCTTTGGCCAAAGTCAATAACATTTGTTGAAATTGAGCATTTTGCGCCTGGAGATCTTTTACCGTCTATTCCATGTCCATCTCACTGAAATAAACAGTAGAAAGATGAGGAGACCTATTGTAAGAAACCTGCTTATGTTATGATGAATGAAGATGCATATGCAATGATTTCAAGGAAATTAGAGATTTAAATTTGCTTTAGACGAAAAAGGAACACACGTCATATCAATAAATAAAAGTTTGAGTACATCATGCCTCTTTGGGCTTACAAAGAAATACAAAAACTCTAAGATAAAAAAGTTGTACGCATCCTCTTTGGTGCGATGTAGGAATTCATACTCCGCTCCTCATGAAGCTGCTTGGTGAGTTCCAGAACCTTCTTTTCTATGGCATAGAATTGGGCCTCAAAAGTGTCTCGCTCCCCCTTAAGTTGTATCCAATCCCTTTGCAAGTCTTCGAGAGAGGTGGGCATGTCAGGATGTAGGATAGTGTATGGGACATCTCCTTCACAACATGCTCTTTGAGGACCGGGAGAATAGAGGGGTAAGGCACCATAAGACTTTGAGCACGAGCTCGTACCCATTTGAGATAAGGCTCAAGAGGGATGGAATTATTATGCCCCAATGTGTTGCTATTTACCTTGTTCAACATCATCCAAGCTCGGATAAACCTCTGGAGGTGACCTTAATCGTCATTCTCATAGTCAAATGCCAACCCTTGAATAAGCATCTCATGTGGACCATCCCTTCGGGCGTAACCAAACTGTCTTAAGGATAAGTAGGGGTTATAGGTGATACCTCTTCTAACTCCAAGTAAAGGGACATTAGCGAGTTCTCCATAACGGTCGATGATAGTAACATTCTCTATAGATCGGGAACACCAATGAATGTTTGAATGTCTGAGCGTCATCAACCTATGTTACCACCTTGAACCTTGCTCGTTCTTTAATACAGATTAGGGAAGATGTGAAATAAACCATCTTGACAAGAGAGGAGTACAACACATAAGAATACCTCTTTTCCTCATAGTGCGAGTGTGAAAAGAATGTAGGATGTCTCCTAATAAAGTAGGCACCGGGTTACGAGACATGAAGATTTTGACGGTGTTTACATCTATGAGTTGGTCAGGATTTGGAAACAAAACCATCCCATAGATGAGGGGAGCCACAATTTCCTAAAAATATTGCAAGTCCAAGGAGTTCCAACAATTTTGGGATTTCTCAAACAAGAACTTGGCTAAGAAACCTTTGACACCACTCCTTGTTTCCCAATTAGTTGTGATATCAGATGGCTGCAAGTGTAGTGCTTGAGTAATATCTTCTGGTTTTGGATCTCTTTCCATACCATTGAAGGGTAGTTGATTGAGAATGGGAATCCTCAAGAGTTAGGATAATTCTTCCAAAGTTGGCACAAGTTGATAATCAGGAAATGTGAAGCAATGGTGTAGAGGATCAAAGAACTGGAAGAGCACCTTCATCATGTCCTCGTCAGTGTTAGGGGTAACCAAGTTTAGGAGGCGACCATGTGTTTCGGTAAATGGAGAATTTTCGGGAACCCTTGATGCTAACTCTTTAAGTTGAGGAGGGATCCTTACAATATTGACTTGAAGGCTTTTCCTGCTAATAGAATCCATGTCCTACAAAACAGAACAAAGATAAATCCCCAAAATCTTGGAAATGGTTAGTGAGTTTGAGTATGATGTTTATGATGTTTATGATGTTATGTATAAGTGAATATATATAAACAAAACAAACAAGTCCTTAGGTTTAGGCTTGCATGGAGTCTCATAGGTAAGTACCCTTTTGAAATTTAGTTGGCTTAAACCTGTCCTAACAATAGTAATCGGGTTCTAAGGGAGCTCAATATCACTGGTTTGTTTCCTCGAGCATTGTTTCAGCGCAAGCCTCTTTAATGGCGACCGAAATATCCCAAAAAACCAAACCTCAATGAGTGTAGTATCGAGTATCTACCAACTTCGGACTGCACTAAAGCCGGTCATCTCACTACGTCCTAATGGCCAAGTTGGGCAAGTAAAGGTTCTAGAAGTTAGTTAGTGCTTCATGACATCACTCAGTGGCCCCGTATTCTTCTTGACTACTCAAGGGCTACCGGTACCCACAAATATGTCACAATAACGTAGCTATTACTTAGACCATATCGGTATACCCCACACAGTTTCCGCAACGTATTGCTACTTACCTATAAGGTATCCCAAATCCAGGTAGAGTATTCAAACCCAAAAAAAGAACCAAAATGTAAAGCATACAAGTCAAACGATGAAAGCAAATAAATGTGATCTAGCCCTAAGGTAACCCCAATTTTAAGACATTTCCCCATCGGAGTCGCCAGTTCTGTAACGCGGTGGGAGAACTGACATGGTTGTTTTGCGTTTGGTCGCAATTATGCGGATAGCAAGAGTTGCCACTGACTTTTCTTTTATCCAAAAGGAAAGGCTGAAAAGAACAGGAAGTACATTTAGAGATGTTTTCTTGAGTTCGGGGGGTAAATTATGAAAATGGAAGGTATTATCACCCTTTTCATTCGTAGTTATCTACGGGCTCTTAGTTGCTTGCTAGATCACTTGCTTTTGTTTGAATGTGCTTGTGGTGTGAGTTTTGAAAGTATTTTTAAAATGTCTTTGTAATGGTTCTCGTTTCTATAAGAACGCATACAAAGTTTTATTTCGAAAATAGTTCAAAGAGGTGTTTGTGGAATTTGTTTTTTTAAGTGATTTTGAAAATGTGTCTTTGTAACGGCTCTGAATTCTATAAGAATGCTTACAAAGTGTTTGTCTTTCGAGAATGTTTCAAAATGAGAGTGTTGGTGTATAAAATGTTTTTGTTTGTGAGCAAGCGAGCAATTAGGAGCGAATATACCTACTCAAAGGTCTTAGATGTTCTTTTCCTCCTCTTTTAGATGTTTTTATCTTACCATTGTTTTTGGTAAGAAACCCTATCGTTGGATGTGAAGGGATGGGCGTGGGACGTTTGTATAGTCATAGAAGGCAACCTATGGAATGTTTTAGCAATGTCGTTATAGGGACTAGATCGTTTACCGAAGTCAACTTTGAGGGTCATCGAGGGACTGCGATCTTTTACCGAGGGTCTTTGCTAAAACGCCCATATTCGAGGGACATGACTATTTTCTGAAAGACAACAAAGTGGGATTACCCTAAGGGTGCAAGTGTGAATGGTGTGTTTGATTTACTGCATTTTAGTCTTGATTAGGGTTATCTATTTGTTGATTTCATATCTTTCCATCACACTCTAATTACTAGCATTTACATTTGGAAGCAATAAATTGCGGAAATGTAAAGTCCTACGCTATTACATCATTTAGGGATGGGGGTACAAATTTACCAATGGGGGGTTACAAGAATTTAAATCCTAATTAACTATTACAACCATATTTAAATGTACAATGCAAGAAATAAAAAGGACTTTTTTAGAAAATGGTTTTTTGTCTTAATGAATTAAGAAAAAATAAATAAATAAATTAATAAAAGAAGAAAATATTTTTATGTCTTTTTTATATTAAAAAAGAGGGTATTAATATTGAAAATGATAAAAAAGGGAAATAATGAGAGATAGAATTAGCATGCTGCTGAAAGCAAAACAAAGGGGATCAGAAGTTCTGATGCCGGGCGCGCTGTGGTTCAGAAAGAAGAATCAGAATTTCTGGATTGATACACTCTGAGGTCATGCAAGAAACGTTAGAGGGAAAACACAGAAGTTCTGGGTTGCTATGTACTAAACTTCTGAGTGTTAGAACAGTGAGAAAGTCTTAAAAGTTTTGTGTATTAAAATAGTGAAGAGAACTCAGAAGTTCAGTATGTGCTAAGATAGTGAGTGAACATCAGAAGTTCAGTGTGTGTTAATAGCGAGTGAACATCAGAAGTTCAGTGTGTTTAAACAGTGAGAAAATTATAGAAGTTCTGTGTGTTAAAACAGTGAGGAGAACTCAGAAGTTATGTGTTATGCTAAAACCGTGAGTGAAAATCAGAAGTTCTGTGCTACATTTCAACTCTTTACTCATATTAATCAGCACATCAACAATTTATTTAGTTCTTAACAAATAGCAAATCAGAAGGATAAAAGCACAACAGTTTATAGAATTTCTAATCCAGATTCTGAGCCTAGCCTTAATCAAGAAGTTCTGATCCATAATTTTTCTACTTATGAAATGATATGGACAACATCAATACTATGATATTTACATATTTAATGATGTTCTAAATGAAAAGATGCAAAGTCAGAAAGAGTTACCTTGAATCTGGAGTGTGTGCTTGGAACTTGAACTGTTGCCTTTAGTTCTGGAGTCAGTAGGAATAATGGAAGAGAAAATGCTAATTTCTTTGATTCAAAGGGAAGAACAAAGGTTTGGTTTTCTGTTTGGGTATTCTGGATTTTTACGAAGGTTTCACAGTTTTTCCTTTCTCTCTTTTGACAATTCTCTCTCTCCAAAATCCATCCCCTTGAACGTGTGATGGAGCAACTTATTTATAGGTGAATTTGGTGTGGTTTGGGGGGGGGGGGGGGGGTGGGAATGGGATTTAAACCTTTTTGGCATACTGTTCCATTTCTTTTTAAACACAATTTTCGTAGGCTAATTTGGTGCAATTATGGGGTTTGAGAAAAACGCAGGCGTGGACTAGATCAGCAGCACCTTGATTGTTGTGGCAGCTGGTGGCAGGACTGTGCTATAGCAGTGCAGCAGGTTGCTCTAACGATGTTTTTTGATTTGGTGATGTTCTGATCACAGAAGACCAGAGTGAGACTCGAAGAGTGATGTTCTGACCGAAGCGTTGAACATAGCCTTCATATGCTGAAGAATCATGTTCTGACCGAAGAGCATCGCTTCCACATATTATGATTGAAGCCTCATGCGGTGAACCGTGTTTGCAAATTCTGACTGCACTTGCGTAGAGGTTGGCTTAGAAGTTTTGAAATATCATATTCTCTTAACATTTAGAAAAATTTCCAAATGTTTAGACATTTGAATTTTTCAAAGTAATTTCTGACTTCTGATTTTTGATGAAGCAATTTCATGTCTTGATGAAATATAATTGTTGAAACTTGATTTTTGATCTAAAAATCAAAGTTTGACTTTTCAGTGTGCTTTTGACCATTTTGTCCTTGTGAATGAATTTATTTGGAAAATTTGTAATTTAAGGCTTGAAATTGGATAGGAGAAAACTTGAGGGTCCAAGATGATCCTTTGAGAAATGAGAGGGAAAATTTTAGGCTACACCACCACCCCGGTGGTAAGGTGGCGTGCGTATTATGTGAAGGGCGTGGATTCAAGCCCCAGCGCTGCCACTTTTTTTTCTTCATTTTTTCCAACATTTTCTTTTGTTTGTTTCAAACCACAACGCGTCTGGGCCTCCTTTGATGGGCCTGCTCCACTTTACTGCAAAACACCCCCATCTTAATTGCTCCAGCGCAGGCCCAATGTTATTATTTTCTTTTCTTTTGCTGACCAACAAAAACAACATTAATGGGCCAAACTCAAAAACTGTTTTACTCCTAAACACCCCAATTCAAATTTCACCCCCTCTGACTTTAACTTTTTTATTTTATTTTAATTTATTTTATTTTATTATTATAATTATAATTATTATTTTTATTAATAAAAATCCAAAAAATAGTTTATTGATTTATATATCAATATACTTTTATTTCATTAAGACAAAAGACCAAAAATATTTTCTTGTTATAAATTTAATCTCTTTTATTAATATTAGACATAGGTTTTAATTTCCTTTAATTAAATTAACTTAGAATTTAGTTTTTTCTTTTGATTAACTTTTATACTAGTTTAATTAAATAAAGACCTTTTTTCATAAAAAAAACTCTAAATATAATTTATTGATTAAATTTAATTTAATTTCTTAATTAATTTAGGTTTTAATTTTCTTAATTTAATTAATTATTTCTTTTAGTTAATTAGGTCAAAACCAAACCCTTTCCTCAAAAAACAAACAAATTCCATTTCTTTTTACCATTTCTCATCCTTGTACATTATATTCCTTTCAATTCTTGTACATTATTCATGTTTCAATATGGTTGTAATAGATAATTAGGTTTAATTTCTTACAATCTCCATTTGTAAATTTTGTATATCCCATCCTCAAATGATTGTAATAGCGTAGAATATTTACTTTTCGCAATTTATTGCTTTCATATAAATACTAGTAATTAGGATTTGTATGGGAAGATAAAAATTAACAAGTAGATAACCCTGATCAAAGATTAAATGCATGCAAATCAAACACACTATTCACACATGCACCCATAAGGTTAACTCCACTTATTGCCTAAAAAATGGTCATGTTATGCATGTGAGATGTCTTAGCAAAAACAATCAAAATACAAGATCATAGTCCCTCGATGATGCTACAAATGTTGCCTTACAAATGATCTTAGTCCCTCAAGAAAAATGCTAAGATATCTCACAACATTGCTATCATGACTATACGATGACCTACGCATGTCCCTTTACATCCAAAGATAAGTATTCTTATCAATCAATTGTAAGATAGCAATATCAAAAGAAAGGAGAGAAATGAACAAAAGACTTTTGAGTAGGTAGAAACGTTCTTAGTTGCTTGCTCACTTTCAAAACAAACACACACCAAACACTTTCAAAACATGAAATATTTTCAAAAGTCCAACACTTTGTATACGTTCTTACAAAACGAGAATCATTACAAAGTTCGCCTAAACGAAGGAGCCTTTTCAAAAATACTTTCAAAAACCACCACAAAATATATTTTCAAACAAAGCAAGTGATATAGAAAGAAACTAAGAGCCCATGGATAACTATGGATGAAAAGGGTGCTAATACCTTCCCTTTTCATAATCTACCCCCCGAACTCAAGAAATAATCTCAAAGGTCTTTCCTATTCTTTTCGCCCTTTCCTTTATTTGGATAAAAGAAAAGTCAGTGACGACTCTTGCTAACCGTAAAAATTGCAATTAAACGCAAAACATCCCAAGTCAGTTTTGTCACCGTATTACAGAACTGGAGAATCTGCTGGGGAGTACTTAAAAGTGGGGTTACCTTAGGGCTAGATCACCTTTATTTGCTTTCATTGTTTGACTTGCTTGCTTTATATTTTGGTTCCTTGTTTGGGTTTGTTTTGATCCTCTACCCGAATCTGGGATACCTTATAGGTAAGTAGCAATACGTTGTGGAAACTGTGCGGGATATACCGACATGGTCTAAGCAATAGCTACGTTAGTGTGACACATTTTTTGGTACCGGTAGCCCTTGAGTAGTCAAGGAGAATACGGGGACGTTGTATGGTGTCATGAAGCACTAACTGACTTTAGAACCTTTACTTGACCAACTTAGATATTAGGAAGTAGTGAGATTGCCGGCTTTGGTGCAGTCTGAAGTTGGTTGATACTCGATACTACGTTTATTGAGATCGGACTTCTCGAGATATTTCGGTCTCCATTAAAGAGGCTTGCACTGAAACAATGCACGATAAGAAAGATCAGTGATATTGAGATCCCTTAGAACCCGATTACTATTAGTTGGACAGATTGAGCCAACTAAACTTCAAGAGGGTACTTACCTATAAGACTCCATGCAAGCCTAAACCTAAGGACTTGTTTGCCTTGTGGGTATATGCTTACTTGTACATAACATCATAAATATCATAACATCATAAGCATTCTCACTAACCATTTCAAGGATTATTGGGATTTATCTTTGCTCTGTTTTTTAGTACATGGCTTCCATCCGCAGGAATACTATCCAAGTCAATCTCGTAAGAATTCCTTCATCAAAAGGGCAAAATGGTCAAAATTAGGGTTTTGACTGAGAAGATGCAATTTTTTATTTTTGACCTAGAAAATGATTGGTTGGTTTAAGTTATGGTCTCAAGGATTCAAATTCATCATTTTTACCTAATGGCATGGCTCAAAGCATTCCTCAAGATTAATTGATTGATAGTTGATTTTCAGTCAACTAATCAAAAGTCAACTGTACACTGAAAAGTCAAACTTTGACTTTTTGGTCAAAATCAAGTGTCAAAGATCACAATTCATCAAAACATGTCAAAATATGAAACTTGTTCATCAAGAAATTAAAAAGTCAAGATTTCATTTTGAAAAGTCAAAATTTCTAAACTTAGAAATTTTTCTAAGTGTTGAAAATTTCAATTTTTAACTTTGAGCCAAATTTCCACCATGATGAAATATGATTCAAAGGAAACTTCCAACATGAAAGTTTTATATCTCAATGAGATCTAAAACATTGTAGAACACAACTGATTCTGCAAATGCATGGATTTCAAGTTATGATTTTGTGAATACATGTTCATGAAACTTGGAAACTTAGTGAAATTTTGCCCTAGTTTAGGCAGGATTTTGACCTAACTTCATGGAAATTTTTCACATAGTTCCAAGATGAAGTTTCAAAAATTTCCAACATAGAGGTTGTAGCTGATGTTACAAGCTTTTCAAAATGTCCAAGAACTCATTAAGATCATGCTTGAGCAAGGAGAATCGAAGGCAAGAAGTTAGGGTTTTCAAACTTGAATTACAAGCCATTTTGTGAAGAACACATGAATCAAATCCATCCTAGGATGCATAATCTTTGCTTTGCAGGCCTCAAACTTGTTTTTCACTCCATAATTAATGTTTTTCACAACTGATAGGGTCATTGTCCAAGCATTTGAGCCATTATCCAAGTTGCATTTCCATTAATGGCACAAAGTAACATTGCCATTCTAGTAAAGAGGCTTTAATCACAAAGTCAACTTGTCTTGAGCTTTGCATTTGTTCTTTCTGCACAAGAATCCTCTACATAATTAGATAATCATGTTTAAAGTGCCTAACCACTTTAGATAGCCTTGTACCTTGCCTTGGAACAATGTTTGTCAAGCTTGCTTTAAAATCAAGCAAAAAGCCACAACATGTGAACTGGTACTTCTGATCAGCCCAAGATCTCAAAACCTTTTCCTATACATTGAGACACTATTATGTAACCTAACACACGAGCTTGAAGACCCTGAAACACTCCCAAACTCCCTCAAATCAGAAATTACCCAAAAACTCCATTGTTGCACAGTTTCTGACTTTGAACTTCAAACTTCCATTTCCCTCATGCGTTCTTTGGCCTTTTAGTTTCTAAAGATTCCTTACATCAAATACAAACCACCCCACACCCTGTTACACGAATGTAACACCATCTTCATCAACTCCATAACCAAAAATAGAGCATTGTAGTTGGACTTCTCTAGACCATTCCAGTCACTCTCAACTTAAGCTAAGCATTGCATTAGCTTCCTAGAGACTCAAGGAAGCTAACCAGATCATTGCAGCACCTTGGATCAAGCTCAAACTCATTTCACGATTTCCAATTTTGAGGTATTTTTCTTGAACTTCTATATTCTCATTTAGGCATTATTAGGCTTGCATTTGTGAAGATAAAATGTAGACATCATTTCCCTGAAACTATACATGTCCATAGATTTCATTTATGTTGCTTGAGTAGAGAGAATTTTGAGTTTGAACCTCTGAAAATATTTAGGTCAAAATTTGGTACTGTTAGAAATTCATGCTCGTCTTTGAGAATTAGCTTAAGTTATTTACATATTCAGAATCGTGAGGTAATTTTTAACAAGTTTGATGTTGGAAGTTTTGTGAATGGATAAGAAATGAATGAGTAACAGGTTCTCTGGCTGGAGGTTGAAGATGAAGTTCATTCAGGACTTGTTTTCAATTATATATTTATTGTTTTGTTTATATGAACGGATGTATAGCCATCTCAGTGGTAAAAAGCGCGTCTGTTAACCTTTGGGACCTGGGTTCGAGCCCCAGTGGTACCCTTTTGACTCTTTTTCACATTTTTCTTCCATTTTTTTGTTTGAAACAGGCGCTAGGCCTCCAACAGATGAGCTTTCCTTTTCTATTTTTTTCTTTTTCTAACACTGATTACTTTTGCACCTCTGGCCCATTATTTTCTTTATTATTTCATTTTCTTTTCTATTTTTATTTTCATTTCATATTTTCTTCATTATTTTTATTATTATTATTCTTATTATTATTCTTCTTATTATTATTATTCTTATTATTATTATTCTTATTATTATTATTATTATTATACTATAAAAATATAAAAATATTTTTATTTTATTATTTACACTTATATATTTTATTTTCTTCATAAAATAAAAGACTAAATAAACATTTTTTTAATAATTAATATTTAGATAATTGGTGTGATGCGGTGGGAGAACTGACTTGAAGGTTTTGCGTTTTATCACAAATGTCACGGTTAGCAAGAGTCGTCATCGACTTTTCTTTTATCCAAAAGGAAAGGTGAAAAAGCACAGGAAAGACCTTTGAGATTATTTCTTGAGTTCGGGGAGTAGATTATGAAAAGGGAAGGTATTAGCACCCTTTTCATCCATGGTTTCCATGGGCTCTTAGTTACTTTCTAGATCACTTGCTTTTGTTTGAAATTGTGCTTTGTGTGGTTTTTGAAAGTATTTTGTAAAGAGGCCATTGTTTAGGCAATCTTTGTAATGATTCTCATTCGTAAGAATGTATACAAAGTGTTTGATCTTTTGAAAATATTTTCAAGTTTTTAAGATGTTTGAAAGTGTAGGTGTTTGTTTTGAAAACAACAAAGATGTTTTGTTTTGAACTTGAGCAAGTAATTAGGAGCATTCTACCTACTCAAAAGTCTTTCATGTTCATTTCCTTTTTCCTTTGACATTGTTATCTTACCATTGATTTGGTAAGTAACCCTATCTTTGGATGTAAAGGGACGGGCGTGGGTCATCGTATAACCATGATTAGAAATGTTGCAAAGTATCTTAGCATTCTCATTTAGGGACTAAGATCATTTGAAAGGAAACTTAGATAGCGTCATCGAGGGACTATGATCTTGTATTTGCTTGTTTTTGCTAAGATACCCCACATGTGTAATATGAACATTTTCTAAAGGCAACCAAGTGGATTTACCCTAGGGGTGCTTGTGTGCAATTGTATTATTTTCATGCTTAATTTTGTCTTGAATTAGGGTTTTCTAAGCATTGGTTTTAGTCTTTCCATACAAACCCTAATTACTATCATTTATATATAAAAGCGATAAATTGAGGAATTTAAAGTTCCTACACTATTACAATACTTGTGGGAGGGGGGTGTACAAAGTATAAATGGGTATTACAAGAATTTAAAGCCTAATTAATCTATTACAACCATATTGAATTGGTATAAATGTACAAGAAATTAAATGAATATAAAGTACAAAATGAACAAATGTACAAGAATATAAATATGAAGAAAATGGATATTTTTGTTTGGATTTTTTTAGGAAAAGGGAGTGTGTTTCAACCTAATTAATTAAAAGAAAATAGTTAATTAAAATAATAAAAAAGTAAACCTAATTTTACTAGGAAAATAAATTAAGTAAAACCCTAATCTATTAATTGATTAAAAGAAAATAAGTTTCTAAGAAAAGTATTTTTGGTATTTTTGTCTTATAAAATAACTTATAGTATTATAAAATATTTTTGGCCTTTTTTATATTAAAATGATATATTTTGATTGGTGTAAAAGAAATAAATAAAAACCTATTTTTAATTGAATTTACAAAGATAATTAGTAAAATAAATAAAGTATTGATTCAATAAAATAATTTTTGTGAGAAAAAATAAATAAACTATGTCAAAATGTAAATCTACTATTTTTATATTTTTTATGATTTTTTAGTATTAGCAAAATAATTAAGAAAACAAATAAATAAGAAATTAAGAAAAAGGAATAAAACTGGGTCAGAGGTGTTGATAGCCTGCAAGGGGGTTAGAGAAAAGAAAAAAAACAAAAGGCCTAAAGGAGGCCGAGCGCTGCCAAAAAAGGAAGTCAGAAATGCAAAAAAATGTGTAAAAAATCAAAAGGGTACCATTGGGGCTCGAACGCAGGTCCCTCTGGTTACAGTCGCGCGTTTCTACCATTGGGGTGGCTATACATCCATTTATATAAATAAAATAATAAATACATAAGGCAAACACGTTCCTCAGGCCAACTTCGTCTTCAACCTCACGCCCAACTAGAACCTCTGTAACTTGTTCAAATCTAACCAAAAATGAAAACTGTAAACATGAAATTTGTAGCAAATTTCCTCACGGTTTCAGAAATGTAAAGCATTAAAACTATGGCTCAAAGATAAACATGAATTTCATTGTCCCTAATCTGAACCATAAAAATCTTAGAAACTTCAATCTTAAAATTCTCTAAGCTCAAGCAAAATTAATGGAAACTGTGGACATGGTTAGCTTTAGGGCAATGATACCTACATGTTTCATTCACAAACAAATCATTGATGATGCATGTATGAAAAGTTCCAAAGTTAGAAAATTTACCTTGCAAGAGGGTAACGGGTTTGGAGTTTGAGCAACTTTCAGTGAGTTTCAATGATTGGGTTAGCTTCCTCAAGTTCCCAGGAAGCTAATGGGATGCTTAGCTTGAGCTGAAAGTACCTGAGGAGTTCTGGAGAAGTCCAAGTGCAAAGCTCTATTTTTGAAAATGGAGGATGGTGTTAATGGTGTTACAGTTCTGTAACAGGGTGTTGGATGAGTTCTAAATGATGTTTAGAAGCTTTAGGAACAAAGAGGCTTGAAAACGCACAAGGGAGTTATAAGTTTTAAGTTTTTGGTCAATTAATGTTAAAATGGAGGTATGAGATGTGATTCTGAGCTCTTGGTGTTTTTAGGGGTCAAACATTCGTTTGTTTTGTGGAAAATGGTTTGTATATATATAAGCAAAAGGATTGGAGGGGTTTGGGCAATCAGAAGTACAAGTCACAAGCTATTTGCTATGTTACTTGATTTTCAAGAAAAGAGGGAAACCAAGTTTCAATGTGTAGTGCAAGAATAGGATGGGTGATTGTAAGTGTCTAACAAGTTTCTTATGGGTTATGGGACTTGTATGATCATAAGAGAACAAGTGCAAGGCTCAAGAACAAGTTTTTCGTAAAAAAGCACTTTATCAAAATGGCAATGTACACTTTCTTCCCAAAATGGATATAAAGCATGGCCTTGCATTAAATGCTTGAAATGAGACATCTAATAGTTGTGCAAGCCATTAATTATGGAGTGCCTAAAAATTTTTAGGCCTGCAAAGTAGAGGTTATGAAGCATACTTGGAATTTTGAATTTGGTTCATCACAAAATGACTTGTAATTCAAGTGATAAAACCCTAACTTCATCTCTTCGATTTTCCCTACTCAAAAATGATATCAATGAGTTCTTGGACATTTTGGAAATCTTTTAATGTGCTCTACAACCCATATTTGAATTTATTTTGAATATTCCCCTTAGAACTATATGAAAAAGTGCCATGAAGTTGGGTCAAAATCCTGACCAAATTAGGGCAAAATTTCACTAAGTGTTTTGTTTCATGACCACATGTTCTTAAAATTATATCTTGAGATCCAAAACTTTTGGAGGAAGTTGTGTGAAGCAAAGTTGTATATTTCATGGATATCTAAAAATTTCATGTTGGAAGTTTCTCTTGAATCATCTTGCATCATGGTGATAATTTTGATCAAAGTTGTGAAAAAATATGAATTTTTCAACACTTAGAAAAATTTAAAAGTTTGGAAATTTTAACTTTTCAAAAATGAAATTTTGAATTTTTGATTTCTTGATGAACAAGTTTCATACTTTGACATGCTTTGATGAATTTGTGATCTTTGATATTTGAATTTGACCAAAAAGTCAAAGTTTGACTTTTCAGGATACAATTGACTTTTGATCAGTTGACTGAAAATTCATCTGTCAATCCTTTGGACTTGAGCAATGTTTTGAGCCATGTCATAAAGTCAAAATGATGCAATTGGGCTCTTGAGATCATGCCTTAAACCAATTGATCATTTGCTAGGTCAAAAATCAGAAATTGCCCTTTCCCAGTCAAAACCCTAATTTTGACCATTTTTCCCTTTTAAAGGTTTTACCAAATTTCTTGAGGAATTGTGGTCCAAACTTGATCAAATGATACATATGAGTTTAAAATGTTGATGTGGATAAAAAATTATGAAGTTTAACTGTAAATTGGCCATGGTTGACTTTTTCCCCAATACAATTGATTTTTAGGTCAACTGCTCAATTGACTGAGCAAAAGTGTGATCCAAAGCTTGAAACTTGACATGAGGAATATTGTGGGTCCATAATGATCCATGAAAGTCATATGGGGCATTTTAAGTTCAAATATCCTTGTGCAATATCAAACCCTAATTTTGGTCATCAGTGCTTAAGGAGGTGTCTTGAGTTGATCAACCCTAGTGCAGTCTTGAGCCAAAGGAGATCTTGTGAGAAAATTCTTGATAAGTGAGAGGGAAAATTTTGGGGTACAACAGGTGCCCCTGTTCAATGTTCTTAAGCCTGAAGAGCTATATTGGCGAGTTTTTCCATTCGTGACTCGAAGGTGGAAGATGATTGAACACTAGAGTGCCCAAAAATTTGCACTCGGCGATGTGATGGTAGAGGGAATGGGCTTAAAGATGCCATTTAGAGAGATGATAGAAAGTTGTTGGAGATGGGCTCGTAGATGCCATCCATAAATGTTTGTTGAATCGTAAGCTAAAACTGAATGAGTATCAGAATGGCGTCCGCGTCTAGAGCGTTTCTGAACTGTATCTGAAGGTTGAATCTGAATGAGTATCAGAATGGCATCCGTGTTTAGAGCGTATCTAAACTGTATCTGAAAGAGACTCTGAATGAGTATCAGAATGGCATCCATGTCTGGAGCATATCTGAACTGTATCCGGAGAGTTGATTCTGAATGAGTATCAGAATGGCATCCGTGTCTAGAGTGTATCTGAACTGTATCTGAAAGTTGAATCTGAATGAGTATCAAGATGGCATCCGTATCTGGAGCATATTTGAACTGTATTCGGAGAGTTGATTCTGAATGAGTATCAGAATGGCATCCGTGTCTAGAGTGTATCTGAACTGTATCTGAAAGTTGAATCTGAATGAGTATCAAGATGGCATCCGTATCTGGAGCATATCTGAACTGTATCTGACAGCTGAATCGGAATGTGGATCAGGATGGCATCCGTATCTGGAGTGTATCTGAACTGTATCTGAAAAACCTTTGTACATTTTTAATGGTAGCTATTAATTAACCTTATCATGAAAAAGGGTAAAAGGTTAGTTAATATGCAATGTCATGTTGTATGAAAATCATGGTATGCATTCGTGTTATCGATGTTTATGATATACGGATGAAATGTATGTGTATGTGAGCTAATCTGCTGCACTGCTTATTGGATTGGGGAAAATATATCCCTGACTGCTGTTGAGGTTATGGAGTGTAAGTCTTCATGTTGTAGAGTCGAAGTGTTGATGAATTTCCGCTTAGAGAAATAAACTCTGTTGTAAGGGAAATGCCATGTACTGCTTATAAAATCCTGTTCGGGAATCCTGAGAAATTGGACGAATTCTACTGGGGATTGATAACTAGAAGCTCTATTCTGCTGTGGATTAAACTGGACACTGTGGGGGGATTTCATCGAAATAACTTAGAGAGATTTCCCTTTTTCTTAAAGCCATCAGTGATTGTCTTTTTATTTTGTTTATTTGTAAACAGTAATTATGTTCAAATGCATATGTTCAAAAATAAATCATTGGACGCTTTTGTAAATAAAACATAAGAGTAAAGAAAAACAGGTAGTTTTGCACTTTCAAAGGGATATCTTTGTATTGACTTTGACTAAGTATTTTTGTACAACGAGACAAACATTCTAGTAAGAGAATGTTGTCGTAAAAATGAAAATTTGATATAAAGAAAATATAGTTATGTGCAATAATCCCATGCGGTTCCCATTCTGCTATAACCTCCGTGTCTCTGAGCATCTTATCTATTTGTTGCCTTATCCGAAGTTGATTGAATTGATCAGAACCGCTGAGTTATTCAGTTGAAGCCAAAGGTTGTCCGTAAGGTGATCCAACGAGACATAGTCATACACTTTAATTCCCTAACTTTTTCCTGGACTGCCCTTTCGGGTTTTCGGTCCACCGGGATACCCTTTTTTGCCCAAGTCGCCATTTCGGGTTTTCAACTTGTCGGGTGTACAATTTTTTTGTTTTATCCCTAATTTTTGCCCGAACCTCTTTGGTTCACCGGGATGCCCTTCTATTGCCTAGGTGTGTTAACCTAGTGGGTCTCTTATGCGTAGTATCTTTTGACTATGTCTGCATTCACAGGGTGCGGCAGGTCATCGTCATCCATAGTGGTCAGAATCATTGCTCCACCAGAGAATATGCTTTTTATTACAAACGGTCCTTTGTATGTAGGAGTCCATTTGCCCATGGGATCTCCTTGTGGTAGTATGATACGTTTGATCACCAAATCCCCGACTTGATATACTTTGTGTATGACTTTTTTGTTGAAAGCCTTGATAATCAGTTTTTTGATACATTTGACCATGACAGACAGCAGTAAGCCTTTTCTCATCAATCAAGTTTAGTTGATCAAGTCGAGTCTTGATCTAATCATCTTCATTAAACCCTACATCCTTCATAATTCTCAGAGAGGATATCTGAACCACAATAGGCAAGACAACTTCCATGCCATATACCAAAGAGTAGGGTGTTTCCCTGGTTGATGTGCGTGTTGTGGTATGATACCCGTGGAGAGCGAATGGTAGCATCTCATGCTAGTCTTTGATCGTGACTGTCATTTTTGGTATGATCTTTTTGATGTTCTTCTTTGTGGCTTCGACAACACCATTCATCTTTGGCCGATAAGGGGAAGAATTGTGATGATGGATCTTGAATTGTTCGCAAAGGGCAGTGATCATAGTATTGTTTAGATTCGTACCATTATCTGTGATGATCCTCTCCGGGATACCGTAACGGCATATGAGATTCTGTTTAATTAATCGGGCGACAACATTCTTGGTAACAGAAGCGAAGGAGGATGCCTTAACCCACTTTGTAAAATAGTCAATGGCCACTAAGATGAAACGGTGTCCATTAGAGGTTGTTGGTTTGATCTCCCAATCATATTGATGCCCCACATAGCGAAGGGCCAAGGAGCCGTTAAGACATTCAGAGTAACCAGAGGTACGTGCACCTTGTCAGCATAAATCTGACACTTGTGGCAAGTTCGAGAGTGTTGATAGCAGTCTGCTTTCATGGTAGACCAGTAATAGCCTGTCCGTAGGATTTTCTTTGCCATCGTATGCCCACTGGAATGGGTGCCAAAAGTGCCTTCATGTAACTCAACCATGGTCTTTTCCGCTTCAACCTTGTCTATGCACCGAAGTAACATAGAGTCATGGTTGCGTTTGTAGATAATTCCATTACTAAGGAAGAATTTAGCAGAGAATCTCCTTAAGAACTTCTTATCATTGACTGAAGCTCCTTCCGGATATTCTTGAGCCTCGAGATACCTCTTGACTTCGTGAAACCAAGGCTGGTCCACTATTTCTGCAGTATTAATCTCGTGACAATGAGATGGTTCATCCATTCGTTCAATGGTGATCCGGGGAGCCTCGTTATCCCATTTAAGTTTAAACATGGACGGCATTGTGGCTAGTGCGTCTGCTAGCTGATTTTCTTCTCGCGGGAAATGCTCGAAGGTAATATTCTCAAAATGTGGGAGCAATGTCAACACATGTTCTTTGTAAGGGATAAGGTTAGGGTGTTTGGTGTCCCATTCCCCTTTGATCTGGATGATGACCAAAGTTGAATCTCCGAATACATTTAAGGACTTGATCCCCAAATATGTGGCAGCTTTGAGACCAAAGATGCACGCTTCGTATTCTGCCATGTTATTTGTACAATTGAAGCAAAGTCTTGCAGTAAAGGGAGTATGCCATCCTTCAGGAGATATAAGTACATCACCAATACCATTGTCAAGTGCGTTAGATGCCCCATCAAAAACCAGGGTCCATCGGGATCCTTGTTCAGGTCCGTCATATGGTCTGAATTCTTCACAATTATTTACCATCATGATGTCTTCATTTGGGAATTCAAACTTCATGGACTGGTAGTCTTCCACAGCTTGGTGAGCAAGGTGACCAGCTAGTACACTTCCCTTTATTGCTTTCTGGGTAGTATATTGTATGTCATACTGTGTCAGGATCATCTGCCATCTCACTATTCTCCTAGAAAGGGAAAGCTTCTCGAAGATGTATTTTATTGGATCCATCTTGGATATCAATAAGGTAGCATGGGTCAGCATATACTATTTTAGCCGGCGAGCAGCCCATGCCAGAGCGCAGAAAGTTTTCTCGAGCAGTGAATATCTTGTTTCATAATCGGTAAAATATTTGCTCAGGTAATAAATAGCGTGCTCTTTTCGGCCAGACTCGTCATGCTGCCCCAACACACGCCCCATTGAATTTTCCAAAACAGTCAGATACATGATCAATGGTCTTCCCTCGACTGGTGGCATCAAAACAGGAGGCTCTTGTAAGTACTCTTTTATCTTGTCGAAAGAAGATTGGCACTCGTCGTTCCATTTGAATACTTGATCTTTCTTCAGTAATTTGAAGATTGGTTCACAAGTAGATGCCATGTGAGAAATGACTCTGGCTATGTAGTTTAAACGTCCCAAGAATCCTATGACTTCCTTCTCGGTAGGAGGAGAAGGCGTCTCTTGTATCCCTTTCACTTTGGCAGGATCTACCTTGATACCTTTATTGCTGACGACAAAGCCTAGGAGTTTACCAGACCTCACCCCGAACGTGCATTTATTTGGGTTTAACCTCAACTTGTACTTCTTTAACCTCTCAAAGAGTTTCTTTAAATGGTCAAGATGCCCTTCTTCTGTTTGAGATCAGGATATCATGTCGTCCATATAAACCTCTATTTCGTGATGTATCATGTCGTGAAATAAAGCTACCATGGCACATTGATAGGTTGCCCCAGTGTTTTTCAGTCCAAATGGCATAACTTTGTAGCAGAATGTGCCCTATTGTATGACAAAGGTTGTTTTCTCCATGTCCTCAGGCGCCATTTTGATTTGGTTGTAGCCTGAGAAAACATCCATGAAGGAAAACACTTTGTGTTGTGTCGTATTGTCAACTAGAATATCAATGTGGGGAAATGGGAAATCATCCTTAGGGCTTGCCCTATTCAAATCTCTGTAGTCCATGCACATTCGTACCTTACCGTCCTTTTTGGGCACGAGAATAACATTGGTAACCCATTATGGATAAGAGGTGACGACCAAGAGTCCGGCGTTGAATTGTTTCATGATTTCAGCTTTGATCTTTTCTGACATGTCTGGTTGCATACGATAGACCTTTTGTTTTACCGGTGGGCAGTCCTCTCTTGTAGGTAGACGGTGTACTATGATATCTGCATCAATTCCTGGCATGTCTTTGTACGACCAGGAAAAGACCTCAACATAATCGTGTAGCAATTGAATCAAACACTCTTTAACACTAGGTTCCAGATTGGCACCCACCTTGACTTCTCTTTTATATTCTTCGGTACCTAGGTTGGTTGTGTCCACTGGTTCTTCATGGGGCTGAATGGTCCTCTCTTCTTGTTCTAGTAACCTAGGGAGTTCCCCTGGTACTTCACAATCTTCCTCACCTTCGTCTTTGGCTTGGTAGATTCGATTTTCGGAATCACAGAAGGCCATAGCAGAACCGTTACCCATGGGATCCCGAATGGATGTAGACATGAATTGTGAGTGTGGGTGTGTGTAATAGTATAACTATCTTTGAAAGAAATGAAAATCTAAAAATAAAAACAACGAGAACAAAGTTTGTATGCAAAAACGTCCATGATTCATTGATGTCATACGGAAATGAGATAATAACCCTTACAAATAGACCATTGTGCCTCGGGTAAGACACAAGGTTTTAAGAGTCTGAATTGTTTTAATATTACAGATCCGACAAAATTTAAAGATAAATTACTGTGGGATAAAAGTGATCAGGACAAAATCTCTAGCCTCCCAGTTGCTGAGCCCTCCATTGACAGTCGGGAAAATCCAATCCTCCAGGTTATAGCTGTCTTCATCATCCTCCACGACGCTGACTTGATGGTTGCTGATCTTCAAGGGTGGTCCTCCGGCACGAGCGTGGCGTACAACCTTCTGGGCACCTAAAGTGAATCCCAGACCAAATTTGTCAGATTTGTATGGGATATCATGTAGTTTTCCCTAAATAGTGCACCCACCTTCTTCTATCACTGCCTTGGCATCCTCCAAAGATGACATCTTGAGCGGAGGCCTTGTAATCTTGGGAACTTGAGACACAACCTTTGTTACTGCCACAGTCTGCGGGACTTCTTCAAAGTGCTGGAATGAAGTTTCAATAAATTCACCATCTAATTCCACATATCTGAAGGAATTTAGATGGTTGACCATATACTCTTCTTCTCCATGAATAATGATGATCTTCCCTTGAATTAGATATTTCAGCATTTGATGCAACGTAGAAGTAATAGCGCCAGCATTGTGAATCCACGGACGGCCTAATAAGCAGGAATATGAAGGGTGAATATCCATTACATGAAAAGTTAAATCAAATGTTTGGGTTCCCACTTTTATGGGGATGTCCACTTCCCCATGTGTTGTACCCCAAATTTTGACCTAAGATACCATCTCCCATCTGCCTCATTACATTGCAAGGGTTTTGGCATATTTTTATCAATTTTTAAAGCAGATTTTAAATTCATAACTTTTTCAAGTCGAGAGCTGTTTATTTGTTGAACGCTAAATTTATTAATCGATCAATGCTAAAACAATGTTTATTATTTATTTATTATCTTAAATTTAAATAATTGGAATTTATTTTCAGTTACTATATAATTTAAAGATTTATAAATAATAAAATAAACATTTGAAAAGGAGTTTATTAATTGATCAAGCAATGTTTATTTAATTATTTATTGTTCTAAGTTTAAATAGTTGAAATTTTATTTTCAGTTATTATAATTTAGAAGAATTAAAAATAATGAAATAAATAATTGAAGTTATTAATTGATCAATGATGTTTATTTATTTGTTTATTATTCTGAATTTAAGTAATTGAAATTGATTTAAGTTATTATATAATTTAAAGAATTATAAACGATAAATAAATAATTGGAAAGAAGAAAATAATTAACTGGGGAATAATAGAATTTTTTATTCATCTTTATTCTAATTATTACAATTGTTGTTTAAATACTATTGTACAAAGTATTTATAATGACAATTACATAAAAAGTTTAAAGTAAAATAAAAACTATTTTCTAATATTCTAAATCTTCATCTTCTATCCAATTGCTCATTTGATTTTTTTTACCTGCAAAGAATTAAAGAAAAAGTTAGAAATAAATAAATAATGAAAAGCAGAAAATTAATTTAAAGCGTTCATCATTAAAAGCAAACGGCTGGAATCAGTTTTACCCTTTTTGCAAATCACGGGATTTCTCCCGGTTCACAAAAAGGGATGGATTTTATTTGATAAAAATGAATGCACAAATTAAAAATATGCACAAATTCACTCTTGTCAAAAATTGCATTTTAAAATAAACTGCATAATTAAAAATCAATTGCACATTTTCAAAAGCCAACTGCATGTTTCAAATCCCATGCATATTTCAAAATCAACATAAAAGGCATAGTAAACAGCATATGCAATTTTCCACACAAAGCATTCCAACGTAAACATGCAAAAATGTGGAAGGAGTCAAAACATAAAGCTCCCATGCAAAGACAAAGAGAGCATGCAGTGTGCAGTTTAAACCATTTATGCAAGCATAATATATTCCTTTTCTCATCATTTTCCAGCATATTACTTTTTCAGAACAAGTACAGTATACATCATTTTAATGTATCAAATTGTACTAAGAGAGAGAAGAGAGGAAGGAGTGTGGTTTTACAGGTTTTGGCTTAGGCAGGAAATAGATAGCAAACAAACTTCAGTAACACAGTCAATAAGAAAAGGAAGCATGAAATAGAATACCAACAAACTGGATGAAGCAGATGTGCAGGGATATCAAGAAATATAGTAAAATATATTCAAAACCTGTAACGTAAACAAAGAGGCCGAACCAACTGTTATAAAACAACAAAACCCTCTTAAAAAAAAAAGGGAGTCCAACCTGTTTTGAAAGCCAAAAAACTCAAAACTGTAAAGCAAAAATACAAAGCAAACTCTTAAAGTCTCAAAGCAAAAGCCTTGTTTCAGAAGAACCGGTAATACCAAAAGAACCAGAATAACCATTTCAAACCTTATGGCTTAAAACCATAAGACCTGTTATCTCCAGCAAAAGCCTTATCCCTTTCCATAAACAACAACCTGTAACATAACCATGGCCTAAACCACGAACCTGTTACAAACCTGCTTCCATTCCCAAACCTGCAAAACCTCAAAACCTACTGTATCAAGATCAAAACCAGTAACCATATGGCCTAAAAAACCATAGAACCTGTAATGGCCTAAAAGAAAACCAGTAAACACCAAAAACTGTCCAACCAAGGCCATAACCTGCATAACAAACAATACCCTGTCCAAAAAACCTATTGTCAATCCATTTTCAAAACCAAGGCCACAAACAAACATGGCCTAAACCTGCATTAACTAGAACAACCAATATGGCCTAAAACCATAACCCCTGTCCATCCAACCAAAGAAAAACCCATAACAATGCAAGCTCTTTATCAAACTGATGTCAAAACATTTCAACAGTAGCATGTCCAAACACGAAGGCCTCAGATATGTTCATCATTGGCCATTAAAAAGCATACAGTAGCAAGGCAAGAAGAAGAAGAAAAGAAGCTAGTCAAAACAAACATTTCAACAGTAGCATTCAAGCATTTAGAGGCAACATTCAAGCATTCAGAGGCATCATAAGCAAGCAACGAGGCAAACAGGAGTATACAAAGCGAAGCAAAGGAAGAAGAAGAAAAGATATCATAAAGGGTTTTCAACTGTCATCATCAAACCACTAAAAAGAAAATCAGAAACGCAAACCAGGAAGCAGAAGCTTCATCACCGCTGTCACCTTGCCGTCAAAGCCCTCCTACGCACTCAACCCTCCTCCTCCATCTCCAGGTAATGATCATCTTTCTTTTCTTTCAATACCTCAAATAATCATGTGAAAAAAACGAATAAGAATCAGAATAGACGAAAACCATGACATGCAGTAACCCCTAACGAAATAAAAATTGGAATTGTTACCTAATCCGTCGCCGTGGCACTTTCGTGGAGGGAAGAGGAGATTGAGATGCCGGTGGCCTTTAGCTGAGGAAAATGCAGAAGCGGGCGTGAGGAAGACGAAGAAGAACGCATGAGCAAGCGAACGACGCCGTCGCTGTTAAACCAAGAACCTAATCCCTTTCTTAACTAAACCAAAACACGTTTAACCCTAAAAACAAATTATGAATAATGTTGAACCTTAACCCTGTTTACCTTAGCCAGGCCAATACGAATCTCTCAAGACACACCCCCCATCCTTTTTTTGTTACCTCTGATTAGGCCCCCTTAAAACTTTTTTTTTGGCCCATAAACTATCTATTACCCACCCCTTTTTATTTTAATACCCTTTTTCTATTTACTTCCCTTTAAGTTTTCTTTAGATCATTATTAATTTAGTTAATTAATAGAACTTAATCAAATAGGCGTTAGTTTAATTAAAACATTTCTTTAATAATTTGACCATTGTTTATTAAGTTTAGCTTTAGGTTTTAATTTAATATTTTAATATTCCCTTTTTTTAATTAGACTTAAGTTAGTATCTTTTAAGTTTTAATTTAGTTTAAAATCATTTCATAATTCTAAAATAATACTTTTTATTAATATTAAAAAACTTAAAAAACATTTTATTATTTCCCTCGTTCTAGTTAATAATAATACAAAAACATAAAAAAATAGAAACATATAAAAGCCTTAAAAAACATTTTATTTTTTCTTAATTAATTCTCTTGTTTTGCATATATTAAACAAAAATATAAAAAATGCATGTTCACACCATTTAGTCTATTATTTAATTGTTGCTATTTAATCATTATCCGCATAATTTTCTGCTTAATTATTTCATATTTACATGATTATTCTGTTTACGTCTAAATCCAAGGAAAAAATGATTAAATTTGTTGACTTCATGTCCTCAAGTCCGATCACGCGAATATTTTTCATCTCATTAAAACTTAAGACAATTTTTCCCCAAATATGCAATCTTTTCAAAACTTATACCTTTTAAGCAAAAACTTCGACATTAGGTCGTCGTATCTTCAAAAACCCGTCCGTACCCCTTTTCGGCCAAAACAATTTATTTTTATCAAACAAACATTTTAATAAAACAGATATTTCAAAAGGTTCCTATAGAGTACTATAGATACATTGGGTGCTAATACCTTCCCACTGTATAACCAACCCCCGAACCATAGATCTCTTTTCAAAAACGCCTTGTATTTTTATTACTTTTAGAAAGTATTATTTTACATTGCATATTTAGGGTTTTATTTCGCTCTTTCCCCTTTTCCCTTGGAAATAATAAAGCGCGGTGGTGACTCTTGCTTTTTATGAGACGAATTAATCAATAATTCGATCTCCGATTTACCCCGCTACATTTTTTATCGCTACAGAATTGGCGACTCTGATGGGGAAAGATTGACCTCTTGCTGGTCCATCCTTAAATGGGTTAAGCCTAGTTTGTCTTATCTGTTTTATTATTATTTGATTTGTTTGATTATGTGTTTAAATTGGGGTTGTTTGGGTTTTTTTTTGCAAAGGACGAATCCTATACCCGGATTAAGTTACACTTAAGGAATAGGACGGGCGGTACAGTCATGTTAACTTTGAGGGAGTAATCCCGAAGAAGGAGGCATGAGATCCCCCACTCAATGGAAGGCCCTCTTGAACTTAATATTTGTTTACCGAGTAATCGGGAAGACATTATTATTTTCGACCTAGGAGCCAGAGAAATTGAGGACCGTAGAACCCTAACCCATCTTGGCCTTTTAGGTGTAGCACGGAGACTATAACGGGGTAATTCGGAAGTAGTTGTTACGCGATGCTACGCTCGGATGAGTTTCTCTTGAGAATATTGCTAATTATTGAGTAATCAAGACGTTGGTAATATCCGAAGGAGGAATGTAGACTCTGGGAACTCTTAGAACCTTGTCTTACAGGTGTGATTAAACCGTTAGTACATACCTTGGGGTGGGCTTTACCCTTGACTCCATGCTAAAACGTTGAACCTTTAAACCCCATGTTTGTGAACTTGTGTGTAACTGTTGCATTATCATTCATTCATGCATTCATCAACATTTTTGTAAAAAACTTGTTTTTCAAGGAACTTAGGAATGGTTTTTCCAGACACCTCAGGTATTATGGAATTTGGAAGGAGAAACACTCGAAGTTTTAGTTTTAAGGAGCCCGAGATTGAAGAATTGAAGAGTTTGATTCCTGAGATCGAGAACCCGACGGATTTTCAGAAAAAGTATGGGTCCATTGTACCTTTCATGAAGCGCAAGATGAAGGAAGGCATCCTCAATACGTTGGTTCAATTCTACGATCCTTTGTACCAATGCTTCACCTTTCCAGATTACCAGTTGATGCCCACCTTAGAAGAGTACTCCTACATACTTGGTTTGCCGATTACCGAATGTGTTCCTTTTTCTGGCTTGGAAGAGGAACCCAAATCTCACGAGATAGCGACCATCACCCACTTGAAGAAGTCAGAGATAGAGGAGAACATGACTACAAAAGGGGGAATCCGAGGTTTGTCTATGCAATTTCTGTTGAGGAAAGCTCGTCATTTCGCTGAGATAAAAGATACTATTACCTTTGAAGACGTGTTTGCTTTACTCGCTTATGGTCTATTCTTGTTCCCTAACGTTGATAAGTTTGTGGATATCAACGCCATCAGAATTTTCTTGATTGGAAATCCGGTCCCTACGCTGCTCGGAGATACCTACTACTCCATCCATCTTCGGAACTTTTATCAAGGAGGAATGATTATTTGTTGTGCATCGTTGTTGTATCAGTGGTATGTTTCTCATCTACCTGGGTCCGAAGTTTTCTGGGATCTCGAGAAGGAGCCGCGATGGGCACCAAAGATTATGGCTCTCACTCATTTCGACATTGATTGGTATAATCGAGTTTACTATGACGTGAAGATCATCGATAGCTGTGGTGCTTTTCCTAACGTGCCTCTTCTTGGTACGAAAGGTGGAATTAACTATAACCCTATTCTCGCGCGCCGTTAGTTTGGATACCCGATGAGGGACAAGCCAAACAACATCCATGTGAGTGGTTTCTTTCTACAAGAAGGACAAGATCACCAGGCAGCTAAGAGGGAGATCGAAGGAGCTTGGAGCCACATCCATAGGAAAGGGAGAGATATGTTAAGACATAGGGGTGCCGTTTCTTTGGAGCCTTATCTACAATGGGTCCGTGCTAGGGCTTGCACTCTCAAGATGCCCTATAAACTTGAAAAACCTTTATTCCCTACCGTTGCATCGTCATCTGTTGATATCCCTATCGAGAATATGGGAGAATACCAAGGAAATCTGGCTAGGATGAAGTCCGAGAGGGATGCTTGGAAAGAAAAGTATAATATGTCTGAATATGAGAATCGGGTCCTGACTCGACAGCTAAAGGAAAAGGAGGATTTACTCTTTGTTCAAGACAGCTGGTTCATTGATCACGATGAGAAACTTCGTCAAAAGGATACTTTACTGAAGAAGTATGCTAGTGAAAGGAAGAGAAAGAAGGAAGGTTCGGTAAGCGTTGCTCTCGTTCCTAACCCACAAAAGGAAATCGTTGATCGACTGGTAGCTGAGAAGAAAGAGATGGAAGACTTTTATGAAGTGAAGATCAGGAAGCTCCGGTTACAGTTGGCATTTGGTCCTTCATCTGATGATTCTGAGTGATCTTTAGTTCTTAGTTTTATTTTATTGATGTCATTTTGTAAAACTTTGTAAAAGGGCTTCATGTTCCGAAGTTGTAATTTACTGCTTTTATTATGGGCTTCATGTTCCAAAGTTGTAATTTACTGCTTTTATTATGGACTTCATGTTCCAAAGTTGTAGTTTACTGCTTTTATTATTGGGTTGTTATCCCAAATTGTAATTTATTGTTTTGTTGTTCCAAAGTTGTAAGTTGTAATTTACCGCTTTTGATTAATGGATTGAGTTTTTGTTGTTCCAAATTCCTTTACCATTGATGTGAGCAAAATTATTGAAGGTCCTTGAAAAACTATTAAAATGAATCTTCATTTGCATCACATATCATGCATCATTCAACATTCCACTTCACATGTTTTCTAGAGTCTCATCCTTGTTTCTTGTTCCACTCTAAAGGGTTGTCAAGCTGTCTCATCGATACGATACTCGAGCCAATCGTCAGAGGAAGATGGAAGATCTGGAACAGGAAAACCATGAGCTTCGTGAGGAGGTCACTACCCTTCGTGTCGGTATGGAAAAGTTAATTGCGTTAGTGGAAATTTTGGTGGCTGTTCAGAATCAGCCATCGACTACAGCTGCTGAGATTCAGACTTTAACTACAGTGGTTTCCGAGATTGTCACCGTTCCAACATCTGTGACTCAAATCAACTCTCCGCTTCAGCATCAGATGCCGAAAGGTTTTCTGTGGGGAATGCCTTACAACTTTGTTCCAGAAGGGTATCAGCCTGTCGTACAGCCTTTGTTTCAACCTGCTTTGTCTCTTCCTCAACAAGAGACAACTGCCATGCCGCCAGTAATCCCGTCTGTAACACCTTTCTCGCAACCGGTAATGACAATTGTCGCTCCTGTGGTTCACTCCGTGCCATACTTAAATGAACCTACTTATCCTGCCGAGCCTGCTGAAAGTTTGGGTCTCTTTGATAGAATGGAAGAATTTCAAGATCAATTCCAAGAAATGCAGAAGGAGCTCAGAGCGTTAAAGGGGAAGGATTTGTTTGGGAAGAACACGCATGACCTTTGTTTAGTTCCGAATGTCAAGATTCCAGCAAAATTCAAAGTGCCAGACTTTGAGAGATATAAGGGTGATTCGTGTCCTCGAAGTCATTTGACTATGTACGTGAGAAAGATGTCTACGTATTCTGATGATCATGACTTGCTGATTCACTATTTTCAAGACAGTTTGACGGGTGCTGCTCTAAAGTGGTATATGGGTTTAGACAGTATTCGGATCCGCAACTTCAACGATCTCAGCAAAGCCTTTGTTCACCAGTATAAGTATAACGTTGACATGGCGCCGGACAGGGATCAACTCCGGGCGATGTCGCAGAGAGACCGAGAATCTTTTAAGGAATACGCCCAGAGGTGGCGTGAAATAGCTGCTCAAATCTATCCACCTCTTGAGGAGAAAGAGATGACGAAGATATTCTTGAAGACTTTAGGTTCCTTTTACTATGAAAGAATGATCGCCAGCGCACCCAGTGACTTCACCGAAATGGTAAGCATGGGCATGCGGTTAGAGGAAGGGATTCGTGAAGGGCGTTTGGTTAAAGAAGGAAGTCCGTCTAGCAGTACTAAGAAGTTTGGAAGTGTTTTCCCGAAAAGAAAAGAGCAGGATGCCAGCGCATTGTTCCCGGGGAGACCAAGGAGAGGTTACTCTCACGTTGCGGCAGTCACTCCGGCTGTCCGCCCAGCTTTGATGACCCCAGCTCATCAAACCCCACCAACTCAACAACGACCATTTCAGCAGCAGCCTCGACAACAGGCTTATCCATTCAACAATCAGAACCGTTCACCAAGAAAACCGCAGTTCGATGCCATTCCTATGACTTATACTGAATTGTTCCCTGCTCTTATCAGAAAGAATCTCATAGCGACAAAGCCTCCTCCTGTCGCACCAAATAGTACTTCTCCGTGGTACAAGGCGGATCAGTTTTGTGAATATCATCAAGGGTCGCCGGGGCACAACCTTGAGAATTGTTTTGCTCTGAAGGCGGATGTGCAGAGATTGATTAAGAATGGTATCTTGTCTTTCAAGGATGTTAACCCGAATGTTAGAGATAATCCTTTGCCTCGACATAGGGCAGCTTCAGTGAATATGGTGGAAGGTTGTCCGGGAATGTTTCGAGTTTTTCAAGTTGAACACATAAGAGAATCGTTGATCAGGTTACATCAGAGTTTAAGAAGACTTGCCTTTGTTAGGCATCAGCATGATTATGACATTTGTGAATTTTGTTCAAGAGAGGTTGATTGTCCTATTGTGAAGGAGGATATTCAGAAGTTGTTAGACCAGAGAGTTATCACTATTACATATGACAGAGATCCGGAAGATGAAGTAAATGTTATAATACCGCAATTCAATTTGCCTGAATCAGTAGAGATCGTTTACGACAGTCAGACTGCACATGTTGCTCCTTTGACCATTTATCCACCTGGTCATGTGCCTTACAGCTCAGACCAAGCTATACCCTATAAGTATAATGCCACAATGATTGAGAATGGGGTAGAAGTCCCTATACCGACCAGGCCGTCTTTCGTTAACATTGCTGACGTGAGTAGAGTTACGAGAAGTGGGCGTGTCTTTGCAGCAGTACCTTTGAAGAGACCAGAAGTTCAAGTCAGGAGGCCCATACCGGCGGAAATTCCAGTGAGAAATGTTGAACCAAGGGTTGAGATAGGCCGATCCAATGAACCTATCCCACACCCTGAGGATGACGAGATTCTGAAGCTCATCAAGAGAAGTGAATATAAGATTGTGGACCAACTTTTGCAAACTCCTTCCAAGATTTCTTTGCTTGCTTTACTGAGAGATTTTGGTGCCCATAGAGAAGCTTTGATGAAGGTCTTGGACCAGGCGTTCGTGGATCATGATGTGACGGTCGACCAATTTGATGGAATTGTAGGAAATATTACTTCGTGTAACAATCTTGGTTTCAGTGATGAAGAACTCCCGGAGGAGGGAAGAAACCATAATATGGCTTTGCATATCTCAATAAGTTGTGGAAATGATACCTTGTCAAGTGTGTTGGTAGATACAGGTTCGTCGTTAAATGTAATGCCCAAGACTACTTTGTCTCGACTCTCATATCAAGGTGCTCCCATGAGACCCAGTGGAGTAATTGTTAAAGCGTTTGATGGTTCTAGGAAGACTATTATTGGTGAAGTGGATCTTCCTATAGTAATTGGTCCTCATACTTTTCAGATTACTTTTCAAGTAATGGATATTCGTGCCGCCTACAATTTCCTATTGGGTCGTCCTTGGATCCATGATGCAGGGGAAGTCACTTCCACGCTCCATCAGAGATTGAAGTTTGTAAGGCATGGAAAGCTGGTGATGATTGGTGGAGAGCAGGCTATGGTGGTAAGCCATTTGTCATCTTTCTCTTTTATTGATGCTGATGAGGATGTTGGAACCCAATTCCAAGGTCTATCTGTTGCCAAGAATGAAGTGAAGAAGCAAGGGGCATCCATTTCTTCTTTTGAGGATGCGCGACGAGTGGTGGAAAGTGGTTTGGCTGAAGGTTGGGGCCATGTGTTGACTTTGCCCGAGAACAAGTCCGGAGAAGGTCTTGGTTTTCATCCCGTGTCTGCAAGAGTCAAGCAGGAAGTGGTTACTCGTCTGATTCAAGAGGTTTTCCGAAGTGCAGGTTTTATCCATCCGACTCCTCCTGAGGTTGATGCTATCATAGAAGACGATTCCGAGGAGGATTTACCCGATTTTGTGACGCATGGAGTGGTTTGCCAAAACTGGATTGCTGTTGATGTTCCTGTTGTGATGCACATTTCCGAGTAATGTTTTGTTTTGTTTTTTTGAAAACTTTCGCTCTGCCCAAGGCGAAAAGTATTTGTGTCGGGCCATGATGAAAATAAATCCTTTTGCTCTGCCCAAGGCAAAAGAAAAATGTCTGGGCCCTTTGTTTCAAGTATTTCCCTTCAATGAATAAAAATGTTATTTTGTCCACTACTGTTTTATTTTTCACTTTTTCTGGGAAATAGTAATGAAAATTAATTGGTAGTAATAGGAAATATAATAACTTTTGTTTTATTTGCACAAATTGATTTCTAAAATAAAGCATAATCATATGTGCAGATTAATCCATGACTTAAACATTGAAAACAATGATCCTATGCCCTCTCCCAACTTTGAATTCCCTGTGTTCAGAGCCGGAGAAGAGGATAGTGAAGAGATTCCTGATGAAATTTCCCGTTTGCTTGAGCATGATGAAAAGACTATTCAGCCGTTTGAAGAACCTGTAGAGTTGATCAATTTGGGTGATGAAGAAGATAAAAAGGAAGTTAAGGTCGGAGCATTGCTTATCCCAGAGGTCAAAGAGAAAATGTTGGAGCTTCTCAAAGAGTATGTTGATGTGTTTGCTTGGTCCTACCAAGATATGCCAGGTTTGGACAACGATATTGTGGAGCATCGTTTACCGTTGAGACCTGAATGTCCGCCGATTAAGCAAAAGTTGAGAAGGACTCGTCCCGATATGGCTGACAAGATCAAAGAAGAAGTTCAGAAACAGATTAATGCAGGTTTCCTTGTTACATCGGTCTATCCTCAATGGTTAGCCAATATAGTGCCTGTTGCTAAGAAAGATGGCAAAGTTCGGATGTGTGTAGACTATAGAGATCTGAATAGAGCTAGCCCAAAGGATGACTTCCCATTACCGCACATTGACGTATTGGTCGACAGTACCGCCAAATTCAAAGTCTTTTCTTTCATGGATGGTTTCTCTGGTTACAATCAAATCAAGATGGCACCAGAAGATATGGAGAAGACAGCTTTCATTACACCTTGGGGAACCTTTTATTATCGGGTTATGCCGTTTGGTTTGAGGAATGCTGGTGCAACATACCAAAGGGCCATGACTGCTTTGTTCCATGACATGATGCATAAAGAGATAGAAGTGTATGTGGATGACATGATTGCCAAATCGCAAACTGAAGAAGATCATTTGGAACATTTATTGAAGTTATTCCAGCGTTTGAGAAAGTATAAACTCCGTCTGAATCCCAACAAGTGCACTTTTGGTGTTCGTTCTGGAAGACTTCTGGGTTTCATTGTCAGTCAGAAAGGTATTGAGGTAGATCCTGATAAAGTCAAAGCTATTCGGGAAATGCCCGCACCCAAGACGGAAAAGCAAGTAAGAGGATTCCTTGGGAGACTGAACTATATTTCTCGATTTATATCTCATATGACTGCTACCTGTGGGCCGATTTTCAAGCTTCTCCGGAAGAACCAAGGATGTGTGTGGACAGAAGATTGTCAGAGAGCTTTTGATAGCATCAAAGAATATTTGCTTGAACCTCCCATTTTGATTCCTCCAGTGGAAGGAAGACTTTTGATTACGTACCTGACTATATTGGAAGATTCCATGGGATGTGTGCTTGGTCAACAAGATGAGACTGGAAGAAAGGAACATGCTGTATATTATCTGAGTAAGAAATTCACAGACTGTGAGTCTCGATACTCATTGCTTGAGAAAACCTGTTGTGCTTTAGCTTGGGCTGCTCGTCGTCTGCGCCAGTATATGATTAACCACACCACTTGGTTGATCTCCAAAATGGACCCGATCAAGTATATCTTTGAGAAGCCCGCCTTATCTGGAAGAATAGCCCGTTGGCAGATGTTGTTATCTGAATATGACATTAAGTATCACACTCAGAAAGCAATCAAAGGGATTATTTTAGCCGATCATTTGGCTCACCAACCAATTGACGATTATCAATCCATCAAGTTTGATTTCCCAGATGAAGATGTTATGTACTTGAAAGCTAAAGATTGTGAAGAGCCGTTACCTGAGGAAGGACCTGATCCTGAATCGCGTTGGGGTTTAATATTTGACGGAGCTGTGAATTCTTATGGAAATGGAATTGGGGAAATCATCGTCACTCCCCGAGGCACTCATATCCCGTTCACGGCGAGATTGAAGTTTGACTGCACAAACAACATGGCTGAATATGAGGCATGTATTATGGGTCTCGAAGAAGCAGTGGATCTAAGGATTAAGATTCTTGACGTTTACGGAGATTCGGCATTGGTAATTAATCAGATCAAAGGAGAATGGGAGACTCGTCATCCTGGTTTGATCCCTTACAGAGACTATGCTAGAAGATTGTTAACTTTCTTCAACAAAGTGGAACTACATCATATCCCTAGAGATGAGAACCAAATGGCTGATGCTTTAGCTACTTTGTCTTCAATGTTTCAAGGGAATGGTTGGAACGATGTGCCTACGATCCGAGTTATGCCCCTTGACAGACCTGCTCATGTGTTCTCAGTAGAAGAGGTCACCGACGACAAACCGTGGTTCTATGACATTAAACGTGTTCTTCAAACTCAAGAGTACCCGCCTGGGGCATCCAATAAAGATAGGAAGACATTGAGAAGATTAGCAAGCAGTTTCTTCCTCAATGAAGAAGTTTTGTATAAGAGGAATTATGACATGGTCCTACTCAGATGTGTAGACAGACGTGAAGCAGATATGCTGATGCAAGAGGTACATGAAGGATCTTTTGGCACTCATGCCAACGGACATGCAATGGCTAGAAAGATGTTGAGAGCTGGTTACTATTGGATGACAATGGAATCTGATTGCTGCAAATATGTGAAGAAATGTCATAAATGCCAGATTTATGCGGACAAGATACATGTGCCACCGACCCTCCTTAATGTTATCTCTTCACCTTGGCCTTTCTCTATGTGGGGCATTGATATGATTGGAATGATTGAACCCAAAGCTTCAAATGGTCATCGTTTCATCTTGGTAGCGATCGATTATTTTACCAAATGGGTGGAAGCAGCATCTTATGCTAATGTAACCAGACAGGTGGTAGTCAGATTTATCAAGAATCAGATCATTTGTTGATACGGTATCCCGAGCAAGATCATCACTGATAATGGTTCGAATTTGAATAACAAGATGATGAAAGAGCTTTGTGAAGAGTTCAAGATCGAACATCATAATTCTTCTCCTTACAGACCGAAGATGAATGGGGCTGTTGAAGCTGCTAACAAGAATATCAAAAAGATTGTCCAGAAGATGGTGGTAACTTATAAAGATTGGCATGAAATGCTTCCGTTTGCTCTGCACGGATACCGTACTTCAGTTTGAACTTCAACAGGTGCAACCCCATTTTCCCTAGTTTACGGTATGGAAGCCGTACTCCCCGTGGAGGTTGAGATCCCGTCTTTGAGAGTGTTGATGGAAGCTAAACTTTCTGAGGCCGAATGGTGTCAAAGTAGATACGATCAGTTGAATTTAATCGAAGAAAAGAGGTTGACAGCTTTGTGTCACGTTCAATTATATCAGCAGAGAATGAAGAAGGCTTTTGATAAGAAGGTTCGACCACGCGAGTTCAGAGAAGGTGACCTTGTGCTCAAGAAGATATTATCTTTCCAACCTGATTCCAGGGGCAAGTGGGATCCGAATTATGAAGGACCGTATGTCGTTAAGAAAGTTTTCTCTGGAGGTGCTTTGATTCTCACCAATATGGACGGTGAAGAGCTCCCGCGTCCCATGAACGCCGATGCAGTCAAGAAGTATTTCGCTTAGGTTTGAGTTGACAGTTTGCTAAGTTGAAAACCCGAAGAGGCGGCTTAGGCAAACTTTTGGTCAAACCGGCTGTGGCATTTGAACACATTTCAGAATTCGAAGTTGTTAGGGAGAATGGTGATCATTGTTTTTGTGTAACCTTTTCTTTCATGTACTATTTCCCAAACTTTTGTAAACCGTTGGAGTCGCATTGTTAGCGAACTACCATCTTATTAATGAAATTTGAGCGTTTACCTTTTGTGGGCAAAATTTCAATTTTTACGGCAATATTTGAAACAAAGTATTTAAAGTATTCTTATTTTAAAAATGTGTCGTGAATAATGAAAGGAATATTAACAGTTGTTCCGAGGATGGTCAAGCCATGAAATGCAAAACAATACAGTAATTTATCCTTGCATGATGAACATGTTTCGTTTCAAAATCTTTATGAGGTGTTGGTTGTGTAAACTTGTGTTTCTGGTGGTACTAAGTTTGTTGACTCCCCAGTTGTTCCAGTTAAGCTCTGTTTTGGTTACCTTTATTTGGGCAATTTCCGAAGTGTGGTACGCTTTGTCTCATGCCAGTAGTCTATTGGTATTAGAAGTTTGGATTTAAATACTTTTCTCCTCAGAAGACTTGAACCGTGTAGCGTGTTACGCTCTGACGTTGCTTTGTGGTTCCAGTTCCAGTTATTTTCCATCTTTTTCAAGATTGGCCGAGTATCTATCTTTTCGTGACATCTTACCGTCTTCAGGATATCCCGTCTGCTCGTTTCGTCAGCATAACATTCATTTATTCATTTACACTTATATCACGCATGCATATTCACATTTGCCGTTGATTTTAGGTTGTACTTTGTTTATTCAGACAATGTACATGTTTCTTTCCAAGTAGAAGGTTAGCTTAGGCAGAAAATGTGCTTCATTTCTAAATTCCCCAACTGAGTTAATCCTCGTGGATGATTTTTGATTTAGCCTACCTTGTCCATTGTTGGATAGGATGAATCCCCAATTGAGTTACTTTCTCATTGGGTGGAGTCTTGTTTGACTGTTTTCTCTCTAGTTTATTCTTGGATGAAGTTGTTGTCTCTTTCATAGGCTATCTCATGATTTCCCCAGCGAAATCGCGACCTAGACGAATGGTGCATTTATTTTGCACATGTTAAGTATGTGATATCCTCGGGAAGGATTGATTCATGATTCTCTTTGATGAAGATTTTATTCTCTGCCAGTGTCATCGCAATTTCATTCTGAGTTATTCTTCGGAAAACGACAAGCGGCAGCTCTTCACGAGCAACTTGTGTGTTATCATTATTTTCGGAAAATGACAAGCGGCAGCTCTTCACGAGCAACTTGTGCGTTACCATTATTTTCGGAAAACGACAAGCGGCAGCTCTTCACGAGCAACTTGTGCGTTACCATTATTTTCAGAAAACGACAAGCGGCAGCTCTTCACGAGCAACTTGTGCGTTATCATTATTTTCGGAAAACGACAAGCGGCAGCTCTTCACGAGCAACTTGTGCGTTATTATTATTTTTGGAAAACGACAAGCGGCATCTCTTCACGAGCAACTTGTGCGTTATTATTATTGGAAAACGACAAGCAGCGGTCTCTTTATGAGCAACTTATACGTTATAGAAATCGTTGGAAAACGACAAGCGGTCTCTTCATGAGCAACTTGTACGTTATAGGAATCGTTGGAAAACGACAAGCGGGATCTTCACGAGCAACTTGTGCGTTATTATTTTGGAAAACGACAAGCGGTCTCTTCACGAGCAACTTGTGCGTTATTATTTTGGAAAACGACAAGCGGTCTCTTCGCGAGCAACTTGTACGTTATTATTTTGGAAAACGGCAAGCGGCGGTCTCTTTATTTGAGCAACTTGTACGTTGGTATTTTCTGGAAGACAGCAAGTGGCAGCTTCTTTATTTGAGCAGCTTGTATGTTATTGGTATTTTCTTTGGAAAACAGCAAGTGGAGGCTTCTTTATTTGAACAGCTTGTATGTTATTGACATCCCTGGACGACAGCAAGTGGCAACCTCTTTATTTGAGCAACTTGTATGTCATAATATTTGTGGGAAGACTGCAAGTGACAACTTCTTTATTTGAGCAACTTGTGTATCTACAACCATATTATATCTCAGCATTAATGAGTATATCTCCGGAAATCTCGCAGAGAAGCTTGTCATGAATCATTACCTTCAGAAGTCGGTAATCCATTATCAGCAAAATTGATACTTTTTTGTCTATCATTGACCTTGAGTCGTGAACTCACTGTTATTTTGGATCAATAATCTGTTTTATGGCCTATGCAAGATGCCTTCTTTGTTAGGGTCAGAGGTCGTATTCCCTCAATTTTATTCGCCGTCAAGAGTCTGTCATTTGAAGTCGATGGCTCATTTCCCCAGTATTGTATAATCCTTGTCCCTGTGTTTTGTTGGTGTTTGATTTCTCCAGCATTGTCTTGTTTCATACAATACCTTTCTTTGTGAATTCAATCACTACATTCATATCAAACATAATGGTGGTATCTTAGGGCAAAAATTTGTGTATTATGTATTTAAGTACCTTCAATCTCGTCGAAACGAAGATTTTAATCTTCATATCTCCGGATAGAAGAAACTTAAATAGGGGCAGCTGTTGTACCCCAAATTTTGACCTAAGATACCATCTCCCATCTGCCTCATTACATTGCAAGGGTTTTGGCATATTTTTATCAATTTTCAAAGCAGATTTTAAATTCATAACTTTTTCAAGTCGAGAGCTGTTTATTTGTTGAACGCTAAATTTATTAATCGATCAATGCTAAAACAATGTTTATTAATTATTTATTATCTTAAATTTAAATAATTGGAATTTATTTTCAGTTACTATATAATTTAAAGATTTATAAATAATGAAATAAACATTTGAAAAGGAGTTTATTAATTGATCAAGCAATGTTTATTTAATTATTTATTGTTCTAAGTTTAGATAGTTAAAATTTTATTTTCAGTTATTATAATTTAGAAGAATTAAAAATAATGAAATAAATAATTGAAGTTATTAATTGATCAATGATGTTTATTTATTTGTTTATTATTCTGAATTTAAGTAATTGAAATTGATTTTCAGTTATTATATAATTTAAAGAATTATAAACGATAAATAAATAATTGGAAAGAAGAAAATAATTAACTGGGGAATAATAAAAAAATTTATTCATCTTTATTCTAATTATTACAATTGTTGTTTAAATACTATTGTACAAAGTATTTATAATGACAATTACATAAAAAGTTTAAAGTAAAATAAAAACTATTTTCTAATATTCTAAATCTTCATCTTCTATCCAATTGCTCATTTGATTTTTTTTTACCTGCAAAGAATTAAAGAAAAAGTTAGAAATAAATAAATAATGAAAAGCAGAAAATTAATTTAAAGTGTTCATCATTAAAAGCAAACGGCTGGAATCACTTTTACCCTTTTTGCAAATCACGGGATTTCTCCCGGTTCACAAAAAGGGATGAATTTTATTTGATAAAAATGAATGCACAAATTAAAAATATGCACAAATTCACTCTTGTCAAAAATTACATTTTAAAATAAACTGCATAATTAAAAATCAATTGCAAATTTTCAAAAGCCAACTGCATGTTTCAAATCCCATGCATATTTCAAAATCAACATAAAAGGCATAGTAAACAGCATATGCAATTTTCCACACAAAGCATTCCAACGTAAACATGCAAAAATGTGGAAGGAGTCAAAACATAAAGCTCCCATGCAAAGACAAAGAGAGCATGCAGTGTGCAGTTTAAACCATTTATGCAAGCATAATATATTCCTTTTCTCATCATTTTCCAGCATATTACTTTTTCAGAACAAGTACAGTATACATCATTTTAATGTATCAAATTGTACTAAGAGAGAGAAGAGAGGAAGGAGTGTGGTTTTACAGGTTTTGGCTTAGGCAGGAAATAGATAGCAAACAAACTTCAGTAACACAGTCAATAAGAAAAGGAAGCATGAAATAGAATACCAACAAACTGGATGAAGCAGATGTGCAGGGATATCAAGAAATATAGTAAAATATATTCAAAACCTGTAACGTAAACAAAAAGGCCGAACCAACTGTTATAAAACAACAAAACCCTCTTAAAAAAAAAAGGGAGTCCAACCTGTTTTGAAAGCCAAAAAACTCAAAACTGTAAAGCAAAAATACAAAGCAAACTCTTAAAGTCTCAAAGCAAAAGCCTTGTTTCAGAAGAACCGGTAATACCAAAAGAACCAGAATAACCATTTCAAACCTTATGGCTTAAAACCATAAGACCTGTTATCTCCAGCAAAAGCCTTATCCCTTTCCATAAACAACAACCTGTAACATAACCATGGCCTAAACCACGAACCTGTTACAAACCTGCTTCCATTCCCAAACCTGCAAAACCTCAAAACCTACTGTATCAAGATCAAAACCAGTAACCATATGGCCTAAAAAACCATAGAACCTGTAATGGCCTAAAAGAAAACCAGTAAACACCAAAAACTGTCCAACCAAGGCCATAATCTGCATAACAAACAATACCCTGTCCAAAAAACCTATTGTCAATCCATTTTCAAAACCAAGGCCACAAACCAACATGGCCTAAACCTGCATTAACTAGAACAACCAATATGGCCTAAAACCATAACCCCTGTCCATCCAACCAAAGAAAAACCCATAACAATGCAAGCTCTTTATCAAACTGATGTCAAAACATTTCAACAGTAGCATGTCCAAACACGAAGGCCTCAGATATGTTCATCATTGGCCATTAAAAAGCATACAGTAGCAAGGCAAGAAGAAGAAAAAAAGAAGCTAGTCAAAACAAACATTTCAACAGTAGCATTCAAGCATTTAGAGGCAACATTCAAGCATTCAGAGGCATCATAAGCAAGCAACGAGGCAAACAGGAGTATACAAAGCGAAGCAAAGGAAGAAGAAGAAAAGATATCATAAAGGGTTTTCAACTGTCATCATCAAACCACTAAAAAGAAAATCAGAAACGCAAACCAGGAAGCAGAAGCTTCATCACCGCTGTCACCTTGCCGTCAAAGCCCTCCTACGCACTCAACCCTCCTCCTCCATCTCCAGGTAATGATCATCTTTCTTTTCTTTCAATACCTCAAATAATCATGTGAAAAAAACGAATAAGAATCAGAATAGACGAAAACCATGACATGCAGTAACCCCTAACGAAATAAAAATTGGAATTGTTACCTAATCCGTCGCCGTGGCACTTTCGTGGAGGGAAGAGGAGATTGAGATGCCGGTGGCCTTTAGCTGAGGAAAACGCAGAAGCGGGCGTGAGGAAGACGAAGAAGAACGCATGAGCAAGCGAACGGCGCCGTCGCTGTTAAACCAAGAACCTAATCCCTTTCTTAACTAAACCAAAACACGTTTAACCCTAAAAACAAATTATGAATAATGTTGAACCTTAACCCTGTTTACCTTAGCCAGGCCAATACGAATCTCTCAAGACACACCCCCATCCTTTTTTTGTTACCTCTGATTAGGCCCCCTTAAAACTTTTTTTTTTGGCCCATAAACTATCTATTACCCACCCCTTTTTATTTTAATACCCTTTTTCTATTTACTTCCCTTTAAGTTTTCTTTAGATCATTATTAATTTAGTTAATTAATAGAACTTAATCAAATAGGCGTTAGTTTAATTAAAACATTTCTTTAATAATTTGACCATTGTTTATTAAGTTTAGCTTTAGGTTTTAATTTAATATTTTAATATTCCCTTTTTTTAATTAGACTTAAGTTAGTATCTTTTAAGTTTTAATTTAGTTTAAAATCATTTAATAATTCTAAAATAATACTTTTTATTAATATTAAAAAACTTAAAAAACATTTTATTATTTCCCTCGTTCTAGTTAATAATAATACAAAAACATAAAAAAATAGAAACATATAAAAGCCTTAAAAAACATTTTATTTTTTCTTAATTAATTCTCTTGTTTTGCATATATTAAACAAAAATATAAAAAATGCATGTTCACACCATTTAGTCTATTATTTAATTGTTGCTATTTAATCATTATCCGCATAATTTTCTGCTTAATTATTTCATATTTACATGATTATTCTGTTTACGTCTAAATCCAAGGAAAAAATGATTAAATTTGTTGATTTCATGTCCTCAAGTCCGATCACGCGAATATTTTTCATCTCATTAAAACTTAAGACAATTTATCCCCAAATATGCAATCTTTTCAAAACTTATACCTTTTAAGCAAAAACTTCGACATTAGGTCGTCGTATCTTCAAAAACCCGTCCGTACCCCTTTTCGGCCAAAACAATTTATTTTTATCAAACAAACATTTTAATAAAACAGATATTTCAAAAGGTTCCTATAGAGTACTATAGATACATTGGGTGCTAATACCTTCCCACTGTAGAACCAACCCCCGAACCATAGATCTCTTTTCAAAAACGCCTTGTATTTTTATTACTTTTAGAAAGTATTATTTTACATTGCATATTTAGGGTTTTATTTCGCTCTTTCCCCTTTTCCCTTGGAAATAATAAAGCGCGGTGGTGACTCTTGCTTTTTGTGAGACGAATTAATCAATAATTCGATCTCCGATTTACCCCGCTACATTTTTTATCGCTACAGAATTGGCGACTCTGCTGGGGAAAGATTGACCTCTTGCTGGTCCATCCTTAAATGGGTTAAGCCTAGTTTGTCTTATCTGTTTTATTATTATTTGATTTGTTTGATTATGTGTTTAAATTGGGGTTGTTTGGGTTTTTTTTTTGCAAAGGACGAATCCTATACCCGGATTAAGTTACACTTAAGGAATAGGACGGGCGGTACAGTCATGTTAACTTTGAGGGAGTAATCCCGAAGAAGGAGGCATGAGATCCCCCACTCAATGGAAGGCCCTCTTGAACTTAATATTTGTTTACCGAGTAATCGGGAAGACATTATTATTTTCGACCTAGGAGCCAGAGAAATTGAGGACCGTAGAACCCTAACCCATCTTGGCCTTTTAGGTGTAGCACGGAGACTATAACGGAGTAATTCGGAAGTAGTTGTTATGCGATGCTACGCTCGGATGAGTTTCTCTTGAGAATATTGCTAATTATTGAGTAATCAAGACGTTGGTAATATCCGAAGGAGGAATGTAGACTCTGGGAACTCTTAGAACCTTGTCTTACAGGTGTGATTAAACCGTTAGTACATACCTTGGGGTGGGCTTTACCCTTGACTCCATGCTAAAACGTTGAACCTTTGAACCCCATGTTTGTGAACTTGTGTGTAACTGTTGCATTATCATTCATTCATGCATTCATCAACATTTTTGTAAAAAACTTGTTTTTCAAGGAACTTAGGAATGGTTTTTCCAGACACCTCAGGTATTATGGAATTTGGAAGGAGAAACACTCGAAGTTTTAGTTTTAAGGAGCCCGAGATTGAAGAATTGAAGAGTTTGATTCCTGAGATCGAGAACCCGACGGATTTTCAGAAAAAGTATGGGTCAATTGTACCTTTCATGAAGCGCAAGATGAAGGAAGGCATCCTCAATACGTTGGTTCAATTCTACGATCCTTTGTACCAATGCTTCACCTTTCCAGATTACCAGTTGATGCCCACCTTAGAAGATTACTCCTACATACTTGGTTTGCCGATTACCGAATGTGTTCCTTTTTCTGGCTTGGAAGAGGAACCCAAATCTCACGAGATAGCGACCATCACCCACTTGAAGAAGTCAGAGATAGAGGAGAACATGACTACAAAAGGGGGAATCCGAGGTTTGTCTGCGCAATTTCTGTTGAGGAAAGCTCGTCATTTCGCTGAGATAAAAGATACTATTGCCTTTGAAGACGTGTTTGCTTTACTCGCTTATGGTCTATTCTTGTTCCCTAACGTTGATAAGTTTGTGGATATCAACGCCATCAGAATTTTCTTGATTGGAAATCTGGTCCCTACGCTGCTCGGAGATACCTACTACTCCATCCATCTTCGGAACTTTTATCAAGGAGGAATGATTATTTGTTGTGCACCGTTGTTGTATCAGTGGTATGTTTCTCATCTACCTGGGTCCGAAGTTTTCTGGGATCTCGAGAAGGAGCCGCGATGGGCACCAAAGATTATGGCTCTCACTCATTTCGACATTGATTGGTATAATCGAGTTTACTATGACGTGAAGATCATCGATAGCTGTGGTGCTTTTCCTAACGTGCCTCTTCTTGGTACGAAAGGTGGAATTAACTATAACCCTATTCTCGCGCGCCGTCAGTTTGGATACCCGATGAGGGACAAGCCAAACAACATCCATGTGAGTGGTTTCTTTCTACAAGAAGGACAAGATCACCAGGCAGCTAAGAGGGAGATCGAAGGATCTTGGCGCCACATCCATAGGAAAGGGAGAGATATGTTAAGACATAGGGGTGCCGTTTCTTTGGAGCCTTATCTACAATGGGTCCGTGCTAGGGCTTGCACTCTCAAGATGCCCTATAAACTTGAAAAACCTTTATTCCCTACCGTTGCATCGTCATCTGTTGATATCCCTATCGAGAATATGGGAGAATACCAAGGAAATCTGGCTAGGATGAAGTCCGAGAGGGATGCTTGGAAAGAAAAGTATAATATGTCTGAATATGAGAATCGGGTCCTGACTCGACAGCTAAAGGAAAAGGAGGATTTACTCTTTGTTCAAGACGGTTGGTTCATTGATCACGATGAGAAACTTCGTCAAAAGGATACTTTACTGAAGAAGTATGCTAGTGAAAGGAAGAGAAAGAAGGAAGGTTCGGTAAGCGTTGCTCTCGTTCCTAACCCACAAAAGGAAATCGTTGATCGACTGGTAGCTGAGAAGAAAGAGATGGAAGACTTTTATGAAGTGAAGATCAGGAAGCTCCGGTTACAGTTGGCATTTGGTCCTTCATCTGATGATTCTGAGTGATCTTTAGTTCTTAGTTTTATTTTATTGATGTCATTTTGTAAAAGGGCTTCATGTTCCGAAGTTGTAATTTACTGCTTTTATTATGGGCTTCATGTTCCAAAGTTGTAATTTAATGCTTTTATTATGGACTTCATGTTCCAAAGTTGTAGTTTACTGCTTTTATTATTGGGTTGTTATCCCAAATTGTAATTTATTGTTTTGTTGTTCCAAAGTTGTAAGTTGTAATTTACCGCTTTTGATTAATGGATTGAGTTTTTGTTGTTCCAAATTCCTTTACCATTGATGTGAGCAAAATTATTGAAGGTCCTTGAAAAACTATTAAAATGAATCTTCATTTGCATCACATATCATGCATCATTCAACATTCCACTTCACATGTTTTCTAGAGTCTCATCCTTGTTTCTTGTTCCACTCTAAAGGGTTGTCAAGCTGTCTCATCGATACGATACTCGAGCCAATCGTCAGAGGAAGATGGAAGATCTGGAACAGGAAAACCATGAGCTTCGTGAGGAGGTCGCTACCCTTCGTGTCGGTATGGAAAAGTTAATTGCGTTAGTGGAAATTTTGGTGGCTGTTCAGAATCAACCATCGACTACAGCTGCTGAGATTCAGACTTCAACTACAGTGGTTTCCGAGATTGTCACCGTTCCAACATCTGTGACTCAAATCAACTCTCCGCTTCAGCATCAGATGCCGAAAGGTTTTCCGTGGGGAATGCCTTACAACTTTGTGCCAGAAGGGTATCAGCCTGTCGTACAGCCTTTGTTTCAACCTGCTTTGTCTCTTCCTCAACCAGAGACAACTGCCATGCCGCCAGTAATCCCGTCTGTAACACCTTTCTCGCAACCGGTAATGACAATTGTCGCTCCTGTGGTTCACTCTGTGCCATACTTAAATGAACCTACTTATCCTGCCGAGCCTGCTGAAAGTTTGGGTCTCTTTGATAGAATGGAAGAATTTCAAGATCAATTCCAAGAAATGCAGAAGGAGCTCAGAGCGTTAAAGAGGAAGGATTTGTTTGGGAAGAACACGCATGACCTTTGTTTAGTTCCGAATGTCAAGATTCCAGCAAAATTCAAAGTGCCAGACTTTGAGAGATATAAGGGTGATTCGTGTCCTCGAAGTCATTTGACTATGTACGTGAGAAAGATGTCTACGTATTCTGATGATCATGACTTGCTGATTCACTATTTTCAAGACAGTTTGACGGGTGCTGCTCTAAAGTGGTATATGGGTTTAGACAGTATTCGGATCCGCAACTTCAACGATCTCAGCAAAGCCTTTGTTCACCAGTATAAGTATAACAATGACATGGCGCCGGACAGGGATCAACTCCGGGCGATGTCGCAGAGAGACCGAGAATCTTTTAAGGAATACGCCCAGAGGTGGCGTGAAATAGCTGCTCAAATCTATCCACCTCTTGAGGAGAAAGAGATGACGAAGATATTCTTGAAGACTTTAGGTTCCTTTTACTATGAAAGAATGATCGCCAGCGCACCCAGTGACTTCACCGAAATGGTAAGCATGGGCATGCGGTTAGAGGAAGGGATTCGTGAAGGGCGTTTGGTTAAAGAAGGAAGTCCGTCTAGCAGTACTAAGAAGTTTGGAAGTGTTTTCCCGAAAAGAAAAGAGCAGGATGCCAGCGCATTGTTCCCGGGGAGACCAAGGAGAGGTTACTCTCACGTTGCGGCAGTCACTCCGGCTGTCCGCCCAGCTTTGATGACCCCAGCTCATCAAACCCCACCAACTCAACAACGACCATTTCAGCAGCAGCCTCGACAACAGGCTTATCCATTCAACAATCAGAACCGTTCACCAAGAAAACCGCAGTTCGATGCCATTCCTATGACTTATACTGAATTGTTCCCTGCTCTTATCAGAAAGAATCTCATAGCGACAAAGCCTCCTCCTGTCGCACCAAATAGTACTTCTCCGTGGTACAAGGCGGATCAGTTTTGTGAATATCATCAAGGGTCGCCGGGGCACAACCTTGAGAATTGTTTTGCTCTGAAGGCGGATGTGCAGAGATTGATTAAGAATGGTATCTTGTCTTTCAAGGATGTTAACCCGAATGTTAGAGATAATCCTTTGCCTCGACATAGGGCAGCTTCAGTGAATATGGTGGAAGGTTGTCCGGGAATGTTTCGAGTTTTTCAAGTTGAACACATAAGAGAATCGTTGATCAGGTTACATCAGAGTTTAAGAAGACTTGCCTTTGTTAGGCATCAACATGATTATGACATTTGTGAATTTTGTTCAAGAGAGGTTGATTGTCCTATTGTGAAGGAGGATATTCAGAAGTTGTTAGACCAGAGAGTTATCACTATTACATATGACAGAGATCCGGAAGATGAAGTAAATGTTATAATACCGCAATTCAATTTGCCTGAATCAGTAGAGATCGTTTACGACAGTCAGACTGCACATGTTTCTCCTTTGACCATTTATCCACCTGGTCATGTGCCTTACAGCTCAGACCAAGCTATACCCTATAAGTATAATGCCACAATGATTGAGAATGGGGTAGAAGTCCCTATACCGACCAGGCCATCTTTCGTTAACATTGCTGACGTGAGTAGAGTTACGAGAAGTGGGCGTGTCTTTGCAGCAGTACCTTTGAAGAGACCAGAAGTTCAAGTCAGGAGGCCCATACCGGCGGAAATTCCAGTGAGAAATGTTGAACCAAGGGTTGAGATAGGCCGATCCAATGAACCTATCCCACACCCTGAGGATGACGAGATTCTGAAGCTCATCAAGAGAAGTGAATATAAGATTGTGGACCAACTTTTGCAAACTCCTTCCAAGATTTCTTTGCTTGCTTTACTGAGAGATTTTGGTGCCCATAGAGAAGCTTTGATGAAGGTCTTGGACCAGGCGTTCGTGGATCATGATGTGACGGTCGACCAATTTGATGGAATTGTAGGAAATATTACTTCGTGTAACAATCTTGGTTTCAGTGATGAAGAACTCCCGGAGGAGGGAAGAAACCATAATATGGCTTTGCATATCTCAATAAGTTGTGGAAATGATACCTTGTCAAGTGTGTTGGTAGATACAGGTTCGTCGTTAAATGTAATGCCCAAGACTACTTTGTCTCGACTCTCATATCAAGGTGCTCCCATGAGACCCAGTGGAGTAATTGTTAAAGCGTTTGATGGTTCTAGGAAGACTATTATTGGTGAAGTGGATCTTCCTATAGTAATTGGTCCTCATACTTTTCAGATTACTTTTCAAGTAATGGATATTCGTGCCGCCTACAGTTTCCTATTGGGTCGTCCTTGGATCCATGATGCAGGGGAAGTCACTTCCACGCTCCATCAGATATTGAAGTTTGTAAGGCATGGAAAGCTGGTGATGATTGGTGGAGAGCAGGCTATGGTGGTAAGCCATTTGTCATCTTTCTCTTTTATTGATGCTGATGAGGATGTTGGAACCCAATTCCAAGGTCTATCTGTTGCCAAGAATGAAGTGAAGAAGCAAGGGGCATCCATTTCTTCTTTTGAGGATGCGCGACGAGTGGTGGAAAGTGGTTTGGCTGAAGGTTGGGGCCAGGTGTTGACTTTGCCCGAGAACAAGTCTGGAGAAGGTCTTGGTTTTCATCCCGTGTCTGCAAGAGTCAAGCAGGAAGTGGTTACTCGTCTGATTCAAGAGGTTTTCCGAAGTGCAGGTTTTATCCATCCGACTCCTCCTGAGGTTGATGCTATCATAGAAGACGATTCCGAGGAGGATTTACCCGATTTTGTGACGCATTGAGTGGTTTGCCAAAACTGGATTGCTGTTGATGTTCCTGTTGTGATGCACATTTCCGAGTAATGTTTTGTTTTGTTTTTTTGAAAACTTTCGCTCTGCCCAAGGCGAAAAGTATTTGTGTCGGGCCATGATGAAAATAAATCCTTTTGCTCTGCCCAAGGCAAAAGAAAAATGTCTGGGCCCTTTGTTTCAAGTATTTCCCTTCAATGAATAAAAATGTTATTTTGTCCACTACTGTTTTATTTTTCACTTTTTCTGGGAAATAGTAATGAAAATTAATTGGTAGTAATAGGAAATATAATAACTTTTGTTTTATTTGCACAAATCGATTTCTAAAATAAAGCATAATCATATGTGCAGATTAATCCATGACTTAAACATTGAAAACAATGATCCTATGCCCTCTCCCAACTTTGAATTCCCTGTGTTCAGAGCCGGAGAAGAGGATAGTGAAGAGATTCCTGATGAAATTTCCCGTTTGCTTGAGCATGATGAAAAGACTATTCAGCCGTTTGAAGAACCTGTAGAGTTGATCAATTTGGGTGATGAAGAAGATAAAAAGGAAGTTAAGGTCGGAGCATTGCTTATCCCAGAGGTCAAAGAGAAAATGTTGGAGCTTCTCAAAGAGTATGTTGATGTGTTTGCTTGGTCCTACCAAGATATGCCAGGTTTGGACAACGATATTGTGGAGCATCGTTTACCGTTGAGACCTGAATGTCCGCCGATTAAGCAAAAGTTGAGAAGGACTCGTCCCGATATGGCTGACAAGATCAAAGAAGAAGTTCAGAAACAGATTAATGCAGGTTTCCTTGTTACATCGGTCTATCCTCAATGGTTAGCCAATATAGTGCCTGTTGCTAAGAAAGATGGCAAAGTTCGGATGTGTGTAGACTATAGAGATCTGAATAGAGCTAGCCCAAAGGATGACTTCCCATTACCGCACATTGACGTATTGGTCGACAGTACCGCCAAATTCAAAGTCTTTTCTTTCATGGATGGTTTCTCTGGTTACAATCAAATCAAGATGGCACCAGAAGATATGGAGAAGACAACTTTCATTACACCTTGGGGAACCTTTTGTTATCGGGTTATGCCGTTTGGTTTGAGGAATGCTGGTGCAACATACCAAAGGGCCATGACTGCTTTGTTCCATGACATGATGCATAAAGAGATAGAAGTGTATGTGGATGACATGATTGCCAAATCGCAAACTGAAGAAGATCATTTGGAACATTTATTGAAGTTATTCCAGCGTTTGAGAAAGTATAAACTCCGTCTGAATCCCAACAAGTGCACTTTTGGTGTTCGTTCTGGAAGACTTCTGGGTTTCATTGTCAGTCAGAAAGGTATTGAGGTAGATCCTGATAAAGTCAAAGCTATTCAGGAAATGCCCGCACCCAAGACGGAAAAGCAAGTAAGAGGATTCCTTGGGAGAATGAACTATATTTCTCGATTTATATCTCATATGACTGCTACCTGTGGGCCGATTTTCAAGCTTCTCCGGAAGAACCAAGGATGTGTGTAGACAGAAGATTGTCAGAGAGATTTTGATAGCATCAAAGAATATTTGCTTGAACCTCCCATTTTGATTCCTCCAGTGGAAGGAAGACTTTTGATTACGTACCTGACTATATTGGAAGATTCCATGGGATGTGTGCTTGGTCAACAAGATGAGACTGGAAGAAAGGAACATGCTGTATATTATCTGAGTAAGAAATTCACAGACTGTGAGTCTCGATACTCATTGCTTGAGAAAACCTGTTGTGCTTTAGCTTGGGCTGCTCGTCGTCTGCGCCAGTATATGATTAACCACACCACTTGGTTGATCTCCAAAATGGATCCGATCAAGTATATCTTTGAGAAGCCCGCCTTATCTGGAAGAATAGCCCGTTGGCAGATGTTGTTATCTGAATATGACATTAAGTATCACACTCAGAAAGCAATCAAAGGGAGTATTTTAGCCGATCATTTGGCTCACCAACCAATTGACGATTATCAATCCATCAAGTTTGATTTCCCAGATGAAGATGTTATGTACTTGAAAGCTAAAGATTGTGAAGAGCCGTTACCTGAGGAAGGACCTGATCCTGAATCGCGTTGGGGTTTAATATTTGACGGAGCTGTGAATTCTTATGGAAATGGAATTGGGGCAATCATCGTCACTCCCCGAGGCACTCATATCCCGTTCACGGCGAGATTGAAGTTTGACTGCACAAACAACATGGCTGAATATGAGGCATGTATTATGGGTCTCGAAGAAGCAGTGGATCTAAGGATTAAGATTCTTGACGTTTACGGAGATTCGGCATTGGTAATTAATCAGATCAAAGGAGAATGGGAGACTCGTCATCCTGGTTTGATCCCTTACAGAGACTATGCTAGAAGATTGTTAACTTTCTTCAACAAAGTGGAACTACATCATATCCCTAGAGATGAGAACCAAATGGCTGATGCTTTAGCTACTTTGTCTTCAATGTTTCAAGTGAATGGTTGGAACGATGTGCCTACGATCCGAGTTATGCGCCTTGACAGACCTGCTCATGTGTTCTCAGTAGAAGAGGTCACCGACGACAAACCGTGGTTCTATGACATTAAACGTGTTCTTCAAACTCAAGAGTACCCGCCTGGGGCATCCAATAAAGATAGGAAGACATTGAGAAGATTAGCAAGCAGTTTCTTCCTCAATGAAGAAGTTTTGTATAAGAGGAATTATGACATGGTCCTACTCAGATGTGTAGACAGACGTGAAGCAGATATGCTGATGCAAGAGGTACATGAAGGATCTTTTGGCACTCATGCCAACGGACATGCAATGGCTAGAAAGATGCTGAGAGCTGGTTACTATTGGATGACAATGGAATCTGATTGCTGCAAATATGTGAAGAAATGTCATAAATGCCAGATTTATGCGGACAAGATACATGTGCCACCGACCCTCCTTAATGTTATCTCTTCACCTTGGCCTTTCTCTATGTGGGGCATTGATATGATTGGAATGATTGAACCCAAAGCTTCAAATGGTCATCGTTTCATCTTGGTAGCGATCGATTATTTTACCAAATGGGTGGAAGCAGCATCTTATGCTAATGTAACCAGACAGGTGGTAGTCAGATTTATCAAGAATCAGATCATTTGTTGATACGGTATCCCGAGCAAGATCATCACTGATAATGGTTTGAATTTGAATAACAAGATGATGAAAGAGCTTTGTGAAGAGTTCAAGATCGAACATCATAATTCTTCTCCTTACAGACCGAAGATGAATGGGGCTGTTGAAGCTGCTAACAAGAATATCAAAAAGATTGTCCAGAAGATGGTGGTAACTTATAAAGATTGGCATGAAATGCTTCTGTTTGCTCTGCACGGATACCGTACTTCAGTTTGAACTTCAACAGGTGCAACCCCATTTTCCCTAGTTTACGGTATGGAAGCCGTACTACCCGTGGAGGTTGAGATCCCGTCTTTGAGAGTGTTGATGGAAGCTAAACTTTCTGAGGCCGAATGGTGTCAAAGTAGATACGATCAGTTGAATTTAATCGAAGAAAAGAGGTTGACAGCTTTGTGTCACGGTCAATTATATCAGCAGAGAATGAAGAAGGCTTTTGATAAGAAGGTTCGACCACGCGAGTTCAGAGAAGGTGACCTTGTGCTCAAGAAGATATTATCTTTCCAACCTGATTCCAGGGGCAAGTGGGATCCGAATTATGAAGGACCGTATGTCGTTAAGAAAGTTTTCTCTGGAGGTGCTTTGATTCTCACCAATATGGACGGTGAAGAGCTCCCGCGTCCCATGAACGCCGATGCAGTCAAGAAGTATTTCGCTTAGGTTTGAGTTGACAGCTTGCTAAGTTGAAAACCCGAAGAGGCGGCTTAGGCAAACTTTTGGTCAAACCGGCTGTGGCATTTGAACACATTTCAGAATTCGAAGTTGTTAGGGAGAATGGTGATCATTGTTTTTGTGTAACCTTTTCTTTCATGTACTATTTCCCAAACTTTTGTAAACCGTTGGAGTCGCATTGTTAGCGAACTACCATCTTATTAATGAAATTTGAGCGTTTACCTTTTGTGGGCAAAATTTCAATTTTTACGACAATATTTGAAACAAAGTATTTAAAGTATTCTTATTTTAAAAATGTGTCGTGAATAATGAAAGGAATATTAACAGTTGTTCCGAGGATGGTCAAGCCATGAAATGCAAAACAATACAGTAATTTATCCTTGCATGATGAACATGTTTCGTTTCAAAATCTTTATGAGGTGTTGGTTGTGTAAACTTGTGTTTCTGGTGGTACTAAGTTTGTTGACTCCCCAGTTGTTCCAGTTAAGCTCTATTTTGGTTACCTTTATTTGGGCAATTTCCGAAGTGTGGTACGCTTTGTCTCATGCCAGTAGTCTATTGGTATTAGAAGTTTGGATTTAAATACTTTTCTCCTCAGAAGACTTGAACCGTGTAGCGTGTTAAGCTCTGACGTTGCTTTGTGGTTCCAGTTCCAGTTATTTTCCATCTTTTTCAAGATTGGCCGAGTATCTATCTTTTCGTGACATCTTACCGTCTTCAGGATATCCCGTCTGCTCGTTTCGTCAGCATAACATTCATTTATTCATTTACACTTATATCACGCATGCATATTCACATTTGCCGTTGATTTTAGGTTGTACTTTGTTTATTCAGACAATGTACATGTTTCTTTCCAAGTAAAAGGTTAGCTTAGGCAGAAAATGTGCTTCATTTCTAAATTCCCCAACTGAGTTAATCCTCGTGGATGATTTTTGATTTAGCCTACCTTGTCCATTGTTGGATAGGATGAATCCCCAATTGAGTTACTTTCTCATTGGGTGGAGTCTTGTTTGACTGTTTTCTCTCTAGTTTATTCTTGGATGAAGTTGTTGTCTCTTGCATAGGCTATCTCATGATTTCCCCAGCGAAATCGCGACCTAGACGAATGGTGCATTTATTTTGCACATGTTAAGTATGTGATATCCTCGGGAAGGATTGATTCATGATTCTCTTTGATGAAGATTTTATTCTCTGCCAGTGTCATCGCAATTTCATTCTGAGTTATTCTTCGGAAAACGACAAGCGGCAGCTCTTCACGAGCAACTTGTGCGTTATCATTATTTTCGGAAAACGACAAGCGGCAGCTCTTCACGAGCAACTTGTGCGTTACCATTATTTTCGGAAAACGACAAGCGGCAGCTCTTCACGAGCAACTTGTGCGTTACCATTATTTTCGGAAAACGACAAGCGGCAGCTCTTCACGAGCAACTTGTGCGTTATCATTATTTTCGGAAAACGACAAGCGGCAGCTCTTCACGAGCAACTTGTGCATTATTATTATTTTTGGAAAACGACAAGCGGCAGCTCTTCACGAGCAACTTGTGCGTTATTATTATTGGAAAACGACAAGCGGCGGTCTCTTTATGAGCAACTTATACGTTATAGAAATCGTTGGAAAACGACAAGCGGTCTCTTCATGAGCAACTTGTACGTTATAGGAATCGTTGGAAAACGACAAGCGGGCTCTTCACGAGCAACTTGTGCGTTATTATTTTGGAAAACGACAAGCGGTCTCTTCACGAGCAACTTGTGCGTTATTATTTTGGAAAACGACAAGCGGTCTCTTCGCGAGCAACTTGTACGTTATTATTTTGGAAAACGGCAAGCGGCGGTCTCTTTATTTGAGCAACTTGTACGTTGGTATTTTCTGGAAGACAGCAAGTGGCAGCTTCTTTATTTGAGCAGCTTGTATGTTATTGGTATTTTCTTTGGAAAACAGCAAGTGGAGGCTTCTTTATTTGAACAGCTTGTATGTTATTGACATCCCTGGACGACAGCAAGTGGCAACCTCTTTATTTGAGCAGCTTGTATGTCATAATATTTGTGGGAAGACTGCAAGTGACAGCTTCTTTATTTGAGCAACTTGTGTATCTACAACCATATTATATCTCAGCATTAATGAGTATATCTCCGGAAATCTCGCAGAGAAGCTTGTCATGAATCATTACCTTCAGAAGTCGGTAATCCATTATCAGCAAAATTGATACTTTTTGTCTATCATTGACCTTGAGTCGTGAACTCACTGTTATTTTGGATCAATAATCTGTTTTATGGCCTATGCAAGATGCCTTCTTTGTTAGGGTCAGAGGTCGTATTCCCTCAATTTTATTCGCCGTTAAGAGTCTGTCATTTGAAGTCGATGGCTCATTTCCCCAGTATTGTATAATCCTTGTCCCTATGTTTTGTTGGTGTTTGATTTCTCCAGCATTGTCTTGTTTCATACAATACCTTTCTCTGAATTCAATCACTACATTCATATCAAACATAATGGTGGTATCTTAGGGCAAAAATTTGTGTATTATGTATTTAAGTACCTTCAATCTCGTCGAAACGAAGATTTTAATCTTCATATCTCCGGATAGAAGAAACTTAAATAGGGGCAGCTGTTGTACCCCAAATTTTGACCTAAGATACCATCTCCCATCTGCCTCATTACATTGCAAGGGTTTTGGCATATTTTTATCAATTTTCAAAGCAGATTTTAAATTCATAACTTTTTCAAGTCGAGAGCTGTTTATTTGTTGAACGCTAAATTTATTAATCGATCAATGCTAAAACAATGTTTATTAATTATTTATTATCTTAAATTTAAATAATTGGAATTTATTTTCAGTTACTATATAATTTAAAGATTTATAAATAATGAAATAAACATTTGAAAAGGAGTTTATTAATTGATCAAGCAATGTTTATTTAATTATTTATTGTTCTAAGTTTAAATAGTTAAAATTTTATTTTCAGTTATTATAATTTAGAAGAATTAAAAATAATGAAATAAATAATTGAAGTTATTAATTGATCAATGATGTTTATTTATTTGTTTATTATTCTGAATTTAAGTAATTGAAATTGATTTTCAGTTATTATATAATTTAAAGAATTATAAACGATAAATAAATAATTGGAAAGAAGAAAATAATTAACTGGGGAATAATAAAAAAATTTATTCATCTTTATTCTAATTATTACAATTGTTGTTTAAATACTATTGTACAAAGTATTTATAATGACAATTACATAAAAAGTTTAAAGTAAAATAAAAACTATTTTCTAATATTCTAAATCTTCATCTTCTATCCAATTGCTCATTTGATTTTTTTTTTACCTGCAAAGAATTAAAGAAAAAGTTAGAAATAAATAAATAATGAAAAGCAGAAAATTAATTTAAAGTGTTCATCATTAAAAGCAAACGGCTGGAATCAGTTTTACCCTTTTTGCAAATCACGGGATTTCTCCCGGTTCACAAAAAGGGATGAATTTTATTTGATAAAAATGAATGCACAAATTAAAAATATGCACAAATTCACTCTTGTCAAAAATTACATTTTAAAATAAACTGCATAATTAAAAATCAATTGCAAATTTTCAAAAGCCAACTGCATGTTTCAAATCCCATGCATATTTCAAAATCAACATAAAAGGCATAGTAAACAGCATATGCAATTTTCCACACAAAGCATTCCAACGTAAACATGCAAAAATGTGGAAGGAGTCAAAACATAAAGCTCCCATGCAAAGACAAAGAGAGCATGCAGTGTGCAGTTTAAACCATTTATGCAAGCATAATATATTCCTTTTCTCATCATTTTCCAGCATATTACTTTTTCAGAACAAGTACAGTATACATCATTTTAATGTATCAAATTGTACTAAGAGAGAGAAGAGAGGAAGGAGTGTGGTTTTACAGGTTTTGGCTTAGGCAGGAAATAGATAGCAAACAAACTGCAGTAACACAGTCAATAAGAAAAGGAAGCATGAAATAGAATACCAACAAACTGGATGAAGCAGATGTGCAGGGATATCAAGAAATATAGTAAAATATATTCAAAACCTTTAACGTAAACAAAGAGGCCGAACCAACTGTTATAAAACAACAAAACCCTCTTAAAAAAAAAGGGAGTCCAACCTGTTTTGAAAGCCAAAAAACTCAAAACTGTAAAGCAAAAATACAAAGCAAACTCTTAAAGTCTCAAAGCAAAAGCCTTGTTTCAGAAGAACCGGTAATACCAAAAGAACCAGAATAACCATTTCAAACCTTATGGCTTAAAACCATAAGACCTGTTATCTCCAGCAAAAGCCTTATCCCTTTCCACAAACAATAACCTGTAACATAACCATGGCCTAAACCACGAACCTGTTACAAACCTGCTTCCATTCCCAAACCTGCAAAACCTCAAAACCTACTGTATCAAGATCAAAACCAGTAACCATATGGCCTAAAAAACCATAGAACCTGTAATGGCCTAAAAGAAAACCAGTAAACACCAATAACTGTCCAACCAAGGCCATAACCTGCATAACAAACAATACCCTGTCCAAAAAACCTACTGTCAATCCATTTTCAAAATCAAGGCCACAAACCAACATGGCCTAAACCTGCATTAACTAGAAAAACCAATATGGCCTAAAACCATAACCCCTGTCCATCCAACCAAAGCAAAACCCATAACAATGCAAGCTCTTTATCAAACTGATGTCAAAACATTTCAACAGTAGCATGTCCAAACACGAAGGCCTCAGATATGTTCATCATTGGCCATTAAAAAGCATACAGTAGCAAGGCAAGAAGAAGAAGAAAAGAAGCTAGTCAAAACAAACATTTCAACAGTAGCATTCAAGCATTTAGAGGCAACATTCAAGCATTCAGAGGCATCATAAGCAAGCAACGAGGCAAACAGGAGTATACGAAGCGAAGCAAAGGAAGAAGAAGAAAAGATATCATAAAGGGTTTTCAACTGTCATCATCAAACCACTAAAAAGAAAATCAGAAACGCAAACCAGGAAGCAGAAGCTTCATCACCGCTGTCACCTTGCCGTCAAAGCCCTCCTACGCACTCAACCCTCCTCCTCCATCACCAGGTAATGATCATCTTTCTTTTCTTTCAATACCTCAAATAATCATGTGAAAAAAACGAATAAGAATCAGAATAGACGAAAACCATGACATGCAGTAACCCCTAACGAAATAAAAATTGGAATTGTTACCTAATCCGTCGCCGTGGCACTTTCGTGGAGGGAAGAGGAGATTGAGATGCCGGTGGCCTTGGGCTGAGGAAAACGCAGAAGCGGGCATGAGGAAGACGAAGAAGAACGCATGAGCAAGCGAACGGCGTCGTCGCTGTTAAACCAAGAACCTAATCCCTTTCTCAACTAAACCAAAACACGTTTAACCCTAAAAATAAATTATGAATAATGTTGAACCTTAACCCTGTTTACCTTAGCCAGGCCCATACGAATCTCTCAAGACACACCCCCCATCCTTTTTTTGTTACCTCTGATTAGGCCCCCTTAAAATTTTTTTTTTTGGCCCATAAACTATCTATTACCTACCCCTTTTTATTTTAATACCCTTTTTCTATTTACTTCCCTTTAAGTTTTCTTTAGATCATTATTAATTTAGTTAATTAATAGAACTTAATCAAATAGACGTTAGTTTAATTAAAACATTTCTTTAATAATTTGACCATTGTTTATTAAGTTTAGCTTTAGGTTTTAATTTAATATTTTAATATTCCCTTTTTTTAATTAGACTTAAGTTAGTATCTTTTAAGTTTTAATTTAGTTTAAAATCATTTAATAATTCTAAAATAATACTTTTTATTAATATTAAAAAACTTAAAAAACATTTTATTATTTCCCTCGTTCTAGTTAATAATAATACAAAAACATAAAAAAATAGAAACATATAACAGCCTTAAAAAACATTTTATTTTTTCTTAATTAATTCTCTTGTTTTGCATATATTAAACAAAAATATAAAAAATGCATGTTCACACCATTTAGTCTATTATTTAATTGTTGCTATTTAATCATTATCCGCATAATTTTATGCTTAATTATTTCATATTTACATGATTATTCTGTTTACGTCTAAATCCAAGGAAAAAATGATTAAATTTGTTGACTTCATGTCCTCAAGTCCGATCACGCGAATATTTTTCATCTCATTAAAACTTAAGACAATTTTTCCCCAAATATGCAATCTTTTCAAAACTTATACCTTTTAAGCAAAAACTTCGACATTAGGTCGTCGTATCTTCAAAAACCCGTCCGTACCCCTTTTCGGCCAAAACAATTTATTTTTATCAAACAAACATTTTAATAAAACAGATATTTCAAAAGGTTCCTATAGAGTACTATAGATATATTGGGTGCTAATACCTTCCCACTGTATAACCAACCCCCGAACCATAGATCTCTTTTCAAAAACGCCTTGTATTTTTATTACTTTTAGAAAGTATTATTTTACATTGCATATTTAGGGTTTTATTTCGCTCTTTCCCCTTTTCCCTTGGAAATAATAAAGCGCGGTGGCGACGCTTGCTTTTTGTGAGACGAATTAATCAATAATTCGATCTCCGATTTACCCCGCTACATTTTTTATCGCTACAACATGCACCATCCTTTTTGAGCCTTCGAAGACCCTCACTACAATGTTGCTCGGTTTCAATGTCAATCCTTCGCAGTCAAGCCTATCAAGATCCTTTTTAGGCAATACATTCAGAGACGAACCGGTGTCAACCAAGACATGAGCCAGAGTCGTTCCCCTACATTCGACTGATACATGCAATGCCTCATTATGCTTCCTCCCTCTTGGCGTTAAATCAGCATCCGAAAAACCTAAACCATTATTTGCAGTCAAGCTGGCTATGTAGTCTTGGAACTGATCGGAAGATGTTTCTTGGGGTACGTGAGCAATTTTAAGGAAATTTACCAAGGCCTTTGCATGTGCCTCGAAACATAGTAATAAAGCCAGCATGGAAATTTTTGGTGGAGTTTACCCCAGTTGCTTGACTACATTGTTGTCGCTTCTTTTTATGATCTTTAGAATTTCCTCCATCTCTTTCCGGGAGGTCTCGGGGATAGCTACTGATTGTTCCTTTATCTGGACAGGATCAACCAAAATACCTTTACCTCGAGTCTCGGTTGACTCGGCAGTAGGAATGTCAGTAGGAGTGATAACAGGGATTGTAATAGTTTTGTCAATAGGAGTGTCAGCAGAGATGATTGTAGAACTGAGAATAGCCTTTGGAGGAGAAACAACAACATGAATGATTACGGGTCCAGAAACATCCTTTGGAGGAGCAATTTCTGGAGAGAAAACCCTTCCACTTCGGGTTATCATACTAGTCCCTACAATATTGCTGATATCAGAGTCAACCTTCTCAGAACTTGAATCTTCAGCAGCTGGTCAATCTTGCTTGATACCGTGGTAGTAGACATCCCCTCCATAATTCCATGGTACGGTTTTGTCTAACGAATACGGGATTGGTCCATGCATTGTAATTATCAAAGGAGCTACTTTAGGAACTGATGTAATTCTAATGGGTCTTTTGGTGGAGACCCTGGAAGAATTGGCGGAAATGGTCACGATGGAAACATCATTATAAGAAACAGTTGGAATAGAAGTCTTCTCGAACAAAATTTCCTTGTTATCTATTAGGCATTAAACACTTGCTTTCAATAAATGACAACTGGTTGGTGAGGATAAACAGAAATGACAGCTTTCATCACAGCCCAGGAATACACCGGCATTTAACAAGTTCTTTTTGATAGTCAGGAGTGGGATCACGAGTTCATCAACTGAAGTAAAAAAATATATCTTCCTCAACAGCGTTGACATCATGGTCGTGCTTGGGCATAGGGGCAGTAATAACATTGGGAATTTCTGGCGCATCGAATTCAATCTCTTTGGATTCAAGAAGGTCTTGTACTTTGTTCTTCAGAGCCCAACAATTGTTAGTGTCATGGTCAGGACTCTCAGAATGGTATGCACAACGGGCATTAGGATGATAGTAAGGAGAGGTTGTGTTAGGGTTCTTTGGAGCTTCTTTCAAAGTCACTAGATTGGATCTTAACAAATGTGGTAATACTTGAGATAAGGTCATGCTAATTCTGGTGAACTATCTGACTAGTCTTTCCATTCTTGGCCGATTACTTCTTTGTTGAGCAGGCGCTGGTTTAGGAATCATGACAGCCCCCACCATTGGACGGGGTTCAGCCCTATCTTGATTTCTCTGAGGATATACAACAACAACTTCTTTCTTTCCGATGAATGGTTTCCTTACAGCAGCAGAGGATGCATCTTTTTGAATCTTCCCATTCTTTATCCCGGCTTCCACCCTTTCTCTGGTCAATATCAATTTGGTAAAACCTGTCGATGAACTCCCAATTAAGTGATTAAAGAAGGGACCAGACAAGGTGCCCAAAACATGTCTACCAACTCTCTTTCAGATAGGGGAGGTTGGACTCTTCCTGCTAAGTCCCTCCATTTTTGCGCATAGTCTTTAAAGCCTTCACTTGAAACCATGGCCATAATCTGGAGTTGAGTACGGGTGGGTGCAAGATCAATGTTGTATGGGTATTGTTTGTAAAAGGCGGCGGCCAAATCTTCCCAGTTATGAACATTGGCTCTTTCTAACTGATAAACCCAATCAAGTTGAGTTCCAGACAGACTGTCTTGAAAGAAGTGTACCCATAAATCTTTTTCAGTGGTATGGGGATGGATTTTCCTCACATAGGACCAGAGATGCATTTTGGGACATGAAACCCCGTCATATTTGGCGAACATAGGTGTTTTGAATTTTGGAGGAATGACAATCCTCGATACTAATCCCAACTCCTCAAAGTCCAATCCAAGAACTTTTTACATTTCCATTGCACTTAACCATTCTTCTAGATCCTTATACTTGTCGTCGGCTGGAGGTATTGTTCTTCAGAATAATCTTCTTCTTCCTCTTCCTCTTCTGACTCTGGTTGGACAACTTCTTCCTTGCCTTTCCCCTCTTAATTGTCCTTCTCACCAGATGACGTTGCAAAGTCTAAGGTCCTTCTTGTCTGCCCTTGGAATCTTCTTCCCATATTTAGAACTCCAGTTATTTTCTTTTCTTTCTTTTTCTTCTCTTCAACCAGCAAGGTCTTCAACTCTTCTTGTCCTTTGGCTAGAGTTAAGAACATCTGTTGAAACTGAGCATTTTGAGCTTGGAAGTCCTTCACCGTTTGCTCGAGATCCATCTTACTGAAATAAACAGTAGAAAGATGAGGAGACTTGTTGCAAGAAACCTGCTTATGTTATGATGAATGGTAAATGCATATGCAATGATTTCAAGGATTTTAAAGATTCAAATTAGTTTTAGACAAAAAGGAAACACATGTTATATTAATAAATTAAAGTTTGAGTACATCAATGCCTCTATGGGCAAAAAAAACACAAAAACTGTATGATAAAAAGGTACTACGCATCCTCTTTGGTGCGATGTAGGCATTCAAGTTCCTCTCCTCATGAAGTTGCTTAGTGAGTTCCAAAACCTTCTTCTCGCTAGCGTAAAATTGGGCTTCGAAAGTATCTCGCTCCCCCTTGAGTTATATCAAATCTCTTTGTAAGTCTTCAAGAGAGGTGGGCATGTCAGGATGTAGGATAATGTATGGAACATCTCCTTCCATGACAGGCTCAATGATTACCGGGAGAATGGAAGGATAAGGCATCATAAGACTCTGGGCACAAGTTCGTACCCATTTGAGGTAAGGCTCAAGAGGGATGGAATTATTATGCCCCAATGTCTTGCTATCTACCTTGTTCAACATCCTCTAAGCTCGAATAAATCTCTGGCGAAGACCTTGATCGTCGTTCTCGTAGTCAAATACCAAACCTTGAATCAGCATCTCATGCGGGCCGTCCCTTCTAGCGTTACCAAACTTTCTTAAGGCTAAACAGGGGTTGTAGGTTATACCTCCCCTAATTCCAATTAAAGGGACATTAGGGAATTCTCCATAACAGTCGACAATAGTAACATTCTCTATGGATCAGGAACACCAATGTATGTCTGAATGTTTGAGCGTCACCAACCTTTGTGACCACCTTGAACCTTGCTCGTTCTTCAATACAAATTGGGGAAGATGTGAAATAAACCATCTTGCCAAGAGAGGAGTGAAACACATAAGGACACCTCTTTTCCTCATAGTGCAAGTGTGAAAATAATTTAGGATGTCTCCTAGTAAAGTAGGCACCGGGTTGCGGGATATGAAGATTTTGACGTCGTTCACATCTATGAGTTGGTTAGGATTTGGAAACAAAACCATCCCATAGATGAGGAGAGCCACAATTTCCTCAAAGGCTTGAAAATCCAAAGAGTTCCAACAATTTTGGGCATTCTTAAACAAGAACGTTTCTAGAAAACCTTTGACGCCACTCATTGTTTCCCAATGAGTTGTTACATCAGATGATTGCAAGTGTAGAGCTGGAGCAATATATTCTGGCTTTGGGTTTCTTTCCGTACCATTGAAGGGTAGTTGATTGAGAATAGGAATCCTCAAGAGTCGGGAGAATTCTTCCAAAGTTGGCACAAGTTGATAATCAGGAAATGTGAAGCAATGGTGCAAAGGATCAAAGAACTGAAAGAGCACCTTCATCATGTCCTCATCAGTGTTGGAGGTGACCAAGTTGAGTAGGCGACCATGTCTATCAATGAATGGAGAGTTTTATGGAATCCTTGAAGCTAGCTCCTTAATTTGTGGAGGTATCCTTACAAGATTGACATGAATAGTTTTCCTGCGAATAGAATCCATATCCTACAAAACAGAATAAAGATAAATACCAAGATCCTTGAAATGTTTAGTGAATGAGTATGATTTTATGATGTTCATGATGTTATGTACAAGTATATATACACAAACAAAGCAAACAAGTCCTTAGGTTTAGGCTTGCATGGAGTATCATAGGTAAGTACCCTCTTGAAGTTTAGTTGGCTCAACCTGTCCTAGTAATAGTAATCGGGTTCTAAGGAGCTCAATATCACTGGGTTTTTTCTTTGGTCATTGTTTCAGCACAAGCCTTTTTAATGGCGACCGAAATATCCCAAAAAACCAAACCTCAATGAGTGTAGTATCGAGTATCTACCAACTTCGGATTGCACCAAAGTCGGTTATCTCACTACGTCCTAAAGGCCAAATTGGTCAAGTAAAGGTTCTAAAAGTTCATTAGTGCTTCATGACATCGCTCAGTGGCCCCGTATTCTCCTTGATTAACTCAAGGGCTACCAGTACCCACAAATATGTCGCACTAACATAGCTATTTCTTAGACCATATCGGTATACCCCGCACAGTTTCCACAATGTATTGCTACTTACCTATAAGGTATCCCAAATCCGAGTAGAGGATTCAAACCCAAACAAAGAACCATAATGTAAAGCATATAAGATAGACAATGAAAGCAAGTAAATGTGATATAACCCTAAGATAACCTCACTTTTAGAATTTCCCCCAGCAGAGTCGCCAATTCTGTGATGCGGTGGGAGAACTGACTTGAAGGTATTTCATTTTATCGCAAATTTCGCGGTTAGTAAGAGTCGCCACCGACTTTTCTTTTATCCAAAATGAAAGGTGAAAAAGCACAAGAAATACCTTTGAGATTATTTCTTGAGTTCGGGGGTAGATTATGAAAAGGGAAGGTATTAGAACCCTTTTCATCGATGGTTTTCCATGGCCTCTTAGTTACTTGCTAAATCACTTGCTTTTGTTTGAAATTGTGCTTTGTGTGGTTTTTGAATTTTTTTTGTAAAGAGGACATTGTTTAGGCAATCTTTGTAATGATTCTTGTTTGTAAGAATGTATATAAAGTGTTTGATCTTTTGAAAACGTTTTCAAGTTTGTAAGATGTTTGAAAGTATATGTGTTTGTTTTGAAAATAGAAAGGATGTTTTGTTTTGAAATTGAGCAAGTAATTACGAGCATTCTACCTACTATAAAGTCTTTCATGTTCATTTCCTTTTTCCTTTGACATTGTTATCTTACCATTGATTTGGTAAGTAACCCTATCTTTGGATGTAAAGGGACGGGCGTGGGTCATCATATAACCATGATTAGCAATGTTGCAAGGTATCTTAGCATTCTCTTTTAGTGACTAAGATCGTTTGAAAGGCAACTTAGATAGCGTCATCGAGGGACTATGATCTTGTATTTACTTGTTTTTGCTAAGATACCTCACATGCGTAATATGGTCATTTTGTAAAGGCAACCAAGTGAATTTACCCTAGGGGTGCTTGTGTGCAAATGTATTGTTTTCATGCTTGATTTTGTCTTGAATTAGGGTTTTCTAAGCATTGGTTTTAGTCTTTCCATATAAACCCTAATTACTAGCATTTGTATATAAAAGCGATAAATTGCGGAATTTAAAGTTCCTACGCTATTACAATACTTGTGGGAGGGGGGTGTACAAAGTATAAATGGGTATTGCAGGAATTTAAAGCCTAATTAATCTATTACAACCATATTGAATTGGTATAAATGTACAAGAAATTAAATGAATACAAAGTACAAAATAAACAAATGTACAAGAATATAAATATGAAGAAAATAGATATTTTTGTTTGGATTTTTTAGGAAAAGGGAGTTTGTTTTAACCTAATTAATTAAAAGAAAATAGTTAATTAAAATAATAAAAAAGTAAACCTAATTTTACTAGGAAAAGAAATTAAGTAAAACCCTAATATATTAATTGATTAAAAGAAAATAAGTTTGTAAGAAAAGTATTTTTGGTATTTTTTGTCTTTTAAAATAATTTATAGTATTATAAAATATTTTTGGCCTTTTTTATATTAAAATAATATATTTTGATTGGTGTAAAAGAAATAAATAAAATCCTATTTTTAATTAAATTTACAAAGATAATTAGTAAAATAAATAAAGTATTGATTCAATAAAATAATTTTTGTGGGAAAACATAAATAAACTATGTCAAAATGTAAATCTACTATTTTTATATTTTTATGATTTTTTAGTATTAGAAAAATAATCAAGAAAACAAATAAATAAGAAAATAAGAAAAAGGAATAAAACTGGGTCAGGGGTGTGGATAGCCTGCAAGGAGGTTAGAGAAAAGAAAAAAAACAAAAGGCCCAAAGGAGGCCCATCGCTGCCAAAAAAGGAAGTCAGAAATGCAAAAAAATGTGAAAAAAAATCAAAAGGGTACCACTGGGGCTCGAACCTAGGTCCCTCTAGTTACAGGTGCACGCTTCTAAAACTGGGTTGACTATACATCCGTTTATATAAATCAAACAATAAATACATAAGGAAAACACGTTCCTGAGGCCAACTTCATCTTCAACCTCACGCCCAGCCAGAACCTCTGTAACTTGTTCAAATCTTAACAAAAATGAAAACTGTAAACATGAAACTTGTAGCAAATTTCTTCACGGTTTCAGAAATGTAAAGCACTGAAACGATAGCTCAAAGATAAACATGAATTTCATTGGCCCTAATCTGAACCCTAAAAATCTCAGAAACTTCAATCTTAAAATTCTCTAAGCTCAAGCAAAATTAATGGAAACTATGGACATGGTTAGCTTTAGGGCAATGATACCTACATGTTTCATTCACAAATAAATCATTGATGATGCCTGTATGAAAAGTTCCAAAGTTAGAAAACTTACCTTGCAAGAGGGTATCAGGTTTGGAGTCTGAGCAGCTTTCAGTGAGTTCCAATGATTGGGTTAGCTTCCTCAAGTTCCAAGGAAGCTAATGGGATGCTTAGCTTGAGCTGAAAGTACCTGAGGAGTTCTGGAGAAGTCCAAGTGCAAAGCTCTATTTTTGAAAATGGAGGATGGCGTTAATGGTGTACAGTACTGTAACAGGGTGTGGTATGAGTTCTAAATGATGTTTATAAGCTTTAGGAACAAAGAGGCTTGAAAACGCACGAGGGAGTTATGAGTTTCAAGTTTTTGGTCAGTTTATGTGAAAATGGAGGTATGAGATGTGATTATGAGCTCTTGGTGTTTTTAGGGGTTAAGCATTCGTGTGTTTTGTGGAAAATGGTTTGTATATCTATAAGCAAAATGATTGGAGTGGTTTGGACAATCAGAAGTACAAGTCACAAGCTATTTGCTATGTTACTTGATTTTCAAGAAAAGAGGGAAACCAAGTTTCAATGTATAGTGCAAGCATGGGTTGGGTGATTGTAAGTGTCTAACAAGTTTCTTATGGGTTATGAGACTTGTATGATCAGAATAGAACAAGTGTAAGGCTCAAGAACAAGTTTTGTGTAAAAAAACACTTTATCAAAATGGCAATGTACACTTTCTTCCCAAAATGGATATAAAGCATGGCCTTGCATTGAATGCTTGAAATGAGACCTCTAACAGCTGTGCAAGCCATTAATTATGGAGTGCCTAACAAGTTTGAGTCTTGCAAAGTAGAGGTTATGCAACATACTTTGAATTTTGAATTTGGTTCATCACAAAATGACTTGTAATTCAAGTGATAAAACCCTAACTTTATCTCTTCGATTCTCCCTACTCAAAAATGATCTCAAGGAGTTATTGGACATTTTGGAAAGCTTGTAATGTTCTATACAACCCATCTTTGAATTTCTTTTGAATATTCCCCTTGGAACTATATGAAAAAGTGCCATGAAGTTGGGTCAAAATCCTGACCAAATTAGGGCAAAATTTCACTAAGTGTTTTGTTTCATGACCACATATTCTTAAAATTATAACTTGAGATCCAAGCACTTTTGGAGGAAGTTATGTGAAGAAAAGTTGTATATTTCATGGATATCTACAACTTTCATGTTGGAAGTTTCTCTTGAATCATCTTGCATCATGGTGAAAATTTTGATCAAAGTTGTGAAAAAATAAGAAATTTCCAACACTTAGAAAAATTTCTAAATTTGGAAATTTTAACTTTTCAAAAATGAAATTTTGAATTTTTGATTTCTTGATGAACAAGTTTCCTAATTTGACATGCTTTGATGAATTGTGATCTTTGATATTTGAATTTGACCAAAAAGTCAAAGTTTGACTTTTCAGTATACAGTTGCCTTTTAATCAGTTGACTGAAAATTCATCTGTCAATCCTTTAGACTTGAGCAATGTTTTGAGCCATGTCATTAGGTAAAAATGATGCAATTGGACTCTTGATATCATGCCTTAAACTAATTGATCATTTCCTAGGTCAAAAATCAGAAATTTCCCTTTCCTAATCAAAACCCTAATTTTGACCATTTTGCCCTTTTGAAGGTTTGACCAAATTTCTTGAGGAATTATGGTCCAAACTTGATCAAATGATACATATGAGTTTAAATTGTTTATGTGGATCAAAAATTATGAAGTTTAACTGTAAATTGGCCATGGTTGACTTTTTCCCCAATACAACTGAGTTTTAGGTCAACTGCTCAATTGACTGAGCAAAAGTGTGATCCAAAGCTTGAAACTGGACATGAGTAATCTTGAGGTTCCATAATGATCCATGAAAGTCATATGGGGAATTGGAATTTCAAATATCCTTGTGCATTCTCAAACCCTAATTTTGGTCATCAGTGTTTAAGGAGGTGTCTTGAGTTGATTAACCCTAGTGCAGTCTTGAGCCAAAGGAGATCTTGTGAGCAAATTCTTGATAAGTGAGAGGGAAAATTTTGGGGTACAACAATTAGGTTTAATTATTTTAGTATTCTCTTATAAACTAAAATTAACTTAGAACTTAGGTTTCTTTTTTATTAATTAATCTTCATTTTATTTTCATTAAGTTAAGACCTTTAACAAAAACCCTAAAAATCATTTTTTAACTCAATTATTTTATTAATTAGTTAAAATTTAATTTTGTTTATTTTAAATAATCATTTTATTTAATTAGGTTAAAACCCTTTCACGAAAACCAAACAAAAATCATTTCTTTTTTCATTTGCATTTATACATTATTATTTATTCAATTATTGTACATTTATTCAATATAGTTGTAATAAATAATTAGGTTTAGTTTTCTTGCAAAATCCCCATTTGTAAATTTGTACACCCCCTCCCCTAATTATGTAATAACTTAGTATTTTTACTTTCCGCAATTTATCGCTTTATATAAATGCTAGTAACTAGGGTTTGTATGGAAAGACTAAAATCAACAAGTTAGCAAACCCTAATTCAAGATAAAACAATGCATGTAAATCAACAAATTTTCACACTTGCACTCTTAGGGTAATTCCACTTTGTTACTTTATAAAAATGGCCATGTTATGCATGTGAGATATCTTAGCAAAGAAATAAAAAAATACAAGATCATAGTCCCTCGATGACGCTATCAAATATTGCCTTTCAAAATGATCTTAGTCCCTCAAAGAGAATTGCTAAGATATTTCACAACATTGCTATCATGGCTATACGATGACCCACGCCCGTCCCTCTACATCCAAAGATAAGGCTTATTATCAAATCAATGTTAAGATAGAAATATCAAAGGAAGGAAGAAATGAACAAAGTCTTTTGAGTAGGTAGATTGTTCCTAGTTGCTTTCTCATTTTCAAATCAAATATCCTTGCTTATTTTCAAAACAAACACCAACACTTTCAAAAACACTTTCAAAACATTTTCAAAACATGAAACATTTTCAAAAGCTCAACACTTTGTATACGTTCTTACGAACGAGAACTATTACAAAGTTTGCCTAAATGATGGTGCCTTTTCAAAATACTTTAAAAAACCACACAAAGCACATTTTCAAACAAAAGCAAGTGATCTAGCAAGAAACTAAGAGCCCTTAGATAACTTTGGTTGAAAAGGTTGCTAACACCTTCCCTTTTCATAATCTACCCCCCGAACTCAAGAAACAATATCAAAGGTCTTTCCTGTTCTTTTCAGCCTTTCCTTTTGGATAAAAGAAAAGTTGATGGAGACTCTTGCTAATTGTAACATTTGCGATAAAATGAAAAACACCCAAGTCAGTTCTCCCACCGTATCACAATAATTATGGATAAAAAGGGTGCTAATACCTTCCCTTTTCATAATCTACCCCCCAAACTCAAGAGATAATCTCAAAGGTCTTTCCTGATCTTTTCACCCTTTCCTTTATTTGGATAAAAGAAAAGTTGGTGGCGACTCTTGTTAACCGCAACAATTGCGATCAAACGCAAAACATCCCAAGTCAGTTCTGCCACCGTATTATAGAATTGGTCACTCTACTGGGGAGTACTTAAAAGTGGGGTTATCTTAGGGCTAGATCACCTTTATTTGCTTTCATTGTTTGACTTGCTTGCTTTACATTTTGGTTCCTTGTTTGGGTTTGTTTTGATCCTCTACCCGGATCTGGGATACCTTATAGGTAAGTAGCAATACATTGTGGAAACTGTTCGGGGTATACCGACATGGTCTAAGAAATAGCTACGTTAGTGTGACACATTTGTTGGTACCAGTAGCCCTTGAGTAGTCAAGGAGAATACGGAGCCGCTGTGTGGTGTCATGAAGCACTAACTGACTTTAGAACCTTTACTTGACCAACTTGGCCATTAGGAAGTAGTGAGGTAGCCGGATTTGGTGCAGTCTGAAGTTGGTTGATACTCGATACTACGCTCATTGAGATCGGACTTCTCGGGATATTTCGGTCTCCATTAAAGAAGCTTGCGCTGAAACAATGCCCGATTAGAAAGATCAGTGATATTGAGATCCCTTAGAATCTGGTTACTATTACTAGGACATGTTGAGCCAACTAAACTTCAAGAGGGTACTTACCTATAAGACTCCATGCAATCCTAAACCTAAGTACTTGTTTGCCTTGTGTGTATATGCTTACTTGTACATAACATCATAAACATCATAACATCATAAGCATTCTCACTAACCATTTCAAGGATTATTGGGATTTATCTTTGTTCTGTTTTATAGGACATGGATTCCATCTGTAGGAATACTATCGAAGTCAATCTCGTAATAATTCCTTCTCATCTCAAATAATTAGCATCAAGGGTCCCTGAGAATTCTTCATTCACCGAAAGACATGGTCGCCTCCTAAACTTGGTTACCTCGAGCACTGATGAAGATATGATGAAGGTGCTTTTCCAGTTCTTCGATCCTCTACACCATTGCTTCACCTTTCCCGATTACCAGCTCGTACCTACTATGGAAGAACTCGCTCAACTCTTGAGGACTCCCATTATCAATCAACTACCTTTCAACGGTACGAAAAGGATCCAAGCCCTAAAGAGAATTCCCGAGCGCTACACTTGCAACAATCTGATGTCACGACTAATTGGGAAACAAGGAGTGGTGTCAGAGGGTTCTTAGCCAAGTTCTTGTTTGAAAAAGCTCAAGATTGTTGGAACACTCTGGATTTACAAGCTTTTGAAGAAATCTTAGCCCTTCTCATCTATGGGATGGTTTTATTTCCAAACCCTGACCAACTTATAGATGTAAATGCTGTCAAAATCTTCATGTCTCGCAATCCGGTGCCTACTTTGTTGGGAGATATCCTACATTCTCTCCACTCTCGCACCATGAGGAAGAGAGGAACCCTCATGTGTTGCACTCTTCTTTTGGCTAGATGGTTTTTTTCGCATCTTCCCCGGTGTGTGTTGAAGAATGAGAAAGGTTTGAGGTGGTCCCATAGGTTGATGTCACTCAGACATTCAGATATTCACTGGTGTTCTCGATCCTTAGAGAACATTACTATCATCGACCGTTGTGGGGAATTCCCTAATGTCCCTTCGCTTGGTATTATAGGAGGTATCACTTACAACCCTTTCTTAGCCTTGCGATAGTTTGGGTATGCCCGAAGAGATGGCCCTCATGATATGCTCATCCAAGGAGTGGTATTCGACTACGAGAGCGACGATCAAGGCTACCGTCAGAGGTTTGTACGAGCTTGGAGGATGGTAAACAAAGTGGGTAGTAAGACGTTGGAAGACACGAATTCTATTCCCCTTGAGCCTTACCTTAGGTGGGTACGAGCTCATGCTCAGAAGCCCGTGATGCCTTATCCCTCCATCCTACCAGTTATCATGGAGCATGTGGCTGAAGAAGAAGTCTCGTACACTGTCCTCCATCCCGACACGCCTACTTCTCTTTAAGACTTGCAAAAAGGTTGGATTCAGCTAAAGGAAGAACGAGATACCTTCGAAGCTCAATTCTACGCTAGCGAGAAAAGGGTTCTGGAACTAACAAAGCAACTCCATGAAGAACAAAGCTTGAACGCCTACCTTGCACCGAAGAGGATGTGTTCGACCTTCTTATGTTAGAGATTTGTTTTGTAAGCCCAAGAGGCAAGATGTAATCATTTTGAACTAATTAATGAAATTTGACGTTTGTTCATTCTTTGTCTATACAAATTTAAATTTCATAAATCCTTTAAATCATTTGCATACACATCTTCCATGCATCATAACATAACAGGTTTTCCACAGATGGTTTCCTTATCTTTCTTCTGTTTATTTCAGCAAGATGGATATCGAGAAAACAGTGAAAGACCTACAAGCACAAAACTCCCAGTTTCAAGAGACTTTGCTGACCCTGGCCAAGGGGCAACAAGAGTTGATGGCGTTGCAAGCAGCCAAAAAGAAACCAAAGAGGAAAGCCCTAGTCAATATGGGTAAGAGATTCAGAGAACTGATCCGTTAGATACTGGTAGTGGAAGATTCGTCTAAGGAAGACGAGAATCAAATTGGAGAAGCAAGGAGTACCCAGGCTGGGTGTATCAATGATCAAGCGTACGATGATGAGGATTATTTTGACGAGCAGTATCCTCCTGCCGATGTTAAGTACAAGCATCTAGAGGACAGACTGAAGGCCGTTGAGATTCAAGCAGTCCCCGGTTTGGATTTTGATGATTTGGGTTTAATATTTGGGGTTGTCATTCCCCACAAATTTAAGATACCGGTCTTATATGCACAAAATGCAACTGCACACGGCCGACAAGAAACTTTGGGTTCACTTTTTTCAAGAAAGCTTGGATAGTATGCAACTAGAGTGGTTTTACCAATTGGAGGATTCCCGTATCCATACATGGGAAGACTTAGCCACCGCTTTCTACCACCAATACCAGTACAACGTCGACCTGGAGCCGACAAAAGTTCAACTACAAGACATGACAATGGGTAAGAGTGAAGGTTTCAAAGAATACGCCTAAAAGTGGATGGATCTTGCCAGTAGGGTCCAACCGCCGTTAACCGACAGGGAGCATATTGACATGATTATGGGCACTTTATCTGGTCCATTTTTCAATTTATTGGCCGGTTGTTCTTCATCCGATTTCACCGAGCTAATCTTAACCGGTGAAAGAGTTGAAAACGGTATCAAAAGAGGGAAAATCCCCTTAGCATTTGCTTCCACCTCCAATCCCGTAAAGAAACCCTTAATTGGGAAGAAATAAACCAATGTTACGTATGGGGAAAGGGCCCGTACCAAGAAGGATGACCGCCAGTCCGTTAATGCTATTTGGATTTCTAACCCACCACCTGTTCAATGACAATCTTCCAATCATCAACGGTTTGAGGCTCCGCGAAGACAGTACACAAAGATAGGCATGTCGCTATCCCAAGCCTTACAACACCTGTTAAAGTTTAATTTGGTGACATTGTGTGATCCTCCGGCCAACCCAGATAACTCTTTACCTAAATACAATCTGAATACCAAGTGTGCATATCACTCGAATAGTCCAGGGCATGAGACTGACCAACGCTGGGCACTGAAGAATAAAATTCAAGACTTAATAGACAATAAGACCATTGAATTTGATCCTCCTCCAACTCCGAATATAATCACTACACCAATGCTAAACCATGGCAAGGATGTTAATGTTATTGAAGATACCATTTTTGTTTCCTCCGTCGAAGACTTGACTACCCCGTTAACCATTATAAAAGAGAATCTGCTGAAAGCCAGGATTTTTCCTGGCTGTTTGAAAGACTGTGATTGCTGCGCCAAACAACTCAATGGATGCAAATGGCTGAAGGAAGGCGTTCAACGCCTAATGAATAGCCATGATATCCTATTTGAGAAGACTCCATCCGCCAAAAGTTTGACCAATAAGTTTGAAGACCTCTCCATCATAACGATATCAAACAAGCCTCTTAGGATCTCCTCCAAGGGTCCTATCAGGATTTCAAATGAACAGACTGTCACTCCTCTGATAATTACCACTCCCGGGCCAATTCCGTACTCTTCCAACAAAGTAGTGCCATGGAACTATGGTACTGAGGTGTTTTACCATGGAATAAAGCAAGATTCTTGGATTAAAGAAATAAAATTTGATGACATTGGAAACATTACTGGCTCTAGTAAGGTTACCAGAACTGGGAGAATCTTTTCACCCAACATCTCACCACCAACTGCTACAAAGGCGCCTGTCCGTATCACCACTGCTAAGCCTAGTACTGACACAAGGGGAAAAGATAAGGTAGTTGAGCCTATTGAGACAGAAATACCCGCAAAAGACATTGCTGCCGAGGAACCTTCGGCTCGAGAAATGGATGAGATCTTAAAAATTATAAAAAGGAGTGATTTCAAGATTGTGGAGAAGTTGGGGAAAACCCCTTCCAAGATTTCTATGTTATCTTTGCTACTTTGTTCCGATGCTCATGCTCGAGCATTAATCAAATTCTTGAAGAAGACTCATGTCCCTCAGAAGACCACGAAAAACCAGTTTGAATATTTTTGTGGCAAGCTTGACAGCCAACAATGGTTTGGGGTTCTCAGATGCTAATCTGACACCACTAGGAAAGAACCATAACAAAGTTCTGCATGTTTCTGTTTAATGTAAGGGAACTACCCTAACACATGTTCTGGTTGACACTGACTCTTCTTTAAATGTGCTACCCAAGGGGGCTTTGGACCGTTTAGACTGTGAAGGACTAGTTTTGAAACCAAGTGATATTATTGTGGGGGCTTTCGATGGGTCCAAAAGGACAATTCATGGAGAGGTGGATCTCCCTGTTGTACCCCAAAATTTTCCCTCTCATTTCTAAAGTAATCTCTCACAATATTTCCTTTAGTTCAAGACTACACAAGGTTTGATCAGCTCAAGACACCTCCTCTAGCACTGATGACTGAAAATTAGGGTTTGAGTTTTCACAAGTACAAATGGAATTTTAGTGCCCCGTATTACTTTCATGGATCATTTTGGACCCTCAAGATTGTTCATGTCAAGTTTCAAGTCTTGAATCACATTTTTGCTCAATCAATTGATTAGTTGACCTAAAATCAGCTATATTGGGGAAAAAGTCAACTATGGTCAATTTACAATCAAACTTCATAATTTTTTATCCATATCAACATCATGAACTCATATATGTCATTTGATCAAGTTTGGATCACAATTCCTCAAGAAATTTGATCAGGTCATCAAAAGGGCAAAATATTCAAAATTAGGGTTTTGACTAAGAAGGTCCAATTTTTGACTTTTGATCAAGGAAATGACTTATTGGGTTAAGACATGATCTCAAGGATTCAAATTCATCATTTTTACCTAATGGCATGGCTTAAAAAAATTTCTCAAGCTCAATTGATTGATAGTTGAATTCCAGTCAACTGATGAAAAGTCAAATGTATATTGAAAAGTCAAAACTTTGACTTTTTGATCAAGATCAAGTTTCAAAGATCACAATTCATCAAGACATGTCAAAATATGAAAATTGTACATCAAGAAATCAAAAAAATCAAGATTTCATTTTGAAAAGTCAAAATTTCTAAACTTAGAATTTTTTCTAAGTGTTGGAAATTCACATTTTGTTTACAACTTTGAGCCAAATTTTCACCATGTTGCAAGATGATTCAAAGGAAACTTCCAACATGAAAGTTGTAGATATCAATGAGATATAAAACATTGTAGAGCATAACTTTTTCTAGAAATTCTTGGATTTCATGTTATGATTTTGTGAAGACATGTTCATGAAACTTGAAAACTTAGTGAAATTTTGCCCTAGTTTTGGCAGGATTTTGACCTGACTTCATGGAAATATTTCACATAGTTCCAAGGATAATATTCAAAAATGTCCAACATAAAGGTTGTATAGGATGTTACAAGCTTTCCAAAATGTCGAATAACTCATTGATATCATACTTGAGCAAGGAGAATCGAAGGCAAGAAGTTAGGATTTCATTCTTGAATTACAAGCCATTTCTTGATGAACACATAATCCAATCTCCATGTTAGGATGCATAATATTACTTTGCAGGCATTCTAACTTGTGTATCTATCCATCATTAATGGATTACACAAACTTTTGAGCTATAATCCAAGTGGTTTAAGCATTGCCCAATTCAAATTGCCATTTTGGGAAGAAAGTTAACAATGTCATTCTTGAAAAGCAAGCTTTATGCATAAAGTCAATTCTTGAGCCTCTCACTTGTTCTCTATGATCACACTCCATCTACAAAGTTAGAAGTAAGTTTGTTTAAAGCATAACCACTCTACATTAGCAAGTACACAAGACATTGAAACTTGATTTCTCAAAAAATCACATGTTGAGCTTAAGCATGTGATTTTGAATTCTAATCAAATACAAGTCTCCAAACTTGTTGCTTATAAATAGAGCCCCTATTTGCAAGCGAACACACGAGCTTAAGCACCCTGAAACTCTCCCAAACTCCCTCAAGCCATAAATTATCCAAAAACTCCATTGATGCACAGATTCTGACTTTGAAATTGAAACTCAGAATCTACTCGTGCGTTTCTTGGCATTTTGATTCCTAAAGCTCCTACACATCAAATATAACTTATCCATGTCCCTATTTCATAACTGTAATTCCATTTTCATCATCCTCCATAACCAAAAATAGAGCACTGCAAGATGATTTCTCCAAGCCATTCCAGCTATCAATTGATCAAGCTAATCATTGCATTAGCTCCCTGGGAACTTGAGGAAGCTAACCTGATCATTGCAGCACCTTGAATCAAGCTCATTTGCATTTCACGATTTCCAGTTTTTAGGTACATTTTATGAACTTCTATCTTTTCATTTAGGCATTGTTAAGCTTGTATTTGTGAATATAAAATGTAGACATAATTTCCCGGAAATTGTACATGCCCATAGATTTCATTTATATTGCTTGAGTAGTGAGAATTTTAAGTTTGAACTTTCTGAAAAAGTTAGGTCAGAATTTTCTACCATTCAAAATTCATGCTCATCTTTAATTTATAGTTTTAGTAATTTATATTTCTGGAATCGTTGTGAAATTTGGAATAAGTTTGATGTTTACATTTTTACAAATGGATGAGAAATGATGAAGTTGCAGATGTTCAGGCTAGAGGTTGAAGATGAAGTCATCTTCATGACTTGACTTGTGTTAAATATTTGTTATTTTGTTTATGTTATCGGATGTACAGTCACCCCAGTGGCAAAGGTAACGCGCGTGTATGCTGAGGGTCAGGGGTTCAAGTCCCAGCGCTACTCTTTGTTAAATTTTTCAACATTTTTTCCTTTTTTTTTGTCAAACAGGCGCATGGGCCTTCAAGCTGTTGGGCCTTTGTTTTTTGCTAACTTCTCACCCTTCTAGTTACTTTTGCACACCTGACCCAAACCTTTTTTTTTAATTTAATTCCTTTTCTTTTATATTTTATTTTATTTTTTATTTTTCTTTATTATATTTTATTATTACTATTATTATTATTTTTATTAAAAATCCAAAAAAATATTTTATTTATTATTTTCACATTTTTATGCTTATTTTCTTTATAAAACAAAAAGGCTAAAAACCTTTTCTTAAACAAATTAATTTCTTTTTTCTTAAATAGTTAATATTTAGATTTAGGTTTAGGTTAAATTATTATTTTATTTTCTTTTAAATTAAAATTAACTTAGAATTTAGGTTTCTTTTAATTATTTAATTTTTATATTATTATTATTAATTTAAAACATTTTCATAAAAAACCCTAAAAAATGTTCCATACTTAATTTCTTTCTTAATTAGTTTAGGTTTAATTTTATTTAATTTTAATTAATCATTCTCTTTAATTATGTTAAAACTAAACCCTTTCATTAAAACCAAACAAAAATAATTTCTTTTTTCCATTTATTTTCTTGCATATTTATTCAATTCTTGTATATTATTCAATATGGTTGTAATAGATAATTAGGTTTAATTTTCTTAAAATCCCCATTTGTAAATTTGTATACCCCATCCCCTAATGATGTAATAGCGTAGTAATTTTACTTTCCACAATTTATCGCTTTATATAAATGTTAGTAATTAAGGTTTGTATGGAAAGACAAAAACAACAAATAGTAAACTCTAATTCAAGATAAATCAAGCATGTAAAACAAACACACTTGCACACTTACACCCTTAGGGTAATTCCACTTTGTTGCCTTACAAAAATGGCTATGTTATGCATGTGGGGTATCTTAGCAAAAGCAATAAAAAATACAAGATCATAGTCCCTCGATGACGCTATAAATGTTGCCTTTCAAAATGATCTTAGCCCCTCAAAGAGAAATGCTAAGATACCTCACAACATTGCTATCATGACTATACGATGACCCACGCTCGTCCCTTTACATCCAAAGATAAGGCTTCTTACCAAATCAATGGTAAGATAGCAATATCAAAGGAAGGAAGAAATGAACAAAGACTTTTGAATAGGTAGATTGTTCCTAGTTGCTTGCTCACTTTCAAATCAAACATCCTTGCTTATTTTCAAAATAAACACCAACACTTTCAAAAGAAACACTTTCAAAACATGAAACATTTTTAAAAGTCCAACACTTTGTATACGTTCTTACGAACAAGAACTATTACAAAGTTTGCCTAAACGAAGGCGCATTTTCAAAATACTTTCAAAAATCATCACAATACACATTTTCCAAACAAAGCACATTTTCAAACAAAAGCAAGTGATCTAGAAAGCAACTAAGAGCCCATAAATAACTATGGATGAAAAGGGTGATAATACTTTCCCTTTTCATAACCTACCCCCTGAACTCAAGAAATAATCTCAAAGGTCTTTCCTGTTCTTTTCAGTCTTTCCTTTTGGATAAAAGAAAAGTCGGTGGCGACACTTGCTAACCGCAACATTTATGATAAAACGTAAAATACCCAATTCAGTTCTCCCACCGTATCACACTCCCGATCAAGGTGGGCTCACATATTTTCAACGCTACCTTCTACATCATGGATAGCCGTCCTGCTTAATCCTGTTTGTTGGGTCGCCCTTGGATCCACGGAGCAGGGGCAGTAACGTCAACCCTTCCTCAAAAGCTCAAGTATCCGGTCAAAGGAAAGATTGTCATTGTTTGTGGTGAGGAGGAGTTCATGGTAAGCCACCTGAACTCTTTCAAATATGTGGATACGGATGGCGAATTTATAGAAACTCCGTGTCAGGCTTTTGAATTTGTACCACCAATGGTTGCTACTGCCAAATTTTCCTCTGATGTGTCAAAAGTTGTTAAGGTCGTGCCAAAGATGGTTTTGTTTAGAGATGCCCGTGCTGTGGTCGAAGAAGAAAGCTATGATATTTGGGGGAAACTCCCCAAGATCCCATTCAAAGCATACAAATATGGTTTTGGTTTCACTATCAAGGCTCAGAAAGAAGTAAGGCGCGCCCGTGCAGGGAAGCCCTCTCTCCGTATTGGAAGTCACGAAGTAAACATCATGGAGGATTCTGATGATGAATGTGCATTTTAAGAATGGGTATACCCTACTATAATAGAGCTCAACAATTGGCAAGTAAAGGACTTCTTTCCCATCTCCTTCATTAAGGAGTAATTACTTATTTATTGCTTTCTATTATTTCAAGAACATTTTGTCTGTAATATTAAACAATGACTTTTAAGCCATGTGCCTGGCCCGGGGTACTATGGTCAATTTGTCAAGGGTTTTATTTATGTTCATTTTATCATATGATCATTCAATACAAACCATTGGACTATTTTGCATTCGAACTTTTATGCTCATTGTCTTTATTTTTCTTCAATGCATTTTTCAAAATAGCCATGTGTCTTACATGCACACACACACTCTTGCAGGTCCTCGTCCACTCCGGATCTCATTGCCAATGACTCTACTATTGCCGACTATGATTTCGAACATCCAATTAACCAAGCCAAAGACGAAGGCAGGGAAGATTGTGAAATACCGGGAGAATTAGCCAGACTTCTGTTATAATAGGAAAAATCTATTTAGCCGCACGAAGAGTCAGTTCAAGTCATCAATCTAGGTACCGAGACAGACAAGAAAGAGGTCAAGTTTGGCGCTAACCTGGAAAGCAGTGTAAAAAGCATATTGGTTCAGATGTTGCATGACTATGTGGAAGTGTTTGCTTGGTCATATGAAGATATGCCAGGGTTGGATACCGATATTGTAGTTCATCGTCTGCCGATAAAGGAAGATTGTCCTCCTGTCAAATAAAAAGTTCGTCGCATGAGCCCTGACATGTCTGAAAAGATGAAAGTTGAGGTGATTAAACAATTTGACGTAGGATTCCTATCTGTGACATCTTATCCCCATTGGGTCGCAAATGTGGTTCCAGTGCCGAAGAAAGACGGAAAAGTTCGTATGTGCATAGATTATAGGGATCTGAATAGGGCAAGTCCCAAGGATGATTTCCCTCTACCTCATATTGATGTCTTGGTCGATAAAATTGCTCAGTATAAAGTCTTCTCTTTCATGGATGGTTTTTCTGGCTATAATCAAATTAATATGGCTCCCGAAGACATCGAGAAGAACACCTTTTTTACACAATGGGGCATCTTTTGCTACAAGGTCATGTCGTTCGGATTAAAGAATGCAGGGGCAACATATCAAAGGGATATGGTAGCTTTGTTTCATGACACGATCCATCATGAGATAGAGGTATATGTGGATGATATGATTGCAAGATCACAAACTGAAGAGGAGCATCTCGATCATCTATCCAAGCTATTCGAGAGGCTGAAAAAGTACAAGTTGAGGTTGAACCCTAACAAGTGCATATTCGGAGTACGATCTGGAAAATTTATAGGTTTTGTTTTCAATGGTAAAGGCATCGAAGTCGATCATGCCAAGGTAAATGCCATCCAAGAAATGACAGTCCCCCACTCTGAAAAGGAAGTTAGAGGATTCTTGTGTCGTCTTAACTACATCGCCCATGTCATATCTCACTTAACTTCTACTTGTGAGCCAATCTTCAAACTCTTGAAGAAAGATCAAGTAGTCAGATGGAATGATGAATGCCAAGCTGCCTTCGATAAAATCAAAGAATATCTACAAGAACCTCCTATTCTCATGCCTCCAGTTGAAGGAAGGACCTTGATCATGTACTTGATGGTGCTAGAGAATTCTATGGGGTGTGTGTTGGGCCAACATGACGAGTCTTGCCGAAAAGAGCATGTTATTTACTACCTGAGCAAAAAGTTTACCGACTGTGAAACCAGATATTCACTGCTCGAGAAAACTTGTTGCACTCTAGCATGGGCTTCTCGCCGACTAAGACAGTATTTGTTGACTCATACCACTCTACTGATTTCTAAGATGGACCCTATCAAGTACATCTTCGAAAAACCCGCTTTTTTCGGATGGATAGTTAGATGGAAAATGATCTTGACTGAGTACGATATTTAATACACAATGCAAAAGGCTATTAAAGGAAGTGTATTATAAGATAATTTGGCCCATCAAGTTGTTGATGATTATCAGTCTATGAACTTTGACTTCCTGGATGAGAATATCATGCTAGTGACCCACTGCACAAATCATGGACCATATGATGGACCTGAACAAGGATCCCGATGGACTATGGTCTTCGATGGGGATTCCAACACTTTTGGTAACGGAATTGGTTCTGTGACAATCTCCCCTGAAGGTTACCACACTCCTTTTGTTGTCAGACTATGCTTCGACTATACGAATAACATGGCTGAGTACGAAGCATGCATTTTGGTCTGAAGGCTGCCATTGATTTGAGGATCAAGCATTTGAATGTATTTGGGGATTCCTCTCTAGTGATTAGCCAAGTAAAAGGAGATTGGGATACTAAGCACCCTAATCTCATCCCTTACAAGGAGATTGTGCTATCTCTGATTCCTTACTTCGAAGAGGTCATATTTGAACACTTCCCTAGGGAAGAAAATTAGTTAGCTGGTGCTTTGGCCATAATGTCTTCTATGTTCAAGGTCAAATTGGACAACAGAGCTCCTATGATTACAATTGAAATATTCGACGAACCTGCACACTGTTATGAGCTCGACACTGACACAGAAAAGACATGGTACCATAAGGTGAAGAGATACCTTGAAGCACAAGAGTACCCTGAAGGAGCATCCATCAATGACAGAAAGTTCTTACGAATATTTTCATCCAAATTCTTACTAAGTAATGGAATCTTGTACAAACGCAACCATGACTCTACTCTACTCTGATGTGTGTACAAGAAGCAGGCATGGGAAATTATGGAAGACATGCACGATGGTCTCTTTGGGACTCACTTTAGCGGACATATTATGGCCAAGAAAATCCTGAGAGCTGGTTACTATTGGTTAACAATGGAGATTGATTGCCATCACCACTCAAGAACTTGATACAAATGCCAAATCTATGCTGATAGGTCCATGTTCCTCATATCCCTCTGAACGTCATGACTGCTCCGTGGCCATTTGCAATATGGGGCATTGATATGATTGGAGAGATCAAACCAATTTCTTCCAATGGACATCACTTCATTCTTTTCGCTATCGATTATTTCACCAAATGGGTCGAAGCCGCCTCATTTGCCTCAGTCACAAAGAGCGTGGTAGCCAAGTTCATCAAGCACAACCTCATCTTCCGCTATGGTATCCTCGAAAGGATCATCACCGACAATGGGACTAACCTCAATAATGCTATGATTATAGAACTTTGCACTCAATTCAAAATAAAGCATCATAATCCTTATAGACCTAAAATGAATGGAACAGTGGAAGCGGCCAACAAAAACATTAAGAAGATTATGCAGAAGATGGTAGTAACCTACAAATACTGGCATGAGATGTTACAGTTTGCTCTTCATGGCTACCGTACTTCAGCTTGGACATGAACTGGGGAAACTCCCTTTTCTTTGGTCTATGGCATGGAAGTTGTTCTGCCAGTGGAAGTTCAGATTCCCTCATTAAGGATTATGAATGAGGCAGGCCTAGGAGAAGACGAATGGATTCGGACAAGATTGGATCCGTTGAACTTGATCGATGAAAATCGAATGGATGTCATTTGTCATGGTCAGATGTACCAAAAACGTATGATCAAGGCTTTTAACAAAAGGATCAGGCCTCGAATATATCAAGCTAGTGACTTGGTAATAAAGCACATCATCCTTCCACTAGGCGACCCCAAGGGAAAATGGACTCCCACCTACGAAGGGCCATTTTTTGTCAAGAGAGTGTTCTCTGGTGGTGCCATGATGCTGACTACCATGGACGGTGAAGACTTCCCACATCCAGTGAACACGGACATAATTAAAAAATACTACGCATAAGAGACCCGCTAGGTTGATACACCTAGACAAGATACGGGCATCCCGACAAACTAAAAGGTTTGGGAAAAAATTAGGAATATATGCAAAAGATTGTACACCCGGCAAGTTGAAAACCTGAAATGGCGACTTGGGAAAAAATGGGTATCCTGGTGGGATGAAAATCCAAAAGGAAGGTCCAAGCAAAAGTTAAGGATTAAAATTGTACGTGGGATCACCACAATAGACTTTATTATCAAGGTCCGAGTTCAAACAGTCCAAGATTAGTCCAATCAATTTCTGTCAATGGAAAAGGGCATTCGGAGACATTGGGGAAATAGTAGAGTCGGAACGCGATGAGATCACTTCCACATGGCTATTATCTTTGTTTTATATTTTGTTTTCCTTTCTACGAGTTCCTCTTACTAGGATATCCGTCTATTTGTACAAAAAATGCCTATTCATGGGCAAAATATCAATACAAATATACTTTGAAGTGCAAACTTTCTATTTTTGTTCTGAATGCAAAGATGTCCAAATGACTAAAATTGAACGAGCATATGCATGTGAACATAATTAAAACAATTTGGCACATGTGTACTGCTAAGCAACAGTAAGCATCTCTTTAATGAATATGGAATATCCCCATAGAGTTATTTCATTAGCATTATCCCCACAAGGACGACTACAATAAACCTTTCCCCAAGAGTTGCCCACAAAGTCTCTTTGTATAGGTTGATCCCCAGCCAGAGTCTCAATCTCTTGACAACTCTCTCCCCAACTAAGTTGGTCCTAAAATAAAAAGCCTTGTGGATCTCTTCCTAAAAATACTCACCTCGTCAGCAGTTCATCAAGTATTTCTTCAACAGGGTTTATTTCCCCAACAGGATTTATTTCCCCAGCTAAATCTGTCTTCCCCGGCTGAGTCTATCCTCTCCAACTTGAGTTTTCCTCTCAAACTATTACAAATCAGAGGGCCACAACCCCTATTCCCCTGTGAAGTCGCCAACAAAGTCATTGTTATCTCCAAAAGTTGTTGTGAAGCCTAGAATCCGACCAGATAACAGTTTTAACTTCAGTAAGTTGTTGGGAAGCCTGAATCCGACCAGATAATAGTCAGCTTCATTCGTTTAAAATACTATGAAGCCTGGACCTGACCAGATAATAGTTAACTTTTCAAATACTATGAAGCCTGGCCCCGACCAGATAATAGTACAATTTTCAATCACTATGAAGCCTGGACCCGACCAGATAATAGTGTAACTTTTCAAATACTATGAAGCCTGGACCCGACCAGATAATAGTAAAACTTTTAGTCACTATGAAGCCTGGACCCGCTCAGGTAATATCATAACTTTCAGTCACTATGAAGCCTGGACCCGACCAGATAATAATGTAACTTTTCAAATACTATGAAGCCTGGCCCTGACTAGATAATAATACAATTTTTAGTTACTATGAAGCCGAGATCCGACCAGATAATAGTTAACTTTTCAAGGAACTATGAAGCCTGGAACCGACCAGATAAAAGTTTAACTCTTCGAGATATTGAAGAACTTGGACTCAACTAGACAAGGGTTTAACTTCTTTACCCAAGTAGAGTTTTCCTTTACCCCAACAAGTTACTGTGAAGCCTGGACCCGACCAGATATAAGTTCAACTTTATCTTTCCAAGTAAGTTATTGTGAAGCCTGGATCCGACCAGATAGCAATTAACTTTATTCCCTCAGAAATTCATTGTGAAGCCTAGAATCCGACCAGATAGCAATTAGTTTCAAGAAAGTTACTGTGAAGCCTGGATCCGACCAGATAACAGTTCAACTTCAAGAAATTTTCTGCGAAGCATGGAATCCGACTAGATAATACTTAATTTATTCTTCCCCAGTAAGTTATTGTGAAACCTAGAATCCGACCAGATAGCAGTTGACTTCCTCATCCGCAACAAGTTGGTTTGAAATTTGGAGTCCGACTAGATAACAACTAACATTCAAGAGATAATCCCCGGCGGAAGCATTCTTTAAACAAAATTTAAAGATATGTATATTCTTCATCCCCAACAATAATTCGGGATTCAACTTCCCAGAACTCCTCAGCAGTAGTCAGGGATTTATTTTCCCGGACAAATATGCATCTAAGTAAAATCCCACATTCATACATCATAGCATATGCATACGAAACGCATTTAGCACAATCTCATTCATCTTGAGAACGTCATGCATACATCTGCATTTAACTAACCCTTTTCCCCACAGGAAAAGCATCAAGTTTTAGTATAAATCGACCAAATATTTATGCTGATACTTCTTCCAGTATTTATCATCATTCCTCCAAATGGCATCTATAAGCCCATTGCCAATACATCTTTGAGTGTTAATTTCTGGGCACTTTAGTGTTCAATCATCTTTCACCTTCAAAGTCACGAATGGCGGTTCCACCAATCTAACTCTCCAGGTTTAAGAAGATTGAACAGGGGCAGCTGTTGTACCCCAAAATTTTCCCTCTCATTTCTCAAGAAATCTCTCATAATATCTCCATTGATTCAAGACTACACAAGGTTTGATCAGCTCAAGACACCTTCTTAAACACTAAGTACTCAAAATTAGGGTTTAAGTTTGTACAAAGATAATTGAACTTCTAATGCCTTATATGACCTTCATGGATCATTTTGGATCCCCAATATTTCTCATGTCAAATTTCAAGCTTTGGATCACATTTTTGCTCAGTTAGTTGATCAGTTGACCTAAAATCAACTGTATTAGGGAAAAGTCAATTGTGGTCAATTTGCAGTCAAACTTCATAATTTTTTTATCCATATCAACATTATGAACTCATATATGTCAATTGATCAAGTTTGGATCACAACTCCTCAAATAAATTTGATCAGAATACCAAAAGGGCAAAATGGTCAAAATTAGGGTTTTGATAGAGAAGGCTCATTTCTTGACTTTTGACCAAGAAAATGACTTATTGGTTTAAGAAATGATCTCAAGGATAAAAATTAACCATCTTGACCTAATTTCATAGTTCAAATCACCTCTCAAGATCATTGGATTGACAGATGAATTTCAGTCAACTGATGAAAAGTCAATTGTACACTGAAAAGTCAAACTTTGACTTTTTGATCAAAATCAAGTTTCAAAAGTCATATTTCATCAAGACATGTCAAAATATGAAATTTTTTCATCAAGAAATTAAAAAAGTCAAAATTATCTTTGAAAAGTCAAAATTCTAGGACTTTGAAATTTTTCTAAGTGTTAGAAAATTAACATTTTTTCATAACTTTGTGCCAAATTTCCACCATGATGCAAGATGATTCAAGGAAAACTTCCAACATTAAAGTTGTAGATCTCAATGAGATCCAAAACATTATAGGGAAGAACTTTTTCTATAAATGCTTGGATTTCAAGTTATGAATTTATGAAGACATGTCCATGAAACTAAAAGACTTAGTGAAATTTTGCCCTAGTTAGGCAGATTTTTGGTACTAACTTCATAGTAACTTTTCATATGGTTCCAAGTTGATTATTCAAAAATGTACAACATAAAGGTTGTATAGGATGTTACAAGTTTTACAAAATATCCAAGAACTCATCAAGACCATACTTGAGCTAAGAGAATCGAAGGAAAAAAGTTAGGGATTCAAACTTGTTTTGCAAGACATATTTTGTGATGAACATGAACCAAATCCATAACCATGCTGCATAATCCTAACTTTGCAGGCCTCAAACTTGTTTTTAACTACATATTTAATGGTTTGAACAACTGATTATACCCTTATCCAAGTGTTTCAAGCTTTGTCCAAACCAATTTGCCATTTTGGGAAGAAAGTTCACACTTCCATTTTGGAAAAGTGGCTTTAATCACAATGTCAACTCTTTTTGAGCCCATACATTGTTGCTTCTGACTCCAAAACATTTCAACTCAAGAAGCAACATATCTACAGCCTGCTAACCACCCTACAAATCCTTGTACTTCACATTGAAACCATGTTTGTCAACTTTTCTTCAAAATCAAGTAACCAAGCCATAACATGTGATTTCAAATTCTGAGTTGTTTCAAGTCTCAAAACCTTTTGCCTATAAGTAAATACACTATTTTCAAGCTAAGGGACAAATGCTTAAGCCCTCAAACCCTCTCAAAGTCAGGATTACATAAACAACATCCATTGTTGCACTTTCTGGCCAGAAATCCCAAACACCTAATCCACTCGTGTGTTTCTTGGCCTTTCACTTCCAAAAGTTCCTAAACATTATCTACAAACAATCCCACACCCTGTTACACGACTATAACATCTCCATCACTTTCCTCTCTAACCAAAAAACAGAGCTTGCATCTTGACTTCTCTAGCACGACTCAAGCACTCCCAGCATCAAGTAAGGGTTGCATTAGCTTCCTGGGAACTTGAGGAAGCTAACCTGATCATCATCGTCACTCGAAACAAGCTCAAACTCATTTTTCTCGATTTCCAGTTTTTGAGTTTTGAGAACGGATGAGAAATGAATACGGGGACCCTGGCTAGAGGTTGAAGACGAAGTTCATTTCTAGGAATGGTTTTGTATTATATATATATATATATATATATATATATATATATATATATATATATATATATATATATATATATATATATATATATATATATATATATATATATATATATATATATATATATATATATATATATATATATATATATATATATATATATATATATATATATATATATATATATATATATATATATATATATATATATATATATATATATATATATATATATATATGGTTTTGTTTAAGTTAACGGATGTATAGCCACCCCAATGGTAAGGCAGCGCGCGTATTATATGAAGGGCGTGGGTTCAAGCCCCAGCACTGCCACTTTTTTTCATTTTTTCCAACATTTTCTTTTTCTTTTTTGTTTCAAACAACAGCGCCCCTGGGCAGCCTTTGATGGGCCTGCTCCACTTTACTGCACAACACCCCCATCTTACTTGCTCCAATGCAGGCCCAATGTTTTTATTTTCTTTTCTTTTGCTGACCAACAAAAATAACATTAATGGGCCAAACTTAAAAATTGTTTTACTCCTAAACAACCCAATTCAAATTTCACCCCTCTGACTTTAAATTTTATATTTTATTTTCTTTTATTATTATTATTATTATTATTAATAAAAATCCAAAAAATAGTTTATTTATTTATATATCAATATACTTTTATTTCATTAAGACAAAAGACCAAAAATATTTTCTTATTATAAATTTAATCTCTTTTCTTAATATTAGACCTATGTTTTAATTTCCTTTAATTAAATTAACTTAGAATTTAGTTTTTTTCTTTTAATTAATTTTTATACTAGTTTAATTAAATAAAGACCTTTTTTCATAAAAAAAAAAAACTCTAAAAATATTTTCTTGATTAAATTTAATTTCTTTCCTAAATTAATTTAGGTTTTAATTTTCTTAATTATTTCTTTTAGTTAATTAGGTCAAAACCAAACCCTTTCCTCAAAAACCAAACAAATTCCATTTCTTTTTACCATTTCTTATCCTTGTACATTATATTCCTTTCATTTCTTGTATATTATTCAAGTTTCAATATGGTTGTAATAGATAATTAGGTTTAATTTCTTGCAATCCCCATTTGTAAATTTGTATACCCCATCCTCAAATGATTGTAATAGCGTAGAATATTTACTTTTCACAATTTATTGCTTTCATATAAATGCTAGTAATTAGGATTTGTATGGGAAGACAAAAATCAACAAGTAGATAACCCTAATCAAATATTAAATGCATGCAAATCAAACACACTATTCACACATGCACCCCTAAGGTTAACTCCACTTGTTTCTTAAAAAATGATCATGTTATGCATGTGGGATGTTTTAGCAAAAACAATCAAAATACAAGATCATAGTCCCTCGATGATGCTACGAATGTTGCCTTACAAATGATCTTAGTCCCTCAAGAAAAATGCTAAGATATCTCACAAGATTGTTATCGTGACTATACGATGACCCATGCCCATCCCTTTACATCCAAAGATAAGGATTCTTACCAATCAATGGTAAGATAGCAATATCAAAGGAAAGGAGAGAAATGAACAAAAGACTTTTGAGTAGGTAGAAATGTTCTTAGTTGCTTGCTCACTTTTAAAACAAACACACACACCAAACACTTTAAAAACATGAAATATTTTCAAAAGTCCAACACTTTGTATACGTTCTTACGAAACGAGAATCATTACAAAGTTTGCCTAAACGAATGTGCCTTTTCAAAAATACTTTACAAAACCACCACAAAGCATATTTTCAAACAAAGAAAGTGATCTAGCAAGCAACTAAGAGCCCATAGATAAATATGGATGAAAAGGGTGCTAATACCTTCCCTTTTCATAATCTACCCCCCGAACTCAAGAAATAATCTCAAAGGTCTTTCCTATTATTTTCACCCTTTCCTTTATTTGGATAAAAGAAAAATCGGTGGTGACTCTTGCTAACCGCAACAATTGAGATCAAACACAAAACATCCCAAGTAAGTTCTCCCACCGTATTACAATGTCGAACTTGGATAAAATACTTGTGTCTTTTTCTCTTCATTATCTTTATAACTATTATCATTTGAGTCCTTAGAATTTGTAAAGGGGAATGTTTTCTATGAACACAATTCAACCCCCCCCCCCTTTCTTGTGCTCTCTCTATGTTCAGTTTCAACCTGAATCATGCATGTGTCGACCTTATACTTACAGAAGGTACATGCTTTAAAAATGCATTACATGTGTCGATCGGAAATACGAATGTGTCGATACATGTAGTGAAAAATCATGTACAAAACTATTTTAAATGACTTGGATCAATTTTGATATATTTTTTAATGATTCATAAGACCTCTAATACAGAGGAGTGCCACAAGAAATAAGGATACCAATCAATACCCAGAGGTGCAAGTTTTTCTCAGTTTTGACATTATTCAAAATATTAACCGACGAAGTTTGTACTCACAACAATAAACCTCCCCACGAAGAACAAGTCTCGGTTCATTCTTTAATCAAGTCATCCACTTGAAAATGATAACAATGAGCTTCCCCATGACGAACGAGTCTCATCTTATTCTTTAATCAAGTCTTCCACTTGAAAAGGGTAGCAAAAAACCTCCCTACGAAGAACAAGTCTCAGTTCATTCTTTAATCAAGTCACCCACTTAAAAATGATAACAATAAGCTTCCCCATGATGAACGGGTCTCAACTTCTTCTTTAATCAATTCTTCCACTTGAAAAGGGTAGCATTAAATCTCCCAACAAAGAAAGGGTCTCGGTTTATTCTTTAATCAAGCCATCCACTTGAAAATGATAACAAATTATGTTGTAATCCTACAATGAAATCCATGGATATACTATCCCACTTCTATATATGAATGTCCAATGGTTGTAACATACCATCGAGCCTATGGTGCTCTATTTTCACTTGTTGACAAATTGCACACTATTCCACATAACTAGCAACATCTCATTTCATATCGGGCCACCAAAATCTCTTCTTTAAGTATTGATACATTTTGGTCAATCCAGAATGAATGGTAAATTTACTCTTGTGGGCTTCATCCTGAATCAATCTCTTCAACTCTATATCACTGGGTACACACACTCTATGTCTAAACAGAATAACTCCATCGGTTGGTCGGGAGAAATCTGGGAGACTTTTCTTAGATTGCAACTCTGCATCATTCCATTGTGTCTGTCAGATCCTTTCCCACAACTCATTCTCAACATTTAGATTACTAATAAATATGCATGTTGGAGCCTATTAAAACTGTAGATCAAGATTTCTAAATTTCATCAAAAGATCAAACTCCAACACCATAAGTTCTATAATTCGAATCTCTTTCCTACTCAGAGCATCAACCACTTTGTTAGCTTTTTCGGGATGATACCTCAAATCAAAATCATAATCCTTAAGGTACTCCATCCACCTTCTCTGGCACATATTGATCTCTTTCTGATCAAAGATTGACTTTAAGCTCTTATGATCACTAAACATCTCAAAGTGGACTCCATACAAGTAATGTCACCACACCTTAAGAGAGAAAACAATAGCAGCAAGTTCAAGGTCGTGAGTAGGATAATTCTCTTCGTGCAGTCTTAACTATATAGATGCATAAGCTACAACCTTACCATCTTGCATCAGAACACCACCTAACCCTTTCTTAGAAGCATCATATAAAACTTTAAATGATCTTTCTGGATCTGGAATCACTAGTACCGGAGCCGTCGTTACTTTCTCCTTCAACTTCTGGAAAATTCTCTCACATTCTTTCCAATCATAAGAAACTTCCTTCCTTGTAAGTCTTGTCAAAGGTAATGCCAATTTGGAAAATCCCATAATGAACCTCTGATAGTAAGATGCCAAGCCTAGGAAACTTCGAACTTCTGTTGCCTTCTTAGGTCATTCCCAATTTATCATAGCTTCTACTTTAGATGGGTCTACGGCTACACCGCCACCAGAAATAATATGTCTCAGGAACTTGACTTCCGCATCCAAAATTCGCACTTGCTAAACTTCACAAACAACTGCTTCTCACGAAGAACATACAACACGATCCTTAGGTGTTCCATATGCTCTTCCACAGTTTGAGAATAAATCAGAATGTCATATATAAATATTACCATGAACCTTTCCAGATATGGTTGGCACACACGGTTCATGTAATCTATAAAGACGACAGGAGCATTGGTTACCTCAAATGGCATAACCAAGAATTCATAATGACCATATTGCATCCTCAATGCGGTCTTTGACACGTTTGAGTTCTTGACCAAAATTTGATGGCATCCCGACCTGAGACCAATCTTTGAAAACATGCATGCTCCTTTCATCTGATCCAGGAGGTCATCAATTCGTGGTAGAGGATACTTGTTCTTTATGGTCACTTTATTCAACTGGCGGTAGTCAATGCATAAGCGCATGCTAGCGTCCTTCTTCTTCACAAACAAAACAGGAGCTCCCCATGGAGACACACTAGGCCGAACGAAGTGCTTCGCCAACAACTCTTCTAATTGGCTCTTCAATTCCCTCAACTCTACAGGAGACATTCGGTACGGAGCGATAGAATCCTGAGTGGTTCTTGGAACAAGGTCAACAAAGAATTCAACATCCCTTTCTGGTGAAAGATAAGTAACCTCCCCTGGAAATACATCAGAAAATTCACACACAATAGGAATCTCCGACACATTTTTCTTACTTTTAGGTTTTGTAGGGAGAACCAAAAGAAAAGACTTTTCTTGAGTAAAAAGGAAATTGACCAAGTTTATTGTACCTTCTATCAGATTCCTAATAGCATCAATAAGAGCGGTATCCTCGACAGGAATGAAGATAGCCTTCTCCTTACAACTAATGTATATTGAGTTAGCTGACAACCAGTCCATACCCAATATCACATCGATCTTCTTAAGCAGAAGACAAATAAGATCAATCAAGAAATTACGACCATTAAAGTAATATAACAATCCTTGCAAGCTTTCTTAGCTTCTACTACATCATTCGTAGCAGACGAGATACCATGGGATTCAGAAAAAGATTTGCTTCAAAACCAAGTCGTCTCACACAAGTTGGAAATGAAAGAATGTATTGCTCCACAATCCACTAAAACAAACAAAGGTTAATTATTAACATAACACGTACCAGCAACAAGATTTATGTTTCCTTAGTCCTTTCTCGCATCCAAGGTGTAAACACGACCTACAGTCTTCCCTTGAACCTCCCAGTTTGGTCATAATTTTGCATAATGACATGTCTTATCACAAATTTAACACTTGTTACGACTGCCATACAATCCCCAAAATGATTCCCACTACACTTGTTACACCAAGGTGGTTGATTTGAACGATCACCATAAGCTTGTTTTCTTATTAGAGGAGAATTGTGAGGTTTCAGATGTTGGCTCGCCTTTCCCTGGTCCTTATGCACCGACCTGTTTTATTATCTTTCTTCCTAAACTCTCTTCAAACTTCTCTTAGTAACATAACATTGCCTCAAACACTCAACATAAGTAGAGAATTCCCTTTGAGACACACTATGGGAAACATCAACATTCATCCCAAACATGAATTAGTCAATGTTCCATAACTCATCAGGTGAATACATATCCTATCTAGAGTAGGAAGCCATGTCTTCAAACTTTTCAGCATATTCAGACACCGACATGTTGCCTTGCTTAAACAACTGAAACTCACATTCTTTCTGAGCATGTAAGCTGTTGGGATAATATTTCTTCAAGAAAATCGTCTTGAAGTGTTACCAATCTATTGGAATCATTTTAGAAGTTAAGTAGGTAGATGCAGTATCCCATCACCTACCAGTTGGACCCTTTAACATTTGAGCGGCAAACATCACTTTCTCTTCCTTGATGCATTGGATAGCCTGAAATACCCTTTCCATGCTATACAACCAATCATGTGCAACCACTGTATCTAATCCACCCAAGAAATCTGATGGTTTCGTCCTAAAGAAGGCACGAAAATAAGGACCTACTGGAGCTTATGGAGTAGGAGCAGGAGCGGCTGGTTGATGCCCTTGCATACCCCGCATCATCTGCATCATCATTTGATTCTACTACTGCATTTGTTTCATCATCTACAGCCAAGGAACATTTCCATTCTCAATTTCAACCTCAGGCTCCACATTCCTAGTCCTAAGCCTTCCGTGACCTCTACGTCCATCAACTATCTTCCTGTCTGTCATACACATAGAATTAAGTTGATCATGCTCAATGCCATAAGTAGAACATAAGGAATCATGTCGATAATTACACATATGTGGCCAAATTTAGCTGACTTATGATGTTTCATGGTGTTATACCCCAAAATTTTCCCTCTTATTTCTCAAGACATTTCCCACAAGGTCTTCAATAGCTCAAGCTTGCACAAAGATTGACTAGGTCAAGACATCTCCTCAACACTGATGCCTCAAATTAGGGTTTGAGTTTTCACAAGGACAACTGGACTTTTAATGCTTCAAATGACTTTCATGGATCATTTTAGACCTTCAAGAATACTCATGTCAAGTTTCAAGTCTTGCATCACAAAGTTGCTCAGTCAATTGATCAGATGACCTAAAATTAGCTGTATTGGGTAAAAAAGCCTATTGTTGTCAACTTATAGCCAAACTTCAATATTTTTTTACAAATATCACCATTTTGAAGTCATATGCATCAATTGATCAAGTTTGTATCACAATTCCTTAAGAAAAAAAATGTTCAAATCATCAAAAGGGCAAAATGGTCAAAATTATGGTTTTAACTGATAATTGACTGATTCTTGACTTTTGACTTAATACATGACTTATTGGTTTGAAATATCATATCAAGGATTCAAGGACATAATTTGACCTGATTTCATGCCTCAAAACATTTCTCAAGATCATTGGATTGATAGATGAAATTTGGTCAACTGATGAAATAGTCAACTGATACACCAAAAGTCAAACTTTGAATTTTTGGTCAACATTAAGTTTCAAAGATCAAAATTCATCAAGACATTCAAGAATATCAAGATTGATCATCAAGAAGTCAAGAAAGTCAAAATTCAATTTGAAAAGTCAAACTTTCCGAGACTTAGAAATTTTTCTAAGTGTTCTGTACATGTTTATTTCATAACTTCATACCAATTTTTCACCATGATGCAAAATGATTCAAATGAAACTTTCAACATGGAAGTTGTATATCTTTATGAATTCTAAAACTTTGTAAAAGAGGGTTGATGTCCAAAAAATGCTTAAATTTGAAAATATAAGCCCATGAAGTCATGACATTTTCAACTAACACTTAGAAATTTTCAACAGATTTTGGTCAGGATTTTATCCCAACTTCTTGAAATTTTTTCACATAGTTCTAAGATAATTTTGTCAAAATGGACAACATTAAAGTTATATAGGATGTTTTAAGCTTTCCAAAACATCCAAGAGCATGAATTTATCATACTTAAGCTAGGAGATTCAAGGGCATGAAGTTGGGCATCCATCCTTGAATTACAAGTCTTTTTGGTGAAGAACACATGATCCAATCTACATGCTATGTTGCATAATCTTATGTTGCAGGACTTCTTGCTTGCAAATCTCTCCATAATTTAATGTTTACACAAAAGCTTGAACCATTACCCAAGTGATTAAAGCCATTATCCAAATAACTTTCTATTTAAGGTAAAAAGTTACCATTGTTATTCTTGAAAAGCAAGCTTGTTGGTACAAAATTTGTCTTGAGCCCATACCTTGTTTACTTCTGATTTTACTCCACCATAAATCATGGAAATTATCCCCTATATACCAACAACTTTGGTACTTCATCTTGGGACTATGGAGAATTGACATAGTTTGATATTTGCATCCCAACCAAACCATAACATGTTGTCTTGCAAACCCAATAAGCTCTTGTTCCCAAACCTCTTGCCTATAAATAGAGGGAGCATTTGAAAGAGAAAGAGGCCAGATTCTTGTGTATTGAAAAATCCTCAAACCCCCCTTATACTCTAAAAACCAGAATTGTCCACAAAATCCTCCATCTTTGAGCTTTGAAGTCCAAACCCTTTAAGTCTCCAAAACCTTGCAAGTTTTCCCTAAACAAACCATCCACATACTTCATATACATCATATAGAAGTTGTTCAAACACAAGAGCAACTTCTATAACATCACTATCACCATTCTTCAAACTAAAAAATAGCCACTTGACTTCTCCAAGACAATACTACAACTTTAAATCAAAACACAAATTTCAGTTTCAAGGTAAGTTTTCTTGACTTTGAACTCTTCATACAAGCATCATTAGTGGTTCATTTGTGAAGATAAAATGTAGATATCATTGCCCTGAAGCTAACCATATGTTTAATTTTCATTTTCATTAACCATGTGTTGAGAACTGACTCATATATGTTGCAGAAAAATGTTGGAAGTAAAAAACAACAGTATGAGTCGATGCATAACTCTATGTGTTGATACATATTAGGTACAAAATAGGTTATGAGTCAATAAAAACGTGAATGAGTTGATGCAAAACAGAAATGAGTCGATGCAAACCATTATGTGTCGACTCATACTGAGTTGGTTTTGACTTCTAGGAGCAAAGAAATGATATGTATCGATGGATAAGTGCACGTGTCGATGCAAAACAGGTTATGAGCCGACACAAACCTTTATGTATCGACTCATACTGAGTTGTTTTGATTTTAGAAGCAAGGAATGATATGTGTCTATAACACGATGATAGAACTGACTTAGGTGTTTTGCGTTTGATCGCAATTATTGTGGATAGCAAGAGTCGCCACCAAATTTTCTTTTATCCAATAAGGAAAGGTTGAAAAGAACAGGAAAGACCTTTTGAGATTATTTCTTGAGTTCGGGGGGAGGTTATGAAAAGGGAAGGTATTAGCACCCTTTTCATATGCAGTTATCCATGGGCTCTTAGTTGTTTGCTAGATCACTTGCTTTTGTTTGAAAATGTGTTTGTGGTGTGGGGTTTAAAAGTATTTCGAAAACGTCTTTGTAATGGTTCTCATTTCTATAAGAACGCGTACAAAGTGTTGATTTTGAAAATAGTTCAAAGAGGTGTTTGTGGAATGTGTTTTTGAAAGTGATTTTGAAAAGTGTCTTTGTAATGGTTCTCGTTTCTATAAGAACGCATACAAAGTGTTTTGTCTTTTGAAAATGTTTCAAAATGAAAGTGTGGGTGTATAAAATGTTTTTATTGTAAGCAAGCGAGCAACTAGGAGCATCCTACCTACTCAAAAGGTCTTAATGTTCTTTTCCTCCTCCTTTAGATGTTGTTATCGTACCATTGATTTGGTAAGAAGCCCCATTGTGATCGGTGGATTTAGAACTGACTGTTTAACGCTGGTTCGCGAAATGTCGCGGAAGCAAGAGTCGCCACCGTCTTTTATTTTCTCCAACATGGACAGGACAAAAGCACAACAAAATTCCTTATGAGATAGTTTCTCGATTCGGGAGGTAGATTTATAGAAAGGGAAGGTGTTAGCACCCTTTCTATCCATGGTTATCCATGGGCTCTTAGATACTTGCTCTTATGTTTACAAAATGTTGTTTGCTTTTCAAAATGTGAGTGGGTTCGAAAAAAGTTTCGTTTTTGAAAGATTTCTGAATGACTCTTGTATCTGTCCTCAAGAGTGTTTGAAAAATTTGTTTTGAAAGCTTTTTTTGAAAGTGTCGATGTGAAAAGGTTTTTTTGTTTTGTTTTTTAGAGAGCAAGTATCTACGAGTCATCTACCTACCCTAAGGAATTAGGCTGTGTAAATGTCCTTAAGGTAGTGCTATCCCACCATTGAGGGGTAGGTAGCACCACCGTTGGAGGTGTTTGGGTCAATTCGATTGAGGGACAGTGTGGTCACCGAAGCAATAGTAGGACACCTTAGAAGTAACCCTAATGTCCTAGATCCTTTTATCCGAGGCAACCGTTTCGAGGCGACTGGATCTTTAGACAGGAGGGCAACCTCTAAAACACCCTATACTTGACGACCACGTTTCGAAGGCAACGGGTGAGGCGTACCCTAGAAGTGGTGTGTGTATTTGTGTGTTATTTTCAGTTTAACAGTTATCTTTGATCATGGCATTATGAGCTACGCGTTGTTTTTTAGTTAACATACATTCTTTCATGCAATTTAGAATTTAAGAGTGCGGAAAATTAAAAGACGGAAAGATAAAAGCTACGCTATTACAAGGCGCGGGTCTATACATCGCCAAATTACAAAGACCCGTTTTGATAAAAATGCGGAAAGTAAATAAATACCTAATTACTATTACATCCGGAAGGCAGTTACATAATAATCACTAAAAGAAAATAAATGCGCGAAAAGAATTAATATTGAACGTCCGAGGGTTTTGACCCTTTTCTTGAAATTAAATTAAATTAGGACTTAATTGTTATTTAATTAAAGAAAAGAAAGTGTTTTTGTGTTTTTTGGTATTTATGAAAATAAAGAAAATTAAAATTTAAAGGAAACCCTAATTCTAGATTGTTTTTAGTTATTAAAGAAAATATTAAAATTAGCCTAATTTACTAGTTAATTAATTATTTACACATTTATTTACAAAAATAATAATTAATAATAATAATAAATAATGAGGGAAAATTAATTAAGAAAAAGATAAAATGTCAAAACCTAATTCTATGTATTTTATTTATTAAGAAAATATTGAATTAAAACCTAATTTAAACTAGATTAATTGTTAGTTATTTATTTTCAAAAGTATTTTAATGGTGAATTTAAGTATAATTAAACATATTTGTATTTTTGATTTTTTCTGTTTTTATTATAAAAAGAAAATTATTTTAGGTGATTTAAATAAAAATGACTAAAGCAAATAAAAGAATTAAAAAGAAAAGAAAATTAATTTAAATATACAAACAGAGGGGGGTGTCTGGCCCATGTGGAGGTGTGACTGGAAGAATCTTGGCCCATTAGGCAAAGCCTGTTTGACTTTCCATGCTTGTGTGCACGTTGGTTGACTGCAGTGTACCATGGAATTCACCTTCTGACCATTGGATGGAATCTCCTGGCCACTTGGCAAGCACAGGCGTGAGACTCATGGTAGGCCATGGAATGAGGCGCTGCACTAGAAGACATTAAAACAAAAGTCATGAATTATGTGGGGGGACCTGGGAATCGAACCCAGGTCCCAACGTTTGCAGGACACGTCCTCTACCATCTGGCCATTTGCGTTTGTTTGTATACATAATGGATAGAAAATATAATATATAAAAAAGGTCAGTTATGCTGAAACAAAGAAAAAACGCGCTAATATTTGAATCTCCCAGTAACGTGATGACACGCATGCTTCGTCCTCGTTCTTCCTGCAAATAGAAAACAAGTAGCGGGGGTTTTAAACCCCCACAAACTGAAAGTCCTAGAAATAGCGATTAGCCCTATGCATTACATAAATTGAGCGCGAGTAGTTGGTTGAATTCGTCTGGCCTTGACGAATTCAACCATGGTCATGGCTTAATCCAATTTTTCCTCCTGTAGAAAAGCCCAATTTTCAAGCTTATGAACCCTAGATTTTATCCATGGTGGATTTCGATTCAGGGGGCTATAATTCAATTGAATGGCACCAACAGCTTCAGAAGGTTCCTATGAGCATGAATCAATCCAAAAAAATTGTTAAAAGCGCATGAATGATGATGTACGAATTTAGAAAATATAGCAATCCGTGTCACTTGTATCTTCTGATTCTTTGCGTGTGAGGACCTGTTCTTGATGCCAATAGCTTCCTAGCAATGTCAGTAATGCAATGGAAACATTTTGGGGCCTTGAATTACCCTGCAAGTGTGAAATCAGTTTCAAGCTTTTTGTTGAAATTTTGCAATTTTGTTATGGCTTTTTAGCAGTTTTTTCGTGTATGTATGAGTAGGGTTTCACTCAGTCTTTGTATGTGAAGCAAATTAGGTCAAGAAAGAGCCCAAAAGTCCATGAATTGATGATTTGAAGATTTGATTTTCAATTATGTATTTCCAATCTTTTTTCCATGAAAATCTTGCCAAATATGGATGATCTTGTCCCCTTGGATGATGCACGAAATCTTTAGCATATATGGAGTGTATTTGCTGCATAAAAAAGATTTAAAAAGCATATCTTTGAATTTTCTTATAATGAAAACTAATTAAATGAATTAATATAAATATAAATCCAATTAATTAATTAAAAATAAGAAAATAAATTATTTTAAGCTCAATGGGTCGTGCATAGGCTTTGGGTAATGATTCAAGGAAGAATTTGAGGCCCATTAGCAATTTTGAAGTGTTTTAGGCAAAGTTGACTTTTGAAAGTTCCCAAAAATTTCCCAACTTCTCCAATGCCTATCTTGCTCAATTTTGAAACTATGGACATGTTCTTTGACATTTTGTAAAGGTCTTGAAGTCCTATAACCAATGCCTTTTGTCCCATGTCATTTTGATTTACCAATCTCAAGTTATGGTCTTTGACTTAAAGTGCCTTTTTGTTGACTTTTGAAAATGACCTATAATGTTGAAATTGATAACTTTTTATGAGAGAATTTATTGGACTTGGAGTGTGAATATGAGTTGTAGGAAATGTCATCCCCTTCAAAATGAGAATTGGATGGAATTTTTCTGATAAACCATGAAGAAGTTATGCCTTGGTCAATTTGCAGTTGACTTTTCAACTGTCCAAAAATAGAAACTTTTGCATCTTGAGACTTTTTGAGCCATGCTTGTGGAATCATGATCAATAATTGATCAAATGATGTTTGTGGCTTCAAAATAAGATGTTGACCAAAATTTTTGACTTTTGACTGTCAAATGACCATTTTGCCCCTGCAGTTGACTGTGGAGCAATTAGGTTTTTTGACTGTGCAACTTGATGCTGTGAGTCTTGAAACTTGACATATGGATGCTTGACAATGTATATAGGCATGTGGAACTTGATTGGACCCTTGAAAACCTCAATTTCTTTGCAAGGACCAAAACCCTAATTTTGACTGTGTTAGGAGAGTGGTTGACTGTGCAACCCTTGAGGGATTTTGAATCATCTGGAGATTGATCTTGGCAAATCTTGAAGAATATGGGAGGGCAAATTTTGGGGTACAACAGTTGCCCCTGTTCAATCTTCTTAGACCTGAGGATGTAGACTGGCTGGCGTGCCTTTCGTGATCCGAAGGTAGAAGATGATTGAACACTAGAGTGCCCAGAAATTTGCGCTCACATAGTAGAATGTTAGCAGTGTGACGTAGGGAATGGGCTTACAGATGCCATTTTGAGACTGATGGATAGGAGGATGGGCTTATAGATGCCATCTGGAAGTGTGACAGAACTTTATCGGGAATGGGCTTATAGACGCCATTTGGAGACTGTTGGTATGTGGATGGGCTTGTAGATGCCATCTAGGTGTCGATCGCGTAAGAGATTCCTTAGCGAGAACTTGTGTACCTGAGAAAGAAAGATAATTACCTGGCCTGTTACAGGGGTTGACCTTCAAACTCTCTATATAGATGCGCCCTGGCTGGATACAGGTATCGAATCTCTAAATTCTTCATGCAGATGTACCCTGGCTGGATACAGGTATCGAGTCTACAATCACTTACTCACAGATGTGCCCTGGCTAGATACAGGAATCGAATCTGGAAATAGTCGTCAACAGATACACCCTGGCAAGATACAGGAATCGGATCTTCAAACTCTTCAGACGTACCCTGGCTGGTTACAAGAATCGAGTCCGGAAATAGTCGTCAACAGATACACCCTGGCTGGATACAGGAATCAGATCCTCAAACTCTTCAGACGTACCCTGGCTGGTTACAGGAATCGAGTCCGGAAATAGTCGTCAACAGATACACCCTGGCTGGATACAGGAATCGGATCTTCAAACTCTTCAGACGTACCCTGGCTGGTTACAAGAATCGAGTCCGGAAATAGTCGTCAACAGATACACCCTGGCTGGATACAGGAATCGGATCTTCAAACTCTTCAGACGTACCCTGGCTGGTTACAGGAATCGAGTCCGGAAATAGTCATCAACAGATACACCCTGGCTGGATACATGAATCGGATCTTCAAACTCTTCAGACGGACCCTGGCTGGTTACAGGAATCGAGTCCAGAATAGTCGTCAACAGATACACCCTGCCTGGATACAGGAATCCGATCCTCAAACTCTTCAGACGTACCCTGGCTGGTTACAGGAATCGAGTCCGGAATAGTCGTCAACAGATACACCCTGGCTGGATACAGGAATCAGATCCTCAAACTCTTCAGACGTACCCTGGCTGGTTACAGGAATCGAGTCCAGAAAATAATCGCTCACAGATATGCCCTGGCTAGCTACAGGTATCGAATCTGGAATTGCGACCGTTGATAGTAATTATCTTTGTATTGACTTTTGTCCTGAAAAGACAAAACGTTAGTTGTATGTGATGTCATGATATGTGATGTCATGAGATGACTGAGATTTGTATGTTCATGATGCGTACATGCATGCTATAATTTATGAAGATGTGATGTTTATGGATGTATTTTTGTCTAGGAAAATAAATCATTGACGAATGCCGGGAAGTTAACTCCTGGGCTGATGTTGAAGAGTAGAGCCTTTTGTTTCCGCTGGGGATGATGGTTGCAAGAATACCGGTAGGAGACGATGACTCCGTTGGGGAATAAACTTGGCGAATAGATTGCTCTGTGGGGAATTACTCTGTGGGGAAAGAGGCACTTTGCTGAGATGCTGATGATAACTTCGCTGGGGATACCATTGTTGCGCTCTGTTGGGAGATTTGATGAACTCCGCTGGGGATAGGAAGACTTCGCCGGGGACGATCTTTCCGTGGCTTTTGGCTGAGGATAACCCAGTTATAAGCTCTGGTGGAGCATAACCTTTGAATAAAGTTCGGGGAGCGTTCGTGCTTTACAGGGGATAAGCTTTCCAGAATCTACTGGGGATAAGCTTCAAGACCTGCTGGGGATATGGATTCCACTTTCCTGGGGAGACTTCTGAAATTGCACTGGGGAAGTGGCTCCACTTGAGTGTTCGGTATTCCGCCGGGGAACAATATTAGATCAAAATTGCCGGGGATGCTTGTAGAGGAATATTTGTATATTGCTGGGGAATGTTGAGATCTTCTGGGGATAATCCAACTTCCTTAAGGCTGATTGTAGGCTAACTCTGCTCGGGGAGGGTATTGCTAACTTGCTGGAGATGTTGTGCCTGTTTAGGGCTGATGGGGGACCAACTGCTTGGGGAGAATTGTTGAATCTTGTCTTACTCGGCGGGGAGTGAAGGTAACTTGGCCATGTTTTTCAGCCGAACTCACCTTGGTACCTTGGTGGACAGAGCAATTAGATTGCTTAGACAACTCATTATTGCCCCTGTTTCTGATGTTACCTGTAATTAATCCTTTGTTTCGTATGCAAATATTTATGAGTTAGCAATTAGTGTCAAATGCATATACCAAAAATTGAACATTGGACGTTCTTCACAAAACAAAATAGAAAAAGGAAAAACAATTGGCAATTAGTCTGAAAAGTGAATTTGTATTGATTTTTGAATTTGCCTGTAAATAGGCGTTTATGTACAAGAGGCTGACGTCCTAGTAAGAGAACGCCGCCGAACGACAGAGTTTTATACAGTTTGTACAAAGAAAACAAAACAGCTATGTGAAAGGAATAATCCCATTGGGTTCCAACTCTGCTATCGCCTTTATATCTTCGAGCGTCTCATCACTTGGCTGCTCAGTTGAAGATGAAGCTGATTGATCGATGCTGTCTGAACCTGATTGTTGATACCGGATTCTGGATGCAAAGTGATCCAATGAGACATAGTATTACGCTTTAATCCCTAACTTTTGCCTGAACCGCCCTTTCGGGTTTTCAGTCAACCGGGATACCCATTTTTGCCCAAGCCGCCTTTTCAAGTTTTCGACTTGCCGGGTGTACAGATTTTTTTTTTATTTCATCCCTCATTTTGCCCGAACCCTTTTGGTTCGCCGGGAAGCCCTAATTTTTGCCTAGGTATGTCAACCTAGCGGGTATTTTATCATGCGTAGTATCTTTTTACTATGTCTGCATTGGCGGGGTGAGGAAGGTCGTCACCATCCATGGTGGTTAGAATCATGGCTCCTCCTGAGAACACATGTTTAACCACAAATGGCCCTTCGTACGTAGGGGTCCATTTGCCCCTGGGATCACTTTGAGGAAGAATGATGCGCTTGATTACCAGGTCCCCCACTTGATACTCTTGTGGTCTGACTTTCTTGTTAAATGCCCTGATCATCCGTTTTTGATACGTTTGACCATGACAAATAGCAGCGAGTCTCTTTTCGTCAATTAGATTTAATTGATCAAGTCGAGTCTGGATCCAGTCATCTTCGCTCAAGTCTGCATCCTTCATTATCCGGAGAGAGGGTATCTGGACTTCAATCGGCAAGACTGCCTCCATGCCATAGACCAAGGAAAAAGGAGTTGCCCCGGTTGACGTCCTTGCTGAGGTACGGTACCCATGAAGAGCAAACTGTAACATCTCGTGCCAATCTTTATAGGTCACTATCATCTTCTGCACAATCTTCTTGATATTCTTATTCGCCGCTTCTACAGCCCCATTCATCTTCGGCCGGTAAGGAGAAGAGTTGTGGTACTGTATCTTGAATTGCTCGCAGAGCTCAGTGATCATCTTGTTGTTAAGATTGGTACCGTTGTCAGTAATGATTCTTTCAGGGACACCGTATCGACAGATCAGATTGTGACGAATGAACCATGCCACGACGTTCTTGGTTACTGTAGCGTAGGAAGCTGCTTCAACCCACTTTGTAAAGTAATCGATCACTACCAGGATGAAGCGATGTCAGTTGGATGCCGTAGATTTAATCTCACCGATCATATCAATGCCCCACATTGCAAAAGGCCAAGGTGTTGTCAAGACATTTAGAGGAACTGGAGGAACGTGCACCTTATCTGCATAAATCTGGCACTTATGACATGTCCGAGAATGTTGGTAACAGTCGGCTTCCATTGTGGACCAGAAATATCCTGCCCGATGGATTTTCTTTGCCATGGTGTGTCCACTGGAATGTGTTCCAAAGGTACCTTCATGCAGTTATGCCATGATCCTTTCTGCTTCAGTCTTATCCACACAACGCAGTAAGGTCGAATCATGGTTTCGCTTGTACAGAATGCCGTTGCTAAGGAAGAACTTCGTTGCGAACCTTCTCAGAAACTTTTTGTCATTGACAGATGCACCTTCAGTGTATTCTTGAGCTTCCAGATACCTCTTCACCTCATGATACCAGGGTTTTTCAGTTACCTCTTCAGCCTCAAGATCACAACAATATGCAGGTTCGTCCAGTTTCCAGATGATGATCCGTGGAGCCTCGTTGTCCCATTTGACTTTGAACATAGAGGACATTGTAGCCAACGCGTCCGCCAGCTGATTCTCCTCTCTTGGGAAGTGTTCAAAAGTTATCTCTGTGAAATGGGGGATCAATGTCAACACACATTCTTTGTAAGGAATAAGGTTTGGGTGTTTCGTATCCCACTCGCCTTTGATCTGATTGATCACGAGAGCGGAATCTCCGAAGACACTCAGAAACTTGATCCTTAAGTCAATTGCAGCTTGAAGACCCATGATACATGCCTCATACTCCGCCATGTTGTTGGTGCAGTTGAAACATAGCCGGGCAGTAAGTGGAGTATGAGTGCCTTGAGGGGATATGATCACAACACCGATACTGTTACCCAAAGCGTTGGAGGCTCCGTCAAAGTGCATAGACCATCGGGATCCTTCCTCAGGTCCTTCATCTGGTCCAGGTACTTCACAATCAGTTACTACCATGATGCTCTCGTCAGGAAACTCAAAGTTCATTGATTGGTAGTCGTCTACTGCCTGGTGTGCCAAGTGGTCTGCCAATACACTTCCCTTGATTGCCTTCTGAGTTGTGTACTGGATGTTGTATTCTGTCAAGATCATCTGCCATCTTGCTATTCTTCCAGACAGAGCAGGCTTTTTTGAATATGTACTTGATTGGATCCATTTTTGAAATCAACAGAGTAGTGTGAGTCAGCATATACTGTCTCAGCCGGCGAGCAGCCCATACCAAATCGCAGCAAGTTTTCTCGAGCAGTGAGTATCGGGTCTCACAGTCGGTAAACTTTTTGCTAAGGTAATAAATGGCGTGCTCTTTTCGGCCAGACTCGTCATGCTGCCCCAGCACACACCCCATCGAGCTATCAAGTACTGTCAGGTATAGTATTAGAGGTCTCCCTTCAACCGGTGGCATAAGAATGGGTGGTTCTTGGAGATACTCTTTGATTCGTTCAAAAGCGGCCTGACATTCATCATTCCAACGTACTACTTGATCTTTCTTCAGCATCTTGAAGATCGGTTCACAGGTAGCAGTTAGGTGTGAGATGAATCGGGCAATATAATTCAGCCGTCCTAGAAAGCCTCTGACTTCTTTCTCTGTCTTGGGAACTGGCATCTCTTGTATGGCTTTAACCTTGGCAGGGTCCACTTGAATACCCTTGTCGCTCACGACGAAGCCTAGCAACTTTCCAGATCTTACCCTGAAGGTGCACTTGTTCGGGTTCAACCTCAGCTTGTATAACTTCAGACGGTCAAACAACTTTTGTAGATGGTCAAGGTGCTCCTCCTCAGTTTGGGACCTTTCAATCATATCATCGACATACACTTCAATCTCATGATGGATCATGTCATGAAATAAAGCAACCATGGCAAGTTGGTAGGTTGCCCCAGCATTTTTCAACCCGAATGGCATGACCTTGTAGCAGAATGTGCCCCACTGAGTAACAAAGGTAGTCTTTTCCATGTTTTCAAGAGCCATCTTAATCTGGTTATAACCTGAAAAGTCGTCCATGAAGGAGAACACTTTGTGCTGAGCAGTATTGTCAACCAGAACGTCGATGTGAGGTAGAGGGAAATCATCCTTGGGGCTCGCCCTATTCAGATCCCTGTAGTTGACACACATTCTGACCTTACCATGTTTCTTCGGTACTGGAACCACGTTGGCAACCCACTGATGGTAAGAAGTCACTGCTAGAAACCCGGCATCAAATTGCTTCATAACCTCAGCTTTGATCTTCTCGGACATCTCTGGACGCATACGGCGGACCTTCTGCTTAACCGGAGGGCATTCTTCCTTGGTAGATAAGTGATGGACCACAATGTCGGTATCCAAACCAGGCATGTCTTCGTAGGACCAAGCGAAGATTTCCACATAATCATGCAACATCTGAACCAACCGATGTTTTACGCTGAGCTCTAGATTAGCACCAATCTTAACTTCCTTTCTATCTGTCTCAGTACCCAGATTTACCGTTTCCACTGGCTCTTCATGTGGATGAATGGCCCTCTCTTCCTGGAGTAACAGTCTTGCAAGTCCACCAGGCACTTCGCAATCATCTTCACCTTCGTCTTCGGCTAAGTTGATCGGATTTTCGAAGTCATAACTGGCAGTAGCAGAGTCGTTACCAGTGAGATCCAGAGTGGATTGGAACCTGTATAGGTGAGTGTGTGTAAATATAGCTGTTTTGCAATATATAAAGAAAGAAAGGGAGCACAAGATTTGAAATGCGAAAAACGTCCAATGTCTTTATTCATGATATATGGAAATGACAAGTAATAAGCCCTCACAAATGAAGCCACGGTGCCCCGGGTAAAGCATCGGGCCATAAAGCTTCAATTTATTGTTCATTACAAATAAAAAACAAAGGAATTCATTACTGCGTAACAAAAGTAACAGGTATGTAGTCCTTTGTAGTCCAATTGTTCTGTCTACTGTCGGCCGTTGGATAGATCCAACTGTTGAACTCAGATTCCTCCACTTCGTCACCTTCCCTGATAGCATTTACTCCATGGTCAGGCAGGGGAGCTGTCACCATATTAGGCTTCTCGGGCGCCTCGAACTGAACTTCTTTGGCATCAATAAGGTCTTGAACCTTATTCCTCAGGGCCCAGCAATCATCAGTAGAATGCCCCGGGCTATCAGAGTGATAAGCACAACGGGCGTTGGGATTGTACTTCGGAGAGGTTGTGTTCACCACCTTCGGAGCCTCTCTGACGGTTACCAAGCTGGTCGATAGCAGTTGTGGCAAGATCTGTGACAAGTTCATACTAAGCCGAGTATATTCTCTTCTGGGTCTCTCACCCCTTGGTTGGTTAAGTTGCCGAGGAGCGGCAGCAGGCTTTGCAATTACCACCGCGTTGACAGCTTCGCGGCGTTCCGGTTTGTTTTGCCTTCTGGGCCCATACACAGCACTGGCTTCCTTCTTGAAAGGCTTTTTCTCAGAACTTGAGGACGCACCTTTCTGTATCTTCCCTGATTTCATCCCAGCTTCTATCCTTTCCCCAGTCAGGATGAGATCTGTAAACCCTGCAGACGAATTTCCAATGAGATGATTGAAGAACGGCCCGGATAGGGTACCCAAGAACATGTCCACTAGTTCACGGTCGGTTAACGGCGGCTGCACCCTGCCAGCCAGGTCCCTCCACTTCTGCGCATACTCTTTAAAACCTTCTCCCGATCCTAGCGACATACCCTGGAGTTGGGTACGTGTAGGAGCGAGGTCGGCATTATACTGATACTGCTTGTAAAAAGCAGTAGCCAAGTCCTCCCAGTTACAAACCTTGGTTCCATCCAGCTGATAGAACCATTCGAGATGAGTCCCTGAAAGACTCTCCTGGAAGAAATGGATCCATAAGTTCTTGTCCACAGTATACGGTTGAATCTTCCGCACATAAGATCTGAGGTGTATCTTAGGGCAGGACGCCCTGTCATACTTTGTGAAAGATGGTGCTTTGAACTTGTGTGGGATCACCACACCAGAAGATAGACCCAGGTCTCCGAAATCCAACCCAGGCACCTGTTGAATTTCCATGGCATTCAGGCGATCCTCTAATTGCTTGTACTTGTCTTCAGCTGGAGGATACTGCTCCTCATTGAAATCAGTCTCGTTGTCAGAGACCACCGGACTAGGAACCCTTCCCCCCTGGGGACTGCCTTTCCCTACAGAAGAACCAGCTTGATCAACCTCATTCTGCAGTGTGTTACCAAACCTCTGGCCAGTGTTGAATAATACAGTTCTCTTCTTCTTCTTCTTGACCAGCAGGGCCTTCAGTTCCTCTTGACCTTGGGCCAAACTCATGATCAGCTCTTGGAACTCGGAGTTTTGAGCCTGGAGGGCCTTGATGGATTGCTCAGTAGATGATTCAGGGTTCATGGTGGCAAGCTGAAATAAACAGCGAAGAAGATTAAACCACCTGTAAAAAAGAGTACCTGCTATGCACATGATGCATGATATGTTGTTTATGCAATGCATTCAAGGGTTCGAAAGTTCAAATTTGTTGTAGACAAAAAGGAACACACGTTATCATTAAGAAATAATTGTTCAATACATCAAAGCCTCATGGACAAACATTACAAAGTAAATCAATCCCAAAAGACGTTGCACATCCTCTTTGGAGCAATGTAAGTGTTGAGAGTCTTTTCCTCGTGCAGTAGGCGGGTGAGCTCCAAGACCTTCTTCTCACTAGCATGCAGACTGGCTTCAAGAGAATTCCGTTCTTCCTTAAGCTGGATCCAGCTCTTCTGCATTTCTTCCCAGGATGTGGGCATGTCAGGATGCTGAATGGTGTAGGACACCTCTCCTTCCAATACTGGCTCTTTGATCACAGGGAGAACATGAGGATATGGCATCACTAACTTCTGGGAGCGGGCTCGTACCCACTTGAGATAAGGCTCCAACGGGATGGAGTTCCGGTGCCCCAGTGTCTTGCTGTCTACCTTGTTGGGCATCCTCCAAGCTTTGATAAATCTCTGGCGAAGTCCTTGTGCATCGTTGTCGAAGTCAAAAACTATGTCAAGAATTAACATGTCATGAGGGCCGTCTCTCCGAGCATAACCAAACTATCTCCAAGCCAGACACGGGTTATAAGTAATACCTCCTCTGATTCCAAGTAAAGTAACATTAGGGAACTCCCCGCAATGATCAATGATAGTGACGTCTTCTCTGGATCGAGAACACCAATGTATATCAGCATGTGTAAGAGTCATTAATCGTTGTGACCATCTCAAACCCCGCTCATTCTTCAAAACTGATTGTGGAAGGTGCGAAATAAACCACCTTCCCAGGAGGGGAGTGCAGCACATAAGAACACCTCTTTTTCTCATGGTTCGAGTGTAACATGAGTGAAGGATGTCCCCAAGCAACGTGGGTATAGGATTCCTGGACATGAAGATCTTGACAGCATTGATATCTATAAGCTGGTCGGGATTCGGGAACAACACCAACCCATAGACAAGGATAGGCACAACTTCTTCAAAAGCTTGTAAGTCAAGGGAATTCTAACATTCTTGGGCCTTCTCAAACAGGAATCTGGCCAAGAACCCTTTGATACCACTTCTAACTTCCCAATGTCCCTTGATGTCAGATGGTTGTAGGCGTAATTCTTTAGCAATCTCTTCAAGTTTGGGTTCCTTTTCCGTACCGTTGTAGGGTAGTTGACTAAGGATAGGGATCTTCAGAAGCCGGGAGAACTCTTCCAATGTAGGCACCAGTTGATAATCCAGGAAAGTAAAGCAGTGGTGCAGAGGGTCAAAGAACTGGAAGAGGACCTTTATCATATCTTCCTCGATGTTGGTGTTGACCAAGCTGATGAGTCTTCCATGCCTCTCACTGAAAGAAGAGCTCTCAGGAATCCTGGATGTAAGTTCCTTAAGCTGAGGAGGGATCCTTACAAGGCTGATCTGAATTGTCTTTCTGCGGATAGTTTCCATGTCCTACAAAACAAGAACAAAGATGAATATTCGAACCCCTGAAATGGTTAGTGTATGCATATGATGCTGTATGATGTCATGATGTTATGATAAAAACACACCACAAGTATCCACAAAAAGCAAACATGGTAAGGCACACAAGTCACACGAGACAGCCCTTAGAGTTTAGGCCAGCATGGGGTCTAGGTGTTACCCTCTTGAGGTTGGTGGGCTCAAAACCTGTCCTATCAGAAGTAACCGGGTTCTAAGGGTCCCAATATCATTGGATTGTTTTCTGTGTTCATCGTTTCGATTTAGCCACTGAACTGGCGACCGAAATATTCCAAGAAAACAACCCTCAACTGAGTGTAGTATCGAGTATCAACCAACCTCGGACTGCACCAAAGTCAGTTATCTCACTACCCTAAAGAGGCCAAGATGGTTCAATTAAGGTTCCTAAGGTCAGTTGATGCTTCACGACACCACGCGGCGGCCCCGTACTCTCCTTGACTTGACTCAAGGGTTACCGGTACTCACCAAAGTGCCACATCAACGTAGCAGACTGCTTCAACCGTGTCAGTATACCCCGCACAGTTCCCTCACAGTCTTGTTGCTACTTTCTAAGAAGGTATCCCCCAGATCCGGGTTAGGATCTATAGAACTCCCAAGACAGTACCCACAATAATAAAGCAAACAATTCATACAATTGAAAACACAAGTGATCTTAGTCCTAAGGTACACCTCACTTTTATAAGTATCCCCAGCAGAGTCGCCAGTTCTGTGATCGGTGGATTTAGAACTGACTGTTTAACGCTGGTTCGCGAAATGTCGCGGAAGCAAGAGTCGCCACCGTCTTTTATTTTCTCCAACATGGACAGGACAAAAGCACATCAAAATTCCTTATGAGATAGTTTCTCGGTTCGGGAGGTAGATTTATAGAAAGGGAAGGTGTTAGCACCCTTTCTATCCATGGTTATCCATGGGCTCTTAGATACTTGCTCTTATGTTTTCAAAATGTTGTTTGCTTTTCAAAATGTGAGTGGGTTCGAAAAAAGTTTCGTTTTTGAAAGATTTCTGAATGACTCTTGTATCTGTCCTCAAGAGTGTTTGAAAAATTTGTTTTGAAAGCTTTTTTTGAAAGTGTCGGTGTGAAAAGGTTTTTTTGTTTTGTTTTTTAGAGAGAAAGTATATACGAGTCATCTACCTACCCTAAGGAATTAGGCTGTGTAAATGTCCTTAAGGTAGTGCCATCCCACCATTGAGGGGTAGGTAGCACCACCGTTGGAGGTGTTTGGGTCAATTCGATTGAGGGACAGTGTGGTCACCGAAGCAATAGTAGGACACCTTAGAAGTAACCCTAATGTCCTAGATCCTTTTATCTGAGGCAACCGTTTCGAGGCGACTGGATCTTTAGACAGGAGGGCGACCTCTAAAACACCCTATACTTGACGACCACGTTTCGAAGGCAACGGGTGAGGCGTACCCTAGAAGTGGTGTGTGTATTTGTGTGTTATTTTCAGTTTAACAGTTATCTTTGATCATGGCATTGTTAGCTACGCGTTGTTTTTTAGTTAACATACATTCTTTCATGCAATTTAGAATTTAAGAGTGCAGAAAATTAAAAGACGGAAAGATAAAAGCTACGCTATTACAAGGCGCGGGTCTATACATCGCCAAATTACAAAGACCCGTTTTGATGAAAATGCGGAAAGTAAATAAATACCTAATTACTATTACATCCGGAAGGCAGTTACATAATAATCACTAAAAGAAAATAAATGCGCGAAAAGAATTAATATTGAACGTCCGAGGGTTTTGACCCTTTTCTTGAAATTAAATTAAATTAGGACTTAATTGTTATTTAATTAAAGAAAAGAAAGTGTTTTTGTGTTTTTTGGTATTTATGAAAATAAAGAAAATTAAAATTTAAAGGAAACCCTAATTCTAGATTGTTTTTAGTTATTAAAGAAAATATTAAAATTAGCCTAATTTACTGAATTTTTTTTATTAATAACCATGTATTAAAAAAATATTTCGCAAATAACCGGGTTTCGGAAAAAATTACGCAAATAACCATGTTTGAGATGGCTCCACAAAGGAGGAGCCATCTCATTTGGCGCATGCTCCTCTTTTTTTAAGGGAGGCGCCATCTCACTTGGCGCCTAAGTGCTTAGGGCAAGCCCTAAGCCAAGGGAGGCGCCATCTCACTGAGGCACCTATGTAGTAAATTAATTATTTACACATTTATTTACAAAAATAATAATTAATAATAATAATAAATAATGAGGGAAAATTAATTAAGAAAAAGATAAAATGTCAAAACCTAATTCTATGTATTTTATTTATTAAGAAAATATTGAATTAAAACCTAATTTAAACTAGATTAATTGTTAGTTATTTATTTTCAAAAGTATTTTAATGGTGAATTTAAGTATAATTAAACATATTTGTATTTTTGATTTTTTCTGTTTTTATTATGAAAAGAAAATTATTTTAGGTGATTTAAATAAAAATGACTAAAGCAAATAAAAGAATTAAAAAGAAAAGAAAATTAATTTAAATATACAAACAGAGGGGGGTGTCTGGCCCATGTGGAGGTGTGACTGGAAGAATCTTGGCCCATTAGGCAAAGCCTGTTTGACTTTCCATGCTTGTGTGCACGTTGGTTGACTGCAGTGTACCATGGAATTCACCTTCTGACCATTGGATGGGATCTCCTGGCCACTTGGCAAGCACAGGCGTGAGACTCATGGTAGGCCATGGAATGAGGCGCTGCACTAGAAGACATTAAAACAAAAGTCATGAATTATGTGGGGGGACCTGGGAATCGAACCCAGGTCCCAACGTTTGCAGGACACGTCCTCTACCATCTGGCCATTTGCGTTTGTTTGTATACATAATGGATAGAAAATATAATATATAAAAAAGGTCAGTTATGCTGAAACAAAGAAAAAACGCGCTAACGTGATGACACGCATGCTTCGTCTTCGTTCTTCCTGCAAATAGAAAACAAGTAGCAGGGGTTTTAAACCCCCACAAACTGAAAGTCCTAGAAATAGCGATTAGCCCTATACATTACATAAATTGAGCGCGAGTAGTTGGTTGAATTCGTCTGGCCTTGACGAATTCAACCATGGTCATGGCTTAATCCAATTTTTCCTCCTGTAAAAAAGCCCAATTTTCAAGCTTATGAACCCTAGATTTTATCCATGGTGGATTTCGATTCAGGGGGCTATAATTCAATTGAATGGCACCAACAGCTTTAGAAGGTTCCTATGAGCATGAATCAATCCAAAAAAATTGTTAAAAGCGCATGAATGATGATGTACGAATTTAGAAAATATAGCAAACCGTGTCACTTGTATCTTCTGATTCTTTGCGTGTGAGGACCTGTTCTTGATGCCAATAGCTTCCTAGCAATGTCAGTAATGCAATGGAAACGTTTTGGGGCCTTGAATTACCCTGCAAGTGTGAAATCAGTTTCAAGCTTTTTGTTGAAATTTTGCAATTTTGTTATGGCTTCTTAGCAGTTTTTTCGTGTATGTATGAGTAGGGTTTCACTCAGTCTTTGTATGTGAAGCAAATTAGGTCAAGAAAGAGCCCAAAAGTTCATGAATTGATGATTTGAAGATTTAATTTTCAATTATGTATTTCCAATCTTTTTTCCATGAAAATCTTGCCAAATATGGATGATCTTGTCCCCTTGGATGATGCACGAAATCTTTAGCATATATGGAGTGTATTTGCTGCATAAAAAAGATTTAAAAAGCATATCTTTAAATTTTCTTATAATTAAAACTAATTAAATGAATTAATATAAATATAAATCCAATTAATTAATTAAAAATAAGAAAATAAATTATTTTAAGCTCAATGGGTCGTGCATAGGCTTTGGGTAATGATTCAAGGAAGAATTTGAGGCCCATTAGCAATTTTGAAGTGTTTTAGGCAAAGTTGACTTTTGAAAGTTCCCAAACATTTCCCAACTTCTCCAATGCATATCTTGCTCAATTTTGAAACTATGGACATGTTCTTTGACATTTTGGAAAGGTCTTGAAGTCCTATAACCAATGCCTTTGGTCCCATGTCATTTTGATTTACCAATCTCAAGTTATGGTCTTTGACTTAAAGTGCCTTTTTGTTGACTTTTGAAAATGACCTATAATGTTGAAATTGATAACTTTTTGTGAGAGCATTTCTTGGACTTGGAGTGTGAAGATGAGTTGTAGGAAATGTCATCCCCTTCAAAATGAGCATTGGATGGAATTTTTCTGATAAACCATGAAGAAGTTATGCCTTGGTCAATTTGCAGTTGACTTTTCAACTGTCCAAAAATAGAAACTTTTGCATCTTGAGACTTTTTGAGCCATGCTTGTGGAATCATGATCAAGAATTGATCAAATGATGTTTGTGGCTTCAAAATAATATGTTGACCAAAAATTTTGACTTTTGACTGTCAAATGACCATTTTGCCCCTACAGTTGACTGTGGAGCAATTAGGTTTTTTGACTGTGCAACTTGATGCTGTGAGTCTTGAAACTTGACATATGGATGCTTGACAATGTATATAGGAATGTGGGACTTGATTGGACCCTTGAAAACCTCAATTTCTTTGCAAGGACCAAAACCCTAATTTTGACTGTGTTAGGAGAGTGGTTGACTGTGCAACCCTTGAGGGATTTTGAATCATCTGGAGATTGATCTTGGCAAATCTTGAAGAATATGGGAGGGAAAATTTTGGGGTACAACACCCATCATTGGATGTGAAGGGAAGGATGTGGGACGTTTGTGTAGTCATAGAAGGCAACCTATGGGACGTTTTAGCAATGTCGTTTATGGACTAGATAGTCTATCGAAGGCAACATTGAGGGTCATCGAGGGACTACAATCTATTATCGAGGGTCTTTGCTAAAACGCCTATATTCGAGGGACATGACTATTTTTCCGAGGCAACAAGTGGGATTACCCTAAGGGTGCATGTGTGAATAGTGTGTTTGATTTGCATGCATTTAGTCTTTGATTAGGGGTTGTCTACTTGTTGTTTTTATCTTGCCATACATACCCTATTTTACTAGCAATTATACAAAAGTAATAAAATGTAGAAGAATAAAATACTACACTATTACAACCATATTGAAGTAGCAAGAAAAATATAAAGACAAAATATAAACAAAAATAAGAAAAATGAGCTCTTTCGATTCAAGCAGAAGCACCCTTCGATTCTGCACTTTTTGACCTCCTTTGATTTGGGTCTGGAGTCAGCAAGGTTCTGTCCTTCAACTCGGAGTTAGAAGTCAGCAAGGTTCTGTCCTTCGACTGGGAGTTGGAAGTCAGCAAGGTTTTGTCCTTCGACTGGGAGTTGGAAGTCAGCAAGGAAGCCTAAGGCTTCATTTCATACTCCTATCTCCTGTTTCTTTTGTTTGAGTTTTGAATAGCAACATGGCCTAAGACCATGCTAGAATCACCTTGGGCCAGGTTAGTTCTTAAAGCATGTTTAAATAAACAAGAAGCAAAACCAAGAAGGTTATTGACCATGAAACATATTAAAATGCTGAAACGAAAAGAAGAACAATGGTATGTACATGTTTGAAACGAAAAAAGAAAGTTTATTCACATATTATGCCTGAAACGAAGGATTCAAGGGTAAGAGGGACATACCTTGCCTCAAGTTGGATTGTGTGTTGGACCTTGAGTGATGGCCTTGAGTTCTTCTGGATTAGAAGGGAGGAAACGAAGATGACGTTTCTAAGGCTGGATTTGAAGGAAAGTAAAGTGTGGGAACTTTTCAGATTTGAAAGAGATAAATGTCTAGATTCTGGGTTTTTGTTTGATGAGTGTTTAAGTGTTTGAGAGTTTGATGACTTTTGAGAGTGTTTGAGAATTTTGAAGATTCGTTCCCCTTAGCCTAAAAGTCCTCCTAAACATGTGTTGGAGTCTCTTATTTATAGGAAAAGCTGGCTGGAGCTTTTGGAGGGAAAACAAAATAATTTGAACAATTTGAGTAAATTGTTCTTGTAGTATTCGAGGGGCAACAATTGTATGCCATTTTGGTGCAAGCATGGGGAAGTGTTTCAGGACTGCTGTGCAGCAGTTTTGGCCAGTGTACCAGGCCTGAACTTGGAAGCAAGCATCTTTGAATATTTCATCCTTTCATTTTGACCCTTCTTCAACCAGATTCTTCTTCCAATAATGTTATTTGATTTTCCTACAACAAGTGTCCTTCGAATGGGTCACTTTTGTGCATCCTTCGAAGGTGCCAAATGTGTGACCCTTGGATGGGTCACCAAAACATGCCTTAAGGTGGGATTTGTAAATCCTTCGAATGGGCCATTAAGCATGTCCTTTGAATAGGACACCCAGACATGTCCCTTGAATGGGTCATGTATGTTTCTTTGAAAAGGTCCAAACATGTCCTTCGAATGGACTAGTAAGGTATACCCTTTGTTGCACCCCAAAATTTGCCCTCCCATATTCTCCAAGGAATTGTCAAGACAAGCTGCAAAATTCCCCAAGGGTTGCACAGTGCAAAGATCCCCTATACAGTCAAAACTAGGGTTTGTGTTCTGATCAAGAAAAGGAAGTTTTCAAAGGCCCAATCAAGTCTCACATGCCTACAAATATGGTCAAGCATCCTCATATCAAGTTTCAAGACATTCAGCTCAAAATTGCACAGTCAAAACCCTAAATTGCACTACAGTCAACTGTAGGGGCAAAATGGTCATTTGACAGTCAAAAGTTCAAATTTTTGGTCAACATATCATTTTGAAGCCACAAACATCATTTGATCAATGCTTGATCATGATTCTCAAAATTTGGCTCAGAAAATCATCAAGATGCAAAAGTTTCCTTATTTGGACAGCTGAAAAAGTCAACTGAAATTGACCAGGGCATAACTTTCACATGGATTATCATAAAAATCCCATCCAAAGCTCATTTTGAAGAGCAAGACATTTCCTACAACTCATCTTCATACTTCAAGTCCAAGAAATGCTCTCACAAAAAGTTATCAATTTCAACATTATAGGTCATTTTCAAAAGTCAACAAAAAGGGACTTTAAGTCAAAGGCCATAACTTAAGATTGGTAAATAAAAATGACATGGGACCAAAGGCATTGGTTAGAGGACTCAAAGACCATTCCAAAATGTCCAAGAACATGAGAAAAGCTTAAAAATTGAGCAAGTTATGCCTTGTGGAAGTTGGGAAAATTTTGGATATTTTGAAAAGTCAACACTACTTCAAATGACCTAAAAATGCTAATGGGCCCATTTTTCTTCCATGATTCATAATTCCAAGCATGTGCAAGACCACTTGGCCCAAAGGGAAGTATTTTCTCATTTTTTATTTATTTATTTGAATTTTTATTCATATTAATTCATTTAAATCATTTTAATATATGGAAAATATTTAATTCACCCTAACCAATCTTTTTGTACACATTTCAGCCTTAATATTTCGTGCACATCCCAACATGGAAAGATTTGGTTTGATTTGAGCATAATTGACACAAAGAACATGTGAAAAAGATATGAAAAGATCTTAGAAAATCAATTATCAAAAACAATGAATGACAAAAGATTTGATTGAAATTTTTGACCTAATTTGTTCACTACATATGCTTGATGAGAAACCTAATGCAAAGAGACTGAAAGCTGCGCTAAAGAACACATTGCAAACTTGGAATTTTCTCTAAAAAGCTCAAAACTGAAAAGCAGGTTCTAGGTCGATTCAAGCCTCCATTCTTGTTTCAATAGTTTCCTTGGAGATCACTGATCACGTTCCAATCAGAAACAACCATCAAAACATCAAGGATTGGTATACAGAACTCTAAATTTTTCAAGAAAATTGCATAATCGTATTTTGATTTTGAAGCATAATCATTGCATTTTTTTATGGATTGTTACTCATTGATGTTTTCTGATGCTAACTGTACCATTTAATTGCGTTTTTGTGCACTCAATACGATTTCACCATTATTGAGCATTAGGGTTTTGCAGCTTTTGAATTAGGGGTTTCCAGGTATGGTAAAATTGGACGTTGTCAGGACCATAATTAGACTCAGCGCTTGAAGACGAAGATGATGGAACCCTCGCGCTCAATTTATGAGCGTTGAGGGGCTAATCGCTATTTTCTCAAAACGTCCCTAAAACCACGCTATGAAAACCGTTGCTTTTGTTTTTGTATTACAGGGACGAGGAAGGAGATGGAGTCGTGGCACACGCTGACTGGCTTATTCAAAATTCGCGCGCGTTTCCAAAGCCATTAACAATTTCCTTTTATAATATTTATGCGTTATATTACTTTACAGATGAATAAAGCGCTTCAGTGGCAAGGTGGTTGTGCTGGCAACGTTAAAGACCTGGGTTCGAGTCCCAGGTCTGCAATATTCTTCATATTATTTTTCAAACAAGGTTAACGTGTTGTTTCACTTGCTGAGGACCATGGTACGCTTCCAAATTAAGCGTGACACGTCTTTCTCAAGATCAATCCAAAGGCATAGAATTGATGAACACCCTAAAACCCCAGTCAACGTGCCATATAATGCCTGGAAAAGTCAACGAATTTGAAGCTTGTTGGGCCAGAATTCTTGGGCCATACCTCCTAATTTGGGACTGAACCCCTCCCTGGTTTGCCTTCTCTATATTTTTCATATTTTATTTTCAATGGCTATTTTCTTTTCTTTATTTGTTTGAATTAATTAATTATTTTTACCAAAATACAAAAATCTCATAAAAATCAGAAAAGATGGAAAAAATATAATAAATAATTTAATTATTTTTATAAGCAAATTGTATGTAAATTAATTTAAATTAGGTGCTTTAACTTTAATTCTTTTAACAAAAATATAAAAAAAATGTAGAACTAGGTTTAATTGATAATTTTTATTTCCTTTTTAATTTTTCCTTTTTTCATCATAATATTATTTATTTTTTTTATATAATTAAATTGTACATAAAAAACTTAGGTTTAATTTAGGTTAAATTTTAATACTTTCATAATAAATTTAAAAACCATTAGAATTAGGGTTTAGTTAATTTTAAATTGATTCTTTTTTCTATTAAATCCAAAGAACACAAAAATACCAAAAAACATTTTCTTTTAATCTTAATTAATTAATTCATTAATTCAATATTTTTTGCAAAAGGGTCCAACGCCCTCGTTTCGATAATTCTTTTATTTCGCACATTTATTTTATGTCGTTTAAATAATTATGTACCTCTCCCAAAGCGTTGTAACAATTACTTCTCGCACTTTATTTTATTTGCTTTATTTATTTTCCGTCAAATCGGGTCCGGTTTAATTTTGGCGATGTGGACCCGCGCCATTTGTAATAGTTTTAGATTTATTTTTCCCGCAAATATTTTAACTGTTAACAAAGCATGCAAGAATGAATGGCCTTAAATAAAATCAAGCGTAGATCACAATGAACATGACAAGACAAATATCAATGAAAACGATACACAAATCACACACCACCCCTAGGGTACGCCTCACTGTTGCCTTGCCTCGAAAGGTGATCGTCGAGTAGAGGATGTCTTAGTAAGTCCTCATGATCCGGGAACCTGGCATGAGGGTAGCTTCTAAGGTGTCTTCCCATTGCTCTGGTGATCACCATGTCCCTAAAACTCGAATTGACCCGAACACCTCCAACGGTGGTGCTACCTACCTCTCAATGGTGGGATGGCACTACTTTAAAGGACATTTACACAGACGAATTCCTTAGGGTAGGTAGGTTCTCGTAGATACTTGCTCTCTTCAAAAACAAACGAAAATCTTTTCACACCGACACTTTTCAAAAGCTTTCAAAGCAATTTTTCAAACACTCTGACACAAGAGTCGATCTGAAACTTTCAAAGAAACTTTTTTAAAACCCACATTGAAAAGAAAACAAACCATTTTGAAAACACAAATGAGCAAGTATCTAAGAGCCCATGGATAACCATGGATAGAAAGGGTGCTAACACCTTCCCTTTCTATAACCTACCTCCCGAACCGAGAGCAATCTCTATAAGGAATTTTTCTGTGCTTTTGTCCTTTCCATTTGGAGAAAATAAAAGACGGTGGCGACTCTTGCTTCCGTGACATTTCGCGAAACCAGCGTTAAACAGTCAGTTCCAGATCCACCGATCACACCCTTTGACATGACTCATATGTATGCCCTTCAAGTCCACCACTATATGTCTTTTGAAAGGGGCTATCAACCATGTGTGCTGAAGTTTGTCAAGGATGGAATTGCAGCATACTAAAGAGAAATGTTATCCAGTCGAAGCTAGTACAAACATAGCCAATGTCCTGTTGAAACCTGTATGCAGGAGGTCTAAACTTTGTGACTCCAAGCAAGCACACGAGAGGTCAATACTCAAGTGAAGACTTGCATGAAGGGAATCACATGCCTTAATGAAAGAGGCATGCTAGGCTGGCAAAAATGTGAAATCGAAGGATGCCAAAAGGAGGCTTTTTGCCTTGTAAATGAAGGAGATTACATGAGGCTTTGTGCCTAATGCATGCTAGAATGGGGGGAAGCCTCATGCGCGTAAGAAAGAAGTTATGGCTCAAACTAAGGCTTGTATGCAGCTAGCAAGTATGGGGGAATATTTGTCCAGTCAAGACAGGCATGCACGCATCAAACATCCAATCGAAACAGGCACATAGGCAGCCATTGCATGGTGAACCCTGTGAGGCCAAAGGTGCAATCTAAGGTGGCATGTAGGAAGCTCATGCCTTGTGAATCCAAGCCAGCGTGCTAGCGGCCAACGCCCAGTCGAAGGATGCAACCAAAGCCTGCATCGAAAGAAGCCAAAATGCCAATCGAAGGAGTTGAATCGAAAAGATTGTTTTTCTCCAATTTGTCCAAAAGATTATTTTTATCTGTTTTCCTCCTCTTTTGACAGTTTTCTTTTTAACTTGATACTAGAAAATCCAACTGTACTTGTGCAAGCTTAGACCTTGAGAATCCTTTTGGAAAAAACACCTTGAAAAATGAGACGGCAAATTTTGGGGTACAACAGTTGCCCCTGTTCAATCTTCTTAACCCTGAAGAGTTAGATTCGAGAATCTGCCATTTGTGACTTGAAGGTGGAAGATGATCGAACACTAGAGTGCCCAAAAATTTGCACTTGATGATGTGGTGGTTGATTATGTAGGGAATGTGCTTAAAGATACCATTTGGAGAGTGATTGGTAACCAAAATTAGACTGAAGTATCCGAATAAATATCTGTTGATTTATACTGAAACAGTAGATGTAATGGTATGAATATCATAATAATATCCATGAATGGATTGTATCTGACTCGTATCTGAAAGATGTACTGAATGAGTGTCAGAATAACATGCGTATCTAGGGCATATCTAAACTGTATCTGAAAGCTTAAACTTAATGAGTATCAGAATGGCATCTGTATCTGGAGCGTATCCGAATTGTATCTGAAAGATGAATCTGAATGAGTATCAGAATGGAATCCGTATCTAGAGCGTATCTGAACTGTATCTGAAAGCTGAATCTGAATGATTATCATAATGGTGTTCGTATCTGGAGCGTATCTGAACTATATCTGAAAGCTGAATCTGAATGAGTATCAGAATAGCGTCCGTATTTGGAGCGTATCTGAACTGTATCTAAAAGTGTATGAGAAGGAGCCCGTGTAGGACTGCTTCATGATGAGTTTGTGTAAAATTGCAGCTGGAAATGAGAAAGAACCTGGGTAGGGTTGCTTCAGCTGGCCGAGTAGATAATTATCTTGTCTTGTTTCAAGTATTAATCTACGATCAGTCGTCCACAAATAGTTTTCCTGGCTAGTTACATGTATTAATCTGGAACTTGAAAAGGTTGGTCGTTGAGATAGTTGTCCTGTCTGGTTTCAGGTATTAATCTTTGACCTGAGAAGAGAGAGATAGTATTCCTGGCTTGTTACAGGTGTTAATCTTCAATCTCTTCATGTAGATAGTTTTCCTGGCTTGTTACAAGTGTTAATCTTCAATATCTTCATGTAGATAGTTTTCCTGACTTGTTACAGGTATTAATCTACAATCAGTCATCCACAGATAGTTTTCCTGGCTTGTTACATGTATTAATATGGAAATTGAAAAGGTTGGTCGTTGAGATAGTTTTCCTGTCTGGTTTCAGGTATTAATCTCTGACATAAGAAAGAGAGATAGTTTTTCTGAGTTGTTACAGGTGTTAATCTTCAATCTCTTCATGTAGATAATTTTCCTTACTTGTTACAGGTATTAATCTACAATCAGTCATCCACGGATAGTTTTCCTGGCTTGTTACAGGTATTAATATGGAAATTGAAAAGGTTGGTCGTTGAGATAGTTTTCCTGTCTGGTTTCAGGTATTAACCTCTGACCTTTTTGAAAATTGTTGATGATATCCATATGTTGACTGATCTTTCCTGAAAAGGTAAAGAGTTAGATGCATGCAATATCATGATGTATGAAATTCATGGTGTAATGATGTTCTCAAAATAAATGAGATTGTGCCGTATGCATTTGTCATGTATGTATTATGATGTGAAATGTTGTTGGAATGTATTTTTGTCTTGGAAAATAAATCCTTGACAAATGTTGGGGAGTTTTTGGGAAGCTGAATCCCGGACGGCCGTTGGGGATGAAGAGTATGCCCATTTTCAAACCTTTCTTAGAATGTATTCACTGGGGATTCCTGTTTTTGTTGTTTGAGGAGAACTCCGCTGGGGGATGTTGATTTTGCTTGAGAAGAAAAATTCTATGGAGAGTGTTGATTCCTACTTGGGGAAAGGAGTTCAGGAGTTTCGATTATCTGTTGCTCTAATGGGGAGTTATCTCTTGATGGAAGAGAAAAGGAGTCAAAAACTTGTTGTGGATAAAGAGGTTAACTGTTATCTGGTTTGGCTTCCAGGTTTTGTAGAAACTCACTGGTAATTATAGAGCGGTCTACTAGGGAAGAGGAGTTGCTGTCCCTTGATTTCTGATAGTTTGGAAGGCAAATTCAAGCTGGGGAATCTTGCCATTTCTTGGGGGAATAAACCCTATTGCCAATATCTTGGAGAGGTGTTTTCTTTTGGCAGAACTCTTCGTGGATTCTTCTTGAGACCAAACTTAGCTGGGAAGAAAGGTTTTCTAGAGATTGAAACTCTGGCTGGGAATTGCCTGGATCCAACTTTGTGGGGACTTGACTGGGTATCACCTTATGAAGGGGATTTCGTGGAGATTTATCACTTCCCCTAGTAGTAAGTGTTGTAGCACTGCCAGAAAAACGCTTGCTTGACCCTTTGCTGGAATTCAAGCTCAATGCCTCAAGTGATTGAGATGCAAACTTGCCCCTGGTTATTCAGCACCTCTCGAGAGATTTCTTGGAATCTTGACTTGACTGCCCCAAGTGAGTTTGGACAATGACATGCCATGCTCCCTTGCTTATAGGGGATTTGTTATTGGAAGTGTCTTCCCATTTGAAGTGATTCTGTTTCTTGAGAGATTTTTTGTTCACTAGATATTCATCATGTGAACTTCTCTGTTGTCAAACAAATATCCATATGCAAACAACGATGTTCAAATAATGCAAAGTTCATGTTTGTCTTGAAGTTTTGAAAATGCGTTTTAGCAGATAAAAGAATTTTGTATGAATATGAATTCAACTCAGAATTTGGAGTAACGCTTTACAGGAGTCAGGATACCTTTTTTATTAGTATGCTTTCGAACTAACCCATGCTTCAATTAAGACTTTGAAAGGTTGTGTCATGGTCTGGTTCACAATTTAAGAAACAAAGGATAAGGCTCAAAGTGTATTTGTACCCGCCCGTTCTTCGTGATGTTCTTTAGTACTAAACTCAGTTAATTGTGCGTTTGAACTCCTATTGAATCTAGAATGATGGTTCAGATGTTTGGAAGTTTATTTATTGGAAGGCAATCATTTTTGCAACACTTTTCATGTTGTCGAGGATTCGTAGTGACCTCTTTTTTTATCTACTATCCATGATTTTTGCCTGACTGTTCTTGTTTTGAGATTACAGTCAGCGGGATGCCCCAGTTTTTCTTAAGTCTCCTTCATAGGCTTTGACTTAGTGGGCTTTTCGCTTGAGAGATAATGACTACCTATTTGGTACGGAACCATCACCGTCTTTTGATTACAGAGGAATGTTTTTGATGTCATTCGTTGTATACGAAGTGAAATTTTGCGACTGAACACACATTTGAATTAACTGAGAGACTACCTTGCCCCAGGTTTTGATTAAAGGTTTCAATTTGTGTGAAAAAATAAAAACTCCTACTTATTTGGCTCGAAGGGGTTGACTAGGGATTATCTTCCTTATAACTCCAGTGTTTAGGAATTAAAACAAACGCCTGTACATCTTCAGCATGGTCTGTCCAAAAGCATACTGTATGAGATTATGGCATTGTTTTCGTCATCCTCCCTCTAAAGGCTTACAACTTTTAAAACAAGAGTTGAATATCATAAAGGGAGTAAAATAACATAGTTTAAATAGAGTGAAAATGAATGGATTAACTCAAGACAAACATATGCAATGCATTAATGAAATAAAGTTTGACATTAATAGATAAGTGTTTGAACAACAAAAGAGATTACAATTGAAAATTAAAAATGAACAAGACGGTCTCAATGATTTTACATAGGAGCAATGATCGTGTTAGGAGCCTTTGGAGGGTCGAACTCAATCTCCTTGGCATCAATCATGTGTTGGATCTTGTTCTTCAGAGCCCAACAGCTATTCGTGTCGTGTTCAGGACTACTAGAATGGTATGCACACCATTCATTGGGATGATAAGTAGGAGCAGAAGTATTGGGATTCCAGAGAGGAGCCTTTAACGTAATCAGCTATGCTTACAACATGTGTTGCAATGCTTGAGACAGTGGCATGTTGATCTTGGTGAATTGTCTTTTAGGAGCGACCTCCTTATGCTGATTTCCCTGTTGACGTTGTTGCACATGTGTAGGATTAGAGATCAAGAATGCCCCCACGTGTTGGTCGTGGTTACTCTGGTTACGACCTTTTTGACTGTATGCAGCATCAGACTCTTTCTTCCCATCGAAAGGTTGTCTCCCTGCACTTAAAGATGCACCCCTTTGGATTTTACCACTCTTAATGCCAGCCTCTACTCTTTATCCTGTCAGGATTAGCTCGGTGAATTCGATCGAGGAGCTTCTGATTAGGTGATTGAAGAAAGGTCCAATCAAAGTTCCCATGAAGATGTCAATCAAATCCCTGTCAGTTAATGGGGGCTGCACCCTACCAGCCAGGTCTCTCCACTTTTGAGCGTATTCTTTGAAACCCTCATTAGAACGCATGGTCATACTCTTCAATTGCACATGAGTTGGTGCAAGATCAGCATTGTATTGGTACTGCTTGTAGAAAGCAGCAATCAAGTCCTCCGAGGTATGAATGTCGGTTCTTTCTAACTGATAGAACTACTCCAGTTAAGTTCCAGCCAAACTTTCTTGGAAGAAATGGACTCATAGATTCTGATTAGCAGTGTGAGGTTGGATCTTGCGGACATAAGATCTCAGATGCATCTTAGGACAAGAGACCCCATCATACTTGGGAAAGGTAGAGATCTTGAACTTTGGCGGGATGACCACTCCAGAAACCAAACCTAACTCTTCAAAGCCCAAGCTAAGTATCTGCTGAATCTCCATAGCATTAAGGCGATCCTCCAATTGTTTGTATTTATCATCAGCGGGAGGATATTGTTCTTCAGAGAAGTCAGCTTCATCTTCATTAGTCCTTGGGCTGTTATCTCTTTCTTTTGTCTGATTGTCCCCCTCGATTTACGGAGTTGAGAGATCTAGAGCTCTCTTAACTGGTCCTCTAAGTCTTCTTCCCAAATTTAGGACGTCTACTGACTTCTTTGACTTTTTCTTCTTGTCTTTGAGAAGAAGACTCTTCGAGTCCTCTTGCCCCTTAGCCATAGACAAGAACATTTGTTGGAATTGGGCATTTTGTGCTTTGAGATCCTTCACAGTTTGTTCCATATCCGTCTTACTGAAACAAACAGTAGGAAGATAAGGAGACCTGTATGGGAGAAACCTGTCATGATATGATGCATGATATGTGGATGCATGTTTTCAAGGATCTCGCGGGGTAAACACAAGAAGATGTTAGAAGTTACTTACAACTTTGATTGGAGAACTTCGTATCGGTGGATGTCCTTCCACGAGAATTAAGCTCACCATGTCAAGTGGGTCATGGCCCTTGACTCAAGTTACCGTGCTTTGATCTTTGACGGCCTTTTGACTAGAGGAAAATAAATCCTCTTGCCCCTTGATAAATGTCTGGTTCAACGTGACCTTACATCAAAGGCCCTCGAGATCCTTGAAATGGTTATTGAAAATGCTATAGTATGATGTCATTATGTTATGTACAAGCATGCAAAGCGAGCAAGTTGTTATGTACAAATAATCATATACACACAAAGAAGACAAGTCCTTAGGTTTAGGCTTGCATGGAGTTTGTAGGCAAGTACCCTCTTGAAGTTTAGTTGGCTCAATCTGTCCTAGAAAGTAACCGGGTTCTAAGGGATCTCAATATCACTGATCTTTCCCATAAGTTTCATTCCGATTGAGAACTGATTTGCCACCAAACAAAGCTCAGGAGTCAAATCTCAATGAGTGTAGTATCGAGTATCAACAATCTTCGGTCAAAATTAAAGTCGACTATCTCACTACTTCTTAATGGCCAAGGATGAGTCAATTAAAAGGTTCTAAAGGTCAGTTAGTGCTTAATGACACTAAGGAAGCCTAATGTTATCCTTGACTGACTCAAGGAACATTAGTACAAGACAAAGTATCACACTAACATAGCTATCACTTCATCCATATCGGTATACACTGTACAGTTCCCATGACTTATTTCTACTTACCTAAAAGGTGCCCCAGATCATGGTGTAGGATCTTTAACAATAACCCAAACAAGGACCCAAAAATGTAAAGCAAGCAAGTCAAACAATGAAAACAAGTAAAGGTGATCTAGTCCTAAAGTAACCCCACTTTTAAGTAAACATTCCCCAGCAGAGTCGCCAGTTCTGTAACACGGTGAGAGAACTGACTTGGGTGTTTTGTGTTTGATCATAATTATTGCGGATAGCAAGAGTCGCCACCGATTTTTCTTTTATCCAATAAGGAAAGGTTGAAAAGAACAGGAAAGACCTTTCGAGATTATTTCTTGAGTTCGGGGGGTAGGTTATGAAAAGGGAAGTGTGATACGGTGGCAGAACCGAATATTAATACTGGTTTGTGTTTTTTGTTTGGAAAATGTCGTGGTAAGCAAGAGTCGCCACCGACTTTTATTTTATCCAATCAGGAAAAGGAAAAAGAACAGAAAAAACTTTTTTCGAGAATGTTTCTGAGTACGGGGGGTAGGTTATAGAAAGGGAAGGTGTTAGCACAGTTTCTATCTGTGGTTTTCCACGGGCTCTTAGGTACTTGCTCATTTTGAAATTTCTTGTGTGTGCTTGCTTTTAAAAGTTTTGTTTTACTTCGTTTTAAACCTTATTTCTGTCCTCAAGAGTGTTACGAAGTTGTTTTTAAAACTTTGTTTGGAAAAGTGTTGGTGTGAAAAAGTTTGTTTGTTTGAGCAAGTACCTAGTGTGATACGGTGGGAGAACTGACTTGAGGTTTAGCGTTTGTTTTCGCAAATGTTTCGGTTGAGCAAGATTCGCCACCGACTTTTTATTTTATCCTAAGGAAAGGTTAAAAAGCACAGCAAAAACCTTTTGAGATGTTTTCTTGGGTTCAGGGAGTAGATTATAGAAAGGGAAGGTATTAGCACCCTTTCTATCCATGGTTATCCATGGGCTCTTAGTTACTTGCTTAGATCAACTTGCCTTAATTTTCAATTGTTTGAAATGGTGCTTTGTGTGTGTGGGTTTGAAGATGTTTTGAAAAGAGGCCAATGTGGTGGCAACCTTTGTAATGATCCATGTTGGGATGTATACAAAGGTGTATGTCTTTTGAAAAGGTTTTCAATGTTTTTGAAAGTTGTTTTGAAGGTGTAGTGATGTGTGGTTTAAAAAATAGGCAAGTGTTTTGTTTTGCAAGTTTGATTCAAGTAACTAAGAGTTTGTCTACTCCTAAATTTCTCAAAGATTTCTTCTATGTTTTTAACCCTTTTAACAATTTTGTTCCACCATTGTATTTGGTGGACAATCTTGTGTTAGGATGTGAACGGGACGGGCGCGGGTCATCGTTTAGACCATAATTGCAATAGTGCCAAGTATCTTTGGGCAATTTTCTTTAAGGGACTTGATCATTTTTAAGGCAACTTTCGAAAGCGTCATCGAGGGACTATGATCATTTGAATTGTTTTGCTTTGCCCAAAGAGACCTAACATGCAATATGGCCCATTATTGAAGGCAACAAGTGGAATACCCTAGGGGTGCAAGTGTGATTAGTGTTGTCCATTTTCATGCTTGTTTATCTTGAATTTAGGTCAAACTATTTTTGGTTAATTGATTTGCATACAAACCCTAATTCTAACATGGCATAATTAGAAAGCTTTAAAGTGCGAAAAATAAAGTTCCTAAGTTATTACAACACAATATATGGGAAGGGGGGTACAAATGTTCAAATGGGGATGAGATTTTATAGGAGGGTAATATCCAATATTTACAACCAAATCGAATTGCGCAAATATAAATGTAAAGATATGTAAGAATAAAGCAATATGTATGTGAAAGTATTTTTGTGTAAGTGTATATTTTATTCGCAAATAAAATAAAAATAATTAAAAGAAAGTTAATTTTTGGATATTTTCATGTTTAGGGCAAAAACCCTAATTTTACTAAATAAAAGGTATTAATTATTTATTATGTATTATATACAATATTTACTAATTATATAAAAAATAAATAAAAGAGAAGTATATTTGTCAAAAAGGTATTTTTAATGTTAAATATTAAAAAATAAAAATATATATATTTTTGGTATTTTTATCCTAAATATCCTAATAAATATGTGAATATTTATATTATATGATAAATATATTAAATATGTACAAAAAATAAAATATTTAATATTTTACAAAAAAAGTATATTTTCATAAAATATTTTCAAAAGATAAAATAAAATAAAAATCAGAAAATAAAATGTATTGGTATTAATTTTAGTATTTTTAAATAAAAGATATTGTGTATTATTTATGTACAAACATCAATTTAAACAAATAAATACAAAAATGGTGTGAAAAATATTTTTTATATTTTTAATATTATGAGAAAAAATAAATAAGTCAGAAATAAAAAGAAAAGTCAAGAAAATGTTTCAAATAAGCACAATGGGCCAAGGGGGTTCAAAAGTAAACATAGGGTGCAAATAAGAAGTCAACTCAGGCCCAGCCCAAGAAGACTTTGTCTTCAACCTCAGAACCTGTATGAACAACAACAACACGCGTTTTCTATCTCCAGATTCCTTGATCATTTGCCAAATCTTGCAACATGAAACCTGTAGAGCTTGAAGCCACGATTCTAGACATATAAAGAAATCAATCTAACTCTCAGAAATGAGAGAGAATTTCTTCTCCCCCAATTCCTGACCTAGTTTTTGTTCCATGTTTAGACTTCAAATTCTCATAGCACACATAACATAAATGAAAACTAATTATATGGGCATGTTCAGGGCCATGAATGTGACATAATTTCTTCACAAATCTAAACCTAACAATGCCTGGATAGAGAGATAAGAGTTCATGAACTTACCTGTTCAGTTGGAATCGTATCTGGTGATGGAGGTGTTTTCAATGTAAGGTGATGATTGGTATAGCTTCCTTGATGTCCAGGGATGCTATTCCAAGCTTTAGTTTTCTTTGAAACCAAGTGAATCGTTTTATGGCACTTCAACTGCAAAACAAAAAAATGAAAATGGTGATGTTGATTAGGAGTGTTACAGTCTGCTTCTAATGCTTTGGACAGTTTGTATGGATGGTAGGGAAAGTGTTTGAAGTGGTTTTGGCCAAGATGCACGATGGAAATGAGCTATGGAAGTCCAACTGCAGCTTATGCCCTGTTTTTGCAGTTTTAGGGTGATTTTGTGTTTGATGATGTTTGGAACTTGGTTGGCTTGTGTTTCAGCTTAGGTTTGATGTTTAGAATGTGTACAATAACTTTGCTTAAGGTTCTCTTGGCTGAGATGATAGTTGGTAGATGTTATGCAAGTTTTCTTCAACTTTAAGCAACAAAAGTTCAAATTGTGTTCTAGACTGATGCAGGCCCCCAATCTATGCTGCAACCTTTCCCCTTGATCAGTGTGTTTTGCTTCTGAACTTGTGCCCAAAGATATGGCCTTGTACTTCTTGATTTGCAACTTTGACATAAAGTTCATCTTTTCTAAAATGGATAATTTGCTTTTTCTATTTAAGGGTTAAACTTCCATGTAATGCTTAAACACATAATGCAAGGCTTGAACACAAGGGGTTTGCATTGAATTATTGAGTGTGAATGAGATAAGGACCTGTAATCTAGCTTAAGGCATGCTGAGTTCAAAAATGCAAGGTTATGGACATGTAACTTGGTCATGACCAAAGTGAGTTTTTCCCAACTTGCCAAATTCGATTCTCCCTAACCATGAGGTTGTTTGATAAGTTCTTTGACATTTTGGAAATCTTGGAATGTGTACTACAATCCATCTTTGTAACGCAAATTGAAATTCCAAGTGGAAGTATGTGAAAAGTGGTCTTGAAGTTAGGTAAAAACCTTGCCTAAAATAGGTCAAATTTCTCTAAGTTAAGAATGGTTTGGTACCCTTGTTCCAAAAATTGTAACTTGAGCTACAAGCTTCTTTTGAGGAAATTTTGTGAATCAAAGTTGTATATTTTGCAATGGACTACAACTTTCATGTTTTGACTTTTCCTTGAATCCAAATGCATCTTGATGAGAAAGTGGGACAAAGTTAGGAAAAAATTTGGGTTTTTCATAACTTAGAAAAATTCTAAGTTATGAAAAATCTTCATTTCAAACCCTAATTTGTGATTTTGGATTTCTTGATGAACAAGTTTCATGATTTTGCATGTTTTGATGAAAAATGAATCTTGACACTTGATTTTGACCAAAAAGTCAAAGTTTGACTTTTCAGTATACAGTCAAAATTGATCAATTGACTGGGAAATTCAACTGTCAATCTTGTGCATTTGGGATCTTTTGGACTTGTTGAGTATGTCAAGACAATTCCATGGGGTCCTTGAGTCCATATGTGAGCTTGGTTTGCCATTGGCTAGGTCAAACAGTCAAAAATTGCCTTTGTGCAGTCAAAACCCTAAAAATGACCATTTTGCCCTTTTGGTGATCTGATCAAATTTCTTGTGGAATTGTGATCCAAACTTGATCAAATGGTCCATATGAGTTTATAATGTTGATGTGGGTCAATTTTCATGAGGTTTGACTGTCAATTGGCCACAGTTGACTTTTTCCCCAATACAGTTGATTTTTAGGTCAATTGTCCAATTGACTGGGCAAAGGTTGGAATCAAGGCTTGAAACTTGGTATGGATAAACTTGGGAGTCCAACATGAATCATGAAAGTTATTTTAGGCTTTTTAGGTCAAAATGTCTTTGTGCAAACACAAACCCTAATTTGGGTCAACAGGGCTAGGAGAAGTCTTGTAGAGGAAACCCTAACTGGATCTTGAGCTCCAAGCGCCTTGTGATGAGAAAATGTTGAGAGAATGGGAGGGCAAATTTTGGGGTACAACAGTTGCCCCTGTTCAATCTTCTTGAACCTGAAGAGTTAGATTGGCAAGTTTGCCTTTCGTGACTCGAGGGTAAAAGGAGATTGGACACTAGAGTGCCCGGAAATTTGCACTCGCATGTTGGAGTATTAGCAAAATGTGACGTCGGGAATGGGCTTATAGATGCCATTTGGAGAGATGGTGGATAGGGAGATGGGCTTATAGATGCCATCTGAAGGCATGACAGAACCTTGTCGGGAATGGGCTTATAGATGCCATTTGGAAGTGTTGATCGCATAAGAGATTCCTTAGCGAGAACTTGCGTATTTTGAGAAAGACAGATGTTTTCCTGGCTTGTTACAGGTGTTGATCTTCAATCTCTTCATGCAGATATGCCCTGGCTAGATACAGGTATCGAATCTACAATCAGTTGCTCACAGATATTCCCTGGCTGGATACAGGTATCGAATCTGGAATTGTCGTCAACAGATATGCCCTGGCTGGATACAGGAATCGAATCTTCAAACTCTTCAGATGTGCCCTGGCTGGATACAGGAATCGAATCTTCAAACTCTTCAAATGTGCCCTGGCTGGATACAGGAATCGAATCTGGAAACTCTTCAGATGTGCCCTGGCTGGATACAGGAATCGAATCTGGAAATAGTCGTCAACAGATATGCCCTGGCTGGATACAGGAATCGAATCTTCAAACTCTTCAGATGTGCCCTGACTGGATACAGGAATCGAATCCGGAAATAGTCGTCAACAGATATGCCCTGGCTGGATACAGGAATCGAATCTTCAAACTCTTCAGATGTGCCCTGGCCGGATACAGGAATCGAATCTGGAAACTGATCACTCACAGATGTGCCCTGGCTAGATACAGGAATTGAATCTGGAATTGTGACAGTTGAAGGTAGTTGTCTTTTGGGTTGTCTTTTCCCTGAAAAGGCAAAACATCAGTTGCATGCAAAGTCATGATGTATGAAATGCATGATGTCATGATGTTCAAGATGAGATAGTGTTGTATGCACTTTATCATGTATGTAAGCAAGATGTATGAAATGTGAAATGTTTATGAATGTATTTTCGTCTAGGAAAATAAATCCTTGACGATCGGCTGAGGAATTAAATCCTGGGCCGACGTTGAAGAGTAGAGTTCTTTGTTTCCGCTGGGGATGATGGTTGCAAGAATACACCGGTAGGAGAAGATGATTCCGTTGGAGAATAAACTTGTTGGAGAGATTACTCTGAGGGGAATTATTCTGTGGGAAGAGATACTTCGCTGAAGTTTTGATGAGAGCTCCGCTGAGGATTTCGATGATGGACTCCGCTGGGGATAACAATGATAAAACTCCACTGGGGATGACAATGATAAACTCTGCTGGGGATTGTGTTGATAAGTTATGTTGGGGAACTTTGATGAACTCCGCTGGGGATTGGAAGAACTTCACCGAGGGCGATCTTCCGTAGCAATTAGCTGAGGATAACCCAGTTATAAGCCCTTGTGAGGAATAACTTTGAATAAAGCCCGGGAGAGACGTCCGTACTCTACAGGGGATAAGCTTCCAGAATCTACTAGGGATAAGCTTCAAGACCTGCTGGGGATATGGATTCCAGTTTTCCTGGGGAGACTTTCTGACTGTACTGAAAAAAATGGTTCCACTGGGGTGCCTGTATTCCATTGGGGAACAATCTTAGATCGACACTGACGGGGATGCTTGCTGATGAATGCCCATACTCCGCTGGGGAATGTTGGTATCTTCTGGGGATACCCAACTTTCTTTAGGCTGGCCGTAGACTAACTCTGCTGGAGGAGAGTATTGCTGACTTGCTATGGGAACAGGGTGCCTATTATAGTGCTGATGATAGACTAACTCTTCATGGGGAGAGTATTTCTGAATCCTGTCCTACTCTGTGGGGAGTTGAGGTAACTCGGTCACATTCTTCAGTTGAACCTACCTTGGTACCTTGGCGGACAAAGCAACTAGACTGCCTGGACAATTCTACATTGCCCCTGTTTCTGATGTCACCTGTAATCAGTCCTTTGTTTCGTATGCAAGTATTTATGAATTAGCAATTTAATGTCAAATGCATATATCAAAAATGAACATTGGACGTTCTTCGCAAGACAAAACAGAAAAAGGAAAAAAAAATTGGCAATTTGTTTGGAAAAGTGAACTTGTATTGATTTTGAAATTTGCCTGTAAATAGGCGTTTTTTTGTACAAGAGGCTGACGTCCTAGTAAGAGAACGCCGCCAAATAACATAAAGTTTACACAATTTTGAAAAGGAAACAAAACAGCTATGTGAACAAAATTCCCACTGGGTTCCAACTCTGCTATCGCCTTTATGTCTTCAAGCGTCTTATCACTTTGCTGCTTAGTTGAAGATGAAGCTGATTGATCGATGCCGAAGTCTGAGCCCGATAGTTGATGCCGAATTCTGGATACAAGGTGATCCAATGAGACATAGTATTACGCTTTATCCCTAACTTTTGCCTGGACCGCCCTTTCGGGTTTTCAGTCCACCGGGATACCCATTTTTGCCCAAGCCGCCTTTTCAGGTTTTCGACTTGCCGGGTGTACAGATTCTTTTCATTTCATCCCTTATTTTTGCCCGAACCCTTTTGGTTCGCCGGGAAGCCCTTATTTTTGCCTAGGTATGTCAACCTAGCGGGTCTTTTATTTATGCGTAGTATCTTTTTACTATGTCGGCATTGGCGGGGTGAGGAAGGTCGTCACCATCCACGGTGGTTAGAATCATGGCTCCTCCTGAGAACACATGTTTAACCACAAATGGCCCTTCGTACGTAGGTGTCCATTTTCCCCTGGGATCACTTTGAGGAAGGATGATGCGCTTGATTACCAGGTCTCCGACTTGATACTCTTGTGGTATGACTTTCTTGTTAAATGCCCTGATCATTCGTTTTTGGTACGTCTGACCATGGCAAATAGCAGTGAGTCTCTTTTCGTCAATTAGGTTTAATTGATCAAGTCGAGTCTGGATCCAGTCGTCTTCACTCAAGTCTGCATCCTTCATTATCCGGAGAGAGGGTATCTGGACTTCAATTGGCGAGACTGCCTCCATGCCATAGACCAAGGAAAAAGGAGTTGCCCCGGTTGACGTCCTTGCTGAGGTACGGTACCCATGAAGAGCAAATGGTAACATTTCGTGCCAATCTTTATAGGTCACTGTCATCTTCTGCACAATCTTTTTGATATTCTTATTAGCTGCTTCTACAGCTCCATTCATCTTCGGCCGGTAAGGAGAAGAGTTGTGGTGCTGTATCTTGAATTGCTCGCAGAGCTCAGTGATCATCTTGTTGTTAAGATTGGTACCATTGTCCGTAATGATTCTTTCCGGGACATCGTACCGACAGATCAGATTATTCCGAATGAACCGTGCCACGACGCTCTTGGTTACAGTGGCGTAGGAAGCTGCTTCCACCCACTTTGTGAAGTAATCAATTGCTACCAAGATGAAGCGATGCCCGTTGGATGCCGTCGGTCGGATCTCGCCGATCATATCAATCCCCCACATTGCAAAAGGCCAAGGTGCCGTCAGGACGTTCAGAGGGACCGGAGGGATATGCACCTTATCAGCATAGATTTGGAATTTATGACAAGTTCGAGAATGTTGGTAACAGTCGGCTTCCATTGTGGACCAGAAATATCCTGCCCGAAGGATTTTCTTTGCCATGGTATGTCCACTGGAATGTGTTCCAAATGTACCTTCATGTAGTTCTACCATGATCTTCTCTGCTTCAGTTTTATCCACACAACGCAGTAGAGTTGAATCATGGTTTCGTTTGTAGAGAATGTCGTTGCTGAGGAAGAATTTTTCCGCAAACCTTCTTAGGAACTTCTTGTCATTGACCGACGCGCCTTCGGGGTATTCTTGAGCTTCCAAATATCTCTTCACCTCATGATACCAGGGTTTTTCGGTTACCTCTTCGGCTTCAAGATCGCAGCAGTATGCAGGTTCATCCAACTTCCAGATAATGATCTGGGGAGCCTCGTTGTCCCATTTGACTTTGAACATTGAAGACATCGTAGCTAGTGCGTCCGCTAACTGATTCTCCTCTCTTGGGAAGTGTTCAAAAGTTATCTCTTTAAAGTGGGGAAGCAAAGTCAACACATACTCCTTGTAAGGAATAAGATTTGGGTGTTTCGTATCCCACTCGCCTTTGATCTGATTGATCACGAGAGCGGAATCTCCGAAGACACTCAAAAACTTAATCATTAAGTCGATTGCAGCTTGAAGACCCATGATACATGCCTCATATTCTTCCATGTTGTTGGTGCAGTTGAAACACAGCCGGGCGGTGAGTGGAGTATGAGTACCTTTAGGGGATATGATCGCAGCGCCGATGCCGTTACCCAAAGCGTTCGAGGCTCCGTCGAAATGCATAGACCATCGGGATCCTTCCTCAGGTCCTTCATCCGGTCCAGGTACCTCGCAATCAGTTACTATCATGATATCTTCGTCTGGAAATTCGAAGTTCAATGATTGGTAATCGTCCACAGGTTGGTGTGCCAAATGGCCTGCCAGTACACTTCCCTTGATGGCTTTTTGAGTTGTGTATTGGATGTCATATTCTGTCAAGATCATTTGCCATCTTGCTATTCTTCCAGACAGAGCAGGTTTTTCGAATATGTACTTGATTGGATCCATTTTTGAAATCAACAGAGTAGTGTGAGTCAACATATACTGTCTCAGCCGGTGAGCAGCCCATACCAGAGCGCATAAAGTTTTCTTGAGCAGTGAGTACCGAGTCTCACAGTCGGTAAACTTTTTGCTCAGGTAATAAATAGCGTGCTCTTTTCGGCCAGACTCGTCATGCTGCCCTAGCACACACCCCATTGAATTGTCAAGTATAGTATTAGAGGTCTCCCTTCAACCGGAGGCATAAGAATGGGTGGTTCTTGGAGATACTCCTTTATCTTTTCGAAAGCTGCCTGACATTCATCGTTCCAACGTACTACTTGATCTTTCTTCAGCAATTTGAAGATTGGCTCACAGGTAGCAGTTAGATGTGAGATGAATCGGGCAATATAATTCAGTCGTCCCAGAAAGCCTCTGACTTCTTTCTCTGTCTTGGGAGTCAGCATCTCTTGTATGGCTTTTACCTTGGCAGGGTCCACTTGAATACCTTTATCGCTTACAATGAAACCTAGCAATTTTCCAGACCTCGCCCCAAAGGTGCATTTGTTTGGGTTCAACCTTAACTTGTACAACTTTAGTCAGTCAAACAGCTTCCGCAGATGGTCAAGGTGTTCCTCCTCAGTTTGGGACCTTGCAATCATATCATCGACGTATACTTCAATCTCATGATGGATCATATCATGAAATAAAGCAACCATGGCACGTTGGTAGGTTGCCCCAGCATTTTTCAACCCGAATGGCATGACCTTGTAGCAGAAGGTTCCCCACTGAGTAACGAAGGTAGTCTTTTCCATATCTTCAGGAGCCATCTTGATCTGATTATAACCTGAAAAGCCGTCCATGAAGGAGAACACCTTGTGCTGAGTAGTATTGTCAACCAGAACGTCGATGTGAGGCAGAGGGAAATCATCCTTAGGGTTGGCCCTGTTCAAATCCCTGTAGTCAACACACATTCTGACTTTACCATCTTTCTTTGGCACTGGAACCACGTTGGCCACCCATTGAGGATAAGAAGTCACTGCCAGAAACCCGGCATCAAATTGTTTCATAACCTCAGCCTTGATTTTCTCGGACATCTCTGGGCGCATGCGGCGGACCTTCTGTTTTACCGGAGGGCAGTCTTTCTTGGTAGGCAGGTGATGAACTACAATGTCGGCATCCAAACCAGGCATGTCTTCGTAAGACCAAGCAAAGATTTCCATATAATCATGCGGCATCTGGATCAATCGTTGCTTCACACTGAGCTCTAGATTGGCACCAATCTTGACTTCTTTTCTATCTGTCTCAGTACCCAGGTTTATCGTTTCCACTGGCTCTTCATGCGGCTGAATGGCCCTCTCTTCCTGGAGTAGCAGTCTTGCGAGTTCACCAGGAACTTCGCAATCATCTTCACCTTCGTCTTTGGCCAAGTTGATCTGATTTTCGAAGTCATAGCTGGCGGTAGCAGAGCCGTTACCAGTGAGATCCAGAGTGGATTGGAACCTGTATAAGTGAGTGTGTGTAAATATAGCTGTTTTGCAATATATAACAAAGAAAGAAAAAGAGCACAAGATTTGAAATGCAACAACGTCCAATGTTTTGATTAATGATATATGGAAATGTCATACAAAAAGCCCTCACAAATGGAGCCACGGTGCCCCGAGTAGGACACCGAGCCAATAAAAGTTTCAACATATTGTTTGTTACAAATTGAAAACAAAAGAGTTCATTACTGCGTGACAAATGTAATAGGTGTAAAATCTTTTGCCGTCCAGTTGCTTGGTCCGTTGTTGGTTGTTGGATAGATCCAACTGTCAAATTCTGCTTCCTCTACGTCCTCCTTGATAGCATTCACCCTTGGGTTGGTAATGAGCACCGGAGGCTTTCTGATCCTTTCTTTGCGAACAGCCCTCTGAGCCTCTGCAGTGAAGCCCAACCCAAACTTGTCGGTCTTTTGAGTGAAGTCAGGAAGTTGACCCCAGTTTGCGCACTTGCCTTTCTCGATCACAGCCCGGGCATCCTTCAGGAAGCCATCTTCAAAGGAAAGTCTTCTTCAACCACTGTCTCAGCTGACGCCAATGTTGGAGGTACCTCCTCAAAATGTTGAAAGGGGGTTTCAATAAACTCCCCGTCCATTTCAATATACCGGAATGAATTCAGATGGCTTACCATGTATTCCTCCTCTCCCTGCACAGTAACAATCTTCCCTCTGACAGGGTATTTGAGCTTTTGGTGTAGAGTGGATGTTACCGCCCCAGCCTTGTGAATCCAGGGTCGACCCAGCAAACAGGAATAAGATGGACGAATATCCATCACATAGAACGTTGAGTCAAAGACTTGGGAACCCACACGGATAGGAATGTCTACCTCACTGTGCACCATCCTCTTAGAACCGTCGAAGGCTCTAACAATGATGTTATTAGGTTTCAATTCCAGGCCCTCACAATCCAACCGATCTAAGGCCTTCTTGGGCAATACATTCAGGGAAGAACCGGTGTCCACCAACACGTGTGCAAGAGTAGTGCCCCTGCATTCTATGGAAACATGCAGGGCATCATTGTGGTTTTTTCCCTTGGCGGTCAGGTCGGCATCCGAGAAACCCAAACCATTGTCAGTGGTCAAATTAGCCACACAGTCAGTGAATTGATCTGCAGATGTCTCTTGCGGCACATGGGCCGTTTTCAGAAATGAAATCAGGGCCTTGGCGTGGGCCTCTGAGCACAGCAGCAATGATAGCATAGAGATTTTGGAGGGGGTATGCCCCAGCTGTTCAACGACATTGAAGTCACTCTTTTTAATGATTTTAAGGATTTCCTCCATCTCTTGCTGGGAGGCTTCAACAGCGGTCTTTTTTGGCGCCTCCGTCCAGGCAGGCAAATCGGTAGCAACCTCTTTGCCCCGAGCATCAGAGGACTCGGCGGAAGTAGTAGACACAGGAACTTGATTTGAAACATGCACACTTGCGGGTGTGATGATAAGAGGTTTTCGAATAACTGGTGGTGCAATGTCAGGCGAGAAGAGCCTGCCACTGCGAGTAATTTTGGCGGGACCAGTGATATTACTGATACTGGTACCGGTGTTGAACTCCTGCTTCACTCCAAGCACATACACGTCTGCCCCATAGTGCCCTGGGAAAGCCTTGTCAGATTCATAGGGGAGGGGCCCCGGAACAGTAATGGTAATGGGTGCAACAGACATAATTTTGACTGGCTTCCTCGGGGGAGCCTTGGTAGGATTGTTGAAAATTGTGACGACAAATACTTCTTCAGCGGAAACAAATGGAACAGCGGTTTTCTTGAACAGAATCTCCTTGCTATCCATCAGGCTTTGGATGCCTGACTTCAGTAGCGGACAACCGGTAGGGGTAACAGCACACAGGAGGCAACCCTTGCTACAACCCGGAAATAAACCGACTAGCAGTAGGTTCCTCTTAACAGTCAATAGAGGGGTAGCAACATCATTCACCGAAACAACATACAAATCTTCCTCGACGACATTTACTCTATGCTGGGGCATAGGAGCAGTTACAACATTTGACCTCTCAGGCGCCTCAAACTGAATTTCCTTCGCATCGATAAGGTCTTGAACCTTATTTCTCAGGGCCCAGCAATCATCAGTAGTATGCCCGGGGCTATCAGAATGATAAGCACAACGGGCATTTGGGTTATACTTAGGAGATGCAGTATTCACGACCTTCGGAGCTTCTCTGGTGGTCACCAAGTTGGTTGATAGCAGTTGCGGTAAGATTTGTGACAATGTCATACTCAGCCGAGTGTATTGCCTCTTGGGCCTTTCACCCCTTTGTTGATTGTACTGCTGAGGAGCAGCAACAGGTTTTGAAATTACCAAGGCATTGACGGCTTGGCGGCGTTCTGGCTTGACTTGTCTTCTAGGACCATAGACGGCACTAGCTTCCTTCTTGAAAGGTTTCTTCTCAATACTTGCGGAGGCGCCTTTCTGTATCTTTCCTGACCTGATGCCAGCTTCTATCCTTTCACCCGTCAGGATCAAATCCGTAAACCCATCGGAGGAATTACCAACCAAATGATTGAAGAATGGACCAGACAAGGTCCCTAGAAACATGTCCACCAGTTCACGGTCGGTCAAAGGAGGCTGCACCCTGCCAGCCAAATCTCTCCATTTTTGTGCATATTCTTTGAATCCTTTGCCCGTTCCCAGCGACATACCCTGAAGTTGGTTACGCGTAGGAGCGAGGTCAGAATTGTATTGATATTGTCTATAAAATGCGGTAGCCAAATCCTCCCAATGTTGGATACTGGTTCCATCTAGCTGATAGAACCACTCAAGTTGTGACCCCGAAAGGCTATCTTGGAAGAAGTGGATCCAAAGGTTCTTGTCTGCCGTGTAAGGTTGGATCTTCCTTACGTACGATCTGAGATGCAGCTTTGGACAGGAAGCCCCGTCATATTTTGCAAAGGCAGGCGCCTTGAATTTGTGTGGGATTACCACCCCAGAAGATAAGCCTAAATCTCCGAAATCCAGCCCCGACACATTTTGAATCTCCATGGCACTCAAGCGGTCCTCTAATTATTTGTATCTGTCAGCAGCGGGAGGGTATTGTTCGTCATTGTAATCTGTCTCGTTGTCAGAGACTGCAGGACTAGGAGCCCCTTCCCCTTGGGGATTGTCCTTCTCTGCAGAGGAAGTAGTTGGATCAGCCTCGTTATGGAGTGTGTTCCCAAACCTGCGTCCAGTATTGAACAACGCAATCCTCTTCTTCTTCTTCTTTAAGAGCAGAGCCTTCAACTCTTGTTGACCTTGGGCCAAGCTCATGACCATCTCTTGAAACTGGGCATTCTGGGCCTGGAGGGCCTTGATTGCTTGCTCACTGGATGATTCTGGATTCATGATGACTGTTCAAAATAAACAGCAAAGGAGATTAAGCAACCTGTAGAAAAAAGGGTACCTGTTATGCACATGATGCATGAGATGCTATCTATGCAATGTATTCAAGGATTTTAGAAATTCACAATTGTTGCAGACAAAAAGAACGCACGTCATATTAATAAGATGAAATTTGTTAGTACAAAAGTGCCCCCATGGGCCAAATATTACAAAAACAACTTCTCAAGGTAAAAAGACGTTGCGCATCCTCTTTGGTGCGATGTAGGTGTTGAGGGTCTCTTGCTCATGGAGTCGGCGGGTGAGCTCTAGAACCTTCTTTTCGCTGGCGTAGAAGCTGGCTTCAAAAGTGTTCCGTTCCTCCTTGAGTTGGATCAAACTCTTCTGCATCTCCTCCCACGATGTAGGCATGTCAGGATGTAGGATGGTGTAGGGAACCTCTCCTTCCTTAACGGGCTCTTTAATCACAGGGAGAACATGAGGGTAAGGCATCATTAGACTCTGGGCTCGGGCTCGTACCCACTTGAGATAAGGCTCAAGAGGGATGGAGTTCTTGTGTCCCAGTGTCTTGCCAGCAACCTTGTTGGGCATCCTCCAAGCTCTGATGAATCTTTGGCGAAGTCCTTGCGCATCGTTGTCAAAGTCAAAAACTAGGTCAGGAATCAACATGTCGTGAGGGCCATACCTCCGTGCATATCCAAATTGCCTCAAAGCTAGGCAAGGGTTGTAGGTAATGCCCCCTCTAATGCCAAGTAATGGAACATTAGGGAACTCTCCACAATGATCGATGATGATGACATTTTCTCTGGACCGAGAACACCAATGTACATCAGAGTGAGTAAGAGTCATCAATCGTTGGGACCACCTTGAGCCTTGGTCATTCTTCAAGACAGATTGTGGAAGGTACGAAATAAACCACCTTGCAAGGAGAGGAGTACAGCACATGAGAACACCCCTCTTTCTCATTGTTCGTGTGTAAAATGAGTGAAGGATGTCCCCAAGCAATGTTGGTATTGGATTTCTGGATAAGAAGATTTTGACGGTGTTGACCTCTACAAGCTGGTCAGGATTTGGGAACAGGACCAACCCATAGATAAGGAGCGCCACAATTTCTTCAAAGGCTTGTAGGTCCAATGAATTCCAACACTCTTGTGCCTTTTCAAACAAGAATTTTGCTAAGAAACCTTTGACGCCGCTTCTAGTTTCCCAATGCCCTTTGATGTCATATGGCTGTAGATGTAATGCTCGAGCAACATCTTCAGGCTTTGGTTCCTTTTCCGTACCGTTGAAAGGTAGTTGATTAAGGATAGGAATTCTCAGGAGTTGAGAAAATTCCTCCAAAGTGGGCACCAACTGGTAGTCGGGGAAAGTGAAACAGTGGTGAAGAGGGTCAAAGAACTGGAATAGCACTTTCATCATGTCTTCTTCAATGTTGGTGTTGACTAGGTTGAGCAGTCTACCATGCCTTTCACTGAAGGGAGAGCTTTCCGGAATTCTTGATGTGAGCTCCTTGAGTTGAGGAGGGATTCTCACAAGGTTGACTTGGATGGTTTTTCTGCGAGGAATTTCTATGACCTACAAAACAAGAACAAAGATGAAGATCTAAACCCTTGAAGTGATTAGTAAATGCATATGATGCTTTATGATGTTCATGATGTATGCACAAACATATGTACAAGCAATTCACACCAAACCCTAGTTTCAGGCTTGCATGGGGTTTCATAGGTAAGTACCCTCTTAAGTGTAGTTGGCTTAAAAACCTGTCTTATAAATAGTAACCGGGTTCTAAGGAGCTCAATATCACTGGATTGTTTTCATTGTTCATTGTTTTGGTTTAGCCACTTAACTAGCGACCAAAATATTCCAAGAAAACAACCCTCAATGAGTGTAGTATCGAGTATCTACCAACTTCGGACTGCACCAAAGCCGGTCATCTCACTACCCCTAATGAAAGGCCAAGATGGTCAAGTAAGGTTCTAGGTCATTAGTGCTTAGTGACATCACTCAGCGGCCCCGTACTCTCCTTGATTGAACTCAAGGGTTACCGGTACTCACAAATATATCGCACTAATATAGCTATTGCTTCGACCGTGTCGGTATACCCCGCACAGTTTCCACAACGTATTGCTATCTATGAATGTTTCCCAAAATCCGGGTGTAGGATTGTAAACCCAAACAAGAGAGCCAAGATATAAAGCAATCAAGACAAACAATTAGTCATGCAAGAGGGTGATCTAAGCCCTAAGGTTACTCCACTTAAACGTTTCTCCCCAGCAGAGTCGCCAGTTCTGTGATACGGTGGGAGAACTGACTTGAGGTTTAGCGTTTGTTTTCGCAAATGTTTCGGTTGAGCAAGAGTCGCCACCGACTTTTTATTTTATCCTAAGGAAAAGTTAAAAAGCACAGCAAAAACCTTTTGAGATGTTTTCTTGGGTTCGGGGAGTAGATTATAGAAAGGGAAGGTATTAGCACCCTTTCTATCCATGGTTATCCATGGGATCTTAGTTACTTGCTTAGATCAACTTGCCTTAATTTTCAATTGTTTGAAATGGTGCTTTGTGTGTGTGGGTTTGAAGATGTTTTGAAAAGAGGCCAATGTGGTGGCAACCTTTGTAATGATCCATGTTGGGATGTATACAAAGGTGTATGTCTTTTGAAAAGGTTTTCAATGTTTTTGAAAGTTGTTTTGAAGGTGTAGTGATGTGTGGTTTAAAAAATAGGCAAGTGTTTTGTTTTGCAAGTTTGATTCAAGTAACTAAGAGTTTGTCTACTCCTAAATTTCTCAAAGATTTCTTCTATGTTTTTAACCCTTTTAACAATTTTGTTCCACCATTGTATTTGGTGGAAAATCTTGTGTTAGGATGTGAACGGAACGGGCGCGGGTCATCGTTTAGACCATAATTGCAATGGTGCCAAGTATCTTTGGGCAATTTTCTTTAAGGGACTTGATCATTTTTAAGGCAACTTTCGAAAGCGTCATTGAGGGACTATGATCATTTGAATTGTTTTGCTTTGCCCAAAGAGACCTAACATGCAATATGGCCTATTATTGAAGGCAACAAGTGGAATACCCTAGGGGTGCAAGTGTGATTAGTGTTGTCCATTTTCATGCTTGTTTATCTTGAATTTAGGTCAAACTATTTTTGGTTAATTGATTTGCATACAAACCCTAATTCTAACATGGCATAATTAGAAAGCTTTAAAGTGCGAAAAATAAAGTTCCTAAGTTATTACAACACAATATATGGGAAGGGGGGTACAAATGTTCAAATGGGGATGAGATTTTATAGGAGGGTAATACCCAATATTTACAACCAAATCGAATTGCGCAAATATAAATGTAAAGATATGTAAGAATAAAGCAATATGTATGTGAAAGTATTTTTGTGTAAGTGTATATTTTATTCGCAAATAAAATAAAAATAATTAAAAGAAAGTTAATTTTTGGATATTTTCATGTTTAGGGCAAAAACCCTAATTTTACTAAATAAAAGGTATTAATTATTTATTATGTATTATATACAATATTTACTAATTATATAAAAAATAAATAAAAGAGAAGTATATTTGTCAAAAAGGTATTTTTAATGTTAAATATTAAAAAATAAAAATATATATATATTTGGTATTTTTATCCTAAATATCCTAATAAATATGTGAATATTTATATTATATGATAAATATATTAAATATGTACAAAAAATAAAATATTTAATATTTTACAAAAAAAGTATATTTTCATAAAATATTTTTAAAAGATAAAATAAAATAAAAATCAGAAAATAAAATGTATTGGTATTAATTTTAGTATTTTTAAATAAAAGATATTGTGTATTATTTATGTACAAACATCAATTTAAACAAACAAATGCCTAATAAATACAAAAATGGTGTGAAAAATATTTTTTATATTTTTAATATTATGAGAAAAAATAAATAAGTCAGAAATAAAAAGAAAAGTCAAGAAAATGTTTCAAATAAGCACAATGGGCCAAGGGGGTTCAAAAGTAAACATAGGGTGCAAATAAGAAGTCAACTCAGGCCCAGCCCAAGAAGACTTTGTCTTCAACCTCAGAACCTGTATGAACAACAACAACACGCGTTTTCTATCTCCAGATTCCTTGATCATTTGCCAAATCTTGCAACATGAAACCTGTAGAGCTTGAAGCCACGATTCTAGACATATAAAGAAATCAATCTAACTCTCAGAAATGAGAGAGAATTTTTTCTCCCCCAATTCCTGACCTAGTTTTTGTTCCATGTTCAGACTTCAAATTCTCATAGCACACATAACATAAATGAAAACTAATTATATGGGCATGTTCAGGGCCATGAATGTGACATAATTTCTTCACAAATCTAAACCTAACAATGCCTGGATAGAGAGATAAGAGTTCATGAACTTACCTGTTCAGTTGGAATCGTATCTGGTGATGGAGGTGTTTTCAATGCAAGGTGATGATTGGTATAGCTTCCTTGATGTCCAGGGATGCTATTCCAAGCTTTAGTTTGCTTTGAAACCAAGTGAATCGTGTTATGGCACTTCAACTGCAAAACAAAAAAATGAAAATGGTGATGTTGATTAGGAGTGTTACAGTCTGCTTCTAATGCTTTGGACAGTTTGTATGGATGGTAGGGAAAGTGTTTGAAGTGGTTTTGGCCAAGATGCACGATGGAAATGAGCTATGGAAGTCCAACTGCAGCTTATGCCCTGTTTTTGCAGTTTTAGGGTGATTCTGTGTTTGATGATGTTTGGAACTTGGTTGGCTTGTGTTTCATCTTAGGTTTGATGTTTAGAATGTGTACAATAACTTTTCTTAAGGTTCTCTTGGCTGAGATGATAGTTGGTAGATGTTATGCAAGTTTTCTTCAACTTTAAGCAACAAAAGTTCAAATTGTGTACTAGACTGATGCAGGCCCCCAATCTATGCTGCAACCTTTCCCCTTGATCAGTGTGTTTTGCTTCTGAACTTGTGCCCAAAGATATGGCCTTGTACTTCTTGATTTGCAACTTTGACATAAAGTTCATCTTTTCTAAAATGGATAATTTGCTTTTTCTATTTAAGGGTTAAACTTCCATGTAATGCTTAAACACATAATGCAAGGCTTGAACACAAGGGGTTTGCATTGAATTATTGAGTGTGAATGAGATAAGGACCTGTAATCTAGCATAAGGCATGCTGAGTTCAAAAATGAAAGGTTATGGACATGTAACTTGGTCATGACCAAAGTGAGTTTTTCCCAAATTGCCAAATTCGATTCTCCCTAACCATGAGGTTGTTTGATGAGTTCTTGGACATTTTGGAAAGCTTGGAATGTGTAATACAATCCATCTTTGTAATGCAAATTGAAATTCCAAGTGGAAGTATGTGAAAAGTGGTCTTGAAGTTAGGTAAAAACCTTGCCTAAAATAGGTCAAATTTCTCTAAGTTAAGAATGGTTTGGTACCCTTGTTCCAAAAATTGTAACTTGAGATACAAGCTTCTTTTGAGGAAATTTTGTGAATCAAAGTTGTAGATGTTTCAATGGACTACAACTTTCATGTTTTGACTTTTCCTTGAATCCAAATGCATCTTGATGAGAAAGTGGGACAAAGTTAGGAAAAAATTAGGGTTTTTCATAATTTAGAAAAATTCTAAGTTATGAAAAATCTTCATTTCAAACTCTAATTTGGGATTTTGGATTTCTTGATGAACAAGTTTCATGATTTGGCATGTTTTGATGAAAAATGAATCTTGACACTTGATTTTGACCAAAAAGTCAAAGTTTAACTTTTCAGTATACAGTCAAAATTGATCAATTGACTGGGAAATTCAATTGTCAATCTTGTGCATTTGGGATCTTTTGGACTTGTTGAGTATGTCAAGACAATTCCATGGGGTCCTTGAGTCCATATGTGAGCTTGGTTTGCCATTGGCTAGGTCAAACAGTCAAAAATTGCCTTTGTGCAGTCAAAACCCTAAAAATGACCATTTTGCCCTTTTGGTGATCTGATCAAATTTCTTGTGGAATTGTGATCCAAACTTGATCAAATGGTTCATATGAGTTTATAATGTTGATGTGGGTCAATTTTCATGAGTTTTGACTGTCAATTGGCCACAGTTGACTTTTTCCCCAATACAGCTGATTTTTAGGTCAACTGTCCAATTGACTGGGCAAAGGTTAGAATCAAGGCTTGAAACTTGGTATGGATAAACTTGGGAGTCCAACATGAAGCATGAAAGTTATTTTAGGCTTTTTAGGTCAAAATGTCTTTGTGCAAACACAAACCCTAATTTGGGTCAACAGGGCTAGGAGAAGTCTTGCAGAGGAAACCCTAACTGGATCTTGAGCTCCAAGGGCCTTGTGATGAGAAAATGTTGAGAGAATGGGAGGGCAAATTTTGGGGTACAACACCTAGGAACTAATCTACCTACTCGAAAAAGTATGTTTGTTTTCCTTTTTGACAATGCTATCCCATTATTGAGAAATAGGTAGCATCGTCGTTGGAGTTTTTAAGGACATTCGAAGGGAAAAATACGATCACAAAAGCAATGTTAGAAAATGTTAGTAATCATCCTAAAGCCTTAAAGATCTTTTCCGAGGCAACATCCGAATGGGTCATTTTAGATTTTTCGGGGCTAGAGGACAACCACTAATAAACCTTATACTTCATGACCATTTACCGAAGGTAACCGGAGTGGAGTAAACCCTAGGAGTGAACATGTGCCAGTGTATGTTTTCAGTTTGCACAATTAGGATTTTCTACCGTATTAATTTTCAGTTTGTCTTTCCATACAATACTATTATAATTCATCTATGCAGTTTACAGTTTGCGGAAATAAAAATGCAGAAAGTTTAAAGTCCTAGCTATTACAAGGCTTTTGCAGATACATAATTATTTTGACCGAAAATAAAGATACGGAATTTAAAACCCTAATTACTATTGCAAACTCGGAGCAGTTACAATAATAATAAAAAGGAAATTAAAATGCGCGCGGCGAATTAAAAGCGAGAATAATTTGAGAATCCTATAAATCTATTTGAAAAAATATGTTATTTTTTGAGAAAAAATTAGGTTATGTACAAATTAAACCCTAATTCTAATTGATTTAAATTATGAAAAAAGATTAAATTGCCCTTAATAATTAATCTAATTAATTAAGGAAATAAAATATTTTTAGGAAAAATATGATTTTTGATGATTTTTTTATTAAATAAAAAATAATGATTTTTGGTGTTATTTTAATAAAGATAATTAGTAAATAATAAAAAGAAAAAAAATAAAAGAATTAGAGATGGGCCTGTATAAGCAACCCAAGGGGGGTGTATGTTGAATTTGGTAGTCCCATTATGCTGATTAGCCCAGTCAACGTGTGAGATCCAATGCTGCCCCTTTCTGATGGTGTACCGTGGAGACGCATCCTGAGGTGCTGGATTGGTGATGGTGATGATCCAATGGCTGGATGGTTGGAGTGTATGGTGAGTGTTTGGAAGTGTGGAGCATGGAACCTGCGTGTAAATGTTAAGAAAATAATAAAATGTTGGGACCTGGGATCGAACCCAGGTCCTCTCCACTTTCCAACGTGTGCCCTTGCCACTGAACCATCTGTGTTTAATTGTTAATATAAAGAAAACAAATGATAATATATAAAAACAAGTGGATAAACAGAAACAAACAAAACGCGCGCCATGTATTCTAATAGACCAATGGTATTGTGCCAAATCGCTTTCTTCTTCCCTGTCCGTTGTTTTAGGTGTGATACCTTTACCTACGAACATCTTCCATGGCCATAACCCTGTAACTTTCAAAAATTCACAACAAGCATGATAAATCAATTGTGAGTACATAGATCATCCCGTCTTGATCTCACGAGCATCATAGTACCCTTTTCTTGGTTCAATTTAACTTGTAGAGAAAACCCAAAAATGGCCATGAAAACCCTTACAATGGAAAACACGTATACAGGCATCAAAACGCAAAATTACTTAAACCAAAACATTCCAAATGTCAGTATAAACACAATGCTATGCTTGAAAGTGATTAATTATGCGTAAATTATCAAACTCAGATTCAAAAGATGAACTAAACCGTGAGACTCGTATGTCCTATTTCTGGGCTTGGGAAGGCTTGAAATTTATCGTGTTAGCTTCTGGGAAGGTCCGGGAAACGATTGGTAGCTTTAAAATGCTTTGAATTGCCCTCTAAGCTTGAAATCGATCCACCACTTTTTGTCAATTTTTCAGTTTTTATTTGATGCTTTCACGACCTGCAATCCTTCCCCTTGCGCATTGGTTATGTTCAGCATATATACTAGAGCATATTAGGTCAACAAAAACAATTTAAATCTTTGAATATCATCAAGATTTGATTTGATTTTTCTCTTGTATGATATGTTTCCAAAATAACCATAATCATGCTATTTTTGCTTCAATTTCCCTTGATCTGATTTGGATATGATATGCTAGCTTAATTGGATTTGATTCCTACAAAAAATCGGATCAAAACCAATCTTTTTATATTTTTTGCTATTTATTTGATTTAATTTAAATATTAAATAATAAAAATCAAAATAAAATAAATAAGAAAATAAAGTGTGGATGCTGATTTGAGTCGTAGACTGTGTCTCTAACAAGATTCAATCATGAAATGCTAGGCCCATTTGACAAAAAATGTATTTTTGAGCATATTTGACTTTTGGCAATTTTGCAAAAATGGTCAACTTTGACAAGGCATATCTCTTCCAATTTTAATCCTAGAGAGGTGTTCTTGGACTTTTTAGAAATCTTAGGATGTACCCTAAACAACACTTTTGGTTTCATCTCAATTGGGTCTTCCATGTTCATGTAAGAAGCTTTGACCCAAAAGGTGTTTTTGTTGACTTTTCGAAAGGACCTATAATGTAGAAATTCATATCTTTTGATGAGTGCATATTTTGAACTTGTGGAATGAAGATAAGTTATAGGGAATTGCATCCTCTTCAAAATTAGCCTTGGATGTAAAATTTCTGATAAAGTATGAAGAAGTTATACTTGGTCAAAGTTTGGTTGACTTTTCTTGAGAAACCCTAATTTAGCAACTTTTGGGTTTTGATGAACTTGGAGCATTCCTTGAGGAATCATGATCAACCATTGATCAAATGATGGATATCACTTCACAATGTTTATGTTGACCAAAAATCTTGAAGTTTGACTGTATGTGGGCCACAATTGACTTTTGACCTAGTATAGTTGATTTTCAGGCATCTGGGTAATTGACTGAGCAAACATCTTATGCAAGGCCTGAAACTTAACATGGATGATCTTGAGAACATATTGGGACCATGGAAGGCATTTGGGACCTCTGGAGTTCCCACACCCTGATGAAAATGGAAACCCTAGTTTGAGGTACATTGCCTTAGGAGGGAGTTTGTCTGGTCAACTCTTGGGCATCCTTGAGAAAGTTGAGGACCTCAATGGGCATGTGTTGAGTAAAATGAGAGGGAAAATTTTAGGGTACAACAGCTGCCCCTGTTCAATCTTCTTAAACATGAGGATGTAGATTGGCTATCAGCCTTTCGTAATCTGAAGGTGGAAGATGATTGAACACTAGAGTGCCCAGAAATTTGCACTCGTATTAGATGGTGCTGGACTGTGTAGGTAGTATTGGGAATGGGCTTACAGATGCCATTTAGAGGAGATGACGGAAGGTCACCGGAGATGGGCTTAAAGATTCCATCCGGAAGATATGACGGAGAATCATCGGAGATGGGCTTAACTATGCCATCTAGAGGATATGACGGAGAACCGTCAGAGATGGGCTTAATGATGCCATCTAGAGGATGTTGATTTCCTGAGATATTCCTTTGATGAGAATTCCAGTTCCTATCATTGAGGAGGAATCTGCTGAGGAATATTTGTCTCTCTCTTGGGAGAAATAGAAGTTTAGGAGCTTCAGTTGTCTGTTACTCTACTGGGGAATCATCTCTTAGTCGAGGAGATGAAAATGAACTGCTATTTGGTCGTGCTCCAGGTTTCACAGTGATTTGCTGAGGAGAATAAGACTGACTGCTATCTGGTCGTGCTCTAGGTTTTACAGTGACTTATTGAGAATATGAGATTATACTTGGTATCTGGTCGTGCTCCAGGCTTTGCAATCTCAAAATGTTATCTGGTTTTTTCCAGGCTTCAATAGTAATTGGCCGAGTAAACTGCTATCTGGTCGAATTCTAAGCTTCGCAATACCTCATACTGTTATTCGGTCGTGCTCCAGGTTTCATAGTGTCTCTTGCCGCTATCTAGTCGGGCTCCAGTCTTCATAATGTCTTATACCATTATCTGGTCGTGCTCCAGGATTCACGGTATCTTATACCACTATCTGGTCGATTCTAGGCTTCGCGGTATTTTGGAGAAATCAAGATATTATCCAGTTGATTTTCGGGCTTCATAGCTTGAATTTGAGATATACCACTATCAGGTCGATTCCAGGCTTCGTAGTATTTTCGAGAAATCAAGATATTATCTGGTTGATTTTTTGGCTTCATAGCTTGAATTTGAGATATACCACTATCTGGTCGATTCCAGGCTTTGTAGTATTTTGTACTGTTATCCGGTCGTGCTCCAGGCTTCACAGTATGATGGGGAAATTAAGTTGTTATCAGGTCGATTTCCGGGCTTCATAGATTTTAAACTGGAATAGAAATCTTAGTATCGATTTTACTAAACCAAGGAAAGGTCTCGAGTTGTCTTCAACTGGGAGAGAAATCTTAGTACCGATTTGACTGAACCCGGGAGAGGTCTCGGATTAACTTTGACTGGCATAGAAATCAGGGGAATCTTAGCGGCGATTCGGCTGACCCAGATGAAAGTCTTAGAACATCTTCAACTAGAATAGAAACCTTAGTGTCGGTTTGACTGAACTAGAGAAAATTTATGAGAAATTCAACTGGGAGAGAAATATTAGTATTGATTTGACTGATCCCGGGAGAGGTCTCAGATTAACTTTGACTGGCATAGAAATCAGGGGAATCTTAGCGACGATTCGGCTGACCCAGACGAAATTCTTAGAACATCTTCACCTATAATAGAAACCTTAGTGTCGGTTTGACTGAACCAGAGAAAGTGTTGGAATATCTTCAACTGGAATAGAAACCTTAGTGTCGGTTTGACTACACCACAGAAAGTGTTGGAATATCTTCAACTGGAATAGAAACCCTGGTGTCGGTTTGACTGAACTAGAGAGAACTCGTGAGAACTTGATTGCATCTTTCCCTGGAAGGTAAAGAGTTAGTCGTATGTAATGTCATGATGTATGAAATGTATTGAGTAATGATGTTCTCAAAATAAATGAGATTGTGCTATATAATATGTATGTGCATGCCATGATGTATGGATATGCAATGCTATTGTGATATTCTCTAGCTGGGGAAAATAAATCCTGGACAGCTGCTGGAGAGTATAAGGAGTTGAGTTCTTCATTTCTGCTGGGGATAGTGACCGAAGATGATTAGTTTGGGATTTACATCCATTCTGCTTGAGAATAATCCCACGGGGGAATGACTTTATGGGGAAGGGAGATACTCTGTTGGAAGATCTGCTGATTTGGAGAAATAAACTCAGTTGGGGATGAACTTCCATTGCAGGAGAGAAGAGCTCTGTTGGAGATTGAGCTCCCACCGTCATAGAAATAAACTTTGCTCAGGAGATGGCTTTATAAACTGCTCATGATTACAAAGCTCGGATGGGGAATACAGACATCAACTTTTTGAAGGAACCTGTTGGGGAAGAAATTCCTGCTTGGGGATACGGAGGTCGGACCTTGGTTGTCTCGGCTCTATGGGGAGTATAGGTATCGCTGGCTTGTATGTGATAGTGACTTCGCTTACAATTGTCTCTGCCCTTGTGCCGTGACGGACGGGGTAACTGTCGGTATTTAGGTTTTGTACCAGTTTCGTTGAGTTCTTAGTAACTGTCTTTCTGTTTTATATGCAGATATTTGTGAACAGTAATCATATTCAAATGCATATGTCAAGAACAAAACATTGGACATTTTTTTCAAAACAAAACAGAAAGCGAAAAAAAAAACCCAGAGTTTTGTACTCAAAATACGCTTTGTATTGATTTGAAATTTTCCTATAACAGACGTTTTTTACAAGGAGGCTGACGCTCTAGTAAGAGAACGCCACTGTAAAAATGGAAATTATTACAGAAATTGTGTTCAAAAAGAAAATAGCTATGTGTAGTGATCCCATTGGGTTTTAATTCTACTATGTCCCCTATGTCTTCGAGCATCTCATCACTTTGCTGCTTGTTCGAAGCTGACTGGATTGATCGGTACCGTTTGAGCTTGATATCTGATTACTGAGGTCTGATCGCAAGGTGATCCAATGGGATATAGTGATATGCTTTAATACCTAATTTTTGCCTGGACTTCCCTTTCGGGTTTTCATTCCACCGGGATACCCTTTTTTTCCCAAGACGCCCTTTCGGGTTTTCGACTTGCCGGGTGTACAGATTTTTCATTTTTATATCCCTAAATTTTTCCCGAACCCTTTTGGTTCGCCGAGATGCCCTTATTTTTTCCTAGGTATGTCAACCTAGTGGGTCTTTATTCTATGTAGTATCTTTTCACTATGTCCGGATTGACAGGGTGTGGAAGGTCATCACCATCCATGGTGGTCAGAATCATGGCTCCACCGGAAAATATGTTCTTGACTACAAATGGTCCCTAGTAGGTGGGAGTCCATTTTCCCCTGGGATCACCTTGCGGAAGTATGATGCGTTTGATTACCAGATCCCCTACTTGATACTCTTGTTGTCTGACTTTCTTGTTGAAGGCCTTGATCATCTGTTTCTGATACATTTGACCATGGCAGACAGCAGTGAGTCTTTTCTCGTCGATTAAGTTCAAGTGATCAAGTCGAGTCTAGATCCAATCATCTTCACTTAAACCTGTATCCTTCATAATCCGTAGAGAAGGGGTCTGGACCTTTATGGGTAGGACAACCTCCATGCCATATACCAGAGAATAGGGTGTTGCCCCTGTCGATGTACGTGCTGACGTACGGTACCCGTGAAGAGAAAACGGTAACTTCCCGTGCCAGTCTTTGTATGTCACCGCCATCTTCTGTATGATCTTTTTAATATTCTTATTAGCAGCTTCGACATCTCCATTCATTTTTGGCCGGTAAGGAGAAGAGTTGTGATGCTGAATCTTGAACTGTTTACAAAGTCCAGTGATCATTGAGTTGTTGAGATTAGTACCATTATCCATGATGATTCTCTCAGGGATATAATAACAACAAACCAGGTTATGCTTGATGAACCGTGCCACCACATTCTTAGTAACCGTAGCAAAGGAGGCTGCCTCAACCCACTTCATGAAATAATCAACAACCACTAGGATGAAGCGATGCCCGTTGGACGCGGTAGGTCTGATCTCGCCGATCATGTCAATACCCCATATTGAAAAGGTCCAGGGAGCCGTAAAAACATTCAAGGGAACCGGAGGTACATGCACCTTATCAGCGTAGATTTGGCCCTTGTGACAGCTTTGAGAATGCTGATAACAGTCGGCTTCCATAGTGGACCAGTAGTATCCTGCCTGTAGGATCTTCTTTGCCATGGTATGTCCACTAGAATGAGTGCTGAAGGTACCTTCGTGTAGGTCTGCCATGATCCTCTCTGCTTCGCTCTTATCTACACACCGCAGTAAGGTAGAGTCATGATTGCACTTATAAAGGATTCCATTGTTGAGGAAGAACTTTGCAGCAAACTTTCTCAAAAATTTCTTGTCATTGACAGATGCCCCCTCGGGGTATTCTTGAGCCTCGAGATACCTTTTCACCTCATGAAACCAAGGTTTGTCAGCTACCTCCTTAGTATCGATCTCACAGCAGTATGCCGGTTCATCCAACCTCTCAATAGTTATTTGAGGAGCCTCATTGTCCCACTTGACCTTGAACATTGATGACATAGTAGCTAGCGCGTCCACTAACTGATTCTCTTCTCGTGGGAAATGTTCAAAGGTTATCTCTTCAAAATGCGGAAGCAGTGTCAGTACATGTTCCCTGTAAGGGATAAGGTTCGGGTGTTTCGTATCCCACTCGCCTTTAATCTGACTTATCACCAAAGCGGAATCCCCGAATACACTCAAGAACTTGATCCTTAGGTAAATAGAAGCTCTAAGACCCATAATACATGCTTCATACTCTGCCATGTTGTTGGTACAGTTGAAACATAATTGGGAAGTGAACAAAGTATGACAGCCCTTGGGAGATATGATTACAGCACCAATGCTGTTACCCAGTGCGTTTGAGGCTCCATCAAAAACATAGACCACCGGGATCCTTCCTCAGGTCCTTCATCCGGTCCCGGTTCTTCATAGCCGGTTACTAACATGATTTTCTCATCTGGGAACTCAAAATTCATAGACTGGTAGTCATCCACGACTTGATGTGCCAAATGACCAGCTAACACACTTCCCTTGATTGCTTTTTGGGTTGTGTATTGGATGTCGTACTCGGTTAAGATCATTTGCCATCTTGCTATTCTTCCAGAGAGAGCAGGCTTCTCGAAAATGTACTTGATCGAATCCATCTTAGATATCAACAAAGTAGTGTGGGTCAACATATACTATCTCAGTCAGCGAGCAGTCCATGCCAAAGCACAACAAGTTTTCTTGAGCAGTGAGTATCGTGTTTCACAGTCGGTAAAATTTTTGCTAAGGTAGTATATTGCGTGCTCTTTTCGACCAGACTCGTGATGCTGCCCCAGCACACACCCCATTGAATTATCTAGCACTGTTAAGCACATTATCAAAGGTCTTCCTTCAGTAGGAGGCATTAGAATATGAGGCTCTTGGAGTTATTGTTTGATTCTGTCAAAGGCTACCTGGCATTCGTCATTCCACTTTACCACTTGATCTTTCTTCAGAAGCTTGAAGATCAGCTCACAAGTAGCAGTCAGATGTGAAATGAACCTGGAAATGTAATTCAGGCATCCCAAGAAACCTCTAACTTCCTTCTCAGTGCGGGGAGCCGGCATCTCTTGTATGGCCTTCACCTTTGCAGGGTCTACCTGAATACCTTTGTCACTAACGATGAACCCCAGTAGCTTTCTGGACCTCACCCCGAAGGCGCACTTGTTCAGATTTAACCTCAGCTTATACGTCTTAAACCTATCAAACATATTTTGTAGATGATCAAGATGTTCTTCCTCAGTTTGAGACCTTGCTATCATGTCATCAATGTAAACCTCTATCTCATGGTGAATCATGTCATGGAACAGAGCTACCATAGCTCGTTGATACGTTTCCCCAGCATTCTTCAACCCAAACGGCATCACCTTGTAGCAGAAAGTGCCCTACTGTGTAACAAAGGTTGTCTTCTCCATGTCTTCAGGTGCCATCTTAATTTGATTGTAGCCAGAGAAACCCTCCATGAAGGAAAATAATTTGTGTTGTGCGGTGTTGTCAACCAAAACATCGATGTGGGGAAGCGGGAAGTCATCCTTGGGGCTGGCCCTATTCAGGTCTCTGCAATCCACACACGTCCGTACTTTACCATATTTCTTAGGTACTGGAACCACATTAGCAACCCACTGCAGATAGGAGGTGACATCTAAGAACCCTATGTTGAACTGCTTTATAACCTCTGTTTTAATCTTCTCTGACATCTCAGGGCGCATACGACTGACCTTTTGCTTTACCGAAGGGCAGTCTTCTTTAGTCAGCATACGATGAACCACTATATTCGTGTCTAGTCCCGGCATGTCTTCATATGACCAGGTGAAGATTTCAACATACTCATGCAACATTTGTACCAACCACTGTTTGACACTAAGCTCCAGATTTGCACCTATCTTAACCTCTTTTTTGTCTTCCTCTGTACCCAACTTCACTGTCTCAACCGGCTCTTCATGAGGCTGTATGGCCCTTTATTCCTGTTGTAATAGTCTAGAAAGTTCTATGGGTACCTTAAAACCTTCCTCACCTTCGTCCTCGGCTTGGTTGATCGGAATTTCAAAGTCATAATGAGCAGTATAAGAACTGTTATCAATGGCATCCAGAGTGGATATGGATCTGTATTTGGATACGTGAGTGTCTGTTAGAGCATAGTTGTATAGACAGAATAAAAGAAAAGAAAGATAGAGAGCGCAAAATTTGTATGCAAATGTTCAATGCTTTATTGATCTCATATGAAAATGAAACATGATAACCCTCACAAATAGAATCATTGTGCCCCGGGTAAGACACATTTCTATAGAGTTTATATTGTTTTTAAATTACATATCCGAAAAATCAGAAAGACAATTACTCCTGAACAAAAGTAATCGGTACAAAGTCCTTGGCAGTCTAGTTACTGAGTCCACTGTTGGTAGTCGGGAAGATATAACTATCAATGTCGGAATCACCATCACTGTCTTCAAGCGCATTGACCCCGGAATTGCTGATGCGTAGGGGAGGTCCTCCAGCCCGAGCATGATGAATAGCCCTTTGAGCACCTGTAGTGAAGCCTAAACCAGATTTGTCAGACTTAGAATGAATAACCGGGAGCTGACCCTAAATGGTAGACCCACCTTCTTCAACCACTGCTCGTGCATCCTTGAGAGAAGCCATCTTCAAGAGAGATTTGGTGACCTTTGGAGGACTGTTGGTAGTTTCTGCTGTAGCCATAATCTGAGGTACCTCTTCAAAGTTCTGGAAAGGAGTCTCGATGAACTCGCCATCCATCTCTATGTACCTGAAGGATTTCAAGTGATTGATCGTGTACTCTTCTTCACCACGCACAACGACAATCTTTCCTCTTACTGGGTACTTCAACATTTGGTAGAGGTAGAAGTAACAACCCCAGCCCCATGTATCCAAGGGCGTCCTAACAAGCAAGAATATGATGGTTTGATATCCATTACATAGAAAGTGGAGTCGAAGGTCTGGGAACTAACTTTGATGGGGACATCCACTTCCCCCTGCACCATCCTCTTCGAACCATCGAAAGCTCTCACTATTATATTGCTAGGCCTCAAGGTCAAACCTTCGCAGTCCAATCTGTCCAGAGTTTTTAGGTATCACATTCAACGAGGAGCCAGTATCTACCAAAACATGGGCCAGATTCGTGCCCCTACATTCAACGGAAACATGAAGAGCATCATTATGTTTCCTCCCCTTTGGTGTCAGATCCGCGTCAGAAAAACCCAAACCATTATCAACAGTCAGACTAGCCACACAATCTTCAAACTAATCAGCATATGTCTCTTGTGGTACGTGAGCCATCTTCAGAAACTTAACAAAATCCTTCGCATGGGCCTCGGAACACAACAACAAAGCCAGCATATAAATTTTGGATGGGGTCTGCCCCAGCTGCTCGACCATATTGTAGTATCTCTTCTTTATTATCTTCAAAAGTTCTTCCATTTCTTTCTTGGAAGCTTCTGGTATGGTTACTGAATTAGCCTTTGTCAGGACAGGCTCAATCAATATGTCTTTGCCTCGAGTCTCGACTGAATTGGTGATGAGAGGGTCAACAGGAGTGATTACTGGAATTGCAGTAGTAGTCTTGGGTGGAACAAAATTTCAGGGGAGAACACTCTTCCACTTCTTGTTAGTTTACTGGTTCCGGCAATATTGGCGATGTCGGGATCGGCACTTTCAGCAATCTTGTCTTTAATGGCCAGCATGTCCTGCTTGACGCCGTGGTAATAGATGTCGGCCCCATAGTTCCAAGGAACCGCTTTGTCCGAGGAGTATGGGATTGGCCCTGGCATGGTTATGATTAACGGAGTCACCTTCGGAACTGATGTAATCCTGACAGGTCTCTTAGCAGAGGCCCTGGGAGGATTGGAGGAAATGGTTATGATAGCAATGTCTTCACAGGAAACAGTCGGAACAGGGGTCTTCTCAAATAGAATCTCTTGGTCATCCATCAGACGTTGAACACCTGTCTTCAACAAAGGGCAACCAGTCGGTAGAAATGAGAAAAGGTGGCAACTTTCATCACATCCTGGAAATAAACCATCCTTCAGAAAATTCCCTTTGACAGTCATGAGTGGGGTCACCAATTCTGCCACAAAAGTCACAAACACATCTTCTTCAACGACATTAACACCCCGACCATGTTCGGCATAAGAGCAGTGATGACATTGGGAGTTTCCGGGGGATTAAATTCAATCTCCTTATCATCAATCAGATCTTGTACTTTGTTCTTCAATGTCCAACAGTCATTGGTATCATGGCCTAGACTTTCCAAATGGTAAGCACAACGAGCATTCGGTTTATAGTAGGGAGAGGTGGTGTTCGGATTCTTCGAAGCTTTCCTCAGAGTAACCAGATTGGACTTTAGCAAATGAGGTAAAACATGAGACAGCGTCGTGTTGATCTGAGTAAACTGTCTAGCTGGTCTTTCTGCTCTCGGCTGATTGTTTCTTTGCTGAGAAGGTGCATGTTTGGAAATCATAAAAGCCCCTACCGCTGGACAGTGCTCAGTTCGATTATGATTCTTTTGGTTATAGACGACACTGACTTCCTTTTTACCTGCAAATGGCTTCCTTGCAGCACTAGAAGAGGCATCCTTCTGAATTTTTCCACTTCGGATTCCAGCTTCCACTCTTTCTCCTATTAAGATCAGTTCAATAAAACCCGCTGATGAACTTCCAATTAGATGGTTGAAGAATGGCCCATTCAAAGTTCCCAGAAACATATCCACGAGCTCCTTGTCAGCCAAGGGAGGTTGAACTCTTCCAGCCAAATCTCTCCACTTCTGAGCATAATCCTTGAAACCCTCGTTCGAACCCATAGACAGATTTTGGAGTTGTGTATGGGTGGGAGCGAGGTATGCATTATACTGATATTGCTTATAAAATGCAGCAGCAAGGTCTTCCCAGTTACGAACATTGGCTCTTTCTAGCTGATATAACCAATCCAGTTGTGTTCCAGATAGACTGTCTTGGAAGAAGTGAACCCACAAGTCTTTGTCAGCAGTATAAGGCTGTATCTTCCTCACATGGGAACGAAGATGCATTTTAGGACAAGAGACCCCATCATACTTAGAAAATACCGGTGCCTTGAATTTTGGGGGGATGACAACCTTGGATACCAGACCTAACTCTTCAAAATCCAGCCCAGGAACCTTCTGGATTTCCATAGCACTCAGACGCTCTTCTAACTGCTTATACTTTTCATCAGCCGAAGGGTACTGCTCCTCATTATAATCAGTTTCATTGTCAGGCTCTTTAGGACTAGGGTCCTCTTCTCTGGCTTCACCCTCTTGATTCTCTCCCTCTTTAGATGAAGAAGCTAAATCAACAACCCGTCTTGGCGTCCCTCTGAAACTTCTGCTCATATGTGCCACACCGGCTGTCCTCTTGGTCTTCTTGTTCTTCTTAACAATCAGAACCTTCAGCTCTTCATGTCCTTTGGCCAGAGCCACAATCATTCGCTGGAACTGCGTGTTATGAGTCTGAAGATCTTTCACAGTTTGTTCAAGACCATTGCTGAAATAAACAGTGGAGGAGATGAGAAACCTGTTATAAATCCGGTTAAGTAATGATATGTATGATATGTATGCAATGTTTTCAAGGGTTCTTAAAGGCTCATATTTTCTTAAACAAAAAGGAACAAACACAAATTGTATTAGTAAACTTGAATTGTTACAAAGAATGAATTTTGAGAGTACAATTAAGCAAAATAACACAAAAAGAAGACTAGGTTTCCCATGGGCGCATCCTCTTTGGCGCGATGTAGGCGTTGATACTCCTCTCTTCATGAAGTAGCCTGGTGAGTTCCAAGACCTTCTTTTTGTTGGCGTAGAATTGGGCTTCAAACGTATCCTGCTCCTCTTTAAGCTGATCCCATGACTTTTGTAACTCTTCGTGATCAGTTGGCATGTTTGGATGAAGAACAATATGAGGAGTGTCTCCCTAGGAAATTGGTTCCATAATTATAGGTCGGATAGCGGGATAAGGCATCATAAGAGTTTGAGCGCAGGCTCGTACCCATCTGAGATAAGGCTCGAGAGGTATGAAATTCTTATCCCCAAGTGTCTTGCTGCCAACCCTATGTACCCTACTCCAAGCTTGTATGAACCTTTTGCGGCAACCCTGAACATCATTCTCATAGTTGAAGGCGATTCCTTGAATAAGTGTATCATGAGGACCATCCCTTCTCGCATAACCAAATTTTCGTAATGCTAAGCAAGGGTTATAAGTGATTCCTCCCCTAATGCCTAAGAGAGGGACATTAGGGAATTCACCACAGCGATCGATGATAGTAACATCTTCCGAGAACTGTGAACACCAATGAATGTCTGAATGCGTAAGGGACATCAGTCGATGAGACCATCTTTTACCCTGTTCGTTCTTCAAAGTAGATCTGGGTAGGTGCGAAATAAACCACCTAGCCAATAGAGGAGTGCAACACTGGAGGGTCCCCCTTCTCTTTAGAGTGCGAGTATGCAGAGAGTGTAGAATATCCCCAAGTAATGTAGGTATCGAATTATGAGACAGAAAAACCTTAATAGTGTTCACATCTACGAGTTGATCCACATTAGGGAAAAGTACCATCCCGTAAACGAGAAGTGCCAGAACCTCTTAGAAAGCTTGTAAATCTAAGGTATCCCAAAAATGGTAAGCCTTCTCGAATAGAAACTTAACCAGAATTCCTTGGACACTCCCTCTAGTCTCCCAATTTGTCACTATGTCAGACCGTTGTAAGGATAGAGCTTTAGCAATTTCTTCAGGTTTGGGATGTCTTTCCGTATCGTTGAAAGGTAACTGGTCAAGAATAGGTACCTCTAACAACTGAGAAAATTCCTCCATGGTAGGTACTAGCTGGTAATCCGGGAAGGTGAAACAATGGTGCACATGATCAAAGAACTGAAACAACACTTTTAATAATTCTTCATCAGGTTTTTCGGTGACCAAGTTGAGCAACTGACCATGCTTTTTAGTTAAATGAGAACTTTCAAGAATCCTTAATGCCATGTCTTTTAGTTAGAGAGACACTTTCACAAGGTTGATCTGTACAGTGTTCCTACGGGCGGATGCCATATCCTACAAAACAGAGCAAAGATGAGCCCTAAAAACCCTTGAAACAGTTAGTATGATATGCTATGGTATGATGTTTACGATGTCATGATAAATCACAGGTATAGAAAACACATACAAATCACACCAAGTCCTTAGGTTTAAGGCCTGCATGAGTTTTAAGGTCATACCCTCTTGAAGCTGGATTGGTTCAACATGTCCTATAAATATGTAACCGGGTTCTAAGGGATCTCAATATCACTAATCTTTCCCCCAGCTTCGTTCAATAGGCGACTGACTCGCAACCAAAAAAAAAACTCAAGAGTCAAACCTCAATGAGTGTAGCATCGAGTATCTGTTGACCTTGGGCATACACCAAAGTCGGCCATCTCGCTACGTCCTACTGGCCAAGTTGTGCAATTAACGGTTCTAAGGTCAGTTGATTCTTTATGACACCGCACGGCGGCCCCGTACATCTCCCTGATTGACTCAAGGGTTACAGGTACCAACCAAAGTGCCACATCAACGTAGCTTCTGCTTCAACCGTGTCGGTATACCCCAACATAGTGTTTGAACAAGATTGGTTCTGATCATATCTCAGAGTTTTGATGATAACAATAAATTATATTTTATATATTTGATACTATGATGAACGTATTTAAGTGTTTCAGATAATGTTCTGACAGAAGCATCTTGATGTGCTGAGCTGAAAATAATTGAAGATGTTCTCTTTGATGAAAGAACTATTTTAAGCGCAAGTGCTTATGCTGATGCTGTCACTGATAATGTTCTGATAGAAGCATCTTGAAGTGTTGAGATGAATATAAATAAAGACGTTATTTTGATGAAAGAACCATTGGCTTTAACTCAAGTGTTGATGCTGATGCTGACTCTGGTAATATAATTATTTAATTGCATCTTCTAACACTTAGCAAGTTTCTGTGTAAGCTGTTTCAGAAGTATCTTAGGAAGCAAGTGTTGTTCAGAAGTATCTTAGAAAGAAAGTGATGTTCATAAGTATCTTAGAAAGCAAGTGTTGTTCAGAAGATCTTAGAAAGCAGGTGTTGTTCAGAAGATCTTAGAAAGCAGGTGCTATTCAGAAGATCTTAGAAAGCAGATGTTATTCAAAAGATCTTTGAAAGCAAGTGTTGTTCAGAAGATATTTGAAAGCAAGTTTCAGAAGATATTTGAAAGCTAGCGCTGATCAGAAGTACTTAGCAAGCAAAGCATTGTTTAGAAGATAAGCAAGCATGTTCTGAATTCAAGACGTTGAAGCAAGTTCTGAAAGAATGCAGAAGCTAACTAGTCTTGTCAAGCTTCAGGAGACACGTTCTTACATAGTGTCGTTTGTTCATTTAATTCAAAGACGGCTACATGCACTCAAGTGTCTATGCTAGCGCATTGGAAAATGGAATAGTGCAAGGAAATACGCAAAAATTTAATGCTCTCCATTTGAAGGCAACAACGGTCATGTTTTCTCATGCTATATATAGAAGAACATTAATTGCTAGCCAACTAATGCTCAAACGGTAAACTGCTCATACTGAAAGATTGAACATCTGAAGTTCTGAATAGAACTGAACAAACTCAAAAGAAGCAAGAACAACGTGAAAGATTCTGGGCTTAAAAATTCATTATTCATACACTTTGTACTAAAATATTCTTAGTGAAAAATCACAGTTGTGATATAGCTTTCTTAGAAGCAAAATTTATTTCACTATCTGTAAAGATTTTATATCTTGTAATTGTTCCTTGAGAGACCAAGGTTTGTCATAATTCTCAAGAAGACTAGGACTAGTTTGATTCTTTGTGGTGTTAGTCACTTGTAAGGTTACTTGTGCATTGTTAGTCACAACAGTTGTTGTGTGATTGTAATCAGTTGATTATAGTGGATTAAGTCCTTGTTGAGAAAGGAGAAATCACCTTGGCGGGTGGACTGGAGTAGTTTGAGTTCAAACGAACTAGGATAAAAATAACCTTGTCTTTTCATTATTGTTGTGCCTTTTAATCAAAAGAAAAAGAGAAACTTATTCAACCCCCCTCCCCTTCTAAGTGTTTTCTCCACCTTCAATTGGTATCTGTTGTACCCCAAAATTTGCCCTCCCTTTCTTTAGGAAACCATCTTAGATTTTTCAAAATCCCCTGGAACAAATCCAAGTCCTAAGTTATCCTTTTGCCCAAGCAAGTCACTTACAAGAGCAAGATGATCTCACAAACTCCAACAACAATGCTTTCATCTTGAGGAAAATCAAATTCTAAGTGCTTAGAATGTTTCTTTAAAATAAGTGTTTTTTGGAAAAAATCAGCGCTTCAGAACTTCTGGATCCATTCCAGATGAAGACGGTCAGAAGTTGCAAGTTTGGCTCAGGATGGTCAGAAGTTGTCTCTTCAGCAGCTACATCAGTTCAATCAGAAGTTGTAAACACGGTTCAGAGTGTAAGTCTCAAACAGAACATACCCCTTCAGCAGTTACACAAGCTCAGTCAGAACTTGCTAAAGGAATGCAAGAGAAACAGGAAAGTATGTAGGCTCCTTCAGAACAGGTTGAAGTCAGAAGATGAAAGGTCAGAGGGATAGGTGTCACATTGATACAGAATCTCTAAGTCTAGATTGTCCAGAAGTAGATCCAAGGAACGTACCAGAAAACCAGGAGAATCTCCAGAGCTTGCTAAGACAACAGGTAGCCAAGGCCAGAGCGTGGTTTACGCTGCTGATTCAACAACCAGAATGTTGGTATTGACAGGTCTTGTCACCATTTAATGCCCATTAATGCTTCCAACCACTCCTGAGCGATCACGTGTGGCTTGGAAAATGCTTTTGCACAGATTCTGGCATGGGTCTTCACGCCACCGCCCATTTCAGAGGTCACTTCCCCCAATCTACGCCTGCTGCTGCTACCTAGGCTGAAAAATAGCTGTTATCATAACTTCCCAGGAATTTCTGTCAAAGAACAAATTCAAACTCTGTTGGCGCCTTAAATGTTCAAGACATCCACAAGAACTTTGCCTATAAATAGAAAGCTTTCACCACTGCAAAAGAGGTTCAAGAAGTTCAAGAAAAGAAACAGAAAAATTGCTAAGAGAGAAACGAAACTCCTAGCAACACAACATTCTGAAACTCTGCCAAAATTTCCAGCCTTGTGTCATAACTTTAAGTTTCTCACCTTCAACTTCATCAAACACCCATCCCTTTTTCTGTAAACCAAAAACGTTCTTTCCAAACTTCTGACCCTATACACGTATACGCCTTCACTTCCCTTTTCCCAAATCTGTCCAGAACACCACCAGAACCAAAAGCTAACTTTCACCCACCATTTTCCAGAAAGTCAGGTAAGCACCTGCTGACCCTCACCACACTGTTAAGCATCATCAGCTGTGCATATTCAAGTAACATAATGTAAATATTCATGTTATTGCTGTTTATGTTCTGAGGACTCTCATACCTCAGAACGTTCTGAGCCAGTTTAGGACCTGCCTGTGACCTTGGTGATTCTGACCTCTGAGACGTTTTGCTATTTTGCTGGATCTGTTCCAAATATGTTTTCTGTTTTGTGGAGTAACAACAGGATTGCAGATGTTCTGATTAGTGCAGGAAAAAGCCAAGTGCTGACTTTGACGTTAGCACATCTGAAGCCTGTTTTGCTGTCAATGACATCAGAACCTCTGAGAGTTATTGCCTTTTCAGCAGAATCTGAACTTCTGGGTTCTCCACTAACAAACTTCTGTCTTGCAGCGCAGGGAAATCAGAACTTCTGGTTTCCCCACTAACAAGGGTCTGTTTTGCAGGTTCTAGAGTCAGAAGTTCTGACTCATCCAGTTTCACCAACAGGTTGATCATCTGACAGGGGATCTGGGTCAGAACTTCTGATGGCCTCCCAACAGCGCGCAGGCTCCCTCCCTCTCTCTATATATCTTGTTTTCCGCTATTTTCTTTTTTGTCTATTTTTCTCGTTGAACCCCCCATGTACAAATGTGTATCCCCCTCCCCTAACTATTGTAATAGCGTAGGATTTTACATTTCCGCTTCTTATTGCTAGTAATTAGGACGTGTATGACAAGATAAAATCAACGAAATAGAAAAACCTAATTCAAAGAAAAAACTCTTGTATGCAATAAAACACACTTGCACACTAACACCCCTAGGGTACTCCACTTTGTTGCCTTCAAATAAATGGACCATATTGTATGTTGAACTTCTTTGGGCAAAGCAGACAATTTGAATGATCATAGTCCCTCGATAAAACTTTTCAAAAACAAACAAAAACAAATGATCAACTCCCTTAAAGAAAATTGCCCAAAGACATTTAACGCCGTTGCAATTATGGTCTAAACGATGACCCGCGCCTGTCCCTTTCACATCCTAACACAAGATTGTCCACCAAATTCAATGGTGGAACGAACTTGTTAAAAGGGTTAAAACATAGCAATAAATCTTTTGAGAAATTTAGGAGTAGACAACCTCTTAGTTACTTGAATCAAACTTGCAAAACAAAACACTTGCCTAATTTCAAAATCACACATCACTACACTTTCAAAACAAACTTCCAAAAAACAAAAGAAAACTTTTTCAAAAGACATACATCTTTGTATACATCCCCACATGGATCATTACAAAGGTTGCCACCACATTGGCCTCTTTTCAAAAACATTTTCAAAACCCACACACTCAAGCACCGTTTAAGACAATTGAAAACAAAAGGCAAGTGATCTAAGCAAGTAACTAAGAGCCCATGGATAACCATGGATAGAAAGGGTGCTAATACCTTCCCTTTCTATAATCTACTCCCCGAACCCAAGAAAACATCTCAAAAGGTTTTTGCTGTGCTTTTTAACCTTTCCTTAGGATAAAATAAAAATTCGGTGGCGACTCTTGCTAACCGCAACATTTGCGAATACAAACGCAAACCTCAAGTCAGTTCTCCCACCGTATCACAGAACTGGCGACTCTGCTGGGGAAGATTCTAAAAGTGGGGTTACCTTAGGGTTTAGATCACCTTTACTTTCAATTGATTGCTTTGTTTGCTTTACATTTGAGGGCTTTGTATCGGAGCTTTATAGATCCTAACCCGGATCTGGGGAAACCCTTTTAGGTAGCAACAAGGCTGTGAGGGAACTGTGCGGGGTATACCGACATGGTTGAAGCAGTCTTCTACGTTGATGTGGCACTTTGGTGTGTACCGGTAACCCTTGAGTTCAGTCAAGGAGAGTACGGGGCCGCCGCGTGGTGTCGTGAAGCATCAACTGACCTTAGAACCTTAATTGACCATCTTAGCCTTTTTAGGGTAGTGAGATAACTGACTTTGGTGCAGTCCGAGGTTGGTTGATACTCGATACTACACTCAATTGAGGGTTGCTTTCCTGGAATATTTCGGTCGCCAGTTCAGTGGCTAAATCGAAACGATGAACAATGAAAGCAATCCAGTGATATTGGGACCTTTAGAACCCGGTTACTTTTGATAGGACAGGTTGAACCCACCAAACTTCAAGAGGGTAATACCCAGACCCCATGCAGGCCTAAACTCTAAGGGTTGGTGTGACTTGTGTGCCTTACCATGTTTTGCCTCTGTGAATGTTTATAGTGCATTTAATCATCACATCATTACATCATACAAACATCATGAGCATTGACTAACCATTTCAAGGATCTCGAGGGTTCTTTTGATGCAGGGTTACGTTGAACCAGACATCTATCAAGGGGCAAGAGGTTTTTCCTCTAACCAATCCAGTCAAAGATCAAGTGCAACAACTTGAATCAGTGGCTATGACCCACTTGACATGGTGAGCTTGATTCTAGTGGAGAGACATCCGCCGATACAAAGTTCTCCAGTCAAAGATCAAGTGCAACAACTTGAATCAGTGGCTATGACCCACTTGACATGGTGAGCTTGATTCTCGTGGAAGGACGTCCACCGATGCAGAGATCTCCAATCCAAGAGCAGAGTTCAACCTCTAACATTTTCTTGTGTTTACCCCATGAGATCCTTGAAAGCATGCATCCACATATCATGCATTGCATTTTGACAATCTTTCATTTTTCAGGTTTCCTTACTCTCCTGCTGTTTATTTCAGCAAGAGATGGCTCTAGAACGGTCTGTCAAAGACATCCAAGAACAGACTGCTCAGCTGCAGGAGATGTTCCTGAACTTGTCTCTGGGGCAAGAAGAGATGAAAGCTCTCCTCACCAAGGACTTGGGGAGTTCCAACAATGCCAGAAGTGATCAGATTGCGGAGCTGCAGTTTGATCTGACAACACTGAGGACTCAAATGATGGGACAGTTGGTGGGCCAGATGGCTCTCATCCAAGACCTATCTCAAAGACAAGAGGAACTCAGAGTTCTTGTCCGCCAACTGCTTCCAAACAACCAACTGGGGCAAACATCTGAGGTTGAAGAGCAAGTCACCGCTCAGCCTCCATCCACTCAAGAAGACAAGGGGAAAGCTCCTTTGTTAGCTTCAGGGTCACAAACCCATCAACAACCTCGCCAGCGTCAACGGGGCAATCGACGTAAGCAAGAAAAGTCGGGAAGACAGTTTACGGAGACTGAAATACCATCATTCTTCATACTGAAGCGCCTGTTGGAGGTCAATTTGCTCACCGTAAAGGACCCTCCTCAGAAGCTCAATATCTCCTCTCCTCGCTTTAATCCCGACGAATTTTGTGTTTACCACTCCTGCAGCCCGGGGAACAGTACCAACGACTGTTGGGCCTTGAAGAACAAGATTCAAGATCTGATTGACATTGGGGTGCTGGAATTCATGCCAGACGGCGAGATGAAGATCTTCCGTTAAAGGGTTCTCCGCTTGAAGTGACGAGGCTCGAAGCTAAAAGACTTTTGCTTCTTTTTGAATTTTCAAAGTTGTAATTTCTTTTGCTGTCAAACAATTATCTGTTGATGTTAAACTCTGTTTTCATTAATGCATTGCATATGTTTGTCTTGGATTCATCCATTCGTTTCACTACTCTTATGCTTTTCTTTACGATATTTAACTCTTGATAAAAAGCTGCAAGCCTTTAGAGGGAGGATGACGAAACAATACCGTGATCTTATACAGTATGCTTTGAACAGACCTCGCTGATGATGTACAGGCATTTCTTTCAATTCCCAAACACTGGAGTTATAAGGAAGTTAATCCCTAGTCAACCCCTTCGAGCCAAAGAAGTAGGAGTTTCCTGTTCTAAACAATCAAAACCTTTGATATAAACCCGGGGCAGGGTAGTATCTCAGTTAATTCAAAAGAAAATGCGCATTGAAGTCGCAAACTCTCAGTTCGTAATACAACGAACGACGTCAAAAAAGAAAGCGTTCCTTCGGAATCAAAAGACAAGGGTGGTTCCCTATCACATAGACAGTCAATCTCTCAAAAGAGAAAAGCCCACCAAGCCAAAACCTATAAAGGAGGCTTAAGAAAGCTGGGGCATCCCGCTGACAGTAATCCCGGAAAACGGTAACAGTCAGGCAAAAGTTAGGGATAACAAATCAAAATAAAAATAGTGAGGTCATTACAAAATCCTCAACAACATGAAAAGTGTTGGAAAATAAAAAGGAGATGATGACTGTCTCCCAAATTCAAAACCGGTGAACCATCGCCCAAAAGTCGTTCCAAACTCAAAACAGAGTGTGACGCACAATTAACTGAGCTTAGGTTGAAGAACATCACGAAGAGCGGGTGGGTACAAATATACTTTGAGCCTTTATCCTTTGTTTCTTGAACCGTGAACCAGGCCACGTTACAACCCTTCAAAAGTCCTAATTGAAGCATGGGTTAGTTCGAAAGCATACTGTTACAAAAGGTATCCTGACTCCTGTAGGGCTTTGCTCTAAGTCTTGTGTTAACTTGTCTTGTGAAAAGTTTTCTGCTAAAAAACGCATTTTTCAAAACTTCGAGACAAACATAAACTTTGCATTATTCGAATATCATTGTCTGCATTTAACCCTTTTTGTTTGACAGCGAAGAAATTCATACAGCGAATGTTCGGAGGAACGAAAACTCTCTCAGTAAGTCAAAATCACTTCAAGAGGATAAACACTTCCATTACAAATCTCCTATCAACAAGGGGCATGACATGTCACAATTCAATTAACCTGGGGCAGTCCAGTCAAGGTCCAACAGATCTTTCAAAGTTCAATTAACCTGGGGCAGTCCAGTCAAGATTTCAAGAAATCTCTCAATATGCAGAGTAATCTGATTCAAGACTCCTTCACAACCACTTGGGGCATTCGAATGTCAAAAGTGTTCAACAAATCAGCTACAACATTTCCAGATTCGATTCCTGTATCCAGCCAGGGCATATCTGTTGACCATTTCCAGACTCGACTCCTGTATCTAGCCAGGGCACGTCTGAAGAGTTCGAGGATTCGATTCCTGTATCCAGCCAGGGCATATCTGTTGACGACTATTTCCAGATTCGACTCCTGTATCCAGCCAGGGCATATCTGTTGACTACATTTCCAGACTCGATTCCTGTATCTAGCCAGGGCATGTCTGAAGAGTTTGAAGATTCGACTCCTGTATCCAGCCAGGGCATATCTATCAACTATCACCTTTCCAGATTCGACTCCTGTATCCAGCCAGGGCATGTCTGAAGAATTCCAGATCAACACCTGCAACAACCCAGGAAACATCTGTGAACGACCGATTGTAGACCAACACCTGTAATAAACCAGGATTTTATCTACATCGCCACTTGGGGCATTCGAATGTCAAAAGTGTTCAAACCCGATGCAGTTTTACACAAGCTCATCATCAGGAAGCCCTACACCGGTTCCTTCTCAAGACTTCTGAAAAAGTTTACGGATTCTTCCCAACAACGGACGCTAATCTACCGACTTGTTCAGATTCTTCTCAAGACTTCTGAAAGCAGTTCATGGATTCATCCCAACAACGGATGTTAATCTATCAACTTGTTCAGAGGCAACTTTTGGAAACAGTTTACGGACGCTTCCCAACAACGGATGCGGCTCTATTGCTGATTCAACTTCAAGATTTCTAAAAACAGTTCCCGGGTCCTCCAAGTAAACGGAGGTTAACCTATCGCTTGTTCAGATTCTTCTCAAAGCTAACCACCACGGAAGATCGCGCTCGCCAAGATTCATCAAAAACCCCAGCCAGGGAATTCCCCGGAATTCAATTCCCCTCAGAATTTAAGCTTCAGTATCCCCAGCGAAGCCAGACCATTGAACCTTCTCCCCGCAGAGTTTCGGGAGGACAAATCTTGAGTTCCCCAGTAAAGTCTCCAGGGTTACCTCCCATCAAACCGAAGACTCTCAATCTGGTCTCCCCGGCATGAGTCTACTAGTTTGGGACTCCCCAGTAGAGGTCATCAGGAATTCTCTTCCCCAGTGACAGCCAAGGATTTATTTTCCCCGGCGGCAGTCAAGATGCTTTTATCTCCAGCCATCTCGGATTCATGTATCCTCGGCAAGATTAGCTCATCAGCTTACATGTGCATTCATTACATTCATATCATAAACATCAATGTCACGTACATTGCATCAAACATCATAACATTGCATACAACTAACCCTTGGCCTTTTCAGGTAAGATCAGTCGACAGACACAAATCATCTCCTGAGATTCATCCAAAATAGTTCAGATGTGACCCGGACACGGCGACATTCTGATACTTATTCCAGATTCATTCAGACGCATCAGCAGAAACCTTACGCCGGTTCCTCTTCAACTTCAAGACCTCTGAAGCAGTTTACGGATTCTTCCCTACAACGGATGTCAATCTACCGACTCATTCAGACTCTTCTCAACTTCTGAAACAAGTTTACGGATTCTTCCCTACAACGGATGTCAATCTACCGATTTGTTCAGACTCTTCATAGCTTCTGAAACAGTTTACGGATTCTTCCCTACAACGGATGTCAATCTACCGACTTGTTCAGGCTCTGCTCGACTTTTAAAGACAGTTTACGGATTCTTCCCTACAACGGATGTCAATCTACCAACTGATTCAGACTCTTCTCAATTTTTGAAAATAGGTTACGGACGCGTCCCAACAACGGATGCCGCTCTATTGCTTATTCAATCTCAGATGGTTTACAGATTCTCCAGATACGGACATCAATCTGTTGCTTGTTCGGACCCCAATTCAGAGATGTTCCAAAACATGGATGCCCTTCTGATATTTGTCCACTCACCATTGACATACAGTTCAACATCTCCAGATGGCATCTATAAGCCCATCTCCCTATCCACCACCTCTCCAAATGGCATCTGTAAGCCCATTCCTAACATCACATTGCTGATACTTCAACATGCGAGTGCAAATTTCAGGGCACTCTGGTGTCCAATCTTCTTTTACCTTCGAGTCGCGAAAGGCAAACTCGCCAATCTAACTCTTCAGGTTCAAGAAGATTGAACAGGGGCAACTGTTGTACCCCAAAATTTGCCCTCCCTTTCTTTAGGAAACCATCTTAGATTTTTCAAAATCCCCTGGAACAAATCCAAGTCCTGAGTTATCCTTTTGCCCAAGCAAGTCACTTACAAGAGCAAGATGATCTCACAAACTCCAACAACAATGCTTTCATCTTGAGGAAAATCAAATTCTAAGTGCTTAGAATGTTTCTTTAAAATAAGTGTTTTTTGGAAAAAATCAGCGCTTCAGAACTTCTGGATCCATTCCAGATGAAGACGGTCAGAAGTTGCAAGTTTGGCTCAGGATGGTCAGAAGTTGTCTCTTCAGCAGCTACATCAGTTCAATCAGAAGTTGTAAACACGGTTCAGAGTGTAAGTCTCAAACAGAACATACCCCTTCAGCAGTTACACAAGCTCAGTCAGAACTTGCTAAAGGAATGCAAGAGAAACAGGAAAGTATGTAGGCTCCTTCAGAACAGGTTGAAGTCAGAAGATGAAAGGTCAGAGGGATAGGTGTCACATTGATACAGAATCTCTAAGTCCAGATTGTCCAGAAGTAGATCCAAGGAACGTACCAGAAAACCAGGAGAATCTCCAGAGCTTGCTAAGACAACAGGTAGCCAAGGCCAGAGCGTGGTTTACGCTGCTGATTCAACAACCAGAATGTTGGTATTGACAGGTCTTGTCACCATTTGATGCCCATTAATGCTTCCAACCACTCCTGAGCGATCACGTGTGGCTTGGAAAATGCTTTTGCACAGATTCTGGCATGGGTCTTCACGCCACCGCCCATTTCAGAGGTCACTTCCCCCAATCTACGCCTGCTGCTGCTACCTAGGCTGAAAAATAGCTGTTATCACAACTTCCCAGGAATTTCTGTCAAAGAACAAATTCAAACTCTGTTGGCGCCTTAAATGTTCAAGACATCCACAAGAACTTTGCCTATAAATAGAAAGCTTTCACCACTGCAAAAGAGGTTCAAGAAGTTCAAGAAAAGAAACAGAAAAATTGCTAAGAGAGAAACGAAACTCCTAGCAACACAACATTCTGAAACTCTGCCAAAATTTCCAGCCTTGTGTCATAACTTTAAGTTTCTCACCTTCAACTTCATCAAACACCCAGCCCTTTTTTTGTAAACCAAAAACGTTCTTTCCAAACTTCTGACCCTATACACGTATACGCCTTCACTTCCCTTTTCCCAAATCTGTCCAGAACACCACCAGAACCAAAAGCTAACTTTCACCCACCATTTTCCAGAAAGTCAGGTAAGCACCTGCTGACCCTCACCACACTGTTAAGCATCATCAGCTGTGCATATTCAAGTAACATAATGTAAATATTCATGTTATTGCTGTTTATGTTCTGAGGACTCTCATACCTCAGAACGTTCTGAGCCAGTTTAGGACCTGCCTGTGACCTTGGTGATTCTGACCTCTGAGACGTTTTGCTATTTTGCTGGATCTGTTCCAAATATGTTTTCTGTTTTGTGGAGTAACAACAGGATTGCAGATGTTCTGATTAGTGCAGGAAAAAGCCAAGTGCTGACTTTGACGTTAGCACATCTGAAGCCTGTTTTGCTGTCAATGACATCAGAACCTCTGAGAGTTATTGCCTTTTCAGCAGAATCTGAACTTCTGGGTTCTCCACTAACAAACTTCTGTCTTGCAGCGCAGGGAAATCAGAACTTCTGGTTTCCCCACTAACAAGGGTCTGTTTTGCAGGTTCTAGAGTCAGAAGTTCTGACTCATCCAGTTTCACCAACAGGTTGATCATCTGACAACGGATCTGGGTCAGAACTTCTGATGGCCTCCCAACAGCGCGCAGGCTCCCTCCCTCTCTCTATATATCTTGTTTTCCGCTATTTTCTTTTTTGTCTATTTTTCTCGTTGAACCCCCCATGTACAAATGTGTATCCCCCTCCCCTAACTATTGTAATAGCGTAGGATTTTACATTTCCGCTTCTTATTGCTAGTAATTAGGACGTGTATGACAAGATAAAATCAACGAAATAGAAAAACCTAATTCAAAGAAAAAACTCTTGTATGCAATAAAACACACTTGCACACTAACACCCCTAGGGTACTCCACTTTGTTGCCTTCAAATAAATGGACCATATTGTATGTTGAACTTCTTTGGGCAAAGCAGACAATTTGAATGATCATAGTCCCTCGATAAAACTTTTCAAAAACAAACAAAAACAAATGATCAAGTCCCTTAAAGAAAATTGCCCAAAGACATTTAACGCCGTTGCAATTATGGTCTAAACGATGACCCGCGCCTGTCCCTTTCACATCCTAACACAAGATTGTCCACCAAATTCAATGGTGGAACGAACTTGTTAAAAGGGTTAAAACATAGCAATAAATCTTTTGAGAAATTTAGGAGTAGACAACCTCTTAGTTACTTGAATCAAACTTGCAAAACAAAACACTTGCCTAATTTCAAAATCACACATCACTACACTTTCAAAACAAACTTCCAAAAAACAAAAGAAAACTTTTTCAAAAGACATACATCTTTGTATACATCCCCACATGGATCATTACAAAGGTTGCCACCACATTGGCCTCTTTTCAAAAACATTTTCAAAACCCACACACTCAAGCACCGTTTAAGACAATTGAAAACAAAAGGCAAGTGATCTAAGCAAGTAACTAAGAGCCCATGGATAACCATGGATACAAAGGGTGCTAATACCTTCCCTTTCTATAATCTACTCCCCGAACCCAAGAAAACATCTCAAAAGGTTTTTGCTGTGCTTTTTAACCTTTCCTTAGGATAAAATAAAAAGTCGGTGGCGACTCTTGCTAACCGCAACATTTGCGAATACAAACGCAAACCTCAAGTCAGTTCTCCCACCGTATCACAGTATCATAGCTTGACTCTGAGCTCAACACTTAACTGTGTCAGGAAAAGATCCAGAAGAAAACATAAATGGTTGCTGAGCAAAACAACAATAGTTACAACAAACCTCCTGTATTTGATGGAGAAGATTTTGATTATTGGAAAGATAGACTAGAAAGTTTCTTTCTAGGGCATGATAGTGATTTATGGGATATAGTCTTGGATGGTTACAAACATCCAACTGACTCAGAAGGAAATATGATTGATAGGAAAAATATGGACAGACAACAAAAAGGTGATTTCAAAAATCATCATAGAGCTAGAAATATTTTTCTAAATGCTATCTCTAAAATGGAATATGAAAAAATCACTAATAGAGATACAACACATGATATTTTTTAGTCACTCAAAATGACTCATGAAGGAAACACTCAAGTGAAGGAGTCTAAAGCTCTGGCTCTCGTCCAGAAGTATGAAGCCTTCAGAGTAGTAGAAACTGAATCTATAGAAGCAATATTCTCAAGGTTTCAAACTCTGACTGCTGGTATGAGAGTTTTGAACAAGGGATACACTAAAGAAGATCACGTTAAAAAGATCATCAGAAGCTTACCCAGAAGACGGGCTCCTATAGTCACTGCTTTCAAAATATCAAAAGATCTGAACAACGTGTCACTTGAAGAACTCATAAGTGCTCTCAGAAGTCATGAGATAGAACTTGATGAGCACGAGCCTCAGAAGAAAAGTAAGTCTCTTTCCCTTAAATCAATTAAGAAATATGATACTAACGCTTTTCAGGCTGAAGAGGAAAACTCTGAAGAATCAGCGTCAGAAGAAGACGAACTATCCTTGATCTCCAGAAGGATCAATCATCTATGGAAGCACAGACAGAAGAGGTTCAGGAACTTCAAGAAGTCAGAAGATAAACCAGAATCTTCTGGACACAAAAAGTCAAACAGAAAAGAATTAATATGTTTTTAATGCAAAGATCCTGGACACTACAAGAATGATTATCCAAAACTTCAGAGAGAAAAACCAAAGAAAAGATTTGGTAAAAAGAAAGGGATGATGGCAACCTGGGACGATTCAGAATCATCTGAAGATGAATCTGATTCTGAAGATGAGAACGCCAACCTAGCTCTGATGGCTACCACAGCAGATGACTCAGATTGTGAGTCAGAACCAAGAGAGGTATTTTCTGAATTTTCTAGAGATGAACTTGCTGAAAGTATATCAGAACTTCTGGAAAACTATAGTAAGCTCAAAATCAAATACAAGAAACTCAAGAAGAGTCTTGCATCTGATCTTGAGAAACATGAAACAGAAAAATCTGAACTTAAAGAAAACTTTTTTAAACTTAAAGAAGAAATTCAAAATGTTCAAAAAATTTCTAGTTCAGATTCTGTGTCAAGTTCTAAAGATATTCTGAAAGAATATTACTATAGCTTTCAAACTTTTCTTGCTAAGAGCATAGATAGAAGCAAAATAACTTCAATGATCTACGGAGTTAGTGGGAAAAACAGAAGAGGAATTGGATATGAACCTCCCAAAGGGAAGGAAACATATATTCCAAAACATGTTGCTAAGATGACTTTCTCTTATAAACCTCTGAACAAACAGTTCAACTTTGGACACACACATGATATAAAATATACATCACATTCTGGAAATTCTTATGTTAACCAAAAGTTCAAACAGAACTTGAAATGCTCCAACCCAAGAGGACCCAAAAAGATATGGGTACCTAAGGATAAAATAATATTTGTTGCAGATGTCCTTAACAACTCAATTGAGACACCAGTCATGGTACCTGGACTCTGGGTGCTCACGACACATGACGAGAAAAAAGTCTATGTTCCAAAACCTGGAATTTAAAGCTGGAGGAGACGTAAAGTTTAGAGGTAATCAGAAAGGGAAGATTATTGGTTCTGGAACCATTAGAAACGGTAACCTTCCTTCTATCTCTAATGTTTTATTAGTAGAAGGATTAGCGCATAACATGTTGTCCATAAGTCAATTAAGTGACAATGGTTATGACATTATCTTCAATCAAAATTCATGTAGAGCTGTTAGTCAAAAAGATGGATCAATCCTCTTTTCTGGCAAGAGAAAGAACAACATATACAAAATTGATTTATCAGATCTTAAATCTCAGAATGTCAAATGCCTTTTGTCTGTTAGCGATGAGCAATGGGTATGGCACAGAAGATTGGGACATGTCAGCTTAAGAAAAATCTCTCAACTAAATAAATTAAATTTAGTCAGAGGACTTCCCACTCTGAAGTACAACTCAAGCTCTGTGCGAAGCATGTCAAAAAGGAAAATTTTCAAAACCTTCCTTTAAATCCAAAAGTGTTGTTTCTTCCTCTAGGCCATTAGAACTACTTCATATTGATCTGTTTGGGCCAGTTAAAATTGCATCCATCAGAGGCAAGAAGTATGGATTGGTCATTGTTGATGACTTCAGCAGATGGACTTGGGTCAAGTTTTTAAAACACAAGGATGAGTCACATTCTGTGTTCATTGACTTTTGTAACCAAGTGCAAAACGAAAAAGATTTTAGAGTTATAAAAGTCAGAAGTGATCATGGTGGTGATTTTGAAAACCATTATTTTGAAAAATATTTTAAAGAAAATGGTATTGTTCATAATTTCTCTTGTCCTAAAACTCCCCAGCAAAATGGAGTTGTAGAACGAAAGAATAGAACGTTACAAGAAATGGCCAAAACCATGATCAATGAAACCAATATAACAAAGCACTTTTGGGCAGAAGCTGTGAACACAACATGTTATATTCAGAATAGAATCTCTATAAGACCTATTCTTGAAAAGACTCCCTATGAATTGTGGAAAAACAGAAAACCCAACATTTCTTATTTCCATCCTTTTGGATGTACTTGTTTTATTCTGAACACTAAAGAAAATCTGAACAAGTTTGATTCTAAAGCACAAAAGTTTTTTCTACTGGGATACTTTGAACGCTCAAAAGGCTATAGAGTATACAACACAGAAACTCTGATTGTTGAAGAATCAATCAAAGTCAGGTTTGATGATAAGCTTGGCCAGCAACAGCCAAAGCAAATTGATATTTCTATAGGTACATAAGATCATTCCTCAAACTCTGAAACTTCAGAAGCAAAGAAAGACTCAGAAGCAAAGAGAGACTCAAAAGCAAAGGAAGACTCAGAATATCACCCTCTTGATAATGCTCTGGACAATCTCAGAATCTCTGAAAAAACCACTCTGAAAAGGTTTCCTAGAATCTCTTCAGCTCATAAAGAAGACGTGATCATTGGGAGAAAAGAAGATCCCATCAGAACAAGATCCTCTCTCAGAATCAATGAAGAATCATTATTTGGATTGGTATCTCTGATTGAGCCAACTTCTATTGATGAAGCTCTGGAAGATAATGATTGGATCTTAACAATGCAAGAGGAACTCAATCAATTTTCCAAAAATGATGTATGGGATCTAGTTCCAAGACCTAAAGGATTCAACATTATAGGAACCAAATGGGTTTTTAGAAACAAATTGAACGAGCAAGGAGAGGTGATCAAAAACAAAGCACGACTGGTTGCACAAGGTTATAGTCAACAAGAAGGAATTTACTATAATGAAACCTTTGCCCCAGTCGCCAGGTTAGAGTCTATCAGATTATTAATTTCTTTTGTTGTTCAAAATAACATTTCATTATATCAAATGGATGTTAAAAGTGATTTTTTAAATGGCTATATAGAAGAAGAAGTTTATGTCCATCAACCTCCTGGCTTTAATGATTCAAAACATCCAGAACATGTTTTTAAATTAAAAAAGTCTTTTTACGGTTTAAAACAAGCTCCCAGAGCTTGGTATGATCGTCTGAGTAATTTTCTTTTAAAAAAAGATTTTACCAGAGGGAAAGTGGACACAACTCTATTCAGAAAGACATTTAAAAATGATATCTTAATTTGTCAAATTTATGTTGATGATATTATTTTTGGAACCTCTGATATCTCCCTTGGAAAAGAATTTGCTGAGACCATGCAGGCAGAATTTGAGATGAGCATGATGGGAGAATTGAAGTTCTTTCTAGGAATTCAAATCAACCAGACTCCAGAAGGTACTTACATACATCAGACGAAGTATGTCTAAGAACTTCTGAAGAAAGTTTAGATGTCAGAAAGCAAAGATGCTAAGACACCTATGCATCCAACATGCACTATGGGAAAAGATGAGGTAAGTATGAAGGTAGATCAGAAGCTCTACAAAGGTATGATTGGATCCCTTCTCTATCTGACTGCATCTAGACCTGGTATATTATTCAGTGTTTATTTATGTGCTAGATTCCAATCAGATCCTAGAGAATCTCACTTAATTGTTGTTAATAGAATTTTGAGGTATCTGAAAGGTACTACTAATCTGGGTATGTGTTACAGAAGATCAAAATATTATAGATTAGCAGGTTATTGTGATGCTGACTTTGCTGGAGATAGAATTGAAAGAAAGAGCACCTCTGGAAGCTGCCAGTTTCTGGGTGACAATCTTATTTCGTGGTACAGCAAGAAGCAAGCAACAATTACACTTTCAACCACAGAAGCTGAGTATATATTTGTTGCTGGATGTAGTTCTCAGATGATTTGGATGAAAAGTCAACTAGAAGATTTTAATCTTTATGAAAGTAAGATTCATATCTTCTGTGACAAACTTCTGCTATTTGTCTTTCTAAAAATCCTATTTTACATTCTAAAGCTAAACACATTGAAATTAAATACCACTTTATAAGGGACTATATTCAGAAGGGAATTTTAAATCTAAATTTTGTAAAAATAGACCATCAATGGGCTGATATTTTTACCAAACCTCTTTCAGAAGATAGATTTAAATTCATTTTGAAAAATATTTGTATGGAATTATGTCCTGAATAAAACTGTATTTATCTTCTGTGCTTAACTTTAGAATATTCTGTTATGAATGCTCTGATTAACAACTCTTCAGAAGTTAGAAGAGAAGTTACATCAGAAGCTATATGTAATGTTCTGAAATATTCTAACGTTTCAATTCAAGTATAGCTCAGAAGTTCATTAGATCAAACAACTGTCCCATGCAATCTTCAGAAGATGAACACTTGGTGTGTTTCTGAAAGGTCACACGTGCTAAGCTATTGACGCCGTTCTAGGTAACTGTTCTGATTTGATTAAAATCTCACACTTTCCCCTTACTTTTCAATTTTCATTAAATGATAAGTCATTCTTTTTAATATCTTTTTACAAAACCTATTTCTGAAAATTCTTCATATAAATACTTTTGTAAAAACCTTTCTCACTTGTTGTTTTGTGGAATCTCTGAATCTTTTATTACAAAATAACTTTTCAAGCTCTTCAACTATTTTTATATAATTTTTTATTATGCCAAAAAGGGGGAGAAAATGAGTATTTTGATCCTATCTCTGATTAACAGTTATGGGACTAAGTCAAACATTCTAACAAAATACAAGATTTCTTTCTATGCTTTTAAGAACTTTGCAGGTATCATTTAAACTCTGGAAGTTTATTTCAAATGAACATTATCCTCAAAGGAACCTGATGAAGAAATATCAGAAGAAAAATTCCAAAGCTCTGATAAAAATTCTCAGGAAGTTTTTTTCTTAATAGAAATATTTATTTCAGGGGGAGATTCCTATCTCTTATCAAATTTATTTCTATATCTGAATATATTTTTGTCATCATCAAAAAGGGGGAGATTGTTAGAACAAGATTGGTTCTGATCATATCTCAGAGTTTTGATGATAACAATAAATTATATTTTATATATTTGATACTCTGATGAACGTATTTAAGTGTTTCAGATAATATTCTGACAGAAACATCTTGTTGTGCTGAGATGAAAATAATTGAAGATGTTCTCTTTGATGAAAGAACTATTTTAAGCGCAAGTGCTGATGCTGATGTTGTCTCTGATAATGTTCTGACAGAAGCATCTTGAAGTGCTGAGCTGAATATAAATAAAGACATTCTTTTGATGAAAGAACCATTTGCTTTAACTCAAGTGTTGATGCTGATGCTGACTTTGGTAATATAATCATTTAATTTCATCTTCTAACGCTTAGCAAGTTTCTGTGTAAGCTGTTTCAGAAGTATCTTAGGAAGCAAGTGTTGTTCAGAAGTATCTTAGAAAGAAAGTGTTGTTCAGAAGTGTCTTAGAAAGCAAGTATTGTTCAGAAGATCTTAGAAAGAAGGTGCTGTTCAGAAGATATTAGAAAGCAGGTGCTGTTCAGAAGATCTTAGAAAGTAGGTGTTGTTCATAAGATCTTTGAAATCAAGTTATGTTCAGAAGATATTTGAAAGCAAGTTTCAGAAGATATTTGAAAGATAGCGCTTATTAGAAGTACTTAGCAAGCAAAGCATTGTTTAGAAGATAAGCAAGCATGTTCTGAATTCAAGACGTTGAAGCAAGTTCTGAAAGAATGCAGAAGCTAACTAGTCTTGTCAAGCTTCAAGAGACACGTTCTTACATAGTTTCGTTTGTTAATTTAATGCAAAGACGGCTACATGCACTCAAGTGTCTATGCTAGTGCATTGGAAAATGGAACAGTGCAAGGAAACACGCAAACATATAATGCTCTCCATTTGAAGGCAGCAACAGTCATGTTTTCTCATGCTATATATAGAAGAACATTAATTGCTAGCCAACTAACGCTCAAACGCTAAACTGCTCATACTGAAAGATTGAACATCTGAAGTTCTAAATAGAACTGAACAAACTCAAAAGAAGAAAGAACAATGTGAAAGATTCTTGGCTTACAAATTCATTATTCATACACTTTGTACTAAAATATTCTTAGTGAAAAATCACAGTTGTGATATAGCTTTCTTAGAAGCAAACTTTATTTCACTATCTGTAAAGATTTTATATCTTGTAATTGTTCCTTGAGAGACCAAGGTTAGTCAGAATTCTCAAGAAGACTAGGACTAGTTTGAGTCTTAGTGGTGTTAGTCACTTGTAAGGTTACTTGTGCATTGTTAGTCACAACAGTTGTTGTGTGATTGTAATCAGTTGATTATAGTGGATTAAGTCCTTATTGAGAAAGGCGAAATCACCTTGGTGGGTGGACTGGAGTAGTTTGAGTTCAAACAAACCAGGATAAAAATAACATTGTCTTTTCATTATTGTTGTGCCTTTTAATCAAAAGAAAAAGATAAACTTATTCAACCCCCCCCCCCTTTCTAAGTGTTTTCTCCACCTTCACATAGCTCCCTCACAGTTTATTGCTACTTACCTAAAAGGTGTTTCCCCGATCTGGGTGTAGGATCAAATAACCCAAACAATTCCCATAAATATAAAGCAAGCAATACAATCAAGAGAAAGCAATTAAATATGACCTAGATCCTAAGGTTTACCCCACTATATATTTTTTTTCCCAGCAGAGTCGCCAGTTCTGTGATATGGTGGCAGAACCGACTGTTAATACTGGTTTGCATTTTTTGTTTGCAAAATCTCACGGTAAGCAAGAGTCACCACTGAATTTTATTTTATCCAATCAGGAAAAGGAAAAAGAACAGAAAAAACCTTTTTCGATAATGTTTCTGAGTACGGGGGGTAGGTTATAGAAAGGGAAGGTGTTAGCACCCTTTCTATCCGTTGTTTTCCACGGGCTCTTAGATACTTGCTCATTTTAAAATTGCTTGTGTGTGCTTGCTTTGAAAAGTTTTGTTTTACTTCGTTTTAACCCTTGTTTCTATCCTCAAGAGTATTACGAAGTTGTTTTTAAAACTTTGTTTGGGAAAGTGTTGGTGTAAAAAAGTTTGTTTGTTTGCGCAAGTACCTAGGAACTAATCGACCTACTCGAAAAAGTCTGTTCGTTTTACTTTTAGACAATGCTATCCCATTATTGAGAAATAGGTAGCGTCGTCGTTGCAGTTTTTAGGGACATTCTAAGGGACAAATACAATCACAAAAGCAATGTTAGAAAATGTTAGTAATTATCCTAAAGCCTTAAATATCTCTTTCCGAGGCAACATCCGAATGGGTCATTTTAGATCTTTCAGGGGCTAGAGGACAACCACTAATAAACCCTATACTTTATGACCGTTTACCGAAGGCAACCGGAGATGAGTAAACCCTAGGAGTGAACATGTGCGAGTGTATGTTTTCGGTTAATTATCTTTGCACAATTAGGGTTTTCTACCGTTTTAATTTTCAGTTTGTCTTTCCATACAATCCTATTAACATTCATCTAAGCAGTTTATAGTTTGCGGAAATGAAAATGCGGAAAGTTTAAAGTCCTAGCTATTACAAGGCTTTTGCAGATACATAATTATTTTGACCGAAAATAAAGATGCGGAATTTAAAACCCTAATTACTATTACAAACTCGGAGCAATTACAATAATAATAAAAAGGAAATCAAAATGCATGCGACGAGTTAAATGCGAGAATAATTTGAGAATCCTAAAAATCTAATTGAAAAAATATTTGTTATTTTTTGAGAAAAAATTAGGTTATGTACAATTTAAACCCTAATTCTAATTTATTTAAATTATGAAAAAAAAGATTAAATTACCCTAAATAATTAATCTAGTTAATTAAGGAAATAAATTTTTTTTTAGGAAAAATATGATTTTTGATGTTTTTGATGATTTTTTGATTAAATAAAAAAATAATGATTTTTGGTGTTATTTTAGTAAATATAATTAGTAAATAATAAAAAGAAAAAAATAAAAGAATTAGAGATGGGCCTGTATAAGCAACCCAAGGGGGTGTATGTTGAATTTGGTAGGCCCATTATGCTGATCAGCCCAGTCAACGCGTGAGATCCAATGCTGTCCCTTTCTGATGGTGTACCATGGAGACGCATCCTGAGGCGCTGGATTTGTGATGGTGATGATCCAATGGCTGGATGGCTGGAGTGTATGGTGAGCATTTGGAAGCGTGGAGCTTGGAACCTGCGTGTAAATGTTAAGAAAATAATAAAATGATGGGACTTGGGATCGAACCCAGGTCCTACCCACTTTCCAACGTGCGCCCTTGCCACTGGACCATCTGTGTTTAATTGTTAATATAAAGAAACCAAATGATAATATATAAAAATAAGTGGATAAACAGAAACAAACAAAACGCGCGCCATGTTTCAAATAGACCAATGGTATTGTGCCAAACCACCACCTTCTTCCTTGTCCGTCGTTTTAGGTGTGATACCTTTACCTACGAACATCTTCCATGGCCATAACCCTGTAACTTTCAAAAATTCATAACAAGCATGATAAATTAATTGTGAGAACATAGATCAATCATTCTTAATCTCACGAGCATCATAGTACCCTTTTCTTGGGCCAATTTAACCTGTAGAGAAAAACCCTAAAACGACCATGAAAACCCTAACAATGGCAAACACGTATACAGGCATCAAAATGCAAAATTACTTAAACCAAAACATTCCAAATGTCAATACAAACACAATGCTATGCTTTAAAGTGATTAATTATGCGTAAATTATCAAACTCATATTCAAAAGATGAACCAAACCGTGAGACTCGTATGTCCTGTTTCTGGGCTTGGGAAGGCTTGAAATTGATCGTGTTAGCTTCTTGGAAGGTCCAGGAAACGATTGGTAGCTTTAAAATGCTTTGAATTGCCCTCTAAGCTTGAAATCAATCCACCACTTTTTGTCAATTTTTCAGTTTTTGTTTGATGCTTTCACGACCTGCAATCCTTCCCCTTGCGCATTGGTTATGTTCAACATATATACTAGAACATATTAGGTCAACAAAAACAATTTAAATCTTTGAAGATCATCAAGATTTGATTTGATTTGATTTTTATCTTGTATGATATGTTTCCAAAACAACCATAATCATGCTATTTTTGCTTCAATTTCCCTTGATTTCATTTGGATATGATATACTAGCTTAATTGGATTTGATTCCTACAAAAAATCAGATCAAAACCAATCTTTTTATATTTTTTGCTATTTATTTGTTTAAATTTAACTTTTAAATAATAAAAATCAAAATAAAATAAATAAATAATAAAATAAAGTGTGGATGCTGATTTGGGTCGTGGACTATGTCTCTAACAAGATTCAATCATGAAATGCTAGGCCCATTTGACAAAAAATGTATTTTTGAACATATTTAACTTTTGGCAATTTTGCAAAAATGGTCAACTTTGACAAGGCATATCTCTTCCAATTTTAACCCTAGAGAGGTGTTCCTGGACTTTTTAGAAATCTTAGGATTTCCCCTAAACAACCCTTTTGGTTTCATCTCAATTGAGTCTTCCATGTTCATGTAAGAAGCTTTGACCCAAAAGGTGTTTTGTTGACTTTTCAAAAGGACCTATAATGTAGAAATTCATATCTTTTGATGAGTGCATATTTTGAACTTGTGGGATGAGGATGAGTTGTAGGTAATTTCATCCTCTTCAAAATGAGCCTTGGATGGAAAATTTCTGATAAAGTATGAAGAAGTTATGCTTGGTTAAATTTTGGTTGACTTTTCCTAAGAAACCCTAATTTAGCAACTTTTTGGTTTTGATGAACTTGGGGAATTCCTTGAGGAATCATGATCAACCCTTTATCAAATGATGGATATCACTTCACAATGTTGATGTTGACCAAAAATTTTGAAGTTTGACTGTATGTGGGCCACAGTTTACTTTTGACCTAATATAGTTGATTTTCAGGCATCTGGGCAATTGACTGAGCAAACTTCTTGTGCAAGGCCTGAAACTTGACATGGATGATCTTGAGAACATATTGTGACCATGGAAGGAATTTGGGACCTTTGGAGTTCCAACACCCTGATGAAAATGGAAACCCTAGTTTGAGGTATATTGCCTTAGGAGGGAGTTTGTCTGGTCAACTCTTGGGCATCCTTGAGCAAGTTGAGGACCTCAATGGGCATGTGTTAAGTAAAATGAGAGGAAAAATTTTGGGGTACAACAAGAAGTTATTAGCACCCTTTTCATTTGTTGTTATCTACGGGCTCTTAGTTGCTTGCTAGATCACTTGCTTTTGTTTGAAAATGTGCTTGTGGTGTGGGTTTTGAAAGTATTTTGAAAACGTCTTTGTAATGGTTGTTGTTTCTATAAGAACACGTACAAAGTGTTGATTTTGAAAATAGTTCAAAGATGTGTTTGTGGAATGTGTTTTTGAAAGTTATTTTGAAAAGTGTCTTTGTAATGATTCTCGTTTCTATAAGAACGCGTACAAACTGTTTTGTCTTTTGAAAATGTTTCAAAATAAAAGTGTGGGTGTATAAAATGTTTTTGTTGTGAGCAAGCGAGCAATTAGGAGAATCCTACCTACTCAAAAGGTCTTAATGTTCTTTTCCTCCTCCTTTAGATGTTGCTATCTTACCATTGATTTGGTAAGAAGCCCCATCATTGGATGTGAAGGGACTGGCGTGAGACGTTTGTATAGTCATAAAAGGTAACCTATGGGATGTTTTGTCAATGTTGTTTAGGGACTATATCATTTACCGAAGGCAATATTGAGGGTCATCGAGGGACTACGATCTTTTATCGAGGGTATTTTCTAAAACTCCCATATTCGAGGGACGTGACTATTTTCTGAGGTGTAGCGGTAGAAATGTTTAAGACTAAGCCATTGGATTGACTAGACTTATACATATCAAAATAAAAATCTCCACCGCGCTTTATTATTTCCAAAGGAATGGGAAAAGAGAGAGTAACCCAAAAAGAGGGGGAAAGATTCAAGGTAAGGGGATTGGTTATGTAAAGGGAAGGTATTAGCACCCTAAACATCTACGGTACTCCGCAGGAACCTCTTTGAAAAATATGTATATTTTGGCTATAAAATGTTGTATAAAAAAAGATGGTGGAGGTGAGAAAAGAAATATTTTTTTAATGATTTTTGCACCCGCCGCGGTTGCGAATCTTTAGTGCCTGCCTACGTACCACCTTTCATGCAATAGGGGATCAGGGTACACATAGTTCACCTTTAAAAAATTTAAAACACAAGTGTGTTGGTTGATTTTAAGAGATAAGACATCATCGTCATTGTCCGTGTGGAAAACATACTTACTACCCAAAATTATGAGGAAGGAGAATTTGCATCATCTCAAGGCGGAGGATATGGCTTGGATTTTAAAATCAACAATGCCTCACTCAACACTTAAGTGGAAAATATCTCACTTCGCTACATATTGTAGAAGTATAGTTGTTTGCATCACTACAAGGATTGACAAGAGTCTAATCTTTTGAGAAAAGTTTTAAAATAAAAAGTCAAAGTTGCATAATGGTTTGAAATGAGATTGATTGACTTTTACTCTTCTCACAAAAAGGTCAAGGTATTATGAAATTGATTGGAGTTTATTTATGAAATTTTTTTTAAAAATGCATGGACCTAAGTCCAAGTTTATTATCAAAATGGTTCAAGTTTCAAAATAAGAAGAGTTTTCAAAAGGAGGAAGAAGATTTTTGAAATTAAAGAAGATGGGAGGAGAAGAAGAAACTATCCTAAAGCATAAGGTAAAATCTAGGGATAAGAACAATCTAACCAACAAGAAGCCAATACTTGACATTATGAGTCAAGATAGAATTCCCATTCTTTGGATTGAAACCAAGAAAGCAAAGATACTAGACCTCTTGAAGGAGTCAAACTTCAAATGTATTAAGTCTTCACAAAAATTGGGCAGAGTAACGACTGTATACGGGTGAATTTCATATTACAGACAAAGTATATAATCACATTAACCTGCACACAAAACAAACAAACAGCCCAATGTCTTGAGGTAAACCTCAAGAACTCCAGACAAAATATCAATTAAGGTCACAAGGTCTCCAACATAGGCCAAGATTTCTAATCCTAAGTCCAAGAAGTACAATACTCCATAATGCCAAGGATAGTAACCAAATAGTCCAAGTATCATTAAATTTTTTTATGGTTCATGTTGATTATTAAGTATCTTAAAAAAGAAAAGAAAAGATCAAGTGAGCAAAATAAAAATGACAAGAATATAAAGGGGCTCAAGTGAGCAAAGATGAAAAATAACATGAAATGTAAATGCTAAAGTAAATGGTGCATAAAATAAAAGAGCATAAAATAAAAACACAAAATAAAGTCAATTATTAGTAATTAGTGGTTAGTTGGATGACCATCTTGAAACTTACATTTGGAACTTATTAGGGGATTGGTAGAACCAAAACCTCTACGCAATGAATTGCATTTGCTTTATGTCAAGTATAGCATCCAATTAAGAATCCTCAATGTAACATATAATGATCAACGATGTTTAAGTGATCCGTGTTGACCAAAATTAATGAAGATCCATAAGAAGATTGGTAGAACCAAAGCAACTACACAATGAATCTCAAGGTTATTGGATCAAAGGGTTCAAATTAACATATTGGGCTTGCAATCATAAGATTGGGCCACGAATGACCATTTTCTCGAATCGGGACAAAATTTAGCGCTATGTTAAGCAATCGTAAGTGGACTTATATAGAAGCCTCACCTATTTTGAGGCCGGTCAATAGAAATCTATGCACCATTTGTTTTGAGACATGATATATAGATCATGCTCCAATAACACTTAGTGCAATAAGAAAGGGATGAGATCAAGAAGTGTGGGAAAGAATATATAAACCACATTTGAATTAAAATTTAATCAAACTATTATTAAAATCATTCATCCATTTATACTGAGTTAGACTCAACACCATGAATCCAATGATGTTAACAAAGTTCATGATAAAAAATTCAACCCAAGATCAGCCAGAAAATAATCACAAAATAATATTACATTTAATATATGCATTTAAAAGGGTTTTAAAATGTTTTAAAATAGAAATAAGATAGAAAAATATCAACTATGTTCAAATTAAGCAAGAAAGAATAAGTAAGACCATAGAAAAATCAGAAATGAACTCAAATCTTTTTATAAAAATTTTGGTAATTTTTTAAAGTCAGAAACTATTTTTAAAATTAAAAGAAATGAGTAAAATAAACCAAAAATGATAAAAAATAACAAAGTAAGAAATAAAAAATAAATGAAGTCACCAATATTTGTCACAATATCATTGGATCATTCCATTTTTTTTAGAATTTAAAAATGCATAAAATTATTTTTAAACATTTAAAACAATTCAAATAAAGTGAAAATTTATAAAAAATATCAAAACACAAAATAAAATTGTAAAAATAATAAAAATCAGAAAGAGAAAAATCAAAAATATTTTTCATAATTTTTTCAGATTTTTTGGACTTAAAATGAATTTTCTATGGTTTTTTGAAGTTTAAAACAATTTAAATATAAAAATCAGAAAATAAAATAAAGTCAAAAAAATATGGACTAATAGATGAGAGTCAAAACGCGTTAGTAAGCTAATCCAGTGGATCAGACGCGCTGTGCATATCATGGTCATTAGGGAATAATACACATGATCATTAATTAAATCTGATATTTAAAAATTCCAAATGGCGTTATTTCATTGGTTGAAGGATGACACATTGGTCATCTTCAACCTCTAGCCAGTCTCAAATCAAGCTTGCTTAAACTGTAAAATTAGAACACGAGACTGATACCATTCGCTTTGTCTCATCAAGACAAAGACAACCACACCTTCGCGAAAAATTTATATAAATTGTAGCTCAAGCAATTTGGAAGGAAAGTTTTGAAAAAGGAATTTGAAAATTCATGGCCAAAACGTGTTTCCAGTTAAAAGAAAGTGTTGCGACTAGAACCCGAGAAATGAGAGCTTCACAATGATATCAAAGTTTGGATGAATTGATGGAGAAATCTACCTATTTAAGTTCAGTTGCAGAGCTCTGTAAATGGACTTGGTCAGATCAATTTAAAAGGTTTCAAGGCTCAATTCTTCTTTAGTTAGCTTCAGGAAAGATCAAGGAAGGTGAATTGATAGAAAAAATGGATTGAAAAAGGATTGAACAATGATTTCGAAGTTGCAGAAAAGTGAGTTATGAAGCGAGTTTGGCAGGGTGATTTTGGTTGTTCAAGCTTAAGAAAATGAATGGGATAGCTCATGTATTTATAGGAGAAGCAAATGGGATCAAAAGGAAGGGTGAATGGTGCAATTTGGAGGGAATTCGTGTGGGTCTGCATCATGAAGAAAGTGTGACTTCTCTTTTGTCAAAACTCATCCAAAACGCGTGTTTTAATGCACTAATCCACTTGGGAAAGTTGGCTAATCATGTTTATACCCAAAACGCATGCTAATTTGAGGATTAGAAGTTGTAACGTGAAATTCAAATTCTGAATTGCGATGAAACTTCAATTCCAAGTTACCACTTTTGAAACAATGGAATTCTCAGATCAAAGGGTCTTAAGGCATGGTTCTTGATGCTTTAGAAAGATGTGATTACAAGCTTTGAAATGGGAAAAGAATGGAATCAAATGGATGTTTGAGCTGAAAGTTGCAATGAGTCAAAGTTGGGAAAAAGAGGTTGACTTTCCATACTTAGAAATATTTCATGTTTTTCTTTAAAAGTGACCTATAATTTTTTGCATCCGAACATGGCCTTCCTCTTGGAATTTTCTCTTGACCAAAAAAGATGGCATGAAATAGACCTCTTGAATGACATTTTGAAACTTGAACCATTCAAAATTTCCAAAAATTGAGAGAGTTATGAATTGATGAATTTGGCAAAAAATCATGAAATGACCTATAATATTTTGTATCCTTAAGGCATTCTCCATCCATTTTATCACTTTGCACATAAAATAAGGAATAAATTTCACATCCTTAAGATCATTATGGAAAAAGAGTGGGCTCAAGGTGATAAAAATTGACCAAGTTATGATCATTTGAAGTCACGCATGGGAAGTTAGGGGTTCATCTGGAGGACTAGTAATATTTCTTCATCATCAAGTTTCTTCCACATGAAAACTCCTTGAAACTTTTGAAGTGATTTGTTAATAGTACTTTTAATAGAATTATGTTTTTGGAATCACTCAAAAATACCAAAATATGAGCAATATATACTTCTTTGAAGTTCAAAACCCTAGCTCCTAGATCAAGAAAATGCTTTGTGGAACTTTGACAATTTTAAATAACCTTCTTGTACCAACACTTTTGCTTTGTAGATAGAAGTTTTTGAGGATGATAATGAGAACTCATATCAACCAAAACCACTTCCATATCTTGAGAATTGAGAGAAATATGCACTTGTGACCAATGGGAACAAGGCCTTGTCCAACCATGACAACTTCTTCAATCAACCCCTTGTACTTTTGAATCAATATTGATAACTTTGAAATATGGTGAACCAAAATAAACCTTTCCATGCCATTTCTTCCAAAACAACTTCAATGGTGAGGTTTGAAATTATCAAGCTTTATTGACTAGGGCATGGAAATAAACTCATGAACCCATGGATCAACTTGCTAAGCCATATTGCCTTTACCTACATTATTAACAAGTAAGACAAACCAACATTGAATTTTATTAATTAAAAGGAAAGTCAAAACAAAACATGCATGATCACAAAAGAAAAACAAGTCAAGGTGCTTGGTGATTCCTCAAAGAGCAAATCTAAAGATAGGGAGGAGAACCAAAAGCCCTAATGTGATCTTGTTGTGACTAAATCAATATGGTATGATGAAGGGATCTTAGGGGTAAAAATTGGGGTATAACATGATGCAACAAGTGAGATTACACTAAGGGAGCATGTGTGAATAGTGTATTTGATTTGCATGCATTTAGTCTTTGATTAGGGGTTGTCTACTTGTTGTTTTTAACTTGCCATACATACCCTATTTTACTAGCAATTATACAAAAGTATAAAATGCAGAAGAATAAAATCCTACACTATTACAACCATATTGAAGTAGCAAGAAAATATAAACACAGAATAAAAATAAAAAGAATAAAAATGAGCTCTTTCGGTTCAGGAAGAAGCACCCTTCGATCTGCACTTTTTGACCTCCTTCGATTTGGGCCTAGAGTCAGCAAGATTTTGTCCTTCGACTAGGAGTTGGAAGTCAACAAGGTTTTGTCCTTCGACTGGGAGTTGGAAGTCAGCAAGGTTCCTTCCTTTGAATAGAAGTTAGAAGTCAGCAAGGAAGCCTAAGTCTTTGTTTCATACTCTTGTCTCCTATTTCTTTCGTTTTAGTTTTGAATAGCAACATGGCCTAAGACCATGCTAGCATCACCTTGGGGCCAGGTTAGTTCTTAAAGCATGTTTAAATAAACAAGAAGCAAAACCAAGAAGGTTATTAACCATGAAACATATTAAAAGGGTGAAACGAAAAGAAGACCAATGGTATGTACATGTTTGAAATGAAAAAAGAAAGTTTATTCACATATTATGCCTGAAACGAAGGATTCAAGGGTAAGAGGGACTTACCTTGACTCAAGCTGGAATGTGTGCTAGACCTTGAGTGGTGGCCTTGAGTGCTTCCGGATTATAAGGGAGGAAACGAAGATGACGTTTCTAAGGTTGGATTCGAAGGAAAGTAAAGTGTGGGAACTTTTCAGATTCGAAAGAGATAAATGTCTAGAATCTGGATTTTTGTTTGATGAGTGTTTAAGTGTTTGAGAGTTTGATGACTTTTGAGAGTGTTTGAGAATTTTGAAGATTCGTTCCCATTATCCCAAAAGTCCTCCTAAACATGTGTTGGAGCCTCTTATTTATAGGAAAAGTTGGCTGAAGCTTTTGGAGGGAAACCAAAATAATTTGAACAATTTGAGTAAATTGTTCTTGTAGCTTTCGAGGCGTAACATTTGTATGCCATTTTGGTGCAAGCATGGGGCAGTGTTTCAAGACTGTTGTGCAATAGTTTTGGCCAGCGTACCAGGCCTGAACTTGGCATCAAACATCTTTGAATATTTCATCCTTTCATTTTGACCCTTCTTCGACCAGATTCTTCTTCCAATAATGTTATTTGATTTTCCTCCAACAAGTGTCCTTCAAATGGTTCACTTTTGTGCATCCTTCGAAGGAGCCAAATGTGTGACCCTTGGATGGGTCACCAAAACATGCCTTAAGGTGGGCTTTGTAAATTCTTCGAATGGGCCATCAAGCATGTCCTTTGAATGGGACGCCCGGACATGTCCCTTGAATGGGTCATGTATGTTTCTTTGAAAAGGGCCAAACGTGTCCTTCGAATGGACTAGTAAGGCATACCCTTCGACAGGGACTCATATGTATGCCCTTCAAGTCCACCACTATATGTCTTTTTAAAGGGGCTATCAACCATGTGTGCTGAAGTTTGTCAAGGATGGAATTACAGCATACTAAAGAGAAATGTTGTCCAGTCGAAGCTAGTACAAACATAGCCAATGTCCTGTTGAAACCTGCATGCAGGAGGTCTAAACTTTGTGACTCCAAGCAAGCACACGAGAGGCCAATGCTCAAATGAAGACTTACATGAAGGGAATCACATGCCCAAACGAAAGAGGCATGCTAGGCTGGTAAAAATATGCAATCAAAGGATTCCAAATGGAGGTTTTTTGCCTTGTAATCGAAGGAGATTACAGGAGGCTTTCTGCCTAATGCATGCTAGCATGGGGGGAATCCTCTTACGTGCAAGAAAGAAGTTGTGGCTCAAATGAAGGCTTGTACGCAGCTAGCAAGTATGAGGGAATATTTGTCTAGTCAGCACAAGCATGCACACATCAAACATCCAATCGAAGCAGGCACATAGGTAGCCATTGCATGGTGAACCCTGTGAGGCCAAAGGTGCAATCGAAGGTGGCACGTAGGAAGCTCCTGCCTTGTAAATCCAAGCCAGCGTGCCAGAGGCTAACGCCCAGTTGAAGGATGCAACCAAATCCTGCATCGAAAGAGGCCAAAAGGCCAATCAAAGGAGCTGAATCGAAAATACTTGTTTTTCTCAAAGTTTTCCAAAAAATTATTTTTATCTGTTTTCCTCCTCTTTTGACAGTTTCCTTTTTAACTTGATACTGGAAAATCCAAATGTACTTGTGCAAGCTTGGACCCTGAGAATCCTTTTGAAAAAAAACCTTGAAAAATGAGAGGGCAGATTTTGGGGTACAACGGTGTCGATGCATAATGTTGTACCCCAAAAATTTCCCTCCCATATTTCTCAAAACATTTCAAGAAAGATCCTCAAGTTGCTCAAAGAAGTCCAAGGGTTGACCAGACAAGCTCTCTCCTAAGGCAGTCTACCTCAAATTAGGGTTTCATGTTGCATCAAGATACTTGAGTCCAAGGGCTCCCAAATTATCACCATTGTCCTAATATGTTCTCAAGATCATCCATGTCAAATTTCAAGCCTTGCAGAGGAAGTTTGCTCAGTCAATTGCTCAAAGGTCCAAAAATCGACTGTGCTAGGGCAAAAGTCAACTGTGACCTACATACAGTCAAACTTCAAGATTTTTTGTCAACATTCTCATTTTGAAGTATATTTCATCATTTTATCAAGGGTTGATCATGATTCATCAAGGATTGCTCACAATTCATCAAAACCTAAAAGTTGCTAAATTAGGGTTTTGTAGGAAAAGTCAACTCAAATTTGACTAAGCATAAATTTCTCATACTTTATGAGAAATGACCCATCCAAATCTCATTTTTAAGAGGATGCAATTCTCTACAATCCATCTTCAGCTCCCAATTTCAAAATATGCACTCACAAGAAGTTATGAATTTGGACATTATAGGTCATTTTGAAAAGTCAACAAAAACACCTTTTTTGTCAAATCTTCATACATGCACATGGAAGACTCAATTGATATGAGACCAAAAGGGTTGCTTAGAGAACATATTTATCTTTCTAAAAGTCCAAGAACACCTTCAAAGAGTCCAAATTGAGGAAGTTATGCATTGGTGAAGTTGACCTTTTTTGCAAAATTGCCAAAAGTCAAAAGTGCCTCAAATTGCAATTTTTGCTAAATGGGCCTAACTTATTACACTTGTTTTGAGTTGGTAGCATGGTCCACGAGCCCTATCTCTTCCCATTTGTCTTTATCTTATTTTTTCTATTTATTTTGATTTTTATTGCAATTAAATCAATTTAAATCAAAATAAATCATGAAAAAATCCAAATCAATGAAACCTCAAGATCTTGTGCCCATTTCAGGTCCCATATACAGCTAGCAAGTGAATCAAATCGTGCAAGGCCTTTGTGTGCATGAAAATATTGGTTTTGGCCTATTTTTGGAAAGATTTTCAAGTGAATCAAATCAAGATCAAAATTCATAATGGACAAAGATTGAAGGCATGTTTTAACCCTAATTCGTTCCTTGGTATATAGGGAACAATTGCAGATCAAAAAATAGGGTTTTGGAGGCACACAGGGAGAGAACCAAACTTGAAAAATTAAAAGAAATTGATAATCTGATTTTGCACTTCCAGGCATTTTCAAGACTCATAGGCCATTCCATTCACTTCCTGGGATTGCAAGGAAGCCATAGAAATCAGAAACAAGGATTCTCGCGCGCTAGAACTCACTGTAAGTGATCCACGGCCATGGCTTTTTCTTGAAATCGAATAACATGATTTTGACACTTATAGCATGAAATACTTACATATTCTTGTTCCTTAAGGCATTTGCAAGCTACTCATAACAATTAATTGCATTTTTATTGGCTATACTGGAATCTGCCATTACTAGGTTTTCTGGTCTCGTTTTAGGTCTTTTTATGCAGGCAAAATTGGCCCCCAAGAAGGGCACCGTGATGCTTAGCAAGCCAAGACGAGTTGATTCATGGCATTAGGCTTCATTTTTTATGCCTGTGTGTGATTTTTAGATATGCAGTGTGTATAGCTACATGCATTCATCCGTAGGTAAAGGTCACTAAACCTTTTAGCCACAGAGAGAGGACAGGGATGAAGGCGTGGCATCACCCTATTTTCCCATTTGAATTTACGTGCGGATAACTTTGGATTTTGGCATGTTTTTTATATATTGATTTATTGTTGTTTCATATACAAAGCAAGCGCGTAGCTTAGTTGGTGTGAAGGTGAGTGGAAAAGGCTATGGGGCCTGGGTTCGAATCCCAAGTCCCCCTATTATTTCATATTATTTTCATTCATATGATCAAGCGTGCACACAAGGCAGGGAGATCACCATGGACCATCATCATCCAACCAACCAGATGTCCACAAGCCAGATCTGAAGGCTATCATGTGATGTTCAACCAAAAGCTTCAGTCAACCCATAGCATGGGAACCTTGAAAGCCAACATGGGTCAGATTTGTTTGGGCCCAAAAATTGCTATCAACACCCTCCAATTTGCTGATTCTCAGGCCCATTCTCTTTTTCTCTATTCTTTATATTTTCTTAATTAATTCATTTAATTTATTTTTACTAATACCAAATTAATTCTTTTTTTCATAAAAAACCATAAAATAAATTTTCATCCAATTAGATTTAGGTTATTTTTTATCAAAAAAAGTTAATTTAATTAGTTTATGTAATTTTAGGGTAACTTTAATTCTTTTGTAAATAAATTAAAACAAGTTAGAAATTAGGGTTTTGTTTAATTTAAATTCTATTTTCTTTTTTTAAAAATAACCTAAAATACAAAAATAGGTCATGTAATTTAATTTCATTAGTAACTAGGTTTTTGCATATTTAACTCAAACCCTATTTTTCTTAAAAAATATTTAAAAACAACAAAAATAATTTTTCTTTCAATTAGGTTAGGCGGGGTCAAAACCCTATTTCTCTCTCGTTCTTAACTCATCGCGTGCGCTTTATTTATTTTTACAATATTGATGTAATTGCTCATGGGATGTAATAGATTAATTAGGGTTCTTTTTTCGTTCATTTATCGTTTTTTTACGGGTTATTTTTGGCTATGTAAATTAATACTCGAAGCCTTGTAATAGTGTAGCTTTACCTTCCGCACTTTAATTTCCGCAAAATATTAAACTGTTAGATGTACGATATTAGGGTTGCATGACAAGAATGTATGATTAGCTTTAAAACGGTTAGAAAACCCTAAATATGCAAAGATAATAACTTGAAATTGAATCACTCGCACATGCGCACTCCTAGGGTATACTCTCACTTCGGTTGCCTTCGGTAAATGGTCATTAAGTATAGGATATTTTAGTGGTCGCTCTCTTGTCTAAACAAAGATCAATGTCCCGTTCGGAAAAGTTGCCTCAGAATGGTTGCCTCGGATATTGTTGCCTCGAATATTGATCTCCAGACATTAGGGTTATTACTAAGACGTCCTAGCATTGCTTTAGTGATCGCACATCCCTTTCAAATTGACCCTTAAAACTCCAATGACGGTGCTACCTACTCACTAATAGTGGGATAGCACTATCTAAAGGAAACAAGAATAGAAAAAGTATCTTTTTCGAGTAGGTAGATTAGTTATTAAGTACTTGCTCAAACAAACAAACTTTTTCGCACTTACACTCTTTTCAAACAAATTTTTCAAAACAATTTCGTAACACTCTTGAAGACAAAAGCAAGGGTTAAATCGAAGTAAAAACTTTTTTCAAATCAAACACACACAAGAAATTTTGAAAATGATGAGCAAGTACCTAAGAGCCCATGGAAAACCATGGATAGAAAGGGTGCTAATACCTTCCCTTTCTATAATCTACCCCCGTACTCAAAATCTCGAAAAAAGGGAATTTTTCTGTGCTTTTTTCCTTTCCAGTTGGATAAAATAAAAGTCGGTGGAGACTCTTGCTTACTGCGAAATTTTGCAAACACAAACACAAAACACAAACTAGCATTTCAAAACAGTCCGGTTCTGGCCACCGTATCACAGAACTGGCGACTCTGCTGGGGACTTTATAAGTGGGGTATACCCTAGGATTAGTTCATCATATTTGCTGCTATTATTTGATTTGATTGCTTTATCTTTGAGGGCTTTGTATTGGGAGTTACTATAGATCCTAACCCGGATCTAGGGAACACCTTTTAGGTAAGTAGCAATAAATTGTGAGGGAACTGTACGGCGTAGACCGATACGGTTGAAGTAGTAGCTACGTTGATGTGGCACATTGGTTAGTACCAGTATCCCTTGTGGAGAAACAAGGAGAATACGGGGCTACCATATGGTTCGCTAAGCATCAACTGACCTTAGAACCTATAATTGACCAACTTGGCCATAGGAAGTAGTGAGATAGTCGGTCTCAGTGTAAAGCTGGGAACTGGTTGCTACTCGATGCTACACTCATTAAGACCATACTCTCGAGATATTTCCAGCCGCAAGAAAAGATTGCGTGAGCTAAAACCATGACTGATGGAGGATGGTCAGTGATATTGAGAACCTCTAAAACTCGGTTAGTATTATTAGGACAGGTTGAAACCAACTGAAATTCAAGAGGGTAATACCTAGACCCCATGCAAGCCTGAAACTTAAGGGCTATTGTGTGACTTATTTTCCTTCACCATATCTTCTATCTGCTATACCTGTTGTGTGTTTTATCATGACATCATGCATCATAACATAGCATGCATACTTCATTAGACTAACCATTTCAAAGACCGAGGGGAATTATCTTTGTTCTGTTTTGCAGATTATGGCTTCCATGCGCAGAAACACCATCCGAGTTAACTTCGTGCAAATACCTGCTCAACTCAAATAATTGGCCTCGAGAGTCTCTGACAGTTATTCATTCATTAGAAGACATGGTCAGCTTCTTAGCTCGGTTACCTCAAAGTTTGATGAGCAAATGATGAGTGTGATTTTCCAGTTCTTTGATCCAGTGCATCATTGTTTCACTTTCCCGGATTATCAGCTAGTTCCCACTTTGGAAGAGTTTTCTCATTTGTTGGGTATATCCATCCTTGAGCAGATGCCCTTCACGGGTTTGGAAGAGACTCCTAGGCCAGAAGACATTGCTTCAGCTTTACACTTGAAAAAGGCTGATGTAGTGTCTAACTGGGAGACACGAAGCGGGGTTAAAGGTTTCTTAGACAAGTTTCTAATAGATCAAGCTCAACTATTCTGGGACAATTTGTACTTTCAGGCTTTTGAAGACATCTTAGCTCTCCTTATCTACGGTTTGGTTCTCTTCCTGAACCCAGATTCCTTCATAGATGTAAATGCGGTTAAGATCTTCTTGTCTCGCAATCCTGCACCTATTCTTCTGGGTGATATCTTGCATGCCCTCTATACTCGTACGACGCGTAGAAGAGGGACCCTCATGTGTTGCATGCCGCTATTGGCGAGGTGGTTTATTTCGCACCTCCCCAAGTCCGTGCTAAAAAATGAAGAAGGTTTAGGATGGTCTTACAGGATAATGTCCCTTGCTCACACGGACATTCTTTGGAGTTCTAAGGATATGGAAGGTATTGCTCTCATTGATCGATGTGGGGAATACCATAACGTCCCTTTTCTTGGAATTAGAGGGGGAATAACCTACAGTCCTTGTTTGGGTTTACGGCAGTTTGGTCGTGCTCGGAGAGACGCTTCTCATGAACTACTTCTTACTGATATTGTCTTTGACTATAAGGAGGACGTCGAAAAGCATCGCCGAAGGTTTATACGAGCATGGGGCATGGTGAACAGGTGTGACCCTCAAGAATTAGGACCAAAGACGTCCCTCCCTATGCAACCTTACCTCTAGTGGGTCCGAACTTGGGCTCAGAAGCTTGGGATGCCTTATGAAGCTGTGTTACCAGTGATTGTGGAGCATACTAATGAAGAAGGGGTTCCTTATACAGTCCTTTATTCCTATATGCCTACTGATCTGAGGGCATTGAAGAGATCCTGGATTTAGCTAAAAGATGAGAGGGATACTTACCAGGAGAAGTATCATGAGCAAGAGAGGAAGATCTTGAAGCTCACAAGGAAACTTGAGAACGAGAGGACAATCAATGATTATGTCAGCATGAAGAGAAAGCGTCTGTGGAATTTCTGATTTTTCTTGTTTTTCTTCTAGTTTAGATTTGTTTTCAGTCTATTTCTTTTGTAATGCCTTAAAGGCATTGTTAAACATTATTACAAGTTTAAATCTAATAAAGTTTGTTTATTTCTTGGTTTGCAAATTTAAATCTCCCAAAGTCTTTTAAATCATTTCATACGCATTCCATTATCATGCACCTCATCACAGGTATCATTACAGGTTTCTCATTTTCTTCGCTGTTTATTTCAGCACAGAATGTCTTCTGAAATACCTACCGATCAAGCCATTAAAGCTCTTCAAGCATAGAATGCTCAATTCAAAGAGATGTTCCTAAACTTTGCTAAAGGGCAAGAAGATTTGAAGACTCTCATCATGAAGGAGAAGAAAAATAAGAAGAAGAAGGTGGTTCTTCTGAATATGGGTCACAGATTTGGGAATAGATTGCGATAGGAAGCTGATTTGTATCATTCATCTAAAGGAGGAGAGAATCAAGAGGAAGAAAAGGGTCCTAGTCATGTGGTCTCTGATAATGACACTGATTTTGATGAAGAACAGTATCCTCGTGCTGAGGATAGGTACAAGCAACTCGAAGACCGTCTGAGTGCAATGGAGATTCAGAAGATACCTGGTTTAGACTTCATAGATCTGGTACTGGCATCTGGGGTGGTGATCCCTCACAAGTTTAAAGCTCTTGTCTTTGCTAAGTACGATGGAGTATCCTGTCCAAAGCTCCATCTCCGCTCATACGTCAGAAAAATTCAGCCCTACACTGCTGATAGAAATTTGTGGGTTCATTTCTTTCAAGATAGTCTATCAGGGACTCAACTTGAATGGTTTTATCAACTGGAAGGAGCTAATGTCCGCAACTGGGAGGACCTTGCTTCTGCTTTTTACAAGAAATACTAGTATAACACCGACCTTGCTCCCACGCGTACTCAGCTTCAGAGTATGTTTATGGGTGCGGGTGAAGGTTTTAAGGACTATGCTCAAAAGTGGAGAGATCTGGCTGGAAGAGTCCAACCCCCTCTGTCTGATAGGGAGTTGGTGGATATGTTTCTTGAGACTTTGTCTGGTCCATTTTTTAATCATCTGATCGACCGTTCATTATCAGGGTTTACTGAATTGATTTTAACTGGGGAGAGAGTAGAAGCTGGTATCAGAAGTGGTAAGATACATAAAGGTGCTTCATAAAGTACAGAAAAGAAGCCTTTCAAAAAAGAAGCTAGTGCAGTTTACAGCTCGAGGAGCCAAAACCGACCTGAACGCTGCCAAGCGGTTAATGCGGTAGTAATATCAAGACCCACTGTTGCCCCACAATGCAATAATCAGCAAAGAATAGAGAGACCGCAAAGACAGTACACTCGGCTCAGTATGACCTTATGTCAAATTCTACCACTACTGTTAAAAACCAACCTGCTAACTCTGAGGGAAGCCTCGAAGAATCCCAGCACCACATCTCCGCTGTATAATCTGAACGCCCGCTGTGCCTATCACTCTAATAGCCCAGGGCATGATACAAACAACTGCTGGGCCTTGAGGAATAAGGTGCAAGATTTAATTGAAGCTAAAGAAATTTAGTTTGACGCACCGGAAAAGCCTAATGTCATGACTGCTCCTATGCCCAAGCATGGAGTAAATGTTGTGCACGATGATTCATTTGTGACCTCTGTGGAAGACATTTCTACTCCTTTGACGATAATAAAGAAGAACCTATTATCAACCGGTTTATTTCTGGGTTGTGGCGAAGGTTGCCACCTATGTTCAATCCTGCCTGTTGGTTGCCATTTATTGAAATCAGGTGTCCAACGCCTGATGGATAACAAAGAGATCTTGTTCGAGAAAACTTTGATTCCATTGATTCCTATTGAGGATGTGTCCATCATAACCATTTCCGCCAATCCTTCTAAGGCTTCCTAGAGAAAGCCTGTTAAGATTACATCCGTTCCAAGAATTGCTCCATTAATCATTACTATTCTTGGTCCTGTCCCATACACTTCGGATAAGGCTGTCCCGTGGCACTATGGGGCTGATGTGTATTATCATGGGATCAAACAAGATTTGAAGGTTGAAGAAGCTGATACTGATGTCAGCAATATTGTCGAGGCTGAAACTGTGCGGCCGAGACCTGTCATCTGGATGTTAATGAAACATCAATGAAGTCGCCACCAAACGTCTTTTATCCCGCCGAGAGGGAAAGGTAAACATCGAGAAAACTTGAAAAGGGATAAATCACGGTCTTTCGACCGAGAGATCGGGTAAGGGAGTCTGTTACGCGAGGGGAAGGTGTTAGCACCCCACACACCCGTAGTACTCTACGGTATCCACTCTTGTTGTCTAATCTAAATGGGTGTGGTCGAAACCTATGTCTATGGATTAAAGATGAAAAGGGAATGCATGCGAAAGAAAAAGAAAACAATGTAGGGAAAATAAAAAGTTATGCTCGGTTGGGCCCTACCCCAATGCCTATGTATCCCTTTTAAGGAATTAGAGCAGCCGTAGTTCGGCTTATGTGTTTTGGTTGGTTTGTGTTTTTTAATTAAGACAAACAAAGATAGTCATGATGGCAAAACATCGAAAGAAACAACGAACAAATGAGGTGATCAAACATTGACTAAATAATAACAATGTAACATGTCAAAGATGGCGAGACATCAAATGGTAAAATAACACACCTAACAGTGACATTGTGGGTCAAAGTTGGATAATCAAACATGTGCGATGGCGAAACATCGGCTTAGGGATAACAAAGATATCTGACAAATATGACAAAACATCACACCTAATAATGACAATGAGAATCAATGTAGGATAACAAACATGTGCGACTGCGAAACATCGGCTTCAAACAAATGTGCGATGGAGAAACATCGACCAAGAGATAACATGGCAAAGATGGCGAAACATCAATGAAAGAGATGGAAAACTATCACACCTATCAACGATATTGGGAATCAAAGTAGGATAACAAACATGTGCGATGGCGAAACATCGGCTTCAAACAAATGTGTGATGGAAAAACATCGGCTAAAAGGTAACATGGCAGAGACGACAAAATATCACACCTATCAATGATATTGGGAATCAAAGTAGGATAACAAAAATGTGCGATGGCGAAACATCGGCTTCAAGATAACACAGCCAAAGTAAGATTGTTTTGTATCTTTTATTCTGAAGAGGAGTTTGAGTTTATTAGAGGTGTTCTTATGATTTGCCAAGAAAAACATATTTTTGTTTTAAGATGCAAAATGCAAAGAGAGGAAAAACAACTAAGGGGAAATAGCCTAGCATTATCCATAGTGTTATCATACCATGGTTGACCCTAAGGTTGAGGATAAAGGGGAAATCCTACCCTAATTAACATGTCAAAGAAAGCTTAATAAAACTATCTTATAGGGAACATGCAATGAGAGCGAAGTCGTGATCTCAATATCTAAACTGAGTGACTCATCGATCAACAATTAAATAAGAAAAGCAATAAACATCCTATAGGGAACATGCAATGAGAGTGAAGTCGTGATCTCAATGTTTAAATTGAGTGACTCATTGATCAACAATTAAAGAAAAAAAGCAATAAACATCCTATAGGGAACATGCAATGAGAGCGATGTCGTGATCTCAATGTCTAAATTGAGTGACTCGTCGATCAAAAACAAACAAAATACATGCAATCAGACAAAAACCAGAGGGCCTCCTGACATATATCAGCAACAGAGGTCCCATCACACAATTAGATAATTATGCAAAATGAAAATGGGAGAAAGGAGGTAGTACAATACCAAACAGATAACTATCTGGAGCAATCAAGCAAGAACAAAAGAAACCCAGAGAAACTTCAAGCAAGCTGGCATCAGTAAATAAATTGAGTCAGGAATCTATCAGATATGATCAAGTGCCAGGGGAAATATATGGCATTCACAATCATATGTATGTATATACTGCATAAACCATCAAACATGCCAAGCAAAAAAAACAATGCCAGTATAATAGATTGTGTTTCACAAATTAAGTGAAACACAAGAAGCCTCAAGCCAGAAATGGAAACTTTCTCAGAGTACCTCGCACATTCAACAACCAAGTTAGTATTCCATAAGGTGAAAAAGTGAGAACAAACATGATGGCTTTAGACATGATGAACAAGAAGAAACAATCATATGCACAGATTAGGTCAAGAAAAGCAGGGGAATGTTGCTCCTTTCTATCACCATGTTGAATTGACAATTGAATGTCAATCAAGGATCATAAGAGCTTGAGAATAATATGAACAAGGGACATGAAAGTCAGTAGCAAACACATTTCAATCATGCACAATTGATTCAAACACAACTTCATGAATACAATAGGAGATGAAACCTACATAATGCATTAGATGGTTCAAAATATTCAAACATGAGGCTTCTAAGTGGAATGGATTGAGTTAACATGGACAAGTCAGAACCAACATGATCATTAGGTTCCCAATTATAGGCCTCACTCAAGTTCATTGGCCATCAAAAAAATTGCAACAAGTCAGGCAAACATAATTGGGTACCTTCACTTCAAAATTATACCAAAAATAGAAATAAAGATCCATAATTCAAACCAAAAAAAAACTTAACATCTTTGAAAGGTATAAAAGTCAGAATGCAAGCCCTAATTTCATGAATGATTGAGGAGGAGGTCAAATGAAGTGCAAAGTTTAAGACTAGTTGGCAAAACCACCAAACTAGACAAGTCTTCAAAATTATTTGTGGAAAAATGTCAAACCAAGTCAAATAATTCAAGAAAAATGGTTTTCAAATACCCAACACATTCATGAACCATGATCAAGATATGAAATCCAACAAAAGCCCAAGGCACAAGGGTAATGAACATGAAACTTGCACCATAAGCAACAAAACCCTAAATTTTTATTTTTAATCCTAAATATTAGTTAAATAGGATCAAAACCTAAAAAAATCAAACCAAGGTCATGAAAAATATCAAGAAACCCTAAGTGTCAGAAAATACATTTTTCATATTTTTTTGAGTTAGGAAAAGTCAAGAAAGAAATTAATATTCAAACAATTATGCAAATAACAAATATTCACAAATCAAAATAGTATTTAAATTAAAAAGTCAGAAATATTCCCAACAAAAATTATATTCAAATATTAGGACTAAGAACATACATCCCTGAATTTTTGTGATTTTTTTGGATAAAAGGAAAAAATATTAAAAACAAAAAAATAAACAATTAATAATGAAATTATTATTTAAGGGAAAGAAAATGCAAAACATAACCAAAAATCACAAAAAAGGCAAAACAAAAATATGATCAGGTTCTATAATCAAAAGCAAGATTACATGATTTTTTTTGGAATTTTTGAATTAATAGAAGTATTAAAAATAAAAATAAACAAACAAATATTACACATAAACTTTGAAATTAAATTTTAAATCAAAAATATGGAAATTGATGAACCAAGTCAGAATCAATTTTCACATTATTTTGGGAGTCTCAAATAATTTTTGTGGATTTTTTAGGTCAAAGGAACTATTAAAATAAAAATTATCTTTGATCAATTAATTAATTAAACCTAACAATTTTTGAACCAATCAAAATATTTTCAAAAAATTATCAAAAAAATACACAAAGTCAGAAATATTATTTTGAATTTATGATAATTTTTTCAGAATTTTCCAATCATTTTTGAACAAGAAATGAAATCATGGAAATCAATTTATAAAACAAAAATTCAAATAATCCAAAAATTTCAAACGGACCAATCATGATGTGCCACCACATCATCTTCAACCTCCGGATGAATCAAAAACGCGCGCATATCTCAGGATTAGGGCTCACTTTCAGATCAACACAACATGCTCAATTTTGCATCATTTTTCATGAAATCAAAGGCAAATCAAAGTTGTCATGGCAAGGAATCCATAGCAATTCGAATCAAATCAAATCATCAATCACATTGTCCACAATCAAGCCATGAACATGAACAAAAACATTCTGCATCGCGAGTTTCAGAACATCCAAACATGCATAATTCATCAAATTAAACGCTATAAAGCTTCAGAATCATTCCATAGACTTCAAACAACATGATTATGAACTTAAATCACACGAAGCATGGCTAGAAATCAGAATTCAAAGTTGAGAATTCAAACCTTTGGAAAAAATGGATCTACTGTCTCTTTCACTCCAGTTGCAATCTAAGCTTCGATCTATAATCCTTATCACTTGGAGAAGAGAATGCAAGAAGAATTGGCCAAAACGTGCAAGGGAGATGGAAGAATCAAAGAAAAATGCAGAGCTACAAGCTATGGAGTTTCTGACTTTGATTGATGAAATGAGGCACGGACCCTTTGCACTGAGGCCTGCTTCTCAATATATAGAGCATTAGGAGGAGGGTAGGATTGGTTTTTCGCGCTGAAAGCCCTTGGAATTAAAGAAATTTGCTTTTGGCCAAAATCAAGTATGCATTGCATCCTCTCAATCCCTCGTGCGTTGGCTTGCTTTTTAAGTGCATTTTAATCCATTTTCCCTCAGGAAGAGATTAGCAACAGGATTAGGACTTAAATCCTTGCATTAAGCTTGTGTTGGTGATTAGGCAATTTTGAGCAAGTTTTTGCAAAACCATGAATTCCTTGTTCATTTGCCCATGTGCAGCTCAAACTTTGGCATGATGGGCCTCAGCATGTCACAAATTAACAATGGGCTTTATTATAAGTAAGGATAATGACTAAAACTTGAGTTTGCAAGAAATGGCCATTTTGCACATTGGCCAAATTTCACTAAAATGCCACAAAATTCCAAAACTCATAACTTGCTCATACTTTTGAATTTTGGCACAAATGAGCATAATTTGGAAAGGTATTGAAAAGATGTACAATCCCTTAGTTATGAGTTTTTGCAAATTTATCCAATAAGGCTCCCAAAATCTAGCTTGAAATTCACTAATTTTGAAAAATGACCTATAATTTTGTGACTTCAAAAGGCCATAACTCTTGATTCCTTGCCAATTTGGACATGAGACCAAAAGGAGGTGAAATATCATTCTCTTAGAGTTCCAAGAATATTTCATTTGCATCTTCTTGATCAAGGATGAATAAAATATGATTTTTTGAAATTAAGTCCTTATTTTCCAAAATTAGTAACTTTTAGGGTTTCTTCAAGAATAAGTTTCAACCCAAACTTCAATCTTTTTGAACCAAAGACCAAAATGGACTTGAAATATGAAAATTACATCCTTGAATTGATGGTTTGCCAAAAATTCACTGGGTCAACCCTGACTTTGACTAATTTTGACCAAAATGACAATTTTGCCCCTCTGAATCAATTGATCCACTTCCCTTCAAAATTGATGATTAAAACTTCAAACATATGATTTGCCAAGCATATAAAGGCCACGTGCAAAGTTTCACTTCAAAATTCTCAAGAAAACCTGATGAAAACCAAAACCCTAATTTTGGTCAACACATTAGGAGACTGATGAATCATCTTCAAAACTTCAAATCCTCTCGGCATCTTGACCAATTCCTTGTACAAAGACTTTTCAAATACCAATGAGATGTCGTAGCTTTCAAACCAAGACTTGTACATTGGTAAATAGCCTTGTTTAACAAAACCCTAATTTGGCTGGTGAATCCAAAGAGTGATTCCCCTTGTGATCAAACACAAACTCCACTCCTCTGATGATCCAAAAATATGGATGAAGCATCTTGAGACATGCAATAACTTTTGAGCTTGAAAGATTCAGAGGTTTAGATAATAATATTTTTACTTGAGCAACTTGTCAATGCAAATAACCTTCAAGGCTTGGGGAAGACATGACAGCCAAAGTGCTTTGATCCCATCACAATGTATGAATGCAATGCAATATGATATTCATGATGAAACATAAGCCGAAATCAAAAGAGTAAATTTTGGGGTGCAATAGGGGCTAGCAAGGTTACCCAAAGTGGAAGGCTCTTCTCTCTTGAGATTTCCCCTCCGACTATTCAAAAGCCTATTTCCACTCCATCTGCCAGTACATCAGATACTGTCCCAGTTCATATTCCAGTTATCACCCCTGTCGCCGAGCCATCTGACACTCGGGGCAAAGAAGTCATAGGTGAGCCTGCCCGGATGGAGGCACCTAAGAAGATTGTTGTAGAAACCTCTAGGCAGGTGATAGAGGAAATTTTGAAGATTATCAAGAAGAGCGACTATAACGTAGTCGAACAGCTGGGGCAGACCCCATCGTAAATCTCCATGTTATCCTTGTTGTTGTGTTCGGAAGCCCATGCAAAGGCTTTAATTGCTTTCTTCAAAACTGCGCATGTGCCGCAGGAAACATCTGCTGATCAATTCAAAGACTGTGTGGCTAGTTTGACCGCTGACAACAGGTTGGGTTTCTCCGATGCAGATCTGACTGCTAAAGGAAGAAATCATAGTGATGCCTTGCACGTCTCGATCGAGTGCAGGGGCACTACTTTGGCCCACGTACTGGTGGATACTGGATCCTCATTGAATGTTTTACCCAAGAAAGCACTAAATCGACTGGACTGTGAAGGTTTGGTTCTGAAGCCGAGTAATATCCTGGCTAGGGCTTTTGACGGGTCCAAAAGGGTGGTGCACGGGGAGGTGGAGGTCCCTGTTAAAGTTGGCTATCAGACTTTCGCATCTACGTTCTATGTGATGGACATCCGACCATCCTATTCATGTTTGTTGGGTTGCCCGTGGATTCATAAGGCTGGGGCAATGACTTCCACACTCCATCAGATGTTGAAATATCCAGTAAAGGGGAAGATTGTTACAGTACGAGGAGAAGAGGAGTACATGGTGAGTCATCTTAACTCCTTTCGGTATGTGGAGATGGATGGAGAGTTCATCGAAACCCTGTGTCAGAACTTTGAAGAGGTCCCCCAGACTCTGGCGTCAACTGAAGTTGCTGTTAAGAACCTCCAATGAAGATGGCTTCCCTCAAGGATGTCAGGGCTGTAATAGAAAAAGGTGGGTGTGCAAATTGGGGTCAACTCCCTGACTATATCTCCTGAAGGCTGTCATACTCTATTCATCGCCCGATTATGTTTTAACTGCACCAACAACATGGCGGAGTATGAAACGTATATCATGGGCCTACGAGCAGCTATTGACCTGAGGATTAAGTTCTTGAGTGTATTCAGAGATTCCACTCTAGTGATCAGTCAAATCAAAGGCGAGTGGGATACGAAACACCCAAATCTTATTCCTTACAAAGAGTATGTATTGACGTTGCTTCCACACTTCGAGGAGATAACCTTTGAACACTTCTCGAGAGAGGAGAATCAGTTAGCGGACGCGCTAGCTACCATGTCTTCTATGTTCAAGGTCAGGTGGGACAACGAAGCTCCGCAGATTACCAATGAGAGGTTGGACGAACCCGTACATTGTTGTGACATTGAGGCTGAATAGGTAGCAGATATACCCTAGTTTCATGAGGTAAAGAGGTATCTTGAGGCTCAAGAGTACCCTAAGGGTGCATCTATAAATGATAAGAAGTTTCTGAGGAGGTTCGCGGGGAAGTTCTTCATTAGTAATGGTATATGTGATACGGTGGGAGAACTGACTTGGGTTTTGCATTTGTGTTTGCAAATGTTTCGGTTTAGCAAGATTCGCCACCGACTTTTTATTTTATCCAAAGGAAAGGTCAAAAAGCACAGGAAAGACCTTTGAGATGTTTTCTTGGGTTCGGGGGGTAGATTATGAAAAGGGAAGGTGCAGGCACCCTTTTCATCCATGGTTATCCATGGGCTCTTAGTTACTTGTTTAGATCACTTGCTTTTGCTTTTCAATTGTTTGAAATGGTGCTTTGTGTGTGGTTTTGAAAATGTTTTGAAAAGAGACCTTTTGTCTAGGCAACCTTTTTAATGATTCTTGTTTGAATGTATACATAGGTGTTTGTCTTTTGAAAAGATTTTTCAATGTTTGAAAGTTTGTTTTGGGAAATGTTTTGAAATTATGTTGTGACGTGTTTTTGAAAATAGCCAGGATGTTTGCAAGCTTTGTTCAAGTAACTAAGAGTTCTCTACCCTATCTACTCAAAGATCTTTCCTACACATCTTTAAACCTTTTACATTGTTGTTTTACCATTGTATTTGGTAAGCAACCTTGTATTTGGATGTTAAACGGGACAGGCGCGGGTCATCGTATTGACCATGATAGCAACAGTGCTAAGTATCTTAGCAGATTTTTTAGGAACTAGATCATTTTGTATATGCAACCAAGATAGCGTCATCGAGGGACTATGATCTTTTTGTTTTGATTTTTGTTTTGCCAAGATACTCAACATGCATACCATGGCCATTTTAAAGGCAACAAGAGGGTGAAACCCTAGGGGTGTATGTGTGCATTGTGTTGTCAATTTACATGCTTTTTTATGTCTTGTATTAGGTCTAACTATTTGTTTTGATTTTGGATATTGCATACAAACCCTAATCTCTATCATGGCATATTTGAAAGCATAAAGTGTGTAGAAATAAATCTAAGCTATTACAACTTTGATATAGGGAGGGGGTACAATTTTGAATAGGGGGTATTTGCAATAAATTGAAACCCTAAAAATTATTACAACCATATTGAATTAATTGTGCAAATAATAAATTGACAATATTCAAATGAGCAATCAAATAAATATGCAATATATTATAAATATGCAAAAAATGTCTTTGTATATTATGTATGTAAAAATAAAATATTTAATGCATTAAAAATAATAAAATAAAATATTATTTTTATTAAGGGTAAAAACCCTAATTTTTTTGGTTTAAGAATATGTATATATTATAATATTTGTTTATGTATAATAAAATAAAAATATATACAATTGTCAAAAAATAAAAATATGTTAAAAAAATATTATTTAAATATATAAGTAATAAAAATAAAAATATAATATTTTTATGTGTTATTTTCAAGTTTTTTATTAAAGAAAATAAAAGTATATACAATTTAATAATTATTTCTATGTCTAAAAAATAATAAAAATAATAAAATATGAAAATTTATGAAAACATTTTTGGTAATTTTTTAAGTTTAGAAAAAATAAAATAAAGTCAGAAATGAAAAAGAAATAGAAAAATATAAAAATATAAAACAATGGGCCAAGGGGGTGTGAGAAGTAGGTCAGGGGGTGTCAAAAGCAAGAAATAGCCAGGCCCAGCCCAGCCCAGCCACTTCATCTTCAACCTTCGTTCAAACAAAAACGCGCGTTCTGAGTTCAACTTCGTATCTCCTGTTTCAGTGCTTAAAAACAAAAACTTGTAACATGAAAGTTGTAGAGCATAATCACACGATTCCAACCATATAAAGAACTTAATCTAACTCTCAAAGACCAGAGAGAATTTCTCCGGCCCTAATTTCTAACTTAACTTTTTCAGGAAGTTCATCAATCAAATTATCTCAACACAGTTAACTTAAATGGGAAATCTATGCATATGTATAGCTTAAGGGCAATGAGTACTACATTTTTTATTCACAAACCTAAGCCTAATGATTCCTAATAGAGAGATAGAAAGTTGAAAAATACCTGTTTCAGTTGAACTTGAGTATGGCAATGCAGGGGTTTTCAGTGAGGCCTGAGATGTTTGTGAGCTTGCCTGAACTTCCTCTGACCTTCCCCAATGCTTTGTTTGCTTTGAGCTTGATTGAATAAGCCTGTATAAGTCAACCTGCACAAGCTGAAATCAGAAATGGTGAAGCTTGCAAATGGAGTTACAGTCAATGGCCAATGGTTAGGATAGCTTAGGTGGGTTCTATGGAATGTATTTGAAGAGGTTTGGGGCAAAACGCACGAGTGGTTTGTGAGATGGAAACAAAAATGCAGAAACTGCCCTGTTTTGCAAGAAGAATGTGTTTTTGTGTTTTGGAAGGCTTGGGATGTGGATGGCTCGTGTTTCTGGCTCAAGGCAATATGCAAAAACTTGTTTGGAATGGTTATAAACTTTGTTCTTATCAGATTTCAAAGATATGGATCTTTTGCAAGTTTACTTGGTTTTGAAGTAAAAGTGTGAAGTGATACAAGACAGGCATGTACAGGCTATCTTCAAGCATGCACAAGATTGTTGTACCTTTGCCTAAGTTTATGGAACTTGTTTGCTGCAAAGAGAGGGGTTCAAGGCTCAAGGGAATCAAGTTGACATAAAGTTGCCTTTATCAAAATGGCATAATTAGCTTTTTGCCAAAAATAGATTAAACCCTTGTGTAAACTTCCAATAATCAGAATAATGCCTTAAACCAATGAGTTTGCATTCAATTTTTGAGTGTGGGAGGGTTTAGAGACCTGTATTCAAGTACAAGCAAAGTTAGACAGATTTTGCAACTTGTGTTAACATGAAACATGCCATGGATCAAAGTGAGTTTTTGCCAAATTCAAACCTTTGATTCTGCCTAACCATAAATGATTTTGGAGAGTTCTTTGACATTTTGGAAAGCTTGTAATATGCTCTGCAATACATATTTGAAATTCATTTTGAAATTCCAATTGGAACTATGTGAAAAATTGAGATGAAGATAAGTCAAAATCCTACCTAAACTAGGGCAAAATTTCACCAAGTTAGAAAGTTTTTGGACCCTTATTCATAAAATCATAACTTGAGATCCAAGCATCTTTTGGGAAAAATTTGTGAATTAAAGTTGTAGATTTTTTGGAGGACTACAACTTTAATGTTGGAAGTTTTGTTTTAATACAATTGCATCATGGTGATAATGTAGGGCAAAGTTGGGAAAAAATAAGAAAATTTCATAACTTAGAAAAATTCTAAGTTATGAAATTTTTTCAATCTTAAACCCTAATTTGCAAAATTAGGTTTCTTGATGAACAAGCCTCATGTTTTGACACATCTTTATGAAAAATGATCCTTGGCACTTGATTTTGACCAAAAAGTCAAAGTTTGACTTTTCAGTGTATAGTTGATTTTTGATCAGTTGACTGGAAAACTCATCTGTCAATCCAATGCTTTTGAGATCTTTTGAACCTTGTGAATAGGTCATCATGATGCCATTGAGTCCTTGAATCTATACTTGAACCCAAATTGCCATTGGCTAGGTGAAAAATCAGAAATTGCCCTTAACAGTCAAAATCCTAAAAATGACCATTTTACCCTTTTGATGATCTGATCAAAATTCTTGAGGATTTGTGGCCCAAACTTGATCAAATGGTTCATATGATCCTATAATGTTGATATGGACCAAAAATCATGAGGTTTGACTGTAAATTGGCCACAGTTGTCTTTTTCCCCAATACAGTTGATTTCTAGGTCAACTGTCCAATTGACTGGGCAAAAATTTGATTCAAGGCTTGGAACTTGATATGAGAATCTTATAAGTCCAACATGAAGTATGCAAGTCACATGGGGTATTAGAAGTCCAAAATTCCTTGTGCAAACTCAAACCCTAATTTAGGTCATCGGTGCAAGGAGATGTCTTGAGTAGAGCAAACCCTAATTTAGTCTTGAGTTCAAAGAGTCTTGTGAGGGGAAATCTTGATAAAATAAGAGGGAAAATTTTGGGGTACAACAGCTGCCCCTGTTCAATCATCTTAAACCTGAAGAGTTAGATTGGCGAGTTTGCCTTTCGTGACTCGAAGGTAAAAGAGGATTGGACGCTAGAGTGCCCGTAAATTTGCACTCGTCAAAATGTATGTTGAGGAAATGGGCTTAAATATGCCATTTGGAGATGATTGAATCTTGTTGGAGATGGGCTTAAAGATGACATCCAAGAATGTTTGTTGAAAATCAGGAGAATGAACATCAGAATGGTATTCGTATCTGGAACGTATCTGAGTTATATTTGGAGATTGGATCTGTATGAGCAAAGGAATGGCGTCCGTATCTGGAGCGTATCCGAGCTGTAACTGCATTTGATTCTTGAATGAATATCAGAATTACTGCCGTGTTTGGAGTGTATCTGTATTGTATCTGAATTCTGAATGGGCGACAGAATAGCATCCGTGTATGGAGCATCTTTGGGCTGAGGATAAATTCCTAATGAGTGACAGAATGGAAACTGTGTCTTGTGCGTATTTGGACTGTATCTGAAGTTGAGATCTGTATGAGTAGCAGAATGACATCTGTGTCTGGAGTGTATCCGTACTGTAACTGGGATCTAGACAAGCGACATAATAACTTCCGTGTTTGGAGTGCATCTGAACCTGAAGTTGATAGTTGAATCTGAATGAGAAATAGAATGGCTTCTGTGTCTGGAGCATATCTAGTCTGTATCTGATTGCTGAAGTCTGAATGAGTAATAGAATGACCTTCGTGTCTGGGGTGTATCCATATTGTATCTTGACTTGAAATTCGGAATAAGTAGTAGAATGACCTCCACCTCTAGGGTGTATCCATACTATATCTGAGTAAGAGATCTGAATGAGTAGCAAAATGAATTCCATGTCTTGGAGTGTATCTGTACTGTATCTGAAATCTTTGAATAGTTGTTAAATATAGCTTTTAATCTTATCCTGAAAAGGTTAAATGTTAGCTGAAACACAAAGTTATATTGCATGACATGTATTATGCAATAAAATGTGTTCTATCAATGTTTATGATATATAAATGTAATGTATGCGCATGTAAGCTGATTAGTTGTCTTGCTGAGGAAAATAAATCCTTGATAGCTGGAGATAGTAAAATCTTTGACTGATGCCGGGGAAAATAAATCCTGGACCGATGTCAGGAATTCCACAACCTTTGATTGCTGAAAATGAGAAATACTTGGACCACCATTGGGGATAGAAAATCTTTGGCAACTTGTGGGGATTAACAAGAACTTTGACAACTTCTGTGGGAATGTGAGAATCCTTCACGACTTCCTGGGGATATAGGGATCCTTCAAGTCCTTTAAAGTGGGAACATGATAGACATTCTGTTGTAAGAATAGTGTTGCTTGAGAAACCTACTTGAGGAGTCCCGAGAAACTTGATGATTGTGGCTGGGGATTGAGAATCTTCAATCTGCTTGGAAATAACTATGTGGGGAGAATGTTTATTCTGTTGGAGAGTTTTCAAGAGCTTGGGTTGTATGCCAATCTTCTAAGGAATCATCCGAAGGTGTGGTCTGGTTAGCTATCAGGTTCTAAGATAACTTGCAGGGGAATTTTGTTGTTTTAAGACAACTCTCTAGGGAATTGGAGGAAACTGGATGGTCTTCTACCAGGATTTAAGGGTTTAAGTTTTGGACTTCATTGGGGAAGAAAGTTTCATCTCTATTGAGGGTCTGTAGTTCAAAGTTTTTAGCTCCGCTGGGGATTGGGAGTTTGGAAACTTAGTTCTGGTGGCGCTTTTGAAATTTAACTCCGCGGGGCATATATTTCAAGGTTTTCGCTCCACTGGGGACCTTGATGATGTACTGCAGGGGATTTTACTTGGAATAGCCTAAAGACGTTTTCCTATACTTCCAACCTATCAGTAATTATTCCTTCCCACTTTCGTTTATTTGTAAACAGTGATTATATTCAAATGCATATGCTTATTTAATAAGTCATTGGACGTTTTCAAATAAAACACAAGTGTAAAAAGGAAAAAACAAATAGTTTTCTGCACTTTGAAGTATCTTTGTATTAACTTTGTGTAAGTATTTTGTACAAAGGAGACAGACATCCTAGTAAGAGAATGTTGTCGTAAAAATTGAGAAAAATCTATACAAAGAAAGATGGCTATGTGTAAAAATTCCATGGGGTTCCCATTCTGCTATAGCCTTCGTAACTCTGGATAGCTTGTCCATTCGTTGCTTCGTCCGATGATGAATGAATTGATCAGAAACCTGGAGCTTGTCTGGTGAAGAGATTGTCCTTAAAGTGATCTGACGAAACATAGTCATACGCTTTACTTCCCTAACTTTTGCCTGGACCGCCCTTTCGGGTTTTCAGTCCATCGGGAAACCCTTTTTTGCCCAAGTCGCCCTTTCGGGTTTTCAACTTGCCGGGTGTACAGATTTTTTTTATTTATCCCTAATTTTTGCCTGAACCACCCTTTCGGGTTTTCGATTCACCGGGATGCCCATTTTTGCCCAAGTCGCCCTTTCGGGTTTTCAACTTGTCGGGTCGTTTTATGCGTAGTATCTTTTGACTATGTCTGCGTTCGCAGGGTGCGGCAGGTCATCACCGTCCATGGTGGTCAGGATCATTGCCCCACCAGAAAAGATGTTTTTGATCACAAATGGTCCTTCGTAGGTAGGAGTCCACTTTCCCCTGGGATCACTTTGCGGCAAGATGATCCGCTTGATTACAAGATCCCCGACTTTATATGCTTGTCTTCTGACTTTCTTGTTGAAAGCTTTGATCATTCGTTTTTGATACTCCTGACCATGGCAAATAGCAGTAAGTCTCTTCTCGTCAATCAAGTTAAGTTGATCAAGCCGGGTCTGAATCCAATCGTCTTCTCTCAAACCAGCATCCTTCATGATTCTCAAGGAGGGAATCTGAACCTCGATAGGTAAAACATCTTCCATGCCTTATACCAAAGAATAGGGTGTTGCCCCAGTTGATGTTCGTGCCGTGGTGCGGTACCCGTGCAGAGCAAACGGTAACATCTCATGCTAGTCCTTGTAGGTGACTGTCATCTTTTGAATGATCTTCTTGATATTTTTGTTTGCAGCTTCGACAACACCGTTCATCTTCGGTCGGTAGGGAGATGAATTGTGATGTTGAATCCGGAACTGTTCGCACAGGGCAGTGATCGTAATGATCCTGTCGGGGATACCATACCGGAAAATGAGGTTCTGCTTGATGAAGCGGGAAACCACATTCTTTGTAACGGAGGCGAAGGAAGCTGCTTCGACCCACTTGGTAAAGTAATCAATGGCCACCAGGATAAAGCGGTGTCCATTGGATGTTGTAGGCTCGATCTCTCCAATCATGTCGATTCCCCACATCGTGAATGGCCAAGGAGCTGTTAGGACATTGAGAGGAACTGGAGGTATATGTACCTTGTCAGCATAGATTTGGCATTTGTGACAAGTACGGGAATATTGATGACAATCAGCTTCCATGGTAGACCAGTAATAGCCTGCCCGTAGAATCTTCTTAGCCATCATATGTCCGCTTGAGTGGGTGGCAAAGGTACCATTGTGCAGTTCAGCCATGATCTTCTCAGCTTCAATCTTGTCCACACAACGGAGCAGAATGCAATCATGATTGTGCGATACCATTACTTAGGAAGAACTTAGCTGCGAATCTCCTTAAGAACTTTTTGCTGTTGACTGAAGCTCCTTCAGGGTATTCTTGTGCTTCGAGATACCTTTTGACGTCATGGAACCATGGTCGGTCCACTATTTCTTCGGTATTAATCTCGTGACAATGTGCAGGTTCGTCCATTCTTTCAATTGTGTTTTGAGGAGCCTCATTATCCCAGTTAAGTTTAAACATGGATGACATTGTAGCTAGCGCATCTGCTAGCTGATTCTTTTCTCGCGGGAAGTGCTCGAAGGTGATCTACTCGAAGTGTGGTAACAATGTCAGGACATGTTCTTTGTAAGGGATGATGTTAGGGTGTTTAGTATCCCACTCTCCTTTGATTTGACTAATAACCAAAGCTGAGTCCCAAAATACAATCAAATATTTGATTCCCAAGTCAATAGCAGCCTTGAGACCAAAGATACTAGCTTCATACTCGGCCATGTTGTTGGTGCAGCTAAAGCAGAGTCTAGCAGTGAAAGGTGTATGGCAACCTTCTGGAGAGATAAGTATCGCACCGATACCATTTCCAAGTGCGTTAGAGGCACCATCAAACTACAAAGTCCATTGGGATCCTTGTTCAGGTCCTTCATATGGTCTGCTTTCTTCAATGTTGCTCAAAGTCATGATATCATCGTCGGGAAATTAGAATCTCATGGATTGGTAATCTTCGACAACTTGATAGGCCAGTTGATCGGCTAGCACACTCCCCTTTATATCTTTTTGGGTCGTGTATTGTATATCATATTCGGTGAGGATCATCTTCCATCTAGCAATTCTTCCGGATAGAGCAGGCTTCTCGAAGATGTACTTGATCGGATCCATCTTATAGATCAGTAAAGTGGTATGTGTCAACATATACTGCTTTAGCCGGCGAGCAGCCCATACCAAAGCGCAACAAGTTTTCTCGAGCAGTGAGTATCGGGTCTCACAGTCGATAAACTTTTTTCTAAGGTAATAAATTGCATGCTCTTTTCGGCCAGACTCGTCATGTTGGCCCAATATGCACCCCATTGAATTCTCCAGGACAGTCAGATACATGATTAACGGCCTTCCTTCGACGGGTGGCATCAAGATAGGAGGTTCCAGCAAGTATTCCTTGATTCTATGGAAAGCAACTTGACAGTCATCATTCCATTTAACCACCTGATCTTTCTTCAACAGCTTGAAGATTGGTTCACAGGTAGATGTTAGGTGAGAGATGAACCTCGCAATGTAGTTTAGGCGTCCCAAGAAACCTCTGACCTCCTTCACAGTGCGAGGGGTCGGCATTTCTTGTATAGCTTTGACTTTGGCAGGATCAACCTCGATGCCTTTGTTACTGACAATGAATCCCAAAAGTTTAGCGGACCTGACTCTGAAAGTGCACTTGTTAGGGTTTAGTATGAGCTTGTACTCTTTCAATCTGACAAACAGCTTTTGCAGATGGTCGACGTGTTCTTCTTCAGTCTGTGAACGGGCTATCATGTCGTCTACGTAGACTTCAATCTCATGATGTATCATGTCATGAAACAAATATACCATGGCTCGCTGATAGGTTATCCCGGCATTCTTCAGTCCAAATGGCATCACTTTATAACAGAACTTACCTCACTGTGTAACAAAAGTAGTTTTCTCCATGTCTTCAGGGGCCATTTTAATCTGGTTGTACCCTGAAAATCCATCCATGAAAGAAAATACCTTATGTTGAGATGTATTGTCAACCAAGATGTCAATGTGAGGTAGTGAAAAGTCATCTTTAGGGCTAGCCCTGTTTAAGTCTCTGTAATCCATGCACATCCTGACTTTGCTGTCCTTCTTAGGCACAGACACAATGTTAGCAACCCATTGTGGATAGGAAGTAACAGTAAGAAAGCCAGCATTGAACTGCTTCATCACTTCAGCTTTGATCTTTTCAGACATATCGGGCCTCATTCAGCGGACTTTCTGTTTAATTGGTGGACAATCTTCTCTCGTAGGGAGACGGTGAACCACAATATCTGTATCCAGTCCCGACATGTCTTCGTAGGACCAGGCGAAGATCTCAACATATTCATTCAATAGTTGAACTAAACGCTCCTTGACATTTGGTTCTAGGTTGGCACCCACTTTAACTTCTTTTCTGTCTTCCTCTGTTCCCAAGTTGATGGTATTTAACAACTCCTCGTGAGGTAGAATAGCCCTTTCTTCCTGTTGCAGCAGTCTAGCCAACTCTCCAGGCACTTCACAGTCTTCATCACCTTTGTATTCGGCATGATTGACCAGATCTTCAGAGTCACTGAAGGCCATAGCAGAATTGTTACCCATGGAATCCGGAGTGGATGGGTACCTGCATTTTGTGAGTGTGGGTGTGTGTAAGGGATAGCCACCTTTAAACAAATAAAATGTAAAAAGAAAGACAATGAACACAAAAGTTTATATATGAAAATGTCCATGATTCATTAAAATGGCATATGAAGATGAAAAATTAAGCCCTTACAAATGGACCTATATGCCTCGGGTAAGGCATAAGGCAAAAAGTGTACGAATTATTTAAGAATTATTACAGACCAACAGAAAATGTTTGAAAGATAAATGACTGATTGATGAAAGTAATGGGAACGAAATCCTTCGCCTCCCAGTTGTTCAGCCCTCCTTCAATAGTTGGAAAGATCCAGTCTTCAAAATTGCTCTCCTCTTCACCATCCTCCAAAGCATGAACTCCATGATGGGTGATCTTCACCGGTGGCCCTCCAGCCTGGGAGCGACGCACAACCTTCTGACTAGCGGCAGTGAAACCCAAGCTGAACTTATCTGTCTTGTAAGGAAAATCTGGCAGTTGACCCCATAATGTGCTTCCTCCTTCCTCAATCACAGCCTTCGCATCTTTAAGGGATGACATCCAAGACATAGGTTTGGTAATGATGGGCACGAAATTCATTGTCTTGGCTACCGCAACTTCAGGAGAAACCTCTTCAAAGTACTGAAAGGGGGTCTCGATGAATTCACCATCTAATTCAACAGAGTGGAATGAATTTAGATGGCTTATCATATACTCCTCCTCGCCACGAACTGTCACAATTTTCCCCTGGACAGGGTACTTAAGCTTCTGGTGCAGAGTAGATGTGACGGCTCCAGCATGATGAATCCAGGGCCTTCCCAACAAGCAAGATTAGGAGGGACGGATGTCAATGACATAAAATGTGGAGTTGAAATTTTCCGTACCCACTTTAATCAGGATGTCCACCTCCCCGTGGACCATCCGTTTAGAACCATCGAAGGCTCTGACAATGATGTTGTTGGGCTTCAAAATTAGAGTCTAAAAGGTTATTCCCAGAGAAGTCGCAACCAAAGATCATCCCTAGTGGATTTATTTCATTTCATAAACAGGAATTCAATCCCTAATAGAATTCAATATCACCAGTGTTGTACCCCAAAATTTTCCCTTCCATATTTCTCAAGACATGTCAAGAATAATCTCCAAGTTGCTCAAGATTGGCTCAAGGGTTGGACAGTCAAATCACCTCCTAAGGCATTCAACCTCAAAATTAGGGTTTTGTGTTACATAAAGGTCCTTGCATCCAAATGAACTCAAGTTATCCCCAATGTCCTAATATGTTCTCAAGTTCATCCATGTCAAATTTCAAGCCTTGCAAAGGAAGTTTGGTCAGTCAATTGCTCAAGAGGTCCAAAAACCGACTATGTTAGGGCAAAAGTCAACTGTGACCTACAGACAGTCAAACCTCAAGATTTTTTGTCAAAATTCTCATTTTGAAGGATAATTCATCATTTTATCAAGGGTTGATCATGATTCATCAAGGATTTCTCAAAATTCATCAAGATTCAAAAGTTGCTAAATTAGGGTTTTGTAGGAAAAGTCAACTCAACTTTGACCAAGCATAACTTTCTCATACTTTATGATAAATGACCCATCCAAATCTCATTTTTAAGAGGATGAAATTTCCTACAATCCATCTTCACACCCTAAGATCAAGAAATTCTCTCACAAAAAGTTACAAATTTGGACATTATAGGTCATTTTTGAAAGTCAACAAAAACACATTTTTTGCCAAAGCTTATAACTTGAGCATGGAACATCAAAATGAGATGATACCAAAAGGGTTGATTAGAGGACATATCAAGGTTTCTAAAAAGTCCAAGAACACCTCCAAAAGTTCAAAATTGAAGAAGTTATGCATTGTTGAAGTTGGGAATTTGTCCAAATTTGCCAAAAGGCAACTATCCTCAAAACTCCAATTTTTGACAAAAGGGCCCACTTTTTTCCACTTGATATGGTCTTGTCATGCCACACACGTGTCCCATATTTGATTTCATGGCCATTCATTTATTTTTCTAGTTTATTTAATTTTTATTGATTTAATTCATTTTAAATCAATATTAAATCAAATAAAATCTAAAAATTGATGAAATCATATCTTTGTGATTGGTACAACTTTCAATTGGCATGATTCATCAAATCAATTCATATCAAGGCTCATTCATGCATAAAAAAATCAGATTTGGCCTATTTTTGGAAGTTTGATAATGGTGATCAAAATCAAATCATGAATCTTCAATGCACTTGATTTTCAGACCAAAAGATCAAACCTAATTCATTCTATAACACTCACACAAGCCACACAAAGCAAGAACACGCAGAAGACATTGCTGAAATGGCCAGAAGAACTTTGGAAAAAATCTTGGAAACTTGGAATATGAAATCCATCTTAGAGCTTAATTCAAACAAAAAGCTTGACATAGCTCTCTTCCCTGACATCCAGTGAAGCGATACCAATCAAAACCAAGCCTTTTCATTGCCTAAAACTCACTTTAAGTCTCCACGAACCTTGCTCTGAACATGGAATCCGAATCTCCAATTCTTGCATCTTTTCTTTAAAATCTTGGCATATTTGTGTTTGTTGTTTGATTTGGAATGTTTTTGCATTATTCAATTGTATTTTTAGGACCTATATCATGATTCCCGAACCTAGGGTTCTTGTTTTTGTTTTTTAGGCATTTTTAATGCATAATAAATTGAGGCTAATGATGGGTATAGGAATGATCAGGGGAGAGAGATGAATGCATTGATGGTCTCCATTGGCATTTATATGGCTTGTAGCACATGGTAGGATGATGCCATGGATTTAGTTGCGGAATAAAATCTGCAGGTAAACGAACCAGTCTTCGTTGAAGAAGACGAAGACGTGTCTTAGCGTCATTGGTTCATTCAAACAAATTGCGCGTTTTTATTTTTTTGCCAGGCATAATTAATTGTTTGTCTTATAATATTTGTTTTCCATTCCACTAACAACTAAGCAGTGTGGATGATTTGGCCAGGGGAGCATGTCAATGAACATTGGGACCTGGGTTCGAATCCCAGGTCCCCCAATATTATTTGTCTTGTTTTTCTCCAGGAAATTGCATGCGTTTCAGGCTTTGTAGTGCATCATATGCCTTCATCCAGATCTCGTCCAGATGGCCTGTAGACCAGATCTAATGGCCAGAATGGGGTCCTCACCATATTCTCAAGTCAAAGGCGCACACTGGATTGAAAGGGTCAACAAGGCTGCTCACAATTGGGCCTCTGAAATTGCAAATCACACCTCCCTCTTCAGGCCCAATACCCCTTGAGTTTGTGTTTATTTTATTTTCTTTTCATTATTTTCCTATTTTTGTTTTATTTTTATTATTATCTTAATTAATTAATTAACCAATTAACCTTTTCCATAAAAAAATCAGAAACAACAAAAATAATATTTTTATTAATTCCATTAATTTTATTATTTATTTTTGTAAATAACAATTAATTAATTAATTTAGTTTTAATTAGGTATAATTTTAACATATTTTGCAATAAATTAAAATTGATTTAGAATATTAGGTTTTTAATATTTTTAATCATTCTTATTTTATTTCCTTAATTAAAATAAAAACCCAAAAATATTTTCATTTAATTAATTAATTCAATTATTAACTTAGACTAATTTTTAATTCAAAAAAATAACAAAAATATGCTTTATTTAATAAAAAGGGTCAAAACCCTAAGACACTCCGATTTGATTTTTCTCGCGCGCGAATTATTTTTGATCCATATTTCAATATTGTAACTGCTTCGGGAATGTAATAGTTTTTTAACTTAGGACTTTATTTATTTATTTATCGCTTTTATTTACTTTTCACAATTTAATTTTAAAAGGGTTTGTCTTTGGCGATGTAAATACCCGACGCCTTGTAATAGCTTAGATTTATTTTCCGCAATTTAATTCCCGCATAATATTAACTGTTAGATGTTTGAATGATAGGCAATGCATGACAAGATCATTTTTTAACTTAAAATCAACAATAGCTCACCATTGACATGTACAAATAAGAATTAACCGAATTAACACACTTGCACATGTCACTCTTAGGGTACACCTCACTTGGTTGCCTCGAACGTGGTCATTGAGTATAGGAAGTTTTAGAGGTCGCCCTCTTGTCCAAAGATCAAAGTTGCCTCGAAACGGTTGCCTCGGATAAAATGATCTAAGACATTAGGGTTACCGCTAAGGCATCCTAACATTGCTTTAGTGACCACACGTCCCTTAATAGAATTGACCCGAAAAATCCAACGACGGTGCTACCTACTCCTTAATAGTGGGATAACACTGTCTAAAGAACATTTGCACAGTCTAATTCTTTTTTGAGTAGGTAGATGTTCTTAAGTACTTTCTCTTTTTAAAACAAAAACAAAACTTTTTGCACTTACACCCTTTTCAAAACAAAAACTCTTCTCAAATCCACAAACACAAAGAAAAGCAAAATTTTTGAAAACACAATGAGCAAGTACCTAAGAGCCCGTGGATAACCACAAATAGAAAGGGTGCTAACACCTTCCCTTTCTATAATCTACCTCCTGAACCCGAGAAATATCTCAAAAAGGAATTTTTCTGTGCTTTTGTCCTTTCCTTGTTGGATAAAATAAAAGACGGTGGTGACTCTTGCTTACCGCGACATTTTGCAAAAACAAACGCAAAACGCGAACCAGTATATCCAAAACAGTCAGTTCTCATTCCCACTGATCACAACCAGCAACGATAATTCATCCCGACAAAATTTATCAGTGGAATCTTCAGCAGAACATCTCTTCCCCACAGAGTAATCTCCTCATTAGTTTATTCTCCCAACAGAGTCATCCTCTCCTGCAGGTTTATTCTCTTCGTTCGCCATCCCCAGCGGAAACGAAGAATACAACTTTATTCTTCAGCGGCTATCCGGGATTTATTTTCCCCAGCTAGAAACATTACATTTCCATACATCATGATACAGGCATATACGCATCATACCATACAATATCATTTATTTTGAGAGCATCATTGCTTGATATATATCATGCATTTCATACATCATTACATTGCATATGACTAACTCTTTACCTTTTCAGGGAAAGACGAATCAATAAACACCATTGACTACTTATATGACATGGTAGTCCCCTCAAAAACTACATCTATTGAGGGATGTTTAAGCGGATTCCTCAGAAAGATGCTCTCACAAGACTTTCGTCTGGTTCAGTTAAATCGATTCTAAGATTTTTCTGATTCTTATCCAGTCAAAGTTAATCCAAGACCTTCTCCGGTTCATTCAGATCAACGCTAAGATCTCCCTGATTCTTATTCCAGTTGAAGATATCCCAAGACTTTCGTCTGGTTCAGTTAAATCGATTCTAAGATTTTTCTGATTCGTATCCAGTCAAAGTTAATCCAAGACCTTCTCTGGTTCAGTCAGATCAACGCTAAGAACTCCCTGATTCTTATTCCAGTTGAAGATATTCCAAGACTTTCGTCTGGTTCAGTTAAATCGATCCTAAGATTTTTCTGATTCTTATCCAGTCAAAGTTAGTCCAAGACCTTCTCTGGTTCAGTCAGATCGACGCTAAGATCTCCCTTATTCTTATTCCAGTTGAAGATATTCCAAGACTTTCGTCTGGTTCAGTTAAATAGATTCTAAGATTTTTTCTGATTCTTATCCAGTCAAAGTTAATCTAAGACCTTCTCTGGTTCAGTTAGATCGACGCTAAGATCTCCCTGATTCTTATTCCAGTTGAAAATATTCCAAGACTTTCGTCTGGTTCAGTTAAATCGATTCTAAGATTTTTCTGATTCTTATCCAGCCAAAGTTAATCCAAGACCTTCTCTGGTTCAGTCAGATCGATGCTAAGATCTCCCTGATTCTTATTCCAGTTGAAGATATTCCAAGACTTTCATCTAGTTCAGTTAAATCGATTCTAAGATCTCCCTGATTCTTATCCAGTCAAAGTTAATCCAAGACCTTCTCTGCTTCAATCAGATCGACGTTAAGATCTCCCTGATTCGTATTCCAGTCGAAGTTCAGACCTCCTATCAACAATATCCAAATTGAATCTGTAAGCCCATTCCCGACATCACGATGCTGATACCACTTTATACGAGTGCAAATTTCTGGGCACTCTAGTATTCAATCATCTTCCACCTTCGGATCACGAAAGGCACGAAATTCAATCTATATCCTCAGGTTTAAGAAGATTGAAATGGGGAAGCTGTTATACCCCAAAATTTTACCTACCATATTTCTCAAAACATGGCAAGAAAAAATCTCCAAGTGGCTCAAGATTGCTCAAGAGTTGGACAGTCAAGCTACCTCCTAAGGCAGTCAACCCCAAATTAGGATTTTGTGTTGCATCAAGAGATTTGATTCCAAACTACCTCAAGTGCTCCCCAATGTCCTAATATGTTCTCAAGTTCATCCATGTCAAATTTCAAGCCTTGCAGAGGAAGTTTGCCCAGTTAATTGCTCAAAGGGTCCAAAAATCGACTATGTTAGGGCAAAAGTCAACTGTGACCTATAAACAGTCAAACTTCAAGATTTTTTGTCAACATTCTCATTTTGAAGGATATTTCATCATTTGATCAAGGTTTGATCATGATTCATCAAGGATTGCTCGAAATTCATCAAGACTCAAAAGTTGCTAAATTAGGGTTTTGTAGAAAAAGTCAACTCAACTTTGACCAAGCATAACTTTCTCATACTTTATGAGAAATGACCCATCCAAAGCTAATTTTTAAGGGGATGAAATTTCCTACAATCCATCTTCATACCCCAAGATCAGAAAATACACTCACAAGAATTTATAAATTTGGACATTATAGGTCATTTTTGAAAGTCAACAAAAACACCTTTTTTTCCAAAGCTTATAACTTGAGCATGGAATATCAAAATGATATGATATCAAAAGGGTTGGTTATAGGACATCTCAAGATTTATAAAAAATCCAATAACACCTCCAAAAGTGCAAAATTGAAGAAATTATGCATTGTTGAAGTTGGGCATTTTTGCAAAATTGCCAAAAGTCAACTATCCCTAAAACTTCAAATTTTGTCAAATGGGTCCATTCTTTTCCACTTGATTTGGACTTGCCACATTGCACACGTGTCCTAGCTTCATCCTTGTGTCCATTTATCAATTTTATTATTTTATTTGATTTTTTATTGAATTATTTCATTTTTAATCAAATAAAATCCAAATATTGATTGCTTGATATCTTTTTGGCTATTTTAGGACTTAATCATCATCATGATCAGCATCAAATTCGTATCTCACCATATCATGTACAAAAAGATGGATTTTTGACAAATTAGGCAAGCTTTAAATGGTGGATCAAATCAAATCCCATGGCATTGATGTGTAAAGATTCAAAGCATAATTCTTGACCTAATACATTCCATGATACATATAGAAGGCAAAGGCACGAAATTGAGGGCTAGAGGCTGCAAGAACACTGAAAACAAAACTTCGAAAAAGTGGTGAAAAGTGCAAAACTAAAATCACGCTTAGAGGCAATTTCAGAAGCAAAACTTGACATCAATCAATTACTGGAGGTTCACTGAGTCAGAATCAATCCAAAGCAAGCTCTCATACACATCAAAACGTGTTGTAAGTGTCCCGTTTCTTGGCCCTGTTTTCAAAACCTTAACTCTCTATTCTTGCATCTTTCTGGCAAATCTTTGATATATTTGTAACTCTCATGAGATTTCTAAGCTTTTGGCAATATTTGATTTCATTTATATGGACTGTAATCTCATAATAGCATGGTTAGGGTTTCGTGCTAGATTTTAGGGATTTGCGTTGCAGGTGAAATTGGATCTCGTGATGGACATGGTTGCACTCAGGAGAGAGAAATGAACCTAACCATGTCTTTGGGGGTCGTTTTTATGGCCTAGATTTAATTTTGGGATTGACCTACGAATTTAGCTGCAGATCTAAATCCGCAGGTAAATTTACAGGGGCTGGAGGTAGGGGATGGAGACGTGGCAGATCCCAAGTGGACCATTCAAATCTTTGCGCACTTTTTTTTTATATTCTGGCATATTAACATATTTTGCCATATTATGTTTTGTTCTTATATGATTAACAAAATGAAGCGAATGGCCTAGTGGAAAGGGGAGATGGCAGTCACCAACATGACCTGGGTTCGAATCCCAGGTCCTCCATATTGCATTTGTTATTTTTCTACAGGTTATCCAGTGCAAATCCAAGCGCATGGCCTATCATACATCCTCAAATATCAAAGCACCAGATGGCCCAAGGCCAAATCTGGTGATCTAAGATGATGGTCTACCATGGGACCAAGTCAAAAGGTGCACATGGAATTCACAAAGTCAACCAGGCATGCGCCAATTGGGCCATGGAATTGCTATGTTGAACCTCCCATTCAGGCCCAAACCCTCCTATCTCTCTTCATTTTATATATTTTTTTATTTTATTGTTTTGTTATTACTTTTATTATTAACTAACCAATCAAATCTTTTTCTTCATAAAAATAAAACCAAAAAATATTTTTCTTCATTAAAACCAAATTTTAATTTTTATTAATAAATACTAATTATATTAATTTAGTTTTAATTAGGATAACTTTAATATATTTTTGTAAATAATAAAATTAATTTAGACATAATTAGGTTTTATTAACATTGATCAATTTTATTTTCTTTCTTTAAATATAAAAAAAAAAACCAAAAATATCTATTTTTATTAATTAGTTTAATTAATTTAATTTAATAATTAATTTAGGATATTTTATTTCTTAAAAGTCAAAAATAACCAAAAAATTATTTTCTTTAATAACAAAGGGTCAAAACTCTAGAACTCGCATTCGATTTAATTTCCCGCACGCGATCCATTTTATTCAATATTGTATTTGTTCCCGGAATGTAATAGTTAATTAGGACTATTTTTATCGCTTTATTTATTTTCCGCATTTAAATTTCAAAGGGTTTCTTTTGGCGATGTAAATATCGGACGCCTTGTAATAGTTAGTTAAATTTCCGCAATTTAATTTCCGCAACTTATAAACTGTTAGATGTTTGATAATAGGTATGCATGACAAGAATGAATGTTTAACCTAAAATCAACTTAGATAACCATTAACATGTACAAAGATAAAAATAACTTAAAACGACACACTCGCACATGCGCACTCTTAGGGTACACCCCACTTGGTTGCCTTTGTACACGGTCATTGAGTATGGGTCCCTTTAGAGGTCGCCCTCTTGTCCAAAGATCATAGTCGCTTCGAAACAGTTGCCTCGAATATTGTTACCTCTAAACAAATGATATAAGACATTAGGGTTACCGCTAAGGCGTCCTAACATTGCTTTGGTGACCGCACGTCCCTAAATTTAAATTGAACCTTAAACTCCAACGACGGTGCTACCTACACATCAATAGTAGGATAGTATTGTACCCCAAAATTTGCCCTCCCTTTCTTCAGGAAACCATCTTGGATTTTTCAAAGTTCCCCTGAAACAAATCCAAGTCCTGAGTTATCCTTTTGCCCAAGCAAGCCGCTTACAAGAGCAAGATGATCTCACGAACTCCAGAAGCAGCGCTTTTATCTTGAGAAAAATCAAATTCCAAGTACTTAGAATGCTTCTCTAAAATAAGTTTTTTTTAGAAAAATCAGCGCTTCAGAACTTCTGGACCCATTCCAGATGAAGACGGTCAGAAGTTGCAGCTTGGCTCAGCGTGGTCAGAAGTTGGCTCTTCAGCAGCTACACCAGTTCAATCAGAAGTTGTAAACGTGATTCAGAATGTAAGCCTCAAACAGAACATACCCCTTCAGCAGTTACACAAGCTCAGTCAGAATTTGCTAGAGGAATACAAGAGAAGCAGGAAAGTCTGAAGGCTCCTTCAGAACAGGTTGAAATCAGAAGATGAAAGGTCAGAAGAATGGGTGTCACACTGATACAGAATCTCTAAGTCCAGATTGTCCAGAAGTAGATCCAAGGAACATACCAGAAAACCAGGAGAATTTCCAGAGCATGCTAAGACAACAGGTAGCCAAGGCCAGAGCATGGTTTACGCTGCTGATTCAACGCTGGTTTCCATTACCAGAATGTTGGTATTGACAGGTCTTGTCACCATTTAATGCCCATTAATGCTTCCAACCACTCCTGAGCATTCACGTGTGGCTTGGAAAATGCTTTTGCACATATTCTGGCATGGGTCTTCACGCCACCTCCCACTTCAGAGGTCACTTCTCCCCAATCTACGCCTGCTGCTGCAACCTAGGCTGAAAGCTAGCTGTTATCACAACTTCCCAGGAATTTCTGTCAAAGAACAAATTCAAACTCTGTTGGCGCCTTAAATGTTCAAGGCATCCACAAGGATTTTGCCTATAAATAGAGAGTTTTCACCACTGCCAAAGACGTTCAAAAAAAGAAACAGAAAAATTGCTAAGAGAGAAACAAAACTCCTAGCAACACAGCAGTCTGAAACTCTGCCAAAATCTCCAGCTTTGTTTCATAACTTTAAGTTTCTCACCTTCAACTTCATCAAATATCCAGCTCTTTTCTGTAAACCAAAAACGCTCTTTCCAAACTTCTGACCCTATACACGTATACACCTTTACTTCCCCTTTTCCAAATCTGTCTAGAACACCACCAGAACCAAAAGCTAACTTTCACCCACAACTTTCCAAACAGTCAGGTAAGCACCTGCTGACCCTCACCACACTGTTAAGCATCATCAGCTGTGCATATTCAAGTAACATAATGTAAATATTCATGTCATTGTTGTTTATGTTCTGAGGACTTTCATACCTCAGAACATTCTGAGCCAGTATAGGACTTGCCTGTGACCTTGGTGATTCTGACCTCTGAAACATTTTTGCTATTTGCTGGATCTGTTCCAAATATGTTTCCTGTTTTGTGGAGTAACAACAGGATTGCAGATGTTCTGATTAGTACAGGAAAAAGCCAAGTGCTGACTTTGACGTTAGCACATCTGAAGCCTGTTTTGCTGTCAATGATATCAGAACCTCTGAGAATTATTGCCTTTTCAGCAGAATCAGAACTTCTGGTTTCTCCACTAACAAACTTCTGTCTTGCAGCGCAAGGAAATCAGAACTTCTGATTTCCCCACTAACAAGGTTCTATTTTGCAGGTTCTAGAGTCAGAAGTTCTGACTCATCCAGTTTCACTAACAGGTTGATCATCTGGCAGCGGATCTGGGTCAGAACTTCTGATGACCTCCCTGCAGCGCGCGGGCTCCCTCTCTCTCTCTATATATCTTGTTTTTTGCTATTTTCTTTTTTGTCTATTTTTCTCGTTGAACCCCCCATGTACAAATGTGTATCCCCCTCCCCTAATTGTTGTAATAGCGTAGGATGTTACATTTCCGCTTCTTATTGCTAGTAATTAGGACGTGTATGGCAAGATAAAATCAATGAAATAGAAAAACCTAATTCAAAGAAAAAAAACTCTTGTATGCAATAAAACACACTTGCACACTAACACCCCTAGGGTTACATCCACTTGTTGCCTTTCAAAATTGGGCCATATTGCATGTTAGGTCTCTTTGGGCAAAACAAATAACTCAAATGATCATAGTCCCTCGATGACGCCTTTTTGCCTAAAATGATCAAGTCCCTTAAAGAAAACATTGCCCAAAGATACTTGGCACCATTGCAATTATGGTCTAAACGATGACCCACGCCCGTCCCTTTCACATCCTAATACAAGGTTGTCCACCAAATACAATGGTGGAACAAAATTGTTAAAAAGGTTAAAAACATAACAAATAAATCTTTGAGAACTTTAGGGTAGATCGCTCTTAAGTACTTGTCAACTTGCAAAACAAAAACACTTGCCTATTTTTAAACTACACCTCACAACACTTTCGGAAAAAAAAACAACTTTCAAAAACAAATGAAAAACTTTTCAAAAGACATACACCTTTGTATACATCCCAACATGGATCATTACAAAGGTTGCCACCACATTGGCCTCTTTTCAAAGCATTTTCAAATCCACACACACAAAGCACCATTTCAAACAATTAAGAATAAAGGCAAGTTGATCTAAGCAAGTAACTAAGAGCCCATGGATAACCATGGATAGAAAGAGTGCTAATACCTTCCCTTTCTATAATCTACTCCCCGAACCCAAGAAAAATCTCAAAGGTTTTTGCTGTGCTTTTTAAACCTTTCCTTAGGATAAAATAAAAAGTCGGTGGCGACTCTTGCTCAACCGAAACATTTGCGAATAAAACGCAAAGCCATAGTCAGTTCTCCCACCGTATCACAGAACTGGCGACTCTGCTGGGGACAATTCTTAAAAGTGGAGTAACCTTAGGGCTTAGATCACCCTCTTGCATGACTAATTGTTTGAATTGTTTGCTTTACATCTTGGCTCTATTGTTTGGGTTTGCAAATCCTCCACCCGGATTTTGGGAAACATTCATAGATAGCAATACGTTGTGGAAACTGTGCGGGGTATATCGACACGGTCGAAGCAATAGCTATATTAGTGCGACATATTTGTGAGTACCGGTAACCCTTGAGTTCAATCAAGGAGAGTACGGGGCCGCTGAGTGATGTCACTAAGCACTAATGACCTAGAACCTTACTTGACCATCTTGGCCTTTTATTAGGGGTAGTGAGATGACCGGCTTTGGTGCAGTCCGAAGTTGGTAGATACTCGATACTATACTCATTGAGGGTTGTTTTCTTGGAATATTTTGGTCGCTAGTTAAGTGGCTAAACCAAAACAATGAACGATGAAAACAATCCCGTGATATTGAGCTCCTTAGAACCCGGTTACTATTTATAGGACAGGTTTTTTTAAGCCAACTACACTCAAGAGGGTACTTACCTATGAAACCCCATGCAAGCATGAAACTAGGGTTTGGTGTGATTTGCTTGTACATATGTTTTGTGCATACATCATAAACATCATAAAACATCATATGCATTCACTAACCATTTCAAGGGTTTTGGATCTTCATCTTTGTTCTTGTTTTGTAGGACATGGAAATTCCTCGCAGAAATACCATTCAAGTCAACCTTGTGAGAATCTCTCCTCAACTTAAGGAGATCACCTCAAGAATTCCGGAAAATTCATCCTTCAGTGAAAGACATGGTAAACTGCTCAGCCTAGTCAACACCAACATTGAAGAAGACATGATGAAAGTGCTATTCCAATTCTTTGACCCTCTTCACCACTACTTCACTTTCCCTGATTATCAGTTGGTACCCACTTTGGAGGAGTTTTCTCAACTCCTAAGAATCCCTATCCTTAATCAACTACCCTTCAATGGTACGGAAAAGGAACCAAAGCCGGAAGATGTTGCTCGAGCATTACATCTACAACCATCTGACATCAAGGGGCATTGGGAAACCAGAAGCGGCGTCAAAGGATTCTTAGCAAAGTTCTTGTTTGAGAAGGCACAAGAATGTTGGAACTCATTGGACCTACAAGCCTTTGAAGAGATTGTGGCACTCCTTATCTATGGGTTGGTCTTGTTCCCAAATCCTGACCAATTGGTAGATGTCAACGCCGTCAAAATCTTCTTGTCCAGAAATCCAATACCAACATTGCTTGGGGACGTCCTTCACTCATTTTACACACGAACAATGAGAAAGAGGGGTGTTCTCATGTGCTGTACTCCTATCCTTGCAAGGTGGTTTATTTCGCACCTTCCGCAATCTGTCTTGAAAAATGACCAAGGTACGAGGTGGTCCCAACGGTTGATGACTCTTACTCATTCTGATGTGCATTGGTGTTCTCGGTCCAGAGAAAACGTCATCATCGTCGATCGTTGCGGAGAATTTCCTAATGTTCCTTTACTTGGAATTAGGGGAGGTATCACCTACAACCCTTGCCTAGCTTTGAGGCAATTTGGATATGCACGGAGGGATGGCCCTCATGATATGTTGATTCCTAGCCTAGTTTTTGACTTCGACAACGATGCGCAAGGACTTCGCCAAATATTCACCAGAGCTTGGGGAAAACTCAACAAGGTTGATAGCAAGACTCTGGGACACAAGAACTCCATCCCGCTTGAGCCCTATCTCAAGTGGGTACGAGCCCGAGCCCAAAGTCTAATGATGCCTTATCCTCATGTACTCCCTGTGATTAAAGAGCCCGTCAATGAAGGAGAAGTTCCCTACACCATCCTACATCCTGACATGCCTACATCGTGGGAGGAGATGCAGAAAAGTTGGATTCAGCTCAAGGAGGAACGAAATACTTTTGAAGCTAGCTTCTACGCCAGTGAGAAGAAGGTTCTAGAGCTTACCCGCCGACTCCATGAGCAAGAGGCCCTCAACACCTACATCGCACCAAAGAGGATGCGCAATGTCTTTTTGCCTTGAGAAGTTATTTTGTAATATTTGGCCCATGGGGCATTTATGTACTAACAAATTTCTTCTTAATATGACGTGCGTTCTCCTTTGTCTGAAACAATTTTGAATGTCCTAAATCCTTGAATGCATTGCATACATAAGCATACCATTCATCATGTGCATAAGCAGGTCTCACTCCAGGTTTCCTTATCTGTCTGCTGTTTATTTCAGCAGGATGGATCTCGAGCAAACAGTCAAAGACCTACAAGCTCAGAATGCACAGTTCCAGCAACTCCTGATGACCTTGGCTAAGGGTCAGGAGGATATCAAGACTCAATTGGGGAATAAGGACCCAGTGAAGAAGAAGAAAAAGAGGATTGGGTGGCTACTTTGGGGAGAAGATTTGACAGAGAAGCTCGGAGAGTGCTTGAATTTCCTCCTACTTCTGATGAAGGGACTAGTAAAAGATACGGAGTTGCGGTGCCTTCCGAGTCTGATGCAGAGGAAGAAGAGGTTGAAGAGGATGAAGATTATTCTGACCAGCAATATCCTCCAGCTGATGATAAATACAAGGGTTTAGAAGACAGGTTGGCCGCCATAGAGCTACAAAGAGTACCGGGTTTGGATTTTGAAGACTTGGGTTTGGTTGCCGGGATTGTGATTCCCCCAAAATTCAAAGTCCCAGTGTTTGTGAGGTATGATGGGCTGTCCTGTCCAAAAATGCATCTCAGGTCCTACGTGAGAAAGATTCAACCCTATACGGCAGATAAAAACCTCTGGATTCATTTCTTTCAAGACAGCCTGTCAGGAGCTCAGTTGGAGTGGTTTTATCAGCTAGAAGGAACCAGTGTCAGAAATTGGGAAGATTTGGCCACCGCTTTCTACAAACAATACCAGTATAATGCTGATCTTGCTCCTACTCGTACCCAACTTCAGGGTATGTCACTAGGAACAAGTGAGGGATTCAAAGAATATGCACAAAAATGGAGGGATTTGGCTGGCAGGGTGCAGCCTCCTTTAACCGATCGTGAGCTCGTTGATATGTTTCTTGGGACCCTATCTGGGCCATTTTTTAATCATCTAATTGGTAACTCTTCCGCGGGGTTTACCGATTTGATCTTAACAGGCGAAAGAATAGAAGCTGGCATCAAGTCAGGAAAGATTCAGAAGGGTGTTGCTGCAAGTGTGGAGAGGAAGCCTTTTAAGAAGGAGACAGCTATGGTATATTCTCAGAGAAGAGCAGGGAAGATGGAGCGTCGGCCAACTGTGGGGGCCGTAATGATTCAAAACACTCCAAGTGAGCAGCCTCGCTATAACCAGTCTAGACCAAGTCAGCAACGAGTAGAACAGCCACAACGGCAGTTCACCCGTATTAATATGACTCCAGCGCAAGTGCTTCCCCATCTATTGAAGTTGAATCTCGCCACCATCAAGGAGGCACCAAAGAATATGAATACGTCCTCTCCGCATTATCATGCCAATGCTAAATGCGCCTACCATTCAGACAGTGTTGGACACGACACCAATGATTGTTGGGCACTCAAGCATAAAATCCAAGACCTGATAGAGGCTAAGGAGGTAGAGTTTGACGCTCCAGAGAAGCCTAATGTGATATCTGCACCCATGCTGAAGCACGGCCGAAATGTCAATGCCATTGAAGAAGATTTGTATGTGGCTGATGTCAGTGGTCTGACTACTCCACTGCTAACCATTAAATTGAATTTGTTGAGGGCCGGGATCTTTCCGGGATGTAAGGAAGACTGCTATTGTTGCTACTCTCTGCCGTTTGATTGTCCGCTACTGAAGAAAGGCATCCAAGGCCTTATGGATAGTCGACAAATTTTGTTCGAAAAGGTTTCTGCTGTTCCAGTTCATACTGAAGATGTCTCGATCATAACAATTCACGCCAATCCTTCCAAGGCCGTCAAAAAGCCTGTTAGGATTACACCAGCTGCAAAACCTGTCCCTTTGAAGATAACAATGCCAGGGCATGTTCCCTATATTTCTGAGAAGTCGATACCTTGGAACTATGGCGGTGACATCTACTACCATGGTATCAAGAAAATCGAGGTAATTGAAGAAAGTTCAGATGATGAGGAAGCCAGCATTAGTAACATTGCGGACACCAGCAAAATCACCAGGAGCGGGAGAATATTTTCTCCAGAGATTGCCCCTCCAAGAGCAGTCTTTGGACCCTCATCAGCTAACAAGGTCGTCCCTGCACCAATAAAACTTTCTGCTAGAACTCCTCTGATTGAAGACATTGTTGTTCCTAGTACTGTCTCTCCTGCCGCTGCTGACAAAGGAAAGGGAATACAAGATGAGCCCGTCAGGACGAGGGCTCAACCCTTAGTGATCCCGGAAACCTCCCAGAAGGAAATGGACGAGATTTTGAGGATAATCAAGAGAAGTGATTACGATGTGGTGGAACAGTTGGGGCAAACCCCCTCCAAGATCTCTATGCTGGCACTACTACTTTGCTCAGAAGCGCACGCTAAAGCCCTAATAAAATTCCTGAAGGAAGCTCATGTGCCCCAGGAAACCTCTGCGGATCAATTTCAAAATTGCGTGGCTAGCCTGACTGCGGACAATGGATTAGGTTTTTCTGATGCTGACCTAACCCCTAAAGGCAGAAACCACAATGATGCTTTGCATATTTCAATCGAGTGTCGCGGAACCACCCTTGCACATGTCTTGGTTGATACCGGTTCGTCGCTGAATGTTTTGCCTAAGAAGGCCTTGGACCGACTAGATTATGAAGGGTTGGAATTGAAGCCGAGTGATATTGTTGTCAGGGCTTTCGATGGTTCGAAGAGAATGGTCCATGGAGAGGTTGAAATTCCCATCAAGATAGGTACCGAGGTGTTTAAATCCACTTTCTATGTGATGGACATCCGTCCATCATACTCTTGCTTGCTGGGTAGACCTTGGATACACCATGCTGGGGCAGTCACCTCCTCCTTACATCAGATGTTGAAGTATCCTGTCAAGGGAAAGATCATCACTGTCCATGGCGAAGAGGAGTACATGATTAGCCACTTAAATTCTTTCCGGTATGTGGAGGTTGAAGGAGAGTTCATTGAGACACCGTTTCAACATTTCGAAGAAGTCCTTTCTGAAATAGCAGTAGCAAAGTTGACAGCTGAGGCACCGAGACAGATGGCCAGGATGGCATCTCTGGAGGATGCAAGGGCCGCAATAAAAGAAGGGAAGAATTCAGCATGGGGGCAGTTACCCGACTTTCCGCATAAGACTGACAAGTTTGGATTAGGGTTCACAGCCTCTGGCTAGAAAGATATGCGTCGGTCGAAGATTGAAAGGGCGCCAGTCAAAATTTCTCCCTACAGAATCAACGCCCTGGAAGATGAAGACAAAGAAAGCAACATTGAAGAGTGGATTTATCCAACTGTCAAAGGAGGATTTAGCAACTGGGAGGCAAAAGACTTTGTCCCCATCACTTTTGTTCACCAGTAATTTACCTGTTAAACATTTCCTATTTGGTCTGTAATATTTACTTTCAAACAATCCGTACACTATCTTTTCACCTCCTGCCTTACCCGGGGCAGGTAGGTCCGCTTGTAAGGGTTTTGATTATTTTTCATATCCATATGCCATGTTTAATGATTCATTGGACGTTTTTCATGTGATAAACTGCTTGTGTTCATTTTCTTTCCTTTTGCGTTTTTTGTTTAAGGATGGCTATCCCTTACACACACCCACACTCACCAATGCAGGTACCCATCCACTCTGGATTCCATGGGTGACTATTCCGCTGTATCTTTCAATAACTCTGAAGATCTGGTCAATCTAGCCGAGTATGAAGATGACGAAGGTTGTGAAGTACCCGGGGAACTAGCCAGACTTCTGCAACAAGAGGAAAGGGCCATCTTACCGCATGAAGAGCCATTGGAAACTGTCAACTTAGGGACCGAGGAAGACCGGAAGGAGGTGCAAGTGGGTGCCAATCTGGAACCAAAAGTCAAGGAGCGCTTGGTATAGTTGTTGAATGAGTATGTTGAAATCTTCGCTTGGTCCTATGAAGACATGCTGGATCTAGACACAGACATCGTGGTTCACCGTCTCCCGACAAGAGAGGATTGTCCACCAATCAAGCAAAAAGTTCGCCGAATGAGGCCTGACATGTCCGAAAAGATCAAAGCAGAAGTAATGAAACAATTCGATGCTGGCTTTCTGGCTGTTACGTCCTATCCTCAATGGGTCGCTAACATCGTGCCGGTACCGAAGAAAGATGGGAAAGTCAGAATGTGTGTGGACTACCGGGATTTAAATAGGGCCAGCCCTAAAGATGATTTCCCGCTACCTCATATTGACATCTTGATCGACAATACAGCTCAGCATAAAGTGTTTTCCTTCATGGACGGATTCTCGGGCTACAATCAAATCAAAATGGCTCCCGAGGATATGGAGAAAACAACTTTTGTCACACAATGGGGGACTTTCTGTTACAAGGTGATGTCGTTCGGGCTGAAGAACGCAGGGGCAACTTATCAACGCGCCATGGTAGCTTTATTTCATGATATGATACATCATGAGATTGAAGTTTACGTAGACGATATGATAGCTCGGTCACAAACAGAGGAAGAGCACCTTGAACATCTAGAGAAGCTGTTTGCCAGGTTAAAAGAATACAAGCTCAGGCTGAATCCAAGTAAATGCACTTTTGGAGTTAGGTCTGGTAAACTCCTGGGATTCATCGTAAGCAACAAAGGCATTGAAGTCGATCCCGCAAAAGTAAAAGCAATACAAGAGATGCCTGCTCCTCGTACTGAAAAGGAGGTTAGAGGATTCTTGGGGCGCATAAACTATATTTCCAGATTCATCTCACATCTGACCTCTACCTGTGAGCCAATTTTCAAACTCTTGAAAAAAGATCAGGTAGTGGAATGGAACGACGATTGCCAAGCTGCCTTTGATAGAATCAAGGAGTATTTGCTAGAACCTCCTATTCTGATGCCACCCGTCGAAGGAAGACCATTGATCATGTACTTAACCGTCTTGGATAACTCAATGGGGTGTGTTTTGGGCCAGCATGACGAGTCTGGTCGAAAAGAGCATGCTATTTATTACCTTAGCAAAAAGTTTACCGACTGTGAGACTCGCTACTCACTGCTCGAGAAAACTTGCTGCGCTTTGGTATGGGCTGCTCGCCGACTAAGACAGTATATGCTGACTCATACTACCTTGTTGATATCCAAAATGGACCCTATCAAGTATATCTTCGAGAAGCCCGCTTTATCTGGAAGGATAGCTAGATGGCAAATGATCTTAACCGAGTATGACATCCAGTACACCACCCAAAAAGCTATAAAAGGGAGTGTATTAGCTGACCATCTGGCTCATCAGGCTATCGAAGACTATCAACCCATGAGATTTGACTTCCCAGACGAGGACATCATGAATTTGGACAACGTTGAAGGTGACGGACCGTATGACGGACCCGAAAAGGGATCCCGATGGACCCTGTACTTTGATGGTGCCTCAAATGCACTTGGAAATGGTATTGGCGCAATACTCATTTCTCCGGAAGGTTGTCACACTCCTTTCACGGCCCGACTTTGCATCAGCTGCACAAACAACACGGCTGAGTATGAAGCTTGCATCTTTGGTCTCAAGGCTGCTATAGGCTTGGGGATCAAATCTTTGATCGTATTTGGGGACTCGGCTTTGGTTATCAGTCAAATCAAAGGAGACTGGGATACCAAACATCCTAATCTTATCCCATACAAAGAACATGTCCTGACGTTGTTGCCTCACTTCGAGCAAATTACCTTCGAGCATTTCCCGCGAGAAGAGAATCAGCTAGCAGATGCTCTGGCCACAATGTCCTCCATGTTTAAACTCAACTGGGATAACGAGGCTCCCCAAATCACCATCGAGCGAATGGATGAACCTGCACATTGTCACGAGATTAATACCGAAGAAGTAGTGGAACAACCCTGGTTCCATGAAATCAAAAGGTATCTCGAAACTAGAGATTATCCTGAAGGAGCTTCCGTAAATGACAAGAAGTTCTTAAGGAAATTCGCTGCTAAATTCTTCCTGAGCAACGACATCCTTTACAAATGAAGCCATGATTGTGTATTACTCCGATGTATGGATAAAGCTGAAGCGGAGTTAATTATGACTGACATACACAGCGGCACATTTGGCACTCACTTGAGCGGGCATACCATGGCTAAGAAGATCCTGAGGGCAGGCTATTACTGGTCTACCATGGAAGCTGATTGCCATCAACATTCCCGTACTTGCCACAAGTGTCAAGTCTATGCTGATAAAGTTCATATCCCTCCGGTTCCTCTTAACGTCCTGACTGCTCCGTGGCCCTTTGCAATGTGGGGAATTGATATGATTGGAGAGATCAAGCCCATGGCTTCCAATGGACATCGCTTCATCCTGGTTGCCATTGACTATTTCACCAAATGGGTCGAAGCAGCTTCCTTCGCCTCTGTTACTAAAAATGTAGTTGCCCGCTTTATCAAGCAAAATCTCATATGTCGGTATGGTGTTCCAGACAGGATCATCACGGACAACGGTACAAATCTGAATAACACAATGATCACTGCATTATGCGAACAGTTCAAGATTTATCATCACAATTCATCTCCCTATCGGCCGAAGATGAACGGTGATGTTGAAGCTGCGAACAAAAACATTAAGAAGATCATTCAGAAAATGACAGTCACTTACAAAGACTGGCATGAGATGTTACCGTTTGCTCTACATGGATACCGTACGACGACACGTACTTCAACTGGGGCAACCCCATTTTCTTTGGTTTATGGCATGGAAGCTGTTTTGCCTATGGAAGTCCAGATCCCTTCTCTAAGGATTATAAAGGATGCAGGTTTGAATGAAGATGATTGGATGCAGACCCGATTTGATCAACTCAATTTGATCGACGAGAAGCGACTTGCTGCTATATGCCATGGTCAGACGTATCAAAAGCGGATGATCAAGGCCTTCAATAAGAAAGTCAGACGTCAAGTGTATCAAGTCGGAGACCTCGTAATCAAGCGGATTATCTTGCCGCAAAGTGATCCCAGGGGCAAATGGAATCCTACATATGAAGGACCGTTTGTGATCAAGAGCATATTTTCTGGTGGTGCAATGATTCTGACCACCATGGACGGCGACGATTTGCCGCACCCTGTGAACGCAGACATAGTCAAAAGATACTACGCATAAAATAACCCGACAAGTCGAAAACCCGAAAGGGCGGCTTGGGCAAAAATGGGCATCCCGGTGAATCGAAAACCCGAAAGGGCGATTCAGGCAAAAATTAGGGATAAAAACAAAAAAAATCTGTACACCCGGCAAGTTGAAAACCCGAAAGGGCGGCTTGGGCAAAAAGGGGTTTCCCGGTGGATCGAAAACCCGAAAGGGCGATTCAGGCAAAAGTTAGGGAATTAAAGCGTATGGCTATGTCTCGTCGGATCACTTCAGAAGATAATCTCTTCATCAACCGGTTCCAGGCTTCTGATCAATCCAGTCATCTTCAAACGAAGCATTGAATGGACAGATATTCTGAGTTGTGAAAGCTATAGCGGAATGGAATCCCATGGAATTATTTCACATAGCCATCTTTACTTTGTATAAAATTTTCAAATATTTACGACAGAATCCTCTTACTAGGATGATTGTCTCCTTTGTACAAATATACTCAAGGAAAATCAATACAAATACTTTTCCCAGAAATTTGTGTCATTCCCTTTTCTTTTCTCTGGCACTATTTATTTTATTTTGAGAAACGTCCAATGTTTTGTTAAATATGCATATGCATTTTAAACATAATCATTTTCTTATGAGTCGGGAAAGAGGATTACCGACAAGTCGAAGGTACAGTTGGATATCTTGATACCCTTCAAAAGGAAGCCCCCGAGAGATTTGGAATCCATATCCTTAGCAAGTCTTGAAGCTCATCCCCCGCAGAGACTGGAAGCTTATTCCCCGCAGAGAACGGACGTCTCTCCCGAGTTTTATTCAAAGTTATTCCTCACAAAGCCTTATAACTGGGTTATCCTCAGCTAACAACCACGGAAGATCGCGCTCGCCAAAATTCTTCCTATCCCCAGCAGAGTTCATCAAAATTCCCCAGCAGCAACTTATCTTTGCAAATCCCCAGCCAGAGAATCCTCCGGAATTCAATTCCCCTCAGAGTTTAAGCTTCAGTGTCCCCAGCCGAGCTAAAGCTTCAGATTATCAATCCCCAGCGGAGCCAGACTAATGAACCTTTTCCCCACAGAGTTTTAGGAAGGAAAATCTTGAGTTCCCCAGTGAAGTCGCCAGAGACACTTCCCACCGAACTGAAGATTCCCGGTCTTGTATCCCCAGCATAAGTCTGCTAGATTGGTGCTCCCCAGTAGAGGTCATCGGGAATTCCCCAGAGGTTTGGTATACAACCCAAGCTCCTTGTTCCCCAGTCACAGTCAAGGATTTATTCTTCCCGGCAGCAGTCACGATGCGTTTATCTTCAGCCATCCAGGATTCATCTATCCCCAGCAAGACAGCTCATCAGCTTACATGCGCATTCATTACATTCATATCATACACATTGATATCACATATATTGCATCATACATTTCATGCAACACAATTTTGTGTCTAGCTAACATTTTGTCCTTTACAGGATAAGAATAAAAAGCTATCCTTAACAGTTTCAGATGCAGTTTTACACGGACACATCATCAAGTAACCCTACACCGGTTCTTATTCAAACTTCAAGATTTCTGAAAACAGTTCACGGGTTCTCCAAGTAACGGATGTTAACCTATCACTTGCTCAGATTCTTCTCAAGACTTCTGAAAACAGTTTATAGATTCTTCCCAACAACGGATGTTAATCTATCGACTTGTTCAGATGCAACTTTTGAAAACAGTTTACGGACGCTTCCCAACAACGGATGCTGCTCTATTGCTTATTCAAACTCAAGATTTCTGAAAACAGTTCACGGGTTCTCCAAGTAACGGATGTTAACCTATCACTTGTTCAGATTCTTCTCAAGACTTCTGAAAACAGTTTATAGATTCTTCCCAACAACGGATGTTAATCTATCGACTTGTTCAGATGCAACTTTTGAAAACAGTTTACGGACGCTTCCCAACAACGGATGTTGCTCTATTGCTTATTCAACTTCAAGATTTCTGAAAACAGTTCACGGGTTCTCCAAGTAACGGATGTTAACCTATCACTTGTTCAGATTCTTCTCGAGACTTCTGAAAACAGTTTATAGATTCTTCCCAACAACGGATGTTAATCTATCGACTTGTTCAGATGCAACTTTTGAAAACAGTTTACGGACGCTTCCCAACAACGGATGCTGCTCTATTGCTTATTCAAACTCAAGATTTCTGAAAACAGTTCACGGGTTCTCCAAGTAACGGATGTTAACCTATCACTTGTTCAGATTCTTCTCGAGACTTCTGAAAACAGTTTATAGATTCTTCCCAACAACGGATGTTAATCTATCGACTTGTTCAGATGCAACTTTTGAAAACAGTTTACGAACGCTTCCCAACAACGGATGCTGCTCTATTGCTTATTCAACCTCAAGATTTCTGAAAATAGTTCACGGGTTCTCCAAGTAACGGATGTTAACTTATCGCTTGTTCAGACTCTTCTCAAACTTCTGAAAACAGTTTACAGATTCCTCCCAACAACGGATGTCAATCTATTGCTTGTTCAGACCCCCAGTTCAGAGATGGTCCAAAGCTTGGACACCTTCCTGATATTCCCTTCCAGGTGGCATCTCTAAGCCCATCCCCGACAGGATCTCTGTTACCCTCTCAGATGGCATCTATAAGCCCATCTCCCTATCCACCACCTCTTCAAATGGCATCTATAAGCCCATTCCCGCCATCACATTGCTGATACTCTACTATGCGAGTACAAATTTCCGGGCACTCTGGTGTCCAATCTCCTTTTACCTTCGAGTCGCGAAAGGCAAACTCGCCAATCTAACTCTTCAGGTTCAAGAAGATTGAACAGGGGCAACTGTTGTACCCCAAAATTTGCCCTCCCTTTCTTCAGGAAACCATCTTGGATTTTTCAAAGTTCCCCTGAAACAAATCCAAGTCCTGAGTTATCCTTTTGCCCAAGCAAGCCGCTTACAAGAGCAAGATGATCTCACGAACTCCAGAAGCAGCACTTTTATCTTGAGAAAAATCAAATTCCAAGTACTTAGAATGCTTCTCTAAAATAAGTTTTTTTTAGAAAAATCAGCGCTTCAGAACTTCTGGACCCATTCCAGATGAAGACGGTCAGAAGTTGCAAGCTTGGCTCAGCATGGTCAGAAGTTGGCTCTTCAGCAGCTACACCAGTTCAATCAGAAGTTGTAAACGTGATTCAGAATGTAAGCCTCAAACAGAACATACCCCTTCAGCAGTTACACAAGCTCAGTCAGAATTTGCTAGAGGAATACAAGAGAAGCAGGAAAGTCTGAAGGCTCCTTCAGAACAGGTTGAAATCAGAAGATGAAAGGTCAGAAGAATGGGTGTCACACTGATACAGAATCTCTAAGTCCAGATTGTCCAGAAGTAGATCCAAGGAACATACCAGAAAACCAGGAGAATTTCCAGAGCATGCTAAGACAACAGGTAGCCAAGGCCAGAGCATGGTTTACGCTGCTGATTCAACACTGGTTTCCATTACCAGAATGTTGGTATTGACAGGTCTTGTCACCATTTAATGCCCATTAATGCTTCCAACCGCTCCTGAGCATTCACGTGTGGCTTGGAAAATGCTTTTGCACATATTCTGGCATGGGTCTTCACGCCACCGCCCACTTCAGAGGTCACTTCTCCCCAATCTATGCCTGCTGCTGCAACCTAGGCTGAAAGCTAGCTGTTATCATAACTTCCCAGGAATTCCTGTCAAAGAACAAATTCAAACTCTGTTGGCGCCTTAAATGTTCAAGGCATCCACAAGGATTTTGCCTATAAATAGAGAGTTTTCACCACTGCCAAAGACGTTCAAAAAAAGAAACAGAAAAATTGCTAAGAGAGAAATAAAACTCCTAGCAACACAACATTCTGAAACTCTGCCAAAATCTCCAGCTTTGTTTCATAACTTTAAGTTTCTCACCTTCAACTTCATCAAATATCCAGCTCTTTTCTGTAAACCAAAAACGCTCTTTCCAAACTTCTGACCCTATACACGTATACACCTTTACTTCCCCTTTTCCAAATCTGTCCAGAACACCACCAGAACCAAAAGCTAACTTTCACCCACAACTTTCCAAACAGTCAGGTAAGCACCTGCTGACCCTCACCACACTGTTAAGCATCATCAGCTGTGCATATTCAAGTAACATAATGTAAATATTCATGTTATTGTTGTTTATGTTCTGAGGACTTTCATACCTCAGAACATTCTGAGCCAGTATAGGACTTGCCTGTGACCTTGGTGATTCTGACCTCTGAAACATTTTTGCTATTTGCTGGATCTGTTCCAAATATGTTTCCTATTTTGTGGAGTAACAACAGGATTGCAGATGTTCTGATTAGTACAGGAAAAAGCCAAGTGCTGACTTTGACGTTAGCACATCTGAAGCCTGTTTTGCTGTCAATGATATCAGAACCTCTGAGAATTATTGCCTTTTCAGCAAAATCAGAACTTTTGGTTTCTCCACTAACAAACTTCTGTCTTGCAGCGCAGGGAAATCAGAACTTCTGATTTCCCCACTAACAAGGTTCTATTTTGCAGGTTCTAGAGTCAGAAGTTCTGACTCATCCAGTTTCACTAACAGGTTGATCATCTGGTAGCGGATCTGGGTCAGAACTTCTGATGACCTCCCAGCAGCGCGCGGGCTCCCTCTCTCTCTATATATCTTGTTTTTTGCTATTTTCTTTTTTGTCTATTTTTCTCGTTGAACCCCCCATGTACAAATGTGTATCCCCCTCCCCTAATTGTTGTAATAGCGTAGGATGTTACATTTCCGCTTCTTATTGCTAGTAATTAGGACGTGTATGGCAAGATAAAATCAATGAAATAGAAAAACCTAATTCAAAGAAAAAAAACTCTTGTATGCAATAAAACACACTTGCACACTAACACCCCTAGGGTTACATCCACTTGTTGCCTTTCAAAATTGGGCCATATTGCATGTTAGATCTCTTTGGGCAAAACAAATAACTCAAATGATCATAGTCCCTCGATGACGCCTTTTTGCCTAAAATGATCAAGTCCCTTAAAGAAAACATTGCCCAAAGATACTTGGCACCATTGCAATTATGGTCTAAACGATGACCCACGCCCGTCCCTTTCACATTCTAACACAAGGTTGTCCACCAAATACAATGGTGGAACAAAATTGTTAAAAAGGTTAAAAACATAACAAATAAATCTTTGAGAACTTTAGGGTAGATCGCTCTTAAGTACTTGTCAACTTGCAAAACAAAAACACTTGCCTATTTTTAAACTACACCTCACAACACTTTCGCAAAAAAAACAACTTTCAAAAACAAATGAAAAACTTTTCAAAAGACATACACCTTTGTATACATCCCAACATGGATCATTACAAAGGTTGCCACCACATTGGCCTCTTTTCAAAGCATTTTCAAATCCACACACACAAAGCACCATTTCAAACAATTAAGAATAAAGGCAAGTAACTAAGAGCCCATGGATAACCATGGATAGAAAGGGTGCTAATACCTTCCCTTTCTATAATCTACTCCCCGAACCCAAGAAAAATCTCAAAGGTTTTTGCTGTGCTTTTTAAACCTTTCCTTAGGATAAAATAAAAAGTCGGTGGCGACTCTTGCTCAACCGAAACATTTGCGAATAAAACGCAAAGCCATAGTCAGTTCTCCCACCGTATCACAGATAGCATTGTCTAAAGAAAGATAGCATAGAACGATTCCTTTTTCGAGTAGGTAGACGGTTCTTAAGTACTTGCTCTTTCAAAACAAAACAAATTTTCACACTTACACTCCTTTTCAAGCAAAAAACTTCTTCAAACCCACAAATACAAAGAAAAGCAATTTTGAAAACATATGAGCAAGTACCTAATAGCCCGTGGATAACCACAGATAGAAAGGGTGCTAACACCTTCCCTTTCTATAATCTACCCCCCCGGACCCGTGAAATATCTCGAAAAAGGAATTTTTCTGTGCTTTTTTCCTTTCCTTGTTGGATAAAATAAAAGTCGGTGGCGACTCTTGCTTACTGCGACATTTTGCGAAAACAAACGCAAAATGCAAACCAGCATTCCGAAAAACAGTCAGTTCTTTCCCACCGTATCACATAGTGTTTAATACCAAACCATTGTATTATATTTTAAGACACTTCCTGAAGACAACTTCATCTTCAACCTCACGCCTGCCTGAACTTCTGCATCTCATTCATCTCTCAACCAAAATTAAAAATGTGAACATGAAACTTGTGGCAAATTCCATCACGATTCCAGAAATGTAAACCATTAAAATTATTAATCCAAGACAAGCATGAATTTTGAATAGTACCAAATTTAAACTTAATTTTCTAGAAATTTTAGGTCCAAAATTCTCTCTACTTAGGTCATATAAATGAAACCTATGGAAATGTACAGTTTCAGGACAATGATATCTACATTTTGTCTTTGAAAATGCAAGCCTAACAATGCCTAAATAATGAGATGAAAAGTTAGAAAACTCACCTTGCAGCTGGAGGTCGTGTTTTGAGTTAGAGCTGCTTTCAAAGTGTTTTAATGATTGGGTTAACTTCCTTGAACCTCCAGGAAGCTATTGCAAAGCTTACTTTATGCTGAGAGTTCTTGAATCAAGCTGGAGAAGTTAATGTGCAATACCTTGTTTTTGAAAATGGAGGATGGTGTAAATGGTATTACAATTTGAAAACATGGTTTGGGATAGATTCTATATGTGTATTAGAAGCTTTGTGGATGGTTTGGCCAAGAAACACACGAGGGGATTTAGAGATTGGATTCAAAAATAAAAAATGACAAGTTTTTGTGCTTGTATGGAAATTTCTGGTTTTGGGGAGTTTGAGGGAGTTTGAGAGCTTGTAAAATTGTGTCCTAAGTTTAATAAGAGTTTCTTAACATATAGGAAAAGGTTTGGAGACTTGTAGAAGTCAGAAGTACAAAATCACATGCTTGTGGATTTTGACTTGTTTTTGAAGCAACATGGACAAACATGGTTTCAAGGCAAGGTAGGGTGGTTTAGCACTTTAAACATACTTCTTATGAGCTTATATACTTAGTGTGTGCAGAAGGAACAACTACAAATCTCAAGGAGAGTGGACTTTGTGATTAAACCCACTTTTCCAAAATGGAAGTATGAACTTTCTTCCATTAATGGCAATTTGGTTTGGATAATGCTTGAATCAATTGGATAATGTCTCAACCAGTTGTGTAAACCATTAATTATGAAGTGAAAGAAAAGTTTAAGGCCTGAAAAGCAAAGATATACAACATGGGCTTGAGATTTAAGTTCTTGCATATCACAAAATGACCTATAATTCAAGAATGAAACCCTAACTTCATCTCTTTGATTATCTTAGCTCAAGTATGATCTCAACGAGTTCTTGGACATTTTAGAAAGCTTGTAAGATCCCCTAAAACCTTCATGTTGGACATTTTTGTAAATTCAATTTGTAACTAGATGAAAAGTTTCCATGAAGTTAGGTCAGAAATCTGCCTAACAGGGGAAAATTTCACTAAGTGTTTTTAGTTTCATGAACATGTATTTATGAATTAATAACTTGAGATCAAAGAATTTCTATAAAACACCCTTCCATATAATGTTTTATATCTCATTGATATCTACAACTTTTATGTTGGAAGTTTTCCTTGAATCATCTTGCATCATGGTGAAAATTTGGCACAAAGTTATGAAAAAAAGTAAATTTTCCAACACTTAGAAAAACTTCTAAGTCTTGGAAATTTTGACTTTTTCAAAATGAAATTTGACTTTTTTATTTTTTGATGAAAAAAATTCATATTTTAACATGTCTTGATGAAATATGATTTTTGAAACTTGATTTTGATCAAAAAGTCAAAGTTTGACTTTTCAGTGTATCAATTGACGTTCTATCAGTTGACTGAATTTCAACTTTCAACCAATTGATCTTTGGTAGTGTTTTGAACCATACCATTAGGTTAAAATGATACGTTTGAATCTTTGATATCATTTCTCAAACCAATCACTCATGTATTTGGTCAACAGTCAAAAATTAAGCCTCTTTAGTCAAAACCCTAATTTTGACCATTTTGCCCTTTTGGTGATCTGATCAAACTTCTTGAGGAATTATGATCCAAACTTGATCAATTGACATATATGAGTTCAAAACGTTGATATGGATAAAAAATTATTAAATTTGACTGTAAATTGGCCATAATTGACTTTTTCCACAATATAGTTGATTTTAGGTCAACTGATCAATTGACTGACCAAAAATGTGATTCAAAGCTTAAAACTTGACATGCGCAATCTTGGGAATCCAAAATGATCAATGAAAGTCATATGAAGCATTAAAAGTCCAATTGTCCTTGTATAAACTCAAACCCTAATTTTGAGTCATCAGTACTTGAGGAGGTGTCTTGAGCTGGTCAAACCTTGTGCAGTCTTGAATTAATAGAGATCTTGTGAGAGAATTCTTGACAAATTGAGAGGGCAAATTTTTGGGTGCAAAAATATTCAACTCTCGACTACAAGCTGTAAGCCTTTAGAGGGAGGATGACGAAAATAATATCATTATCTCTACATTATACTTTTGAACAGACCTTGCTGATGATGTACATGCGTTGTTTCAAACCCTAAATAGTTGAGTTATAAGGAGGATAATCCCTAGTCAACCCCTTTGAGCCTAAGAAGTATGAGTTTTCTTTTTCGCATAAATTGAAACCTTTAATCATAACCTAGGGCGGGGTAGTTTCTCAGTTAATTCAAATATGCATTCAGTTGCAAGCTTTCACTTCATACACCACGAAAACATCCATCTGAATCATAAGATGGCGATGGTTCCCTGTAAAAGAGGAAGTCATCATCTCTCAAAATAAAAACCCATTGAGTCGAAACCTACGAATGAGACTTAAGAAAAAATGGGGAATCCCGCTGACTGTAATCTCAAAACAAGAACAGTCAGGCAAAAATCAGGGATAATAAATCAAAAGAGGTCACTACAAATCCTCGACAACACGAAATATGTTGCAAAAATAACTGCCTTCTCAAATAAACTTCCAATATCTGAACCATCTCCAAAATGTCATTCCAGATTCTATTAGGAGTCAAACACATACTTAACTGAGTTTAGGGCTGAAGAACATCATGGAGAACGGGTTGGGTACAAATAAACTTTGAGCCTTATACTTTGTTTCTTAAACTGTGAACCAGGCCACGTTAAAACCCTTTAAAAGTCCTAATTGAATCATGGGTTAGTTCGAAAGCATACTGTTACAAAAGGTATCCTGACTCCTTTAAGGCTTACTGTAAATCCTGAGTCGAATTCATATTCTTACAAAATTTTGTTGCTTGTTAAAAAATGCATTTTTCAATTTTTTTTCAAGACAGACATAAACTTTGTATTATTTTAATACCACTGTTTGCATATGGCCAATTGTTCGACAACAGAGAAATTTGCACGACGAATATCCAACGAACGAAAATTCTCTCAATGAACAGAATCACTTCAAATGGAAAGACACTTTCAATGATAAATCTCCCATAATCAAGGGGCATGACATGATCATTGTCCAAACACATATGGGGCAGTCAAGTCGATATTCAAAGAGTCTCTCAAAAGGTGATGAATAGCCAGGGGAAGATCTCCATCTGAATCACTTGGGGGTAATGTTACATTGATCAAGGGTTTCAGCAAAAGCCATCTGGAAAATTAAACCTTCGGTACCACCAAATTGCTTGTCTGTACCAGTAGTATCATATGATGTCAGTATCATGTCTTCAGATCCTTCCATGACAGTTCTTAGAAAATACTGAGGAATACTATCCAAAATTTGATCAAAAAGAGCTTCGGTACCACCAATTTGCTCGTCTGTACCAGTAGTATCAGATAGTGTCAGTATCATGTCTTCAGATCCTTTCATGACATTTCTTAGAAAACACTGAGAAAGTTCAAAGACTTGATCAAAAGATCTTCGGTACCACCAAATTGCTTGTCTGTACCAGTATTATCAGATGGTGTCAATATCATGTCTTCGGATCCTTCCATGACAACTGTTAGAAAAGATACCATGAAATTCAAGTTGTCCACAAATCCCCACATGGCCATTTCCATGGATTATCCCCATAAAGTAATCTTCACAAAATACCTTACACACATCATGCCAGTTCCCAAACGGAGGGAGATTGCCAACGCTTTATCATCTTCTAGACACAGTTCAGATGCAATCTAAATACAGATTCATTCTGATACTCATTCCAGATTTTCTTGCGGATACAGTTCATATACAATCTACTTACAGATTCATTCTGGCACTCATTCTCCTCCGGATACAGTAAAAATACAATCTAAATGTAGGTTCATTCTGACACTCATTCTAGATTCTCTTACAGATACAGTATAAATACAATCTAAATACAGATTCGTTCTGGCATTTATTCTCTTCCTGATACCGTTTAAATACGATCTAAATATGGATGTCATGCTAATACTCATACAATACATCCTCAGATTTAATCAAGGCTTGGATTTATTCTAACATTCCCCCAGCCAAGTTTGGCCTTCCGAAACTGGAAAAGAAACCTTGCAAAAGTTCTTCCCTAGAAGAATTCATTTACCCAGTAAGGTCTTCAGAATACCTTCCTCAACAGGGTTTATTTCCCCAATGAACTACAATCTCCCTAGCTCGAGTTTACTCCTCAGATTACTACAAATCACTAACAAAACTCCTTTCCCCCAGTAGAGTTGATGTTATCCCCAAAATGTTATTGTAAATCCTGAAACCTGACCAGATACCAGTTAACTTTACTTTCCCCAGACAAGTCGGAAGTTCAACCATCTCTTGTATCCCCAATCATGGTATATAAGAATCAAATTCCCAAGTAAAATAATGGTCAACTAAGGTTCCTGAACTCTACTCCCCAAGCAGAAATCAACATTCCCTGCAGATTTTCCTCAAACAACAAACATGATTTCCCAGAGGAAGCACTCTAAAAAAGGTTGAAGATACACATACTTTTCATCTACAGCAGTAGTCTGTGATTTAGCTTCCCAAAACTCCCCAAAAGTAGTCAGGGATTTATTTCAATAACATTACACGTTCATACATCATGACATATGCATACAAAACGCATATAGCATAATCTCGTTTATTTTGAGAACATCATTACACAATGCATGCATCATGACATTGCATACAACTAATTCTTTACCTTTTCAGGAAAGATCAGTCGACATATGAGTTCCATCAACAATGAACAAGTTTCTTCAAAGACCTCTTCTGGTTAGATTTACTTTTTCCAGTTAAAGACAGGCGAATCAAAGACCTCTTCTGGTTTAGATTTACTTCTTCCAGTTAAAGACATGAAAATCAAAGACCTCTTCTGGTTTAGATTTATTTCTTCCAGTTAAAGACAGGCGAATCAAAGACCTCTTCTGGTTAGATTTACTTCTTTCAGTTAAAGACAAGCGAATCAAATACCTATTCTGGTTTATATTTACTTCTTCTAGTCAAAGACAGGAGAATCAAAGACCTCTTCTGGTTTAGATTTACTTATTCCATTTAAAGAGAGGCAAATCAAATACCTCTTTTGGTTTAGATTTGCTTCTTCCAGTTACAGACAGGCGAACGAAAGACCTCTTCTGGTTTAGATTTACTTCTTCCAGTTAAAGACAAGTGAATAAAAGACCTCTTTTGGTTAGGATTTACTTCTTCCAGTTAAAGACAGGAAAACGAAATACCTCTTCTGATTAGATTTACTTATTCCAGTTAAAGACAGGAAAACGAAAGACCCCTTATGGGTTAGATTTACTTCTTCCAATTATCAACAGGCAACTACCACCGACATTTCTCAAATAGGTCAGAGATTAATTCCTGAAATAAGTCGGGGCAACTATCTCTACGACCAATAAAAAGCGGGTTCTAGATTAACACCTGAAACAAGACAGGACAACTATTTGTGAACAACTAATTGTAGATTAATACCTGAAACAAGACATGACAACTATCTACATGAGCAGATTGAAGATTAACTTCCGAAATAAGACGGGGAAACTATCTTTCTTTCTCTTTGGTTAGATAAAGATCAATTCCAGAAACATGATGGGGCGACTATATTTATCACCAATGGTATGAACTCCCGAAATAGGACATGTTTACCAACAAACTGATTGTAGATCAATTACCAAAATCGAATGGGGCGACTATCTACATGACAAACACTTTATTCAGGACCTCTGCTGGTTCAGTTTAAATCGAACAATGATTTACCTTAATTCCGTTCTGGTATACGCTTTCTCTGGTTTAGTTAAATCGCTCCTTAGATTTATACTGATTCGTTATCTAGTTAAATTTCATTTCAAGACCTTTGCTGGTTCAGTTTAAATCGACCAATGGTTTATCCTGATTCCATTTTGGTAGACACTTTCTCTGGTTCAGTTAAATCTCTCCTAAGATTTATAGTGATTCGTTATCCAGTTAAATTTCATTTCAAGATCTGTGTTGGTTCAGTTTAAATCGACCAATGGTTTATCCTGATTCCATTTCGGTTGACACTTTCTCTGGTTCAGTTAAATCGCTCCGAAGATTTATACTGATTCGTTATCCAGTTAAAGATTATTCAAGACATCTGTTGGTTCAGTTTAAATCAACCAATGATTTATCCTGACTTCGTTCCGGTAGACACTTTCTCTGGTTCAGTTAAATCGCTCCTAAGATTTATATTGATTCGTTATCCAATTAAAGATTATTCAAGACCTCTGCTGGTTCAGTCTAAATCGACCAATGATTTATCCTGATTCCGTTCTAGTAGACACTTTCTCTGGTTCAGTTAAATTGCTCCTAAGATTTATGCTGATTCGTTATCCAATTAAATATCATTTCAAGACCTCTCCTGGTTCAGTTAAAATCCACCAATGGTTTATCCTGATTTCATTCTGGTAGACACTTTTTCTGGTTCAGTTAAATCTCTCCTAATATTTATGTTGATTCATTATCTAGTTAAAAATCATTCAAGACATCTGCTGGTTCAGTTTCAATCGCAATGGTTTATCCTAATTCCGTTCTGGTAGACACTTTCTCTGGTTCGGTTAAATCTCTCCTAAGATTTATGTTGATTCATTATTCAGTAAAAGATTATTCAAGACCTCTGCTGGTTCAGTTTAAATCGACCAATGGTTTATCCTGATTTTGTTCTGGTACACACTTTCTCTAGTTCAGTCAAATCGATCCTAAGATTTTCTGATTCTTATCCAGTCAAAGACAAATACAGACATCTGCTGTTTCAGTATAAATCGACCAAAGATTTATTTTGATACTTCCTCCAATCTCTATCAGCAATTACTTTGGATGGAATCTATAAGCCCATATTCGATTCCTTCATTACTAGTTGAAGTGGTAGTCGTCAGATATTCCTTCATTACCGATACTCGTCATAGATTCCTTCATTACCTGTTGAAGTAGTAATCGTCAGAGATTCCTTCATTATCTGTTGAAGTAGTGGCCGTCAGAGATTCCTTCATTACATGTTGAAGTAGTAGTCGTCAGAGATTCCTTCATTACCCGTTGAAGTTATAGTTGTCAGAGATTCCTTCATTACTTGTTGAAGTAGTAGTCGTTAGATATTCCTTCATTACCTGTTGAAGTAGTATTTGTAACAGATTCTTCATTACCTATTGAAGTAGTAGTCATCAGAGATTCCTTCATTACCTGTTGAAGTAGTAGTCGTCAGAGATTCCTTCATTACCTATTGAAGTAGTAGTCGTCACAGATTCTTTCCAGTATCTGTTAAAATAATAGTCACAGTCATGCATTATACTTACCAACAATCACTCCTGGATTGCATCTATAAGCCCATCTCCGACGATATTCCATCTCTCTCCAAATGGCAAATATAAGCCCATCTCCAACAATATTCCATTGCTCTCCAAATGGCATCTTTAAGCCCATTCCTAACACAATCAACCAACAATATTACTTCATGCACCAGCGAGTGCAAATTTATGGGCATTTTAGTGTTCAATCATCTTCCACCTTCAAATCACGAATGGCGGACAGGCCAATCTAAATCTTTAGGTTTAAGAAGATTGAACAGGGACAACTGTTGTATCCCAAAATTTGTCTTCTCCTTTCATTCAAAGATATCCCTCCATACTCCTAGGGATTTTTATCCCACTTCTGACACCAAGGTTCATGGTTCAATGGTTGCGCAAGATCAGGGTTTACATTTTGATTCATGATAAAAGATGTTGAGTTTAAGGACTCTTTGTTTATACATCATTTGCTTGTGAAGAATGTTAACCGGAGTTGGATTTGAGATTGGGTTTTTCTCATCTTTTGGTTTGTTTTTATGGATAATTATCAATGGAGGATTTGCTGGAACTTTATCATCTTCAAAATTCACTAAGGCATCACCACTTTGAGTGGGCATTCAAATATTTGTTTGGAAGGTAGAAATGATCGAATTCAATTGCATAATAAACATCACTTTTTTTTATACAAAAGAGTTTTATACTTGGTACAACTGAGCAAGAATTCGAATTTGTTTCTTTTCAACTACAAATATGGAGTTTCTTTTTATCTCAAAGCTTCACTTGTTACTTCAAATTAAAAAAACTGAATTACATTCTTCATGCAAGTTTCCATATCCATTTGGAATTAAATTCAAAAATTAAGAGTTTTCCATTTGACATTATTAGATCTTAAAAGACTACAAAGCTTCATACTTGTTCCAAATGGTCTAAAGATTTATCAAATGTATTACAAAAGGAAAGGATTACAAAACTTCATGTTTATTCCAAATTGTTTAAAGATTGTCAATTGAGTTACAAAAAGAGAATTAAAATAGCATTCAAAGTCCTAAATTCCAAAAATTACTTCCCAATGTTACAAAGGTATTCATCCTTCTATGGCCTAATCACAAATTCCTAATGCTATTCATGTTGCAAAGTTGCCTATGTACTCTGTATTCCAAGTATTGCCTCAGTTTAATCTTCAAAGTTTTCCTTCATCATCTTTCCAAGCTTATGCCAATGCCAAGTACATGAAACAAGAGAAAAAAATTGATTAGCAAGCAATCAAAAGTGAACAAAAAATTGCAAAGCACTTTCGTTCATCATTAGGGTTTGGCTTATGAAATCATATTTTAGGGGCCTAAATCTAATGCAAATCACAAATGGATTGGTTCATAATAGGACAGATTAAAAGAGGTTTAAAACAGAAGTTTATCACAAAGCATCCCAGTTACAATAGGCACGGGTTCAAAGGCCCAAAGAGACAAAAAAAATCAAAGTCAGAATTCACTGTAAAGCCCAACAAAAGCCTCAAACAATTTTGTTTTATCATTGACCTAAAAACATCTTATTACAAATCACCAAAACAAGTTGGTTCACAAAAAGGAAAATATAAATCTGTTGTACCCCAAAATTTTCCCTCTCATTTTATCAAGATTCTCCTCACAAGACTGCTTGGACTCAAGACCAGATTAAGGTTTGCTCAGCTCAAGACATCTCTTTGCACTGTTGACCTAAAATTAGGGTTTGAGTTTGCACAAGGATTTTTGGACTTCCAATGCCTCGTGTGACTTTCATACTTCATGTTGGACTTATAAGATTGCCCATACCAAGTTTCAAGCTTTAAATCACAATTTTGCCCAATCAATTGGACAGTTGACCTAAAAATCAACTATATTGGGGGAAAGTCAATTGTGGCCAATTTAAAGTCAAACCTAATAATTCTTGATCCACATCAACATTATAGACTCATATGAACCATTTGATCAAGTTTGGACCACAACTCCTCAAGAAATTTGAACAGATCTTCAAAAGGGCAAAATGGTCATTTTTAGGGTTTTGACTACAGAAGGGCAATTTCTGATTTTTAACCTAGCCAATGGCAAATTGGTTTCAAGCATGGTTTCAAGGACTCAATGGAACCATCTTGACCTAATCATCAGGTTCAAAAGATCTCAAATGCATTGGATTGACAGATGAATTTTCCAGTCAACTGATCAAAAATCAACTGTACACTGAAAAGTCAAACTTTGACAATTTGGTCAAAATCAAGTGCCAAGGGTCATTTTTAACCAAGATGTGTCAAAACATGAAACTTTTTCACCAAGAAACCTAATTTTGGAAATTAGGGTTTAAGATTGAAAAATTTCATAACTTAGAAATTTTCTAAGTTATGAAAATTTCATATTTTTTCCCAACTTTGCCCAAATTTTTCTCCATGATGAAATGGGATTCAAAGAAAACTTCCAACATGAAATTTGTAGTCATCCACAAATTCTACAACTCTGATTCACAAAGTTTTCACAAAATATGCTTGGATCTCAAGTTATGATTTTGTGAATAGGGGTCCAAAAACTTTCTAACTTAGTGAAATTTTGCCCTAGTTTAGGCAGGATTTTGACCTATCTTCATGGAAATGTTTCACATAGTTCCAAGTGGAATCTCAAAATGCATTTCAAAGATGGATTGTAGAGCATGTTACAAGATTTCCAAAATGTCAAAGAACTCTCCAAAATAATTTATGGTTAGGGAGAATCGAAGGATTGAAAATGGCAAATCATCACTTTTGTCCAAGGCATTTTGCACCATGTTACAACTTGCAAGTCTGTCCAAAGCATGCTTGTACTTGGTTTAAAGGTTATAATCTCTTCTACACTTATAAATTAAATGCAAATACATTGGTTAGAGGCTTTGTTCTGAGCTTTAGAACATTACACATTGAATTAATCCATTTTTGGCAAAAAGATAACATTGCTACTTTGATAAAGCATTCTTTATGTCAAATTGTTTATCTTGAGCCATACACCAAGCCTTTTGCTGGAAACAAAGTTCACAAACATTAGGAAAAGTTCACCAACTCTCAGCAGGCCTCAAGCTAGCCTGTACAGGCCTTGGCATTGTCAACTTCAACTTTTGCTTCAAAACCAAGTAACTTGTAAAAGTCCACATAACTCTTCAATCTGATAAGAGCAAGTCCAAGTCTCATTTTCAAACAAACTCAACATATTGTACCAAGCCTGAAACACGATTTCCAAGCCTCTCAAACACCCCTAAGCACAAAAACTTCATTTCTGCCCAAAATATGGCAAGTTCTGCAAATCACAAGCCAAAACCAATTCCACTCGTGCGATTTGTCCCAAACCACTTCAAACACATTCTAAACAATACACCTTAGCTGTCCAAACCATTCTCAAGCAATTGTAACCTTGTTTTCACACTTCACTGTTTTTGCTTTGAAGCTTTGCAGGTTGAGTTCTACAAGCACATTCAGGCCATTTTAAAGCAAGCTAAGCATTGGGAAAGGTCAAGGGAACATCAAGCAAGCTAACACGACCTTCAGGCCTCATCCAAAACTTCTAGATTGCCATATCCAAACTTGGTTGAAACAGGTATTTTCTAAACTTCTATCTCCTTATTTAGGAATTATTAGGCTTAGGTTTGTGAATAAAAAATGTAGCCCTTAATGTCCTTGAACTGTACATATGCGTAGAATTCATTTATGTTAATTGAGCTAGGAGAATTTAGATGTTGAAGTTGCTGAATTTTTTAGGTCAGAAATTGGGGGTGATAAAATTCTCCTTGGTTTCTTAGAGTTAGATCAAGTTTTTTATTTGGTTAGAATCGTGTGATGATGAGCTATAACTTTCATGTTGCAAGTTTTTGTTTTTAAGCACGTATGCAGGAGATACAAGATTTGAACCATGGCACGCGTGTTTCTGTCTCAAGGACAGGGACAAAGTGAAAGCTGGGCTGGGCCTGGTTTGCCTTGCTTTTGACACCCCCCATTCTGCTTCTTGCACCCCCTTGGCCCATTTGTTTTATTTTTGTATATTCTTCTATTTCTTTTATATTTTCTGACTTTATTTATTTTTTTCTAAATATTAAAAATCACCAAAAATATTTTCTTAAATTTTCACATTTTATTTTATTATTTTTATTATTTTTTTGGCATAAGAATAATTTATGAAATAATATATACTTTTATTTTCTTAAATAAATTTATAAATAATACAAAAATATCATATATTTTTATTTTTATTATTTATATACTTAAATAATATTTTCTCACAAATTTTGATTTTTTAACACTTTTGTATATATTTTTTATTTATTTTTTGTACATAAATAAATAATATAATATATATATTTTTTTTCTTAAAACAAAAACTAGGGTTTCTACCCTTTCCAAAAAAAATCATTTTTTATTTTCTTATTTTGAGTTAAATAAACTTATTTTTACATACATAAAAATAATACAAAAAAACATTTTGCATATTTATATTTATTTGCATATTTAAATAATTGTCCATTTATTTATTTGTAAATTAAATTCAATATGGTTGTAATAGTTTTAGGGTTTTTGTTTTGTGCAAATATTCCCCTATTCAAATTTGTATCCCCTCCCCATAATAATGTTGTAATAATTTAGGTTTACTTTACGCATTTTATTGCTTTCAAATATGCATGATAGTAAGATTAGGGTTTGTATACAAAAAACCAAAACCAAACAACTAGCAAGACTAATACAAGACAAAAATGCATGAAAAATGACAACACAATGCACACAAGCACCCCTAGGGTTTCATCCACTTGTTGCCTTAAAAACATGGCCATGGTATGCATGCTAGGTATCTTGGCAAAACAAATCAAACAAAAGATCATAGTCCCTCAATGACGCTATCTTGGTTGCCTAAAAAAATGATCTAGTCCCACAAAACTTGCTAAGATACTTGGCAATATTGTTATCATGGTCATACAATGACCCACGCCTGTCCCGTTTAACATCCAAAGATAGGGTTTGTGATCGGTGGATCTGGAACTGACTGTTTAACGCTGGTTCGCGAAATGTCGCGGAAGCAAGAGTCGCCACCGTCTTTTATTTTCTCCAAATGGAAAGGACAAAAGCACAGAAAAATTCCTTATTGAGATTGTTTCTCGGTTCGGGAGGTAGATTATAGAAAGGGAAGGTGTTAGCACCCTTTCTATCCATGGTTATCCATGGGCTCTTAGATACTTGCTCACTTGTGTTTTCAAAAATGGTTTGTTTGCTTTTCAACTGTGGGTTTAAAAAAGTTTCTTTGAAAATTTCAGTTCGACTCTTGTATCGGTCCTCAAGAGTGTTTGAAAAGTTGCTTTCGAAAGCTTTTTGAAAAGGTGTCGGTGTGAAAAGTATTTTTAGTTTGTTTTTGAAATTAGAGCAAGTATCTAGAGTCGTCTACCTACCCTAAGGAATTCGTCTGTGTAAATGTCCTTTAAAGTAGTGCCATCCCACCATTGAGAGGTAGGTAGCACCACCGTTGGAGGTGTTCGGGTCAATTCGAAGGTTTTGGACGTGGTGATCACCAGAGCAATAGGAAGACACCTTAGAAGCTACCCTCATGCCAGGTTCCTGGATCATGAGGACTTACTAAAACATCTTCTACTCGACGATCACCTTTCGAGGGGCAAGGCAACAGTGAGGCGTACCCTAGGGGTGGTGTGTGATTTGTGTGTCATGTTCATTTGCATTTATCTTGTTCATGTCGTGGGTGATCTACGCGTTGCTTTTATTTTGACATTCATTCTTGCATGCAAATTTATTAACAGTTAAAAAAGTGCGGAATTTAAAAGTTCTACGCTATTACAAAGGCGCGGGTCCACATCGCCAAATTTAATCCAGGACCCAATTTGAATAAAGAAATAAAGTGCGGAAAAGATAAATGTCTGATTTACATGGCTTTGGGAGAATTACATAAATATTATAAGAAAGGAAATAAATGCGTGAAACGAACTGATAATCGAAAGCGAGGGCGTTGGACCCTTTTTAATGAAATTAAATTATAATTAACAAATTAAGTTAAAATAAAAAGAAAAGATTTTTTTGGAGTTTTTTGTATTTATGGATTTTTAATAAGAAAAATTAAATTGGAATTAAAACCTAATTCTAGCTATTTTTAATTTATTAAAAAAACATGTTAAAGTTAAACCTAGAATTAACCTAATTATTTAATACAATTTTATTTACAAAAATAATAATTAATAATTAATATGGTGAAAAAGGCAAAAGGATAAAAATAAAAAAAACCTAATTCTACAATTTTTAATTTATTAAGAAAAATATTTAAAATTAAGCCTAGAATTTAAAACTAAATTAATTGATACAATTTATTTACAAAGATATTAAAATAAAAAATAACATTTAAATAAAATATATTTCTTTTTGTATTTTCTGATTTTTATTATTTTTATGTTATGAAAATATTAATTTGAAGAATTAAATTAAAATTAAACAAAACAAATAAAAATAGAAAAATATAAAGAGAATGAAAAAGCAAACCAATGGGGGTGTTGTCCCCAAATTGGAGGTATGATTCAGCAATTCTGGCCCATTGAAACCTTGGCCCTTTTGACTTTTCCTGGAAGCGTGTGTACGCGTTGACTGGTGAGTATGATGTTCATCAAGTCTGGGCCCTTGGATGGACGTTCTGGGACATGTGGCATGCTGAGATTGTGGACGTATGATGAACCTCTGGAAGCGAGCTACGTAGGAATATGGTTAGCAAAATAATATAGAGAATGAAGGGGGACCTGGGAATCGAACCCAGGTCCCGTTGCTTACCAATTCACGTGCCTGCCAACTCAGCTGTTAATGTGCTTTGTTTATAATATAACACATAATCAATATTACGTAAAACAATGGTTAGTGGGACATTTTCGCGCGAAATTCAAACGCACCACTCGTTGGCCTACACATCATCATCTTCTCCAATTATTTGTTGTGCCTGAAACAAAAACAAACTGAATAGCGGGGGTTTTAAACCCCCACTAAATAGCAAGCATAAAAATAGCGATTAGCACCCTGTTGATCATAAATTGATCGCGAGCTATGCATTGAATTCGTCTGAAGCTCCTGGTTTTAATGGCCTAAGTCTCATGTCCCAATTTTTCTTTAAACGTAAAGCCCCAATTTTGCAGTTTGGAAACCCTAGCGAGCTTTCATGGTGATTTCGCGTATGATGCACAAAAACTCAATCAAAACACATGGTTAGCTTCAGAATGAATCAACTAACACAAATCAAACATTAAAAGTTAAAAATAATGCATGAATCACGATACATGAATATGAAAAAAATCATGAACAGGACACGGTCGTTCTACCAATTCCTTGCGTTAGAACCACTGGTTTTGATTCAGAAACGTTCCTTGAAGCCTCAGGAATGCAATGGGATAGTTTTCTTGCCTTGAAATGCTTTGGAATCGTGTTTTCAGTTTTGAAATTTTCTTGAAAAAGTGCCAAGTTTGCTTATGGTTTTGGGCGCAGCTTAGAGGTCTTTTGCACTAGGGTTTGCATTAGTATAAGTATGGGATCAGATTAGGGTTGAAATTTGGATCCAAAACCCTTTGCATTGATGTATAAGATATTTGATTTTCATGGCATATCTTCCAAATCTTTTCATGTGCTTTTGGTGCCAATTATGATCAAATCACCTTGATTCTTTTCATATTAGATAGGGCACGAAATCTTGAAGGTATTCCATGCACAAAAAGATTTAAAAACCTTGTTTTAGTATTTTTGTCATATTTTATTTTATTAAATGAATTAATAGTAATTAAAAATTCAAATAAATAAATAAAAATGATGAAATAAATCCCCTTTGGGCCAAATGGTCGTGCATATGCTTTGGATGATGATTCTTGGAAGAAAATGTGGCCCATTAGCAATTTTAAGGCATTTGAAGCAAAGTTGACTTTTCAAAATTCCCAAAAATTTCCTAACTTCCACAAGGCATATCTTGCTCAATTTTTAAGCTTTGATCATGTTCTTGGACATTTTGGAAAGGTCTTGAAGCCCTCTAACCAACGCCTTTGGTCCCATATCATTTTGATTTACCAATCTAAAGTTATGGTCTTTGACTTAAAGTCCCTTTTTGTTGACTTTTGAAAATGACCTATAATGTTGAAATTGATAACTTTTTGTGAGAGCATTTATTGGACTTGAAGTGTGAAGAGGAGTTGTAGGAAATGTCTTTATCTTCAAAATGAGCTTTGGATGGAATTTTTATGATAAACCATGTGGAAGTTATGCCTTGGTCAAGTTACAGTTGACTTTTTCAACTGTCCAAATATGGAAACTTTTGCGTCTTGAGACTTTTTGAGCCAAGCTTTGAAAATCATGATCAAGAATTGATCAAATTATGTTTATGGCTTCAAAATGAGATGTTGACCAAAAATTTGGACTTTTGACTGTCAAATGACCATTTTGCCCCTGCAGTTGACTGCTGAGCAATTAGGGTTTTTGACTGTGCAATTTTGTGCTGTAAGTCTTGAAACTTGGTATGAGGATGCTTGACCATATTTATAGGCATGTGGGACTTGATTGGACCCTTGAAAACTTCATTTTCTTTGTCAGAACCAAAACCCTAGTTTTTGACTGTTAGGAGGCCCTTGAACTGTGCAACCCTTGGGGAGATTTTGAAGCATGCTCTTTGCAATTCTTGAGGAATATGGGAGGGCAAATTTTGGGGTACAACAGTTGCCCCTGTTCAATCTTCTTAGACCTGAGGATGCAGATTGGCTGACGTGCCTTTCGTAATCCGAAGGTGGAAGATGATTGAACACTAGAGTGCCCAGAAATTTGCGCTCACATGTTAGCAGTATGATGGTGGAATGGGCTTATAGATGCCATTTGGAGATTGATGGATAGGATGATGGGCTTACAGATGCCATGCTAAGAAGTGATGGATAGGTGGATGGGCTTATAGATGCCATCTGGGTGTCGATCGCGTAAGAGATTCCTTAGCGAGAACTTGCGTACCTGAAAAAGAAAATGAGTACCTGGCATGTTACAGGAGCTGGTCTTCAAACTCTTTGTATAGATGCGCCCTGACTGGTTACAGGAGCTGGATCTGGAGCTTCAAAAGGTGATGAATGAACCAGGGATGGTTACTACCTCAACGGGACGGTGAGAGAACCTTGGGTGATTACTACCTCAACAGGAACGCTGAGAGAATCTTGGAGCGATTACTACCTCAACAGGAATGCTGAGAGAATCTTGGGGCGATTACTACCTCAACAGTAACGCTGAGAGAATCTTGTATGTCTTCAACCTCAACAGTAACGCTGAGAGAATCTTGGATGACTTCAACCTCAACAGTAACGCTGAGAGAATCTTGGGCGACTTCAACCTCAACAGTAACGCTGAGAGAATCTTGGGCGACTTCAACCTCAACAGTAACGCTGAGAGAATCTTGAATGTCTTCTACTGAGTCTTTATCAGGAAAATCTGTTAGGGATCGATTTAACTGGACTAGAGAGGCCTTTGACTGAATAAGAAACAGGAAAATCTTAGGGTCGATTTAACTGAACCGGTCTAGGTCTTGAAATCTTCAACTGGATAAGAAACAGGGAGATCTTAGGGTCGATCTGACTGAACCAGAGAAGGCCTTTGTCTGGATAAGAAACAGGAAAATCTTAGGGTCGATTTAACTGAACCGGACAAGGTCTTGAAATCTTCAACTGGATAAGAAACAGGGAGATCTTAGGGTCGATCGGACTGAACCAGAGAAGGCCTTTGACTGGATAAGAAAACAGAAAAATCTTAGGGTCGATTTAACTGAACCAGGCTAGGTCTTGAAATCTTCAACTGGATAAGAAACAGGGAGATCTTAGGGTCGATCTGACTGAACCAGAGAAGGCCTTTGACTGGATAAGAAACAGAAAAATCTTAGGGTCGATTTAACTGAACCGGTCTAGGTCTTGAAATCTTCAACTGGATAAGAAACAGGGAGATCTAGGGTCGATCTGACTGAACCGGAGAAGGCCTTTGACTGGATAAGAAACAGAAAAATCTTAGGGTCGATTTAACTGAACCGGTATAGGTCTTGAAATCTTCAACTGGATAAGAAACAGGGAGATCTAGGGTCGATCTGACTGAACCAGAGAAGGCCTTTGACTGGATAAGAAACAGAAAAATCTTAGGGTCGATTTAACTGAACCGGTCTAGGTCTTGAACATAGCTGAGAACTTAACTGAATTCTTCCTGAAAGGTAAAGGTCAGTCATATGCAAGGCATGATATGAATCAAGCGATGATGTTCTCAACATAAATGAGATTTGTGAGATATGATGCGTATATGCATGCTATAATGTATGAAAATGTGATGTTTATGAATGTATGTTTTCGTCTTAGGAAAATAAATCCTTGACGGGTGCCGGGAAGTCATATCCTGGGCTGATTGTTGGAGAACAAATCTTTGCTTCCGTTGGGGATGATAGTTGCAAGAATACCGATAGGAGAAGATAACTCCGTTGGGGAATAAACTTGGCGATTGAATTACTCTGTGGGGAAAAAGTACTCTAGTGATCTTGTTGGGGAGCAATACTCTGTGGGGAGAGAGATACTTTGCTGGAATGTTTGATGGTAACTTTGCAGGGGATACCATTGTTGTGTTAATAGACTTCGCTGGGGATAAGAAGACTTCGCCGAGGACGATCTTTCCGTGGCTTTTGGCTGAGGATAACCCAGTTATATCCCGGTAGGGAAATAACTCTTTTGAATGAAGTCGGGGGACGCGTTCGTGCTCTGCGAAGATAAGCTTCCAGAATCTACTGGGGATAAGCTTGCTGCTTGGGGAGATGAATTCCAACTTTCCTGGGGAACCAGATTGGACTCTATTGGGGGAAGATTTGAATTGTACCGGGGAAATGACTCCATTGAATGTTTGATATACCTCCGGGGAACAATCTTTAGACCAAGACTGCCGGGGATGCTTGTTAGGAATGTTCGTATGATGTGCTGGGGAATGTTGAGATCTGCTGGAGGATACCCAACTTCCTTAAGGTTGATAGTAGCTTTGCTTGGGGAGAGTGTACTGACGTGCTGGCTCACTCTCTGGGGACTTAAGATACCTTGGTTGTTCTTCAGCCGAACCTATCTTAGTACCTTGGTGGACAGAGCCATTTGATCGTTTGGACAACTCATCATTGCCCCTGTTTCTGAGGTGGGAGAGGAAGACCTGTGAGGTGCTGATAATTGTTGATGATCAAACTTTCTTCTGGTAGGCAAGTGACAAGATGACGGGACATAGTCGTACGCTTTGCTCCCTAATTTTTTCCTGGACCGCCCTTTCAGGTTTTCAGTCCACCGGGATACCCATTTTTGCCCAAGCCGCCTTTTCAGGTTTTTGACTTGCCGGGTGTACAGATTTTTTTCATTTCATCCCTTATTTTTCCCGAACCCTTTTGGTTCGCCGGGAAGCCCTTATTTTTGCCTAGGTGTGTCAACCTAGCGGGTCTTTGATTTTGCGTAGTATTTTTTCGACTATGTCTCCACTCTCAGGATGTAGGGAGTTTCCCCTGTTAGAAGTGTTTTGTCATGCCACCAGAAGGTGTTTGATCAGGCAAGATTCGTTGTTGGAATTCCCCGAGTGACTCAGGCGGAGATTTGCCCCAGGCTATTTGGCCTTTGAGAGATTCTCTGAATCTTGACTTAACTGCCCCAGATGACGGACAATGATCTTGTCATGCCCCTTGTTTGGGAGTTCTTTTGTTCATCCGATATTCGTCGTGCGAGCTTCTATTCTGTTCAAACAAAAGGTCATACGCAAACAGAGTTATGTCAAAAATGCAAAGCTTATGTCTGTCTTGAAGTTTTTTTTTTTTTTTGAAAAATGCATTTTTCAGTAAAACCAGCAAATTTTGTAAAATGTGATGTCAACTCAATATTTTATAGCAAGCCTTAAGGAGTCAGGATACCTTTGTAACAATATGCTTTCGAACTAACCCATGCTTTAGCTAGGACTTTTAAGGGTTATAACGTGGCTTGGTTCATGGTTCAAGAAACAAAGGACAAAGGCTCAAATTTATTTGTACCCACCCGCTCTTCGTGATGTTCTTCAAACCTAAACTCAGCTGATCGTGCGTTAGACCTTGTTTGAGTCTTTGCTTTGATATACCAATGATGGTTCAGATAATGATGATTTATTCTGAATGGGCAGTCATTTCTTTTTGTTGAGGGTTTGTGTGACCTCTTTTTTTGATTTTATTATCCCTATATTTTTTTGCCTGAACTGTTTCTTTTGTGATTACAGTCAGCGGGATGCCCCAGTTTTGTAAGTCTCCTTCATAGGTTTTGACTTAATGGGTTCTTATTTTGAAAGATAATGACTGCCTTTCTTTACTGATTATTCGGAACCATCACTGTCTTTTTTGTAAGGACCTCTTTTGGTGCCATTTGTTGTGCACCTGGATCAACTGAGAAGACTACCCTGCCCCAGGTTATGATTAAGGGTTTAAAATTTTTTTGTGAAAAGCAGAACTCCTACTTCTTTGGCTCGAAGGGGTTGACGAGGGATTATCTTCCTTATAACTCCAGTGTTTAGGAATTGAAATAATGCATGTACCTCATCAGCTGGGTCTGTTCAAAAGCATACTGTAAAGATCGTGGTATCGTTTTCGTCATCCTCCCTCAAGAGGCTTAGAATTATTGAGAGTTGATCATCAGAAAAAATATGAAAATAATTTGCATATAGTGAATACGAATATATTGCTTCAAAACAGACATATGCGATGCATTAATGAAATAACAACGTTTATCATGAGTAAATGTTTGAACAAAAGAAAGTTACAACTTGAAAATCCTAATGAACAAAAGTCTTTTCATCTTCAGGGCTTGCTACTTCAAATGGTGAGCCTTGGAGGGATGGTAGAAAAACTCAGCCTGACCATCTTGTGTGAACTCCAGTGCTCCTTCATCAATCAGGTCCTGGATCTTGTTCTTCAAAGCCCAACACTCATTTGTATCATGTCCTGGACTGGCAGAGTGGTAGGCACACCTTTTATTGGGATCATAGATAGGAGATGCTGTGTTGGAGTTCCGGGGATGAGCCCTTAATGTGATCAGATTCAACCTCAACAGGCGTTGTAAGGCTTGAAACAGCGACATGTTGAGCTGGGTGAATTGCCTCCTGGGCTTGTCTGGCTGAAGCTGGTGAAGTTGCTGTTGAGTTTGTGACCCTGGAGCCATTTGAAGAGTTTTCCCCTTATCTCCTTGTCTCAAAGATGGTTGAATGATGACTGGCCCTTCAATCTTAGTTGTTTGCCCCAGTTGGTTACCCTGAAGCAGTTGGTTGATGAGAACTCCGAGCTCTTCTTGTCTTTGAGCTAAACCTTGAATGGCAGTCACCTGCCCCAGCATCTGGGCTTTCAATATATCCACTTCAGCTTGCAGATGTTTCAGCCGTTCGTCCTCAGCGTTGTTCCTGACCAAAGTCTCCATGAGGAGTGTCCTTAGCTCCTCCTTCCCCTTGGACAGATTCAGGAGAATTTCCCCGAACTGGGTCTCTTGAGCATGAAGGTCTTGGTTGTCTCGTTGGCAAGCCATTGCTGAAATAAACAGCGGAGAAGGTAAGTGACCTGTAACAAGGGTACCTGTAATGCGATGATATGTATGACATGCATGCAATGTTTTCAAGGACCTCGCGGGGTAAACAAGAAATTGTTAGAATTGGGATCCGGTAGCTTGATTGAAGGAACTGCATGTTGTTGAGAATCCTTCTTCAAGGGTCAAAAGCTCACCATATCCAGTGGGTCATAGCCCCTGACAACCTTGGCTAGAAGAAAATAAATCCTCTTTGCCCCTTGCTAGACAGTTGGTTCATCATGACCTGCATCACAAGCCCTTGAGATCCTTGAAATGGGTTAGGATGTATGCAATGGTATGATGTTATGGTATGCATGGGGTAATGTAAGTATCCCTGTTATGAGTCCCAATTGAGGACTGCAAACCAAAACCTGCAAGAAACTTGGTAAACTCTGTTATGAGTCCTAATTAAGGACTGCAAACCAAAACCTGCAAGGAACTTAGTAAACCATGTTATGAGTCTCAATTAAGGACTATAAACAAAACTTGCAAGGAAACTCAAGTGTCAGATAACGAGCATGCAAGTAGTCAAGTTGGAAGGCACACAAGTCACACAAGAGAAACCCTTAGGGTTTAGGCCAGCATGGGGTCTAGGTATTACCCTCTTGAAGTTGGTGGGCTCAACCTGTCCTATTAGAAGTAACCGGGTTCTAAGGGTCCCAATATCACTGGATTGCTTTCATTGTTCATCGTTTCGATTTAGCCACTGAACTGGCGACCGAAATATTCCAGGAAAGCAACCCTCAATTGAGTGTAGTATCGAGTATCAACCAACCTCGGACTGTACCAAAGTCAGTTATCTCACTACCCTAAAGAGGCCAAGATAGTTCAATTAAGGTTCCTAAGGTATGTTGATGCTTCATGACACCACGCGGAGGCCCCGTACTCTCCTTGACTGAACTCAAGGGTTACCGGTACACACCAAAGTGCCACATCAATGTAGCAGACTGTTTCAACCATGTCGGTATACCCCGCACAGTTCCCTCACAGTCTTGTTGCTACTTTCTAAGAAGGTATCCCCAGATTCGGGTTAGGATCTATAGAACTCCCAAGACAGTCCCACAATTTAAAGCAAGCAAATCAGTACAATTGAAAACACAGTTATGAACTAACCCTAAGGTACACCTCACTTTAAGTTAAATATCCCCAGCAGAGTCGCCAGTTCTGTGATCGGTGGATCTGGAACTGACTGTTTAACGCTGGTTCGCGAAATGTCGCGGAAGCAAGAGTCGCCACCGTCTTTTATTTTCTCCAAATGGAAAGGACAAAAGCACAGAAAAATTCCTTTTAGAGATTGCTCTCGGTTCGGGAGGTAGGTTATAGAAAGGGAAGGTGTTAGCACCCTTTCTATCCATGGTTATCCATGGGCTCTTAGATACTTGCTCACTTGTGTTTTCAAAAATGGTTTGTTTGCTTTTCAACTGTTGGTTTTAAAAAGTTTCTTTGAAAATTTTAGTTCGACTCTTGTATCGGTCCTCAAGAGTGTTTGAAAAGTTGCTTTTGAAAGCTTTTTGAAAAGGTGTCGGTGTGAAAAGTATTTTTGGTTTGTTTTTGAAATTAGAGCAAGTATCTAGAGTCTTCTACCTACCCTAAGGAATTCGTCTGTGTAAATGTCCTTTAAAGTAGTGCCATCCCACCATTTAGAGGTAGGTAGCACCACCGTTGGAGGTGTTCGGGTCAATTCGAAGGTTCGGGACGTGGTGATCACCAGAGCAATAGGAAGACACCTTAGAAGCTACCCTCATGCCAGGTTCTCGGATCATGAGGACTTACTAAAACATCTTCTACTCGACGATCACCTTTCGAGGGGCAAGGCAACAGTGAGGCGTACCCTAGGGGTGGTGTGTGATTTGTGTGTCATGTTCATTTGCATTTATCTTGTTCATGTCGTGGGTGACCTACGCGTTGCTTTTATTTTGACATTCATTCTTGCATGCAAATTTATTAACAGTTAAAAAAGTGCGGAATTTAAAAGTTCTACGCTATTACAAAGGCGCGGGTCCACATCGCCAAATTTAATCCAAGACCCAATTTGAATAAAGAAATAAAGTGCGGAAAAGATAAATGTCTGATTTACATGGCTTTGGGAGAATTACATAAATATTATAAGAAAGGAAATAAATGCGCGAAACGAACTGATAATCGAAAGCGAGGGCGTTGGACCCTTTTTAATGAAATTAAATTATAATTAAAAAATTAAGTTAAAATAAAAAAGAAAAGATTTTTTTGGAGTTTTTTGTATTTATGGATTTTTAATAAGAAAAATTAAATTGGAATTAAAACCTAATTCTAGCTATTTTTAATTTATTAAAAAAACATGTTAAAGTTAAACCTAGAATTAACCTAATTATTTAATACAATTTTATTTACAAAAATAATAATTAATAATTAATATGGTGAAAAAGGCAAAAGGATAAAAATAAAAAAAACCTAATTCTACAATTTTTAATTTATTAAGAAAAATATTTAAAATTAAGCCTAGAATTTAAAACTAAATTAATTGATACAATTTATTTACAAAGATATTAAAATAAAAAATAACATTTAAATAAAATATATTTCTTTTTGTCTTTTCTGATTTTTATTATTTTTATGTTATGAAAATATTAATTTGAAGAATTAAATTAAAATTAAACAAAACAAATAAAAATAGAAAAATATAAAGAGAATGAAAAAGAAAACCAATGGGGGTGTTGTCCCCAAATTGGAGGTATGATTCAGCAATTCTGGCCCATTGAAACCTTGGCCCTTTTGACTTTTCCTGGAAGCGTGTGTACGCGTTGACTGGTGAGTATGATGTTCATCAAGTCTGGGCCCTTGGATGGACGTTCTGGGACATGTGGCATGCTGAGATTGTGGACGTATGATGAACCTCTGGAAGCGAGCTACGTAGGAATATGGTTAGCAAAATAATATAGAGAATGAAGGGGGACCTGGGAATCGAACCCAGGTCCCGTTGCTTACCAATTCACGTGCCTGCCAACTGAGCTGTTAATGCGCTTTGTTTATAATATAACACATAATCAATATTACGTAAAACAATGGTTAGTGGGACATTTTCGCGCGAAATTCAAACGCACCACTCATTGGCCTACACATCATCATCTTCTCCAATTATTTGATGTGCCTGAAACAAAAACAAACTGAATAGCGGGGGTTTTAAACCCCCACTAAATAGCAAGCATAAAAATAGCGATTAGCACCCTGTTGATCATAAATTGATCGCAAGCTATGCATTGAATTCGTCTGAAGCTCCTGGTTTTAATGGCCTAAGTCTCATGTCCCAATTTTTCTTTAAACGTAAAGACCCAATTTTGCAGTTTGGAAACCCTAGCGAGCTTTCATGGTGATTTTGCGTATGATGCACAAAAACTCAATCAAAACACATGGTTAGCTTCAGAATGAATCAACTAACACAAATCAAACATTAAAAGTTAAAAATAATGCATGAATCACGATACATGAATATGAAAAAAATCATGAACAGGACACGGTCGTTCTACCAATTCCTTGCGTTAGAACCACTGGTTTTGATTCAGAAACGTTCCTTGAAGCCTCAGGAATGCAATGGGATAGTTTTCTTGCCTTGAAATGCTTTGGAATCGTGTTTTCAGTTTTGAAATTTTCTTGAAAAAGTGCCAAGTTTGCTTATGGTTTTGGGCGCAGCTTAGAGGTCTTTTGCACTAGGGTTTGCATTAGTATAAGTATGGGATCAGATTAGGGTTGAAATTTGGATCCAAAACCCTTTGCATTGATGTATAAGATATTTGATTTTCATGGAATATCTTCCAAATCTTTTCATGTGCTTTTGGTGCCAATTATGATCAAATCACCTTGATTCTTTCCATATTAGATAGGGCACGAAATCTTGAAGGTATTCCATGCACAAAAAGATTTAAAAACCTTGTTTTAGTATTTTTGTCATATTTTATTTTATTAAATGAATTAATAGTAATTAAAAATTCAAATAAATAAATAAAAATGATGAATAAATCCCCTTTGGGCCAAATGGTCGTGCATATGCTTTGGATGATGATTCTTGGAAGAAAATGTGGCCCATTAGCAATTTTAAGGCATTTGAAGCAAAGTTGACTTTTCAAAATTCCCAAAACTTTCCTAACTTCCACAAGGCATATCTTGCTCAATTTTTAAGCGTTGATCATGTTCTTGGACATTTTGGAAAGGTCTTGAAGTCCTCTAACAAATGCCTTTGGTCCCATGTCATTTTGATTTACCAATCTCAAGTTATGGTCTTTGACTTAAAGTCCCTTTTTGTTGACTTTTGAAAATGACCTATAATGTTGAAATTGATAACTTTTTGTGAGAGCATTTCTTGGAATTGAAGTGTGAAGAGGAGTTGTAGGAAATGTCTTTATCTTCAAAATGAGCTTTGGATGGAATTTTTATGATAAACCATGTGGAAGTTATGCCTTGGTCAAGTTACAGTTGACTTTTTCAACTGTCCAAATATGGAAACTTTTGCGTCTTGAGACTTTTTGAGCCAAGCTTTGAAAATCATGATCAAGAATTGATCAAATGATGTTTATGGCTTCAAAATGAGATGTTGACCAAAAATTTGGACTTTTGACTGTCAAATGACCATTTTGCCCCTGTAGTTGACTGCTGAGCAATTAGGGTTTTTTACTGTGCAATTTTGTGCTGTAAGTCTTGAAAATTGGTATGAGGATGCTTGACCATATTTATAGGCATGTGGGACTTGATTGGACCCTTGAAAACTTCATTTTCTTTGTCAGAACCAAAACCCTAGTTTTTGACTGTTAGAAGGCCCTTGAACTGTGCAACCCTTGGGGAGATTTTGAAGCATGCTCTTTGCAATTCTTGAGGAATATGGGAGGGAAAATTTTGGGGTACAACAGGTTTGTTTACCAAATGCAATGGTAAAACAACAATGTCAAAGGGTTAAAAATGTGCAGGAAAGATCTTTGAGTAGGGTAGACAACTCCTAGTTACTTGATCAATTTGCAAACCATCCTTGCTATTTTCAAACTATCACACACAATTTCAAAACAATTTCAAAACAACTTTCAAACATTGAAACACTTTCCAAAAGACAAACACCTTTGTATACATTCAAATAAGAATCTTGACAAAGGTTGCCTAAACAAAGGCCTCTTTTCAAAATACTTTCAAAACCACACACAAAAGCACCATTTCAAACAATTGAAAAGCAAAAACAAGTGATCTAAAACAAGTAACTAAGAGCCCATGGAAAACCATGGATGAAAAGGGTGTTGGCACCTTCCCTTTTCATAATTTACCCCCCGAACCCAAAAACAATCTCAAAGGTCTTTCCTGTGCTTTTTTACCTTTCCTTTTGGATAAAATAAAAGTCGGTGGTGACTCTTGCTAAACCGAAACATTTGCGAACACAAATGCAAAACCTCAAGTCAGTTCTCCCACCGCATCACAGAACTGGCAACTCTGCTGGGGATCTAATATGAAAGTTGGGTTACCTTAGGGTTTAGATCACCTTTACATGCTTATCTTGTTTGACTTGTATGCTTTACACTTTGGTTCTATTGTTTGGGTTTGAATCCTCTACCTAGATTTGGGAAACATTCATAGGTAAATAGCAATACGTTGTGGAAACTGTGCGGCGTATACCGACATGGTTGAAGCAATAGCTATTTTAGTGCGACATATTTGTGGGTACCGGTAGCCTTTGAGTCAATCAAAGAGAATACGGGGCCGCTGAGTGATGTCATAAAGCACTAATGGACTTTTAAAACCTTTACTTGACCAACTTGGCCTTTTTAGGGGTAGTGAGATGACCGGCTTTGGTGCAGTCCGAAGTTGGTAGATACTCGATACTACACTCATTGAGGGTTGTTTTCTTGGAATATTTCGGTCACCAGTAAAGTGGCTAAACTGAAACAATGAACACAGAAAATAATCCAGTGATATTGAGCTCCTTAGAACCCGATTACTATTTATAGGACAGGTTGATCCAACTAAACTTCAAGAGGGTACTTACCTATGAAAGCCCATGCAAGCCTGAAACTAGGATCTTGTGTGATTTGTTTGTACATATATACTTGTGCATAATATCATGAGCATCATATGCATCCATTAACCATTTCAAGGATTTGGATCTTCATCTTTGTTCCTGTTTTGTAGGTAATGGATTCACTTCGCAGGAAAACTATCCAAGTCAACCTTGTTAGAATCCCTCCTCAACTCAAGGAGCTAGCTTCAAGGATTCTTGAGAATTCTCCATTCACCGAGAGGCATGGTCGTCTTCTCAACTTAGTCAACACCAACACTGAGGAAGACATGGTGAAATTTCTCTTCCAGTTCTTTGACCCCCTACACCACTGCTTCACATTTCCTGATTACCAGCTTGTGCCTACTTTGGAGGAACTTTCTCAACTCCTGAGGATTCCTATTCTCCATCAACTACCCTACAATAGTACGGAAAGAGATCCAAAGCCCGGAGATGTTGCTCAAGCCTTACACTTGCAACCATCTGATGTCATAGGCCATTGGGAAACTAGAAGTTGTGTCAAAGGTTTCTTGTCAAAGTTTTTGTTTGAGAAGGCCCAAAGCTACTAGAATTCATTGGACTTACAAGCTTTTGAGGAGATTGTAGCACTTCTCATCTATGGTTTGGTCTTGTTCCCAAATCCTAACCAGCTTATAGATGTAAATGCTGTTAAAATATTCATGGCTCGCAACCCGGTGCCTACATTGCTTGGGGATATCCTCCACTCATTTCACACTCGAACAATGAGGAAAAGAGGTGTTCTCATGTGTTGTACTCCTCTACTGGAAAGATGGTTTATTTCTCATCTTCCCCAATCATTTTTGAAGAATGAGCAAGGTCTGAGGTGGTCACAACGGTTGATGACCCTTACACATTCATATGTTCATTAGTGTTCTCGATCCCGAGAAAATGTTATCATCATTGACCGTTATGGGGAATTACCTAATGTCCCTCTACTTGGCATTAGGGGAGGCATTACCTACAACCCTTGCTTGGCTCTGAGACAGTTTGAGTACGCCCGAAGGGATGGCCCACATGACATGCTGATTCCAGACTTGGTTTTTTACTTCGACAGCGACGATCAAAGACTTCGACAAAGGTTCATCCGAGCTTGGAGGATGCCCAACAAGATAGACAGTAAGACCTTGGGACACAAGAATTCCATCCATATTGAGCCTTACCTGAAGTGGGTACGAACCCGCACCCAAAGTCTTATGATGCCTTACCCTTACATTCTGCCTGTAATCAAAGAGCCTGTTATGGAAGGAGAGGTTCCATACACCCTCATACATCTTGACATGCCAACATCGCTTGAAGATTTGCAAAGGAGTTGGATACAACTCAAGGGAGAACGCGACACTTTCAAAGACCAATTATATGCCAGTGAGAAGAAGGTTTTGGAACTTACTCGTCAACTTCACGAAGAGCAGACTCTCAACACCTACATTGCACTAATGAGGATGCGCAACGTCTTTTTACATTAGAATTTTGTATTATTTTGCCCATGGGGCATTGATGTACTAACAAATTCTATCTTATTAATATGACATGTGTTCTTTTTTGTTTAAAACAAATTTGAATTTATGAATCCGTGAATGCATTACATGAATACATATCATTCATCATATGCATAAGCAGGTCTTCACACCAGGTTTCCTTATCTCTCTGCTGATTATTTCAGCAAGATGGATATTGAGCAGACGGTTAAAGACTTACAAGCGCAGAATTCACAGTTTCAACAGCTACTTCTGACCTTGGAAAAGGGGCAGGAGGAGCTCAAGACCTTACTGGAAAAGGAAAAGGAGAAAAAGAAAAAGAAAAGAGTTAGTGTGGCTACCTTGGGAAGAAGATTTAAAGGTCAAGCTAGAAGGGTCCTGGATTTCCCCTCAACATCTGATGAAGGGGTAGGAAAAGGAAAGGGAGTTGTAGTACCAACTGAGTCTGAGGAGGAGGAAGAAGAAGAGGATGAAGACTATTTTGAGCAGCAGTACCCTCCTGCAGATGACAAGTACAAGAATCTGGAAGAACGTCTGGCAGCTATGGAGGTACAGAGAGTGCCTAGGCTGGACTTCGAAGATCTAGGGCGGGTCTCTGGGATTGTGATCCCTCCTAAATTCAAAGTACCTCTATTTTCTAAGTATGATGGTTTGTCTTTTCCAAAGATGCATCTGCGATCTTACGTCAGAAAAATTCAACCGCATTCTTCTGACAAAGACCTGTGGGTCCATTTCTTCTAGGACAGTCTTTCGAGGACGCAGCTGGATTGGTTTTACCAGTTAGAGAGGTCTGATGTGCATAATTGGGAAGATTTGGCGGTTGCCTTCTACAGACAGTATCAATATAATACGGATTTAGCACCAACCCGTACTCAATTACAGAGTATGGGCATGGTCGCAAATGAAGGTTTCAAAGAGTATGCCCAAAAATGGAGAGACTTGGCTGGTAGGGTGCAGCCACCATTATCTGAGAGAGAGCTAGTTGATATGTTCTTGGGTACACTATCAGGTCCCTTTTTCAATCACCTGATTGGAAGTTCGTCTGCGGGGTTCACCGAGTTAATTCTAACTGGTGAAAGAGTTGAAGTCGAAATCAAGAGTGGGAAAATTCAAAAGGATGCATCTGCTTCCACTGCCATCAAAAAGCCTTTTCCAGCAAAGAAGGAGGTGTCAGCTGTCTACTCTCAAAGAAGTCAAGGAAGAGTTGAGCGTCGGCCAGCGGTGGGGGCTGTAATGATTCAAAAGTCTGCAGCTGATCAGCCTAGAAACAATCAGCCAAGAAATGATCAACCAAGAACCAACCAAGCAAGAGTGGAAAGGCCGGTACGACAGTACACCAAGATAAACATGACCTCTGCTCAGGTTTTACCCCATCTCTTGAAGTTAAACCTTGGTAGTTTGAAAGAGGCCCCGAAGAATCCGAATACATCTTCTCCGTTCTACCATCCGAATGCCAAGTGTGCTAATCATTCAGATAGCCTGGGGCACGACACCAACCATTGTTGGGCCCTCAAGAATAAAATTCAGGATTTGATAGACGCTAAAGAAGTGGAATTTGACGCCCCTAAAAAGCAGAATTTAATCTCTGCTCCAATGCCAAAGCATGGCCACCATTCCCATGCTATTGAAGAGGATCTATTTGTTGCTACTGTTAATGATTTGATGACTCCATTACCGATAATCAAGTTGAATTTGCTGAAGGCTAGGATTTTCCCAGGATGTGAAGAATATTGCTACTTTTGTTCATCCTTACCAACCGATTGTCCGTTGTTGAAGTTAGAAATCTAGCGCCTAATGGATAACCAAGAGATCCTTTTTAAAAAAACTCCTGTTACACCGACTCCTGTCAATAATGTTTCTATAATTACCATATCCGCCAATCTTTTCAAGGTCTCCAAAAGACTTGTTAAGATTACATCCGATCCGAAGATTGCACCTTTGAATATAACCATGCCGGGGCCCGTCCCGTACAAGTCCAACAAATCAATACCGTGGAACTATGGGGGAGAGATCTTTTACCACGGTGTTAAAAAAATTGAATCAACTGAAGAGAGTTCTGATGAAGAGACTTCCGACATTGGAAACATTGCTGGAATGAGTAAAATCACCCGCAGTGGAAGAATTTTCTCTTCGGAGATTGCGCCTCCAAAGGAAATCTTCGGACCCTTAGCTTCTCTTAAGGTTACCCCTGTACCGATCAACATATCTGCGGGAACTCCAGTTATTGAAGAAGTTGTGACTCCTGTGGTTGTCCCCTCTGCTGCTGTTGATGATAGAGGGAAAGGGATCCAAGAAGAGCATTTCAGGACGAGGACTCAGCCATTGGTCATCCCTGAAACCTCTCAAAAAGAAATGGAAGAGATTTTGAAAATAATCAAGAAAAGCGATTATAATGTTGTGGAGCAACTGGGGCAAACCCCCTAAAAAATATATATGTTGGTCTTACTGCTTTGTTCGGAAGCTCATGCTAAAGCTTTGATCAGATTCTTGAAGACGGCCCATGTGCCACAGGAAACCTCCGCAGATCAGTTCCAGGAATGTGTAGCTAGCTTAACAGCTGACAATGGTCTAGGATTCTCCGATGCCGATTTAACATCAAAAGGGAGAAAACATAATGACGCTTTGCATGTCTCGGTGGAATACAGAGGGACTACTCTGGCACACGTACTGGTAGACACTGGTTATTCGCTGAATGTCTTGCCGAAGAAGGCCTTGGATAGGTTGGATTGTGAAGGCCTAACCCTGAAACCCAACAATATCATTGTCAGAGCCTTTGACGGTTCTAAGAGGATGGTCCACGGGGAGGTGGACATCCCGATTAAAGTGGGAACTGAAACCTTCAACTCCATATTCTATGTAATGGACATTCGTCCTTCCTATTCTTTCTTGTTGGAAAGACCCTGGATTCACCATGCTGGAGCTGTCACTTCAACTCTGCATCAAATGCTCAAATACCATGTCCAGGGGAAAATTATAATTGTTCACGGTGAAGAGGAATACATTATAAGCCATCTTAATTATTTCCGCTATGTTGAATTGGATGGCGAATTCATCGAGATCCCCTTTCAGCATTTTGAAGAGGTAGCTCTGGAGATTACGGCAACTAAGACAGTGGCTTCGGTACCCATGATTGCAAGATCTCCGCCTCGGATGTCTTCCTTGAAGGATGCTAAGGCTGTGATTGAAGAGGGCGGATCCACAATCTGGGGGCAGCTTCCCGACTTTCCTTTCAAGGCAGATAAATTCGCCTTAGGTTTCACTTCGGCTAGTTAAAAGGTTGTGCGTCGCTCCTGGGCTGGAGGGCCACCAGTGAAGATCACCCATCATGGAGTCAATGCTTTGGAGGATAGTGAAGAGGAGAGCAACTTGGAAGATTAGATTTTCCCTATTGTTGACGGAGGACTGTGCAATTGGGAAGAAAAATACTTTGTTCCCATTACTTTCATGAATCAGTAATTTATCTTTCAAACATTTATGTTGGTTTGTAATAATTCTCAGACAATTCGTACACTTTTTACCTTGTGCCTTACCCGAGGCATATAGGTCCATTTGTAAGGGTTTGATTTTTCATCTTCATATGCCATTTTAATGAATCATGGACGTTTTCGCATATAAACTTTTGTGTTCATTGTCTTTCTTTTTGCATTTGATTTGTTTAAAGGTGGTTATCCCTTACACACACCCACACTTACAAATGCAGGTACCCTTGCATTCCGGATTCCATGGGTAACAATTCTGTTATGGCCTTCAGTGAATCTGAAGATCTGGTCTACCATGCCGAATACGAAGGTGAGGAAGACTATGAAGTGCCGGGAGAATTGGCTAGACTGCTAAAACAGGAAGAAAGGGCTATTCTACCTCATGAGGAGCTGTTAGAGACAATCAACTTGGGAACTGAGGAAGACAGAAAGGAAATTAGAGTGGGTGCCAACCTAGAGCCAAGTGTCAAAGAGCGCCAAGTTCAGCTGTTGAATGAATATGTTGAGATCTTCACCTGGTCATATGAAGACATGTCGGGACTCGATACAGATATTGTGGTTCACCGTCTACCCACAAGAGAAGACTGTCCACCAGTTAAACAGAAAGTTTGCCGCATGAGGCCCGACATGTCTGAAAAGATCAAAGCAGAAGTTATGAAGCAGTTCAATACTGGATTTCTTGATGTTACTTCCTATCCACAATGGGTTGCTAACATTGTGCCCGTGCCTAAGAAGGACGACAAAGTCAGAATGTGCATGGATTATAGAGACTTAAACAGGGCTAGCCCTAAAGATGACTTTGCACTACTGCACATTGACATCTTGGTTGACAATACAACTCAGCACAAGGTATTTTCTTTCATGGACGGATTTTCAGGGTACAACCAGATCAAAATGGCCCCTGAAGACATGGAGAAAACTACTTTTTTTACACAGTGGGGTACGTTCTTATACAAAGTGATGCCATTCGGACTGAAGAATGTCGGGGCAACCTATCAACGCGCCATGGTAGCTTTGTTTCATGATATAATAATCATGAAATAGAGGTCTATGTAGACGACATGATAGCCCGTTCACAAATGGAAGAAGAACACCTCGACCATTTGCAAAAGCTGTTTGTCAGGTTGAAAGAGTACAAGCTCAGACTGAACCCTAACAATTTCACTTTCAGAGTCAGGTCCGGTAAACTCTTGGATTTCATAGTCAGCAACAAAGGCATCGAGGTTGATCCTGCCAAAGTCAAAGCTATACAAGAAATGCTTTCCCCTCGCACTAAGAAGGAGGTTAGAGGTTTCTTGGGACGCCTAAACTACATTGCAAGGTTCATTTCTCACCTAACATCTACATGTGAGCCAATCTTCAAGTTGTTGAAGAAAGATCAGGTGGTTAAATGGAACGATGATTGTCAAGTTGCTTTCGATAGAATCAAGGAGTATATGCTAGAACCTCCTATCTTGATGCCACCCATCGAAGGAAGACCACTAATCATGTATCTGACTGTCCTAGAGAATTCAATGGGGTGTGTATTGGGCCAATATGACGAGTCTGGTAGAACAGAGCATACCATTTATTACCTTAGAAAAAAGTTTACCGACTGTGAGACCCGATACTCACTGCTCGAGAAAACTTGTTGCGCTTTGGTATGGGCTGCTCGTCGGCTAAGGCAGTATATGTTGACTCATACCACTTTGCTAATATCTAAGATGGATCCGATCAAGTACATCTTTGAAAAGCCTGCTTTATCTGGAAGAATAGCTAGGTGGAAGATGATCCTAATGGAGTATGATATATAGTACACGACCTAAAAAGCTATAAAGGGAAGTGTGCTAGCCGATCATCTGGCTCATCAAGCTGTCGAAGATTACCAATCCATGAGGTTCGACTTCCCCGACGAAGACATTATGACATTGGACAATGTTAAAGATTTCAGACCATATGACGGACCTGAACAAGGATCTCGATGGACCCTATACTTTGATGGTGCCTCCAACGCACTTGGCAACGGTATCAGCGCAGTACTCATCTCTCCAGAGGGTTGCCATACACCTTTCACAGCCAGACTTTGCTTCAGCTATACCAATAACATGGCCGAGTATGAAGCTTGCATCTTTGGTCTCAAGGCTGCCATAGACTTGGGAAACAAATCCTTGATTGTGTTTGGGGACTCATCTTTGGTCATCAGTCAGATCAAAGGAGAGTGGGATACTAAACATCCAAACCTCATCCCTTACAAAGAAAATGTCCTGACATTGTTACCACATTTCGAGCAGATTGCCATCGAGCACTTCCCGCGAGAAGAAAATCAGCTAGCAGATGCTCTAGCTACAATGTCATCCATGTTTAAACTTAACTGGGATAATGAGGCTCCCAAAATCACCATTGAACGGATGGACGAACCTGCACATTGTCACGAGATTAATACCGAAGAGGTAGTGGACCGACCTTGGTTTCATGAAGTCAAAAGGTATCTCGGGGCGCAAGAATATCCTGAAGGAGCTTCAATCAACGACAAAAAGTTCTTAAGGAGATTCTCAGCTAAGTTCTTCTTGAGAAATGGTATCCTGTACAAGCACAATCATGATTGCATTCTACTCCGTTGTGTGGACAAGATTGAAGTTGATCAGATCATGGCTGAACTGCACAATGGTTGGCACTCACTCTAGCGGACATACGATGGCTAAGAAGATTCTACGGGCAGGCTATTACTGGTCTACCATGGAAGCTGACTGCTATCAACATTCCAGGACTTGTCACAAATGTCAAATCTATGCCGACAAGGTACATATACCTCCAGTTCCTCTCAATGTCTTAACAGCTCCTTGGCCATTCGCTATGTGGGGAATCGACATGATTGGAGAGATCAAGCCTACATCATCCAATGGACACCGTTTCATTCTGGTGGCCATTGACTACTTCACCAAGTGGGTTGAAGCAGCTTCCTTCGCCTCCGTTACAAAGAATGTTGTTGCTCGCTTCATCAAGCAGAATCTCATTTGCCGGTACGGCATCCCCGAAAGGATCATCACCGACAATGGTACAAACCTTAACAACACTATGATCACCGCTTTGTGCGAGCAGTTCCAGATTCAACATCACAATTTATCTCCCTATCGGCCAAAGATGAACGGTGCTGTCGAAGCTGCTAACAAAAATATCAAGAAGATCATACAAAAAATGACAGTCACCTACAAGGACTGGCATGAGATGCTACCATTTGCTCTGCACGGGTACTGTACCACGACACGCACTTCAACTAGGGAAACACCCTATTCTTTGGTATACGGCATGGAAGCTGTTTTACCTATCGAGGTTCAGATTCCCTCCTTGAGAATCATGAAAGATGCTGGTTTGAGTGAAGACGATTGGATTCAGACCCGGCTTGATCAACTTAACTTGATTGACGAAAAGTGACTTACTGTTGTTTGCCATGGTCAGACGTATCAAAAACGAATGATCAAGGCCTTCAACAAGAAAGTCAGGCTCCAGGTATATCAAGTCGGGGATCTTGTAATCAAGCGGGTCATCTTGCCGCAAAGTGATCCCAAGAGAAAATCGACTCCTACCTACGAAGGACCATTTATGATCAAAAACATCTTTTCTGGTGGGGCAATGATTTTAACCACCATGGACGGCGATAACCTGCCGCACCCTGCGAACACAGACATAGTCAAAAGATGCTATGCATAAATGACCCGGCAAGTTGAAAATCCAAAAGGGCGACTTGGGAAAAAATGGGCATCCCGGTGAATCGAAACCCCGAAAGGGCGGTTCAGGCAAAAATTAGGGATAAAACAAAAAATATGTACACCTGACAAGTTGAAAACCCGAAAGGGCGACTTGGGCAAAAAAGGGTTTCCCGGTGGACTGAAAACCCGAAAGGGAGGTCCAGGTAAAAGTTATGGAATTAAAGTGTATGACTATGTCTCTTCGGATCACTTTAAGGACAATCTCTTCACAGACAAGCTCCGGGCTTCTAATCAATCCAATCATCTTCGGACGAAGAAACAAATGGACAAGATATCCAGAGTTACGAAGGCTATAGCAGAATGGAAACCCCATGGAATTTTCACATATAGACATCTTTCTTTGTATAAATTTTTCTCATTTTTATGAAAACATTCTCTTACTAGGATGTCTGTCTCCTTTGTACAAAATACTTACACAAAGTTAATACAAATATACTTCAAAGTGCAGAAAACTATTTGCCTTTTCTTCTTTTTACACTTGTGTTTTATTTGAAAACGTCCAATGATTTATTAATGAGCATATGCATTTGAATATAATCACATGTTTACAAATAAACGAAATGAGAAAGAATAATTACTGACAGGTTAAAAGTATAGGAAAACATCTTTAGGCTATTCCAAGAGAAATCCCCTGCAGTACATCATCTAGATCCCCAATGGAGCTAAAACCTTGAAATACATATCCCCAGCAGAGTTATAATTTCAAAATCCCCACCAGAGTTAAGTTTTCAAACTCCCAATCCCCAGCGGAGTAAAAACTTTGGTTCATAAATCCCCAGCAAAGATCAAACTTTCTTCCCCAGCGAAGTCAAATTTCCAACTATCAATCCCCGGCGGGAACCATCTGATTTCTCCAGCAAGTTATCTTAAAACCTGGAAATCAACCAGATAACAGTTAACTTTTGTCTTATCCCCAAACTAGGATAATTCCCCAGTAGATTGGCATACAACCCAAACTCCTGAACTTCTTCCAAACAGGAATAAGCTTTTCCCCCAGAGTCCTGAACTTACTCTCCAGCAGGATAGCTACTCCCCAGCAGTATAGCTATTCCCCACATAATTTATTCTCCCCAACAGAATGAACATTCTCATTCTTGATTCCCCAGTGAAGTTGCCAGAGTCTTCATTACTCCCTAACTTGAATTTGTCAGAATATTTAATCCCCTACAGATCGAAGATTCTCATTCTTGACTTCCCAGCATGAAGTCCCCAAGGATTCAAATTCCCCTAGCAGATTAAAGATTCTCATTCTCAGTTCCCCGCAGAAGCCATCAGAGTCTTCCTTATTCTCCAGTAGATCAAGGTTTTCCTTTGTTTGATCCCCGGTAGAGATCATCAAAGTCTCCTTATCCCCCAGCCGAGTAAGGATTCCCTTTGTGTAATCTCCAGCCATAGTCATCAAAGTTCTCGGGATTCCCCAAGCAGGTTTCTCAAGAAGACTTGAAGGATCCCTATATCCCCAAGCAGGTTTCTCAAGCAGGCTTGAAGGATCCCTATATCCCCAGGAAAGTCATGAAGGATTCTCACATCCCCACAGAAGTTGTCAAAGTTTTTTATAATCCCCGCGAGTTGCCAAGGATTTTCTATCCCCAGCAGTAGTCAGCAAGTATTTCTCATCCTCAGTGGTCAAAGATTTTGAATCTCCAGTGTCTGTCCAGGATTTATTTTCCCCGGCAGCAGTCAAAGATTTTATTATCTCCATCTATCAAGGATTTATTTTCCTCAGCAATACAGCAAATCAGCTTACATGCGCATACATTACATTCATATATCATAAACATTGATAAAACATTTTATTGCATCATACATTTCATGCAAGATAGCTTTGTGTTTCAGCTAACATTTTACCCTTTTCAGGATAAGATTAAAAGTTATCTTTAACAAATATTCAAAGATTTCAGATACAGTATGGATACACCCCAGACACGGAGGTCATTCTATTACTCATTCAGAATTTCAAAGTCAAGATACAGTACGGATACACTCCAGACACAGAAGTCATTCTGTCACTTATTCAGATCTCAGTTACAGTTCAGATACACTCCAGACACGGAAGTCATTCGGCTATTTATACAAATCTCAACTTCAGATACAGTCCAGATACGCCCCAGACACGGTTGCAATTCTGTCACTTATTCTGACTTTTTCCCAACCCAGAGATGCTCTAACACGGAAGTCATTCTGGTATTCATTCAGGATCAAGTACAGTTACAACTCGGATACGATCCAGACACGGCAGCTATACCCTTACTCGTATAGATTCAGATCCAGTTACAGCTCGGATACGCTCCAGACACGTCAGCTATACCCTTGCTCGTACAGATTCAACTCCAGTTACAGCTCGGATACGCTCCAGACACGACAGCTATACCCTTGCTCGTATAGATTCAGGTACGGTTACAACTCGAATACGCTCCAGACACGGCAGCTATACCCTTGCTCGTCTAGATTCAACTCCAGTTACAGCTCAGACACGCTCCAGACACAGAAGCTATACCCTTGCTCGTACAGATTCAACTCCAATTACAGCTCGGATACGCTCCAGACACGACAGCTATACCCTTGCTCGTATAAATTCAGATGCAGTTACAGCTCGGATACACTCCAGACACGGCATCTATACCCTTGCTCATGCACATTTAGTCCCCAGATACAGTTCAGATGTGTTCCAGACATGGATATCATTCTGATACTTATTCTTCTGACTTACAACATTCAATTCAACAAATATCCTAGGATGGCATCTTTAAGCCCATCTCCAACAAGATTCTATCACATCTCCAAATGGCATCTTTAAGCCTATTCCCTTAACTACATTCTGACGAGTGCAAATTTACGGGCACTCTAGTGTCCAATCATCTTTTACCTTCGAGTCACGAACAGCAAAACTCGCCAATCTAACTCTTCAGGTTCAAGAAGATTGAACAGGGGAAGTTGTTGTACCCCAAAATTTTCCTCTCATTTTATCAAGATTCTCCTCACAAGACTGCTTGGACTCAAGACTAGATTAGGGTTTGCTCAGCTCAAGACATATCCTTGCACTTTTGACCTGAAATTAGGGTTTGAGTTTGCACAGGGATTTTTGGACTTCCAATGCCTCATGTGACTTTCATACTTCATGTTGGTCTTATAATATTGCCCATACCAAGTTTCAAGCTTTGAATCACAATTTTGCCCAGTCAATTGAATAGTTGACCTAAAAATCAGTTGTATTGGGGAAAAAGTCAAATGTGGCCAATTTACAGTCAAACCTCATAATTCTTGATCCACATCAACATTATAGACTCATATGAACCATTTTATCAAGTTTGGACCACAACTCCTCAAGAAATTTGATCAGATATTCAAAAGGGCAAAATGGTCATTTTTAGGGTTTTGACTACAGAAGGGCAATTTCTGATTTTTAACCTAGCCAATGGCAAATTGGGTTCAATCATGGTTTCAATGACTCAATGGCACCATCTTGACCTAATCATAAGGTTCAAAAGATCTCAAATGCATTGGATTGACAGATGAATTTTCCAATCAACTGATCAAAAATCAACTATACACTAAAAAGTCAAAGTTTGACTTTTTGGTCAAAATCAAGTGCCAAGGGTCATTTTTCATCAAGATGTGTCAAAATATGAAACTTGTTCACCAAGAAACCTAATTTTGGAAATTAGGGTTTAAGATTGAAAAATTTCATAACTTAGAAATTTTCTAAGTTATGAAAATTTCATATTTTTTCCCAACTTTGTCCAACTTTTTCTCCATGATGCAATTGGATTCAAAGAAAACTTACAACAAGAAAGTTGTAGTCCTCCACAAAATCTACAACTTTTATTCACAAAATTTTCACAAAAGATGCTTGGATATCAAGTTATGATTTTGTGAATAGGGGTCCAAAAACTTTCTAACTTAGTGAAATTTTGTCATAGTTTAGGCAGGATTTTGACCTATCTTCATGGCAATTTTTCACATAGTTTCAAGTGGAATCCAAAAATGCATTTCAAATATGGATTGTAGAGCATGTTACAAGATTTCCAAAATGTCAAAGAACTCTCCAAAATCATTTATGGTTAGGGAGAATCGAAGGATTGAAAATGGTAAATCATCACTTTTGTCCAAGGCATTTTGCACCATGTTACAACTTGCAAATCTGTCCAAAGCATGCTTGTACTTGGTTTACAGGTTATAATCTCTTCTACACTCATAAATTAAATTAAAATACATTGGTTAGAGGCTTTGTTCTGAGCTTTAGAACATTACACAATGAATTAATCCATTTTTGGCAAAAAGATAACATTGCTACTTTGATAAAGCATGCTTTATGTCAAATTGTTTATCTTGAGCCATACACCAAGCCTTTTGCTGCAAAAAAAGTTCACAAACATCAGGAAAATTTCACCAACTCTCAGCAGGCCTCAAGCTAGCCTGTACAGGCCTTGGCACTGTCAACTTCAACTTTTGCTTCAAAACCAAGTAACTTGCAAAAGTCCACATAACTCTTCAATCTGATAAGAGCAAGTCCAAGTCTCATTTTCAAACAACCTCAACATATTGTACCAAGCCCGAAACACGATTGCCAAGCCTCTCAAACACCCTTAAGCACAAAAACTTCATTTCTGCCCAAAACAGGGCAAGTTCTGCAAATCACAAGCCAAAACCAATTCCACTCGTGTGTTTTGTCCCAAACCACTTCAAACACATTCTAAACAATACACCTAAGCTGTCCAGACCATTCTCAAGCAATTGTAACCTTGTTTTCCCACTTCACCATTTTTGCTTTGAAGCTTTGTAGGTTGAGTTCTACAAGCACATTCAGGCCATTTCAAAGCAAGCTAAGCATTGGGAAAGGTCAAGGGAACATCAAGCAAGCTAACACGACCTTCAGGCCTCATCCAAAACTCCTACATTGCCATATGCAAACTTGGCTGAAACAGGTATTTTCTAAACTTCTATCTCCTTATTTAGGAATCATTAGGCTTAGGTTTGTGAAGCAAAAATGTAGCCCTTAATGTCCTTGAACTGTACATATGCATAGAATTCATTTATGTTAACTGAGCTAGGAGAATTTGGATGTTAAAGTTGCTGAATTTTTTAGGTCAGAAATTGGGGGTGATAAAATTCTCCCTGGTTTCTTAGAGTTAGATCAAGTTTTTATATGGTTAGAATCGTGTGATGATGAGCTATAACTTTCATGTTACAAGTTTTTGTTTTTAAGCACTTATGCAGGAGATACATGATTTGAACCATGGCGTGCGTGTTTCTGTCTCAAGGACAGGGACAAAGTGGAAGCTGGGCTGGGCCTGGTTTTCCTTGCTTTTGACACCCCCCCCCCCATTCTACTTCTTGCACCCCCTTGGCCCATTTATTTTATTTTTGTATATTTTTCTATTTCTTTTATATTTTCTGACTTTATTTATTTTTTTATAAATATTAAAAATCACCAAAAATATTTTCTTAAATTTTCACATTTTATTTTATTATTTTTATTATTTTTTTGGCATAAGAATAGTTTATTAAATAATATATACTTTTATTTTCTTAAATAAATTTATAAATAATACAAAAATATCATATATTTTTATTTTTATTATTTATATACTTAAATAATATTTTCTCACACATTTTAATTTTTTAACACTTTTGTATATATTTTTTATTTATTTTCTTTTACATAAATAATATAATATAATATATATAAATTTTCTTAAAACAAAAACTAGGGTTTCTACCCTTTCCAAAAATAATCATTTTTTATTTTCTTATTTTGAGTTAAATAAACTTATTTTTACATACATAAAAATAATACAAAAAAACATTTTGCATATTCATATTTATTTGCATATTTAAATAATTGTCCATTTATTTATTTGTAAATTAAATTCAATATGGTTGTAATAGTTTTAGGGTTTTTATTTTGTGCAAATATCCCCCTCCCCATAATAATGTTGTAATAATTTAGGTTTACTTTACGCATTTTATTGCTTTCAAATATGCATGATAGTAAGATTAGGGTTTGTATGCTAAAAACCAAAACCAAACAACTAGCATGACTAATACAAGACAAAAATGCATGAAAAATGACAACACAATGCACACAAGCACCCCTAGGGTTTCATCCACTTGTTGCCTTAAAAACATGGCCATGGTATGCATGCTAGGTATCTTGGCAAAACAAATCAAACAAAAGATCATAGTCCCTCGATGACGCTATCTTGGTTGCCTAAACAAAAATGTTCTAGTCCCACAAAACTTTCTAAGATACTTGGCAATATTGTTATCATGGTTATACAATGTCTCACGTCTGTCCCGTTTAACATCCAAAGATAGGGTTGTTTACCAAATGCAATGGTAAAACAACAATGTCAAAGGGTTAAAAATGTGCAGGAAAGATCTTTGAGTAGGTTAGACAACTCCTAGTTACTTGATCAATTTGTAAACCATCTTTGCTATTTTCAAACTATCACACACAATTTCAAAACAATTTCCAAACAACTTTCAAACATTGAAACACTTTCCAAAAGACAAACACCTTTGTATACATTCAAACAAGAATCATGACAAAGGTTGCCTAAACAAAGGCCTCTTTTCGAAATACTTTCAAAACCACACACAAAATCACCATTTCAAACAGTTGAAAAGCAAAAGCAAGTGATCTAAAACAAGTAACTAAGAGCCCATGGAAAACCATAGATGAAAAGGGTGCTAGCACCTTCCCTTTTCATAATCTACCCCCCGAACCCAAAAACAATCTCAAAGGTCTTTCCTGTGCTTTTTTACCTTTCCTTTTGGATAAAATAAAAGTCGGTGGCGACTCGTGCTAAACCGAAACATTTACGAACACAAACGCAAAATCTCAAGTCAGTTCTCCCACCGCATCACAAAATCCAAATCCAAATTTCAAACTTAACATCATACTTTCACACAACAATAAAAAAAGCCTCATATTTGTGTTATTCAATCAAAAATCAGAATTATAATTTCAAACCATAGGCCCAGCTTTGCTACAAATCTCAAAATAAATAAAGTTTGTTTGGTTCATAGCAAAAGTAAAACAACAACCAGTACAAAATCAAAAAAGTCAGCAAGCAACCAATTTAGAAAAGTATAAAAGTCAGCAAGCAACCATCACAAAAAACCAAGGCTAGTACAGAAAAGCAAGTAACAAGTACAAAATCACAAAAGTCAGTAACCAGTATGAGGGCCAAGACAACACAGCATAGAAAAGTACAACATAATTGATATATCATAAATCAAAAGTGACAAGACTATTATGCCAACTCCAACAAGTCAAACCCTTCATGGTTTACACACAATTTCACAGTACTTAAATCCTTCCAAAACGTTCAAATAAAAACACCAGTGAAAATTATACATAAGAGATTCCAAAACCATCATAAACAAAACCTTTCAAAACTGTTCAGAAAGAGAAAAAGCCAATACCGAGTTCACAGATACAAAGAACCACAAACCCTTTCAAAAAATTTGTCACAAAGAGAAAAGAGAGACATACAGAGACGAAGCCATTAAACCAAAACCCTAAGCCAATTTATCATATTCCAAACCAGCCCCTTCAGAAAAAAAACACAGTAGAAACAAAACAAAATTGTTGTTTCATCATTTTCGCAAAGCAAACCCTTCAGAAATGTGCAAGAAAAGATAATACTAATTTCACAAGTTACGGAGATAGAGGAAGAAGAAAAACAATCATGAGCAAATCGCGAAACAGAGAAGAAGATTAGAAAGATCTCATCAAGATGAACTTAGAAGTAGAATTTTCATTAACGAGCATCATCATCGTTACCGGATTTCATCATATAAGTACCTAGGGTTTCGTCGCTTCCCATCAAGATCTACTCCAAATCGCGTTGAATCTGCAAAATCAAGTCGGACATTAATATAGAGGAGGAGAAGGCGAATCAGATGATGTAAAAAAATGAAGATCGTATCTAAGCCACCGTGAGAGCCTCCGTCCACCGCCGTTGAGGGAGATTTCCGACGAACCATAAGAACAAAGGAGAACTAAGAGAGCGAAGGGAAGAAATGGATTTTTTTTTTTACTTTTTGATTTAAAACAAACATTTTATTTTGTTTTGATTTAATTATTTTTAATTCTTTGTTTTTTATTTCAGGAGACACTTGGCCATTGTGGGCCTCAATCACAAGGCCCAATCTCTTTCACTCACGCATACCCCCTCTTTCCAATGCTGCACCATAACAATTCATCTCCAGGCCCTTTCCAAGCCCAGCGAAATTCAGACTTATCATCCCCCTGCCTGCTTACAACCACGCAGCCCAACATACTCTCATTTTATTATTATTTTTAGTTTTTTGATAACCAAAAAAGGGCATTGGGCCTAACCTTTCAAAAAAATTAATTACTTTCTAACCTCTCTTTTACTTTCTAACCCCATGACTTTTATATTTTCTTTTTATTTTCTTTTTTTTTATTAATTTTTTTTAATTTTATTTTTTATTAATTTTTTATATAAAAAAATGTATTTTATTAAATACTTAGACATAGAAATTATTATTTTTCTCTCTTACTTTATTTTATAGCAAAAATCCTAAAAATATATTTTTTCTTAAATAAATTTAAAATAATTTTAAACTTAGATTTTATCTTAATATTTTATTTTTAAATTAACTTAGAATCTTAGATTTTAATTAATTATTTTCTTTCTCTTTTAATAGTTTAATTAGAACATTTTTCATAACAAAACTCATAAAAACATTTTTCTTTTGTATCATCTTTATATTCTTGTACATTCTATTATTCAATATGGTTGTAATAGTAATTAGATTTTAATTGCTTTCATCTCCATTTGTGATTTGTATACCATCCCCTAAATAATGTAATAGAGTAGAACTTTAAATTCCCGCAATTTATCGCTTTCAATATTATTGCTAGTAATTAGTGTTTGTATGGCAAGATATAAAATCAAACAATAGGCAACCTTAATTCAAGATAAATTACATGAAAACAATACACTTCGCACACTTGCACCTCTAGGGTAACCCACAATTATTGCCTCTGATAAAAACAGTCATGTCCCTCGAACATGGGATACTTTAGCAAAGACCCTCAATTAGAAGATCATAGTCCCTCGATGATCCTTCGATGTTACCTTCGGTAAAAGATCTTAGACCCTCACAAACAAATTGCTAAGGTATCCTACAATGTTGCCTTCTATGACTGTACGACGACCCACGCCTGTCCCTTCACATCCAATGATAGGGCTTCTTACCAATCAATGGTAAGATAGGAATATCTAAAGGAGGAGGAAAAGAACTAAGACTTTTTGAGTAGGTAGAATGCTCGCAGTTGCTTTCTCACAAACTAAAACCATTTCCACACTCACACTTTCAAAACATCTTTCCAAAAACAAACATCTCTTTGAACTATTTTTAAAACCAATACTTTGTATACATTCTCGCCGAAACGAGAATCATTAAAAAATTTACCGAAACAAAAGCGTTTTCAAAATATTTTCAAACTTACACCAAACACAAACACATTTCACAAAGCATTTCAAAGTGAGCTAGCAACTAAGAGTCCGTAGATAACTACGGATGAAAAGGGCGCTAACACCCTTTTCATAACTTACCCCCCCCCCCCCCCCCCCCCCCCGAACTCAAGAAAATATCTCAAAAGGTATTTCCTATTCTTTTCACCCTTTCCTTTATTGGATAAAAGAAAAGTCGGTGGCGGCTCTTGCTATCCGCAACAATTGCGATCAAACGCAAAACACCCAAGTCAGTTCTCCCACCGTATTACACGAGGCAACAAGTGTGGGTTACCCTAGAGGTGCAACTGTGAAAAGTGTATTATTTTCAATTATTTTATCTTGAATTAGGGTTGTCTAATGTTGATTTTGAATCTGGCCATACAAACTCTAATTACTAGCAATAATAAGGAAAGCGATAAATTGCGAATTTAAATGTCCTACGCTATTATAATACTTTTGGGGATGGGGATACAAATTTACAAATGGGGATGACAAGTAAAATAAAGCCTTAATTACTATTACAAACCATTGAATATGAATTATAATAATATACAAAATGTAAAGGTGAAGGGGGGAAGAAATCAATTGTTTTTAGGGTTTTTGATGAAAAGGTTTGGGGATTAACCTAATTAAGCTAATTAATTTAATTACAAGAAAAGTAAATAAATTATTTAACAAAACCTAAAATCTAAGTTAATCAAATTTAAGAAGAAAATAAAATTAAGTCTAAAGTAATTTTATTTAGAAAATAGTATGAACGTTAGTTGTTAATTAAGAAAAATATTCTACAATGTAAAATAAATAATAAAATTTAATTTGACAAAAATACTATAAAATACTTAAATTAAAATATTTAATAAAAAAATATATGTTTTTGTATAAAAGTAAATAAAATGAATAAATTATAGAGAAAAAAATAAAGAATATAAAAATGTTGGGTTGGGAGGTTGAAAAATAAAATGGGTGTGAAAAGTTGTTAGGTAAAAAAAAAAAGTTGACACCCATTTTATTTTTCAACCTCCAAGTCAAATATAAGTCCTTTGGTTGAAAAATAAACTCTCCTTGATTTTGAAGCAAAGTTGACATTCATGGCTCCAATGTGAAGTACAAAAGCTTGTAGGGTGGTTAACAGGTTGTAGATATGTTGCTTCTTGCTTTGAAATGTTTTGGAGTCAGAAGCAACAATGTATGGGCTCAAGGAGAGTTGATATTGTGTATAAAATAACTTTTCAAGAATGGAAGTGTGAACTTTGTTCCATTAATGGCAAAATGTTTTGGACAATGACTCAATCACTTGGATAATGGCTCAATTAGTTGTGTAAACATCTTATTATGGATATATTTGCAAGTCAAGAGGCATGCAAAGCAAGATTATGCAGCATAGTTGTGAGATTGGATCATGTGTCCATCAATAAAGTGACTTGTAATTCAAGAATGGATGCCTAACATCTTCTCTTAAATTATCATAGATCAAGCATGATCTCTTTAAGTTATTGGAAATTTTGGAAAGCTTGAAACATTGTCTACAACCTTCATGTTGACCACTTTGGCTAAATCAAATTGGAGTTAAGTGAAAATTGTTCAAGAAGTTAGGTCAAAAAATATGCCTAACTTGTCAAAATTTTCACTAAGTATTTTTATGAAAAATGTCATGACTTCATGGATTTATATCTTCAAATCTAAGTATTTTTTGAACATCAACCCTCTACTACAAATCTGTATAATTCATCAAGATCTACAACTTTCATGTTGAAAGTTTACCTTGAATCATCTTGCATCTTGGTGAAAAAATGTCATGAAGTAATGATTATCAATTATAAAAACACTTAGAAAATTTCTAAGTATTGAAAACTTTTACTTTCTTGACTTTCTTGACTTTCTTGATTCTTGATGATCAAGTTCGATATTTTTGAGTATCTTGATGAATCTTGACCTTTGAAATTCAATGTTGACCAAAAAGTCAAAGTTTGACTTTTTGTGTATCAATTGACTTTTCATCAGTTGATCAAATTTCAACTATCAATCCAATGATCTTGAGAAGTGATTTGAGCCATGACATTAGGTCAAGGTATTGTGTTTGAATCATTAAGATCATGCTTCAAGCCATTAGGTCATGTACTAGGTCAAAAGTCAATGATCAGTCATTCTCAATCAAAACCCTAATTTTGGCCATTTTGCCCCTTTGATGATTTAAATTTTTTCTTGAGGAATTATGATCAACCCTTTATAAATTGATAAATATGACTTCAAAATGTTGATGTTGGCCAAAAATCATGAAGTTTGACTGTATGTTGACCATAATTTACTTTTTACCCAATACAACTGATTTCCAGTCATCTGAGCAATTAATTGAGCAAATTTGTGATGTAAGACTTGAAACTTGGTATGAGCAATCTTGGAGACCTATAATGAACCATGAAAGTTATTTGGGGCATCAAAAGTCCAATTGTTCTTGAGAAAACCAAAATCCTAATTTGTGGACTCAATGCTTAGGAGGTGAACTTGTCTGATCAAACTTTTGAAACTTCTTGAGCATTTGATATCTTTTGTGAGGAATGTCTTGAGAATAGAGAGGGAAAATTTTGGGGTACAACACTCTAATATGTAACATCGGGTGGGGAAAACACTTGAGTTTGATATTTCATTAGTTTTGTTAAATACATTCATAAGTTTTTACAATGTTGAATTTATTGTGATTCCAACTTTTGATAAGACTAAAAGGTCTTGGTACTCTGATGAAATAAATGAAGTTATATTGAGACTATGATTCTGCTGCAAAGTCTGAATTTGTATGTTGATGTGCCAAAGAATTGGTTGTTATAAATGTTTGAAAACCTGTGTTACGGGGTATGACGTTTTGTTATGTTGTTTTCTTAAAGTGTGACACTCTTGTTGGTGAATATTCATTTTTAAAATAAATCACTATTTAGTGAGTTTTTAGAAGGGTGTTACAAAACTTCCCCAATAAATGGTATCACGAGCCTTTGGTTTCGAGAAAGGGATCGACTTACTTGTATTGAAATGTCCAAGAAGAGCCTTTGGTTTCGATAAAGGGATTGACTTACTTGTATTGAAATTCTTAGAAAGTAGTGTCTCGTTGCAAGGTGTCAATGACGATACAAGTGTATGTGAGAGAGCATTGTGGACTCACACTTGAGGGTGTGTTAGAATAATAATACAAGTGTGAGTAAGTGGGGAAATAGTCTCACATTAAATAGGAATATGATGACTTAAACATTTATAAGTGGGAGAACTCACTCACCTATCACCTTAAGATTTTAGGTTGACAAGTGGTGTATCTCTCACAAAAGTGTTTAATCCAACAATATGTATTGATGCTCCCTAGTAAACTCCCCCAATAAATTTAATATTTTTTTATCGGAAATTGACATAATGGACCAAATAGAGTAACATAAATGAAGTTAAGAAACTGACTTATATCATTTTTTTAATAAAGAGATTAAAGCATAATATTAAATTACGTTAAGGAACTAAAACATGTATTAAGCCAATTAAAAAAATATCATAATATTATTCATAATATGGAGATTAAAAAGAATTGTATGGATAAAGATGTTATAAACACTACGTTTATGACTCAGGCCAATAACAAAGAAAATCATTTTATATAAGTTATCTATAAGGTAGCGTAGAAAAACATGTCAAAGATGTTTCAGTTACATAATACCCGATCAACTGGTAAAAAATCTATGTAATTTATTAAATTCTCAATTTATTATTTGAAAGTTTTATTTTTATTTTTATTTTATTTTTTCAAATTTTCTTTTATATCTTTCTCCTTTTATATTATACTATTGTATCTTTAAAAAAAATATACATAAAAAAAAAACTTAAAATTTAAGTCTAATTAAAAAATAATTATTATAAAAAAAGTAACAGACTTTAAATAAATAAAGTTGGATACTATATTTAATATTACAATTGGATATGAGTTGTCAATATTATCAAATTCAAGTAACATATTTTTTTTATTCTCTATATAAACACATAAGAATAAGAACTACACCATTGCATATTGCTTCTTTGCTCTTTCTTCTCTTAGTATTATTATCTTGATTAGAATGGATCTAAGTAAGAAACAAGAGGAAAACAAAAGCTTGTGATGAAGAAGATTGAGGGTATAGATGATATTTTCACTACATTTACAAAAAGAAAAACTGTATTCACAACAAGGCCTCTGAATTATCAACACTTTGTGGGGCCAAAGTTGATATTCTTATGATTTCACCAGAGGAAATCCATTCTGTTATGGTGAACCTTCTTCCAAATCATTGGCAAGAACAAGCTTGAAGGAAGAAACTCCATCAGTTGAAGATCAAATAAAGAGACAAATGGTTGAACAGCTGAACATGCAAAATGATCAATTAGTTGATGAATCCATGTTGCAAAAGCTCAACGGGAACATTGTCAGCATCAAATAGTTCAGGTTGGTGGGAGGTGAAATATAAAGGTCGATATGATCATGAGAAGGTTGAAAATATAAAGAATATCACGCAGAAAATGATAAATGAAGTTATAAGTAAGGGAGGAGAGATTGATTCTCATGGTACGTATAAAATATGCATGCATATAATTAAATATTATATAATATCTAAGATTAGATTTGATGTATTAATAATGTCAAGTAATTCCATTTTGTGATGCTTATATGTTTTTGGATTAGCAAATTATTTCTTAGACAAATGGAATGGATTCGATTCAAATCCTAGTCTATTTGGGAGCAACAACAATTGTTATGAAATTGAAGCAAGTAAGAATACTCATCCAAATGCAAACATTAAATATTAATATTCCAAATGATGAATTTAGCTAACATATATTATTTGAATTTTTTTTTAATGAAGTTGATGGATCCAAGCATTATGATCCAAAAGATAAAAGTAAGTCAGTTGTTTTTGATGGCGCAAGTGGGAGTGGAAGTGGGAGCTAGGGGATGTGCTACCTTGTGGCGGTACCTGCTGGTATATCATTTCAATGTTGTTATGGATTCAACTACTTTTCTTTTTTAGTCATATTGTAGGGTGGTTGTATTGTGTTTCAAATGTACTTTCTGTTTTTTGTTACTCTACTTTTGTGCTTTATTTTAGTTGGTGTTCTATTGTGTATCTCATATTAGTCAATTATTGTGTTTCTTTTTAAACTTTGAGTATTATCTATTTGGGATTGAGTATCTCATATGTACTTTTTTTTTTTAATAAGATTAATCATTATTTTATCTCTGCTATATATGACGAATTTCAAAACAACGCTGTAAAAATAATATAGATTTCGTCCGAAAAAATGCATTGAAATCAATAATTTTTAACATTAATAATTAAAACATGTTCAAATAAACTCAAGTGAACCTCGAATGTTAACTAAAAGTGATTTACAATTCATTTACATTATCCGGACAACAACTTGCACTTGAACCGACTTAGATAAAAATCAAACTTCCTAAACGGATTCACTAAAAATAATTATCGATTCAAGTATTATCGCTATGAAATTGTAAACAAGTTGCAAACGTTTAATCACATCAGAATTACCGTTTCCAAGCTCAAACAAACAACATTCATGCATAATTGCAATTAATCGGATCGATACATTTTCAGTGTCGTAAAAATCAATTTATCATTTAAATTGATTTGAAATTGCCTTAACACATGAATTTGACATTAACTCTTTAACAAAAAAAAAATCAACATTGAGAATTCACCATAATTTGACATCAAAATACAATCAACAGATTATATCGGATTATCAAGACCCACATGAATACTTCAAAAGTTCAACCAATTCTAAATTACCAAAATTTTAAAAATTAATCCCATCAAGATTTGAACCCAAATTTTTTAACATGATGAAGGACACCCCAACCACTAACTATGATAGTTTATTGTTCTAATCCTTGCAATAAAGATATGTAATACATTTTATATATATATATATATATATATATATATATATATA